>OX621257.1:28861873-29586873 GCA_951640165.1 Pseudoips prasinana | reverse complement strand
GGCACACCTCGAGGGTGTGCTGCGCCGTGTCCTCCGCGGCTCCGCAATGGTGGCACGCCGGGGTTTCCTCCCTCCGGATCCGGTGCAGGTGCGTTCCGAAACAACCATGTCCGGACAACACCTGCACTAGACGGAACGAGGAGGAAACCGTGGGGGCGCTCGAGCCAGTCCCGCAGGGCTGGACCGAGCGCGTCCAACGTCCGGCGTCCAAAGGTGGCGGAGGCGAGGTCCTGTGTCCAGTGTAGGACGATTGCGTCCCTCGCCTCCCGCCGCACGGCATCCCGCTCTTGCGCGGCGGGGCGCTCACCCAGCGCCCTACGCCGCGCCGTCCACTCATACACTCTGGCGAGCACCCATGCCTCCAATTCCCAGGGAGGGGTGCCGGCCAGAGCGCACGCCGCCGCAAAACCCACCGAGCGGTAGGCCCTCGCCACCCGCTGTGCAATGGCCCGTTGGGGCCTGCGGATGGCGGTTGCATTCTCCCTCCTGTGGAGGGAGTCCGCCCAGATGGGTGCCCCGTACAGGGGCCATGCTCTTCAGGATGCCGGCATAGAGGCGCCGGCATCGCTCCTTGGGCCCTCCCAGGTTTGGGAGGAGCCATGAGAGGGCGTCCGCGGCTTTCAGCAGGCGCGTCGACAGCCCGCTGAAGTGCGGGCCGAAGCGCCACCTGCTGTCCAGCACGAGGCCCAGATACTTCATCTGGGCCCCGACCCCTATCCGGACGCCCTCCACCACAATGTGGGCGTCTGGAGGGCAGCGCTGCCGAGGCCCGTGAAAGAACACGGCCTCGGTCTTGTTCAGCGCCACCCTCAATCCAAGCTGGCGGATCCTACCTGCCACTAAGGATCCGCCAGCTGAGGCCAGACAGGCCGCCTCCCTAAAGTCCCTCCCCCGGGCAACGAGGAGAGTGTCATCCGCGTAGCAGATGACACTCGTGCCCTGGAGGAGGGTGAACCTAACCTAACCTAACCTAACCTAACCTAACCTAACCTAACCTAACCTAACCTAACCTAACCTAACCTAACCTAACCTAACCTAACCTAACCTAACCTAACCTAACCTAACCTAACCTAACCTAACCTAACCTAACCTAACCTAACCTAACCTAACCTAACCTAACCTAACCTAACCTAACCTAACCTAACCTAACCTAACCTAACCTAACCTAACCTAACCTAACCTAACCTAACCTAACCTAACCTAACCTAACCTAACCTAACCTAACCTTTTTTTTTTTTTTTTTTTTTTTTTTGTTTGCGCTGGGAAAAAATGCGTTACGCATACCCGCCCATTGGGGGATGGACGGGTTATGTGGGACTCTCCGGCTAGCCCGGCATACCCACTAAAATAACCCAGCGGCACTCCCGCATCGTCTGTGTGGAGGAGGACTGGGAAACCGGCACAGCCTTTACGTCCAGTCCCCCACCGACGACCGCCCGCCTTTACAGCGGGGCCCGCACGCCCCTCCCTAAGTGGAGGGGCCCGGGAACGACCGTGAGTGCTCGGCCGTTCCCGCCCGACGATGGTGGCGATTTGTGCAATGCGAGCGAAGGCGCCCCCGCGCCTGTCGCCCGCTAATCACCACCAGAAGGAGGGAGGCGACGATCGTACAACCGCCGTCTCCCACCCCTTCTTCGCCTGCGGAGCGGCGGCGCGAGAGGATCATCCTCCCGCGCACGCTCCGCCGCCTCCTTTTGCGACATGACATTCTCGCAAAAGGAGGCAACCGCCGCCCAAGCCTCCTCACTCCCCAGCATGGAGTTCACCACACTGGGAAGTGAGAGGTCTATTCCGACCACATCTGTCAGGGCACGGCGCAGCTCAGCCCAGGCTGGGCACACCTCGAGGGTGTGCTGCGCCGTGTCCTCCGCGGCTCCACAGTCGTGGCACGCCGGGGTTTCCTCCCTCTGGATCCGATGCAGGTGCGTTCCGAAGCAGCCATGCCCGGACAACACCTGCACCAGACGGAAAGAGAGGAAACCGTGGGGGCGCTCGAGCCAGTCCCGCAGGACTGGACCGAGCGCGTCCAGCGTCCGGCGTCCAAATGTGGCGGAGGCGAGGTCCCGTGTCCAGTGTAGGACGATTGCGTCCCTCGCCTCCCGCCGCACGGCATCCCGCTCTTGCGCGGCGGGGCGCTCACCCAGCGCCCTACGCCGCGCCGCCCATTCGTACACTCTGGCGAGCACCCATGCCTCCAATTCCCAGGGAGGGGTGCCGGCCAGAGCGCACGCCGCCGCGAAGCCCACTGAGCGGTAGGCTCTCGCCACCCGCTGTGCAATGGCCCGTTGGGGCCTGCGGATGGCGGTTGCATTCTCCCTCCTGTGGAGGGAGTCCGCCCAGATGGGTGCCCCGTATAGGGCCATACTCTTTAAGATGCCGGCATAGAGGCGCCGGCATCGCTCCTTGGGCCCGCCCAGGTTTGGGAGGAGCCATGAGAGGGCGTCCGCGGCTTTCAGCAGGCGCGTCGACAGCCCGCTAAAGTGCGGGCCGAAGCGCCACCTGCTGTCCAGCACGAGGCCCAGATACTTCATCTGGGCCCCGACCCCTATCCGGACGCCCTCCACCACGATGTGGGCGTCAGGAGGGCAGCGCTGCCGAGGCCCGTGAAAGAACACGGCCTCGGTCTTGTTCAGCGCTACCCTCAAACCAAGCTGGCGGATCCTACCTGCCACTAAGGATCCGCCAGCCGAGGCCAGACAGGCCGCCTCCCCAAAGTTCCTCCCCCGGGCAACGAGGAGAGTGTCATCCGCATAGCAGATGACACCCGTGCCCTGGAGGAGGGTGCCGCGCAGCAGCCAATCGAATCCGATGTTCCACAAGAGGGGCCCTAGCACCGAACCTTGTGGAACACCGGACTCCGCGCCGTAGCGTCTGATCCTGGCCGTCCTGTCCGCCAGGAGGACCTCCCGGTCCTCCAGGTAGTTGGCCAGGATCGCCCGCAGATATTGGGGCACTCCGTGATACCGGAGTGCCTCCAATATGGTCGAGTGGGGCACGGAGTTGAACGCGTTGGCGATGTCGAACGACACCGCCAACACTCCGTCCCCAGCCTCGACCGCTTCCCGCACTTGGCCCCTGAGTAGGGCCAACGCATCGACCGTCGAACGCCCTTGTCGGAACCCGAACTGGGCGTCCGACAGGTCTGGCCCTACCTCCCGCAACTGGCTATTTAGCCGGGTGGCGATGATCCCCTCGAACAATTTACCGACCTCATCGAGCAGAACGATGGGCCGGTATGCCGAGGGGGAGTCCACCGGGCGTCCCTCCTTCCGGAGCAGGCAAAGCTGCCCCTCCTTCCAGATCTTCGGGAACCTCCCAGCCGTCAGGCACGCGCTGAAGAGGTCCCGAAACCTCTGCTCCATGAAGGACGCCGCGATGGCCACCACCCGTGCGGGGACGCCATCTGGTCCAGGGGCCGTCTTCTTCGCGCGGAGGGACAGAACCCCCGCGCGAAATTCCTCCGCCGACACTGGAGGCACCTCCTCCTCCGGCGAAGCCACCACCCCCCCCAGCGGGGGGTTCATCGTTGGTGGGGTGAAGTCGGTCCTGCGCGGAAACAGTGACCGAACCACCCCATCCAGCAACGCCGGCTCTAGGGTCTCCGCTAATGGGGGACCGTAAGGGCGCAGCTGGCTCCGCGCCTGCTTATACGGCCTCCCAAACGGATCCCTGTCGAGGCCCTCCAGCATCTCGGCCTTTGCCGAGTCCTCGGCGGCGCACATTTCCGACTTGAGGACCGTCTTTGCCTCTAGGTAAGAGGCATAGAGGCGGTCCTCCTCAGCCTGACATCGGCTGGTGCGCCGCCGACTCCGCGTGTAGGCCCTCCTGGCCTCCACGCACGCGGCCCGGAGCCCCGCCAGCTCCACCGTCCACCAATAAACGGCGCGACGGGGAGGCGGACGGCGAGACCGAGGCATGCTGGAGTTGCACACCTCGGTCAGGGATCCCCGCAGCCGAACCGCTGCGGCGTCCACGTCCGTGCCCTGCACAGGGGGCGAGAGCCAGTCCTCGAGGAACGCTGCCTCCTGGGCTGACTCCCGGTCCAGGCGGGTGAGAGCCCACCGCGGGAAGGGAGATTGGCCCGAGCGGGCCCTCCCCCGCGGGCTCTGGGTGGAGATGTCGAACCGCACATATCGGTGGTCCGACAGGGTCTCCACCATCTCCACCCGCCAGTTCACGACGCGCGTGGCTAGCACAGGGGTGGCGAACGACACGTCCACCACTGACCCTCCCTGTTGCCGCACACACGTCTGAACATCCCCCCTGTTTAGCAGGGACACGCCGCACGAGGCCGCCCAAAATTCGACGGCGCGCCCCCGGACGTTGCAGGACGCCGCTGGGTTGCCCCAGGCCACCGACTTGGCGTTCAGGTCGCCCAACACTACGACCTGACGTGGTGCCGCCCTCCCGACGACTGCCGTAAGGACCTCGAGAAAGTTCTCGAAGTCCCTTAGAGGGCGGTTTGGGGAGAAATAGACCCCGACCAGGGCTATTTCTCCCCACGCGGCGGCCACGTATCCCGGACCCCTCTCTAAAAGCGAGAGGGGAGGGGAGTCCGTGGCAGGCCGCGACACCAACGCCACCAAGCCGTCTCGATCACCCAGCCAACGGCCAGGCACCGAGTACGGCTCGGCGACCACCGCCACGTCCACCAACCACTCGGCCACAGTCTGCATCAGCAGATCCTGGGCCGCTCTGCAGTGGTTGGTGTTCGCCTGGAGGATGCGATGTTCGACTCTACCCATTAATCGGTCATCGCACCCTCCTCCTCCACAGCCGCTGAGGTCCCAGCTACTGGGACGGCGGTGGCAGCGACAGGCCGGGTCGGTGCCTGAACTTTGCCCTTCTTAAGGGGAGGACTGCAATTCCTCCCCTTCATTATATGGCCCGCAGGGCGGCCACTGGCGGCACAAACTGCGCAGTGCGGCGCGGCGGCCATGCAGGAGGCGGACTTGTGGCCCTCCTTGCCGCAGCGGTAGCAACTGTCCGTCCTGTCTATTGTGGACGGACAGAGAGCCCGGGTGTGTCCGATGCCGAAGCACTTATAACACCTTAAAGGCTGGTCTTCAAGGGCCCGGACTGCACCCGAGCTGAAGCCGACGGCGAGCCGTCCCTTTTCGAGGACGGCTTTGGCAGCGGCGACTGGACACTCCAGGCGAATGGTGCCCATGCCGCCGCGCCCGGGCCTGATGCCCCCGCCCTGCACCGCTGCGACTGCGCAGCCACCTATGGCTGCGATTGCTGCCACCACCTCCTCCTTGGTGACGGAGTCGTCTAAATCCGTCACCTCGATGGCCGCCGACTTTACCGGCCTGGCCACCTTCGCCGAGTCTGAAATGACCTCTTGCAGCTTAGCTGCGAAGAGGTCCGCGTTTTTGCCGCCCTCCGCACCAGGGAACTCGAATATACGAGCCCCAGCCTGTGTCTTGCGGCATGAGACTTTGCCGATCCCCAGTTTAGTGGGATCGGCAGTGGCACGCGCCCGCACCAACATGGACGCGTACGTCTCACCCCGCTCCGCGGCCTCCGCGGTGAGTGTCACCACGACGGCCGCGGTCTTTGGAGGAACAAGGTTCCTCTTGGCACCGGCTGGGGGGGAAGAACTCTTCCCCTTCCCCTTCCCCTTGCCAGTCGTCTGTGACTGACCGGCAGGGGTGGTGGCGGAGGCGGCTGGGGGGGGGGTGGTTTTTCCCCTCCCTTTACCCTTGCCAGTCGGCTTCGACTGGCTGGGAGTGGTGGTGGCGGGGACGGCAGGGACGACCGCTGCCGTCTTTTTGCCCTTGCCCTTCCCCTTACCGACCACCCTCGTCCAGCCCTGCTGGTTGGTCGGGGTGGTGGAAGGGAGAAGGGCGTCCTCCCTCTGAGAGGAAGGCACCGGCTCCTCTCGCCTCCTGTCCGCCGCAAGCGGCGGTCGGACGACTTTCGCCGGCAAGAGCCGGTCCTCTATTCCCGCCAGGCAGGAACGAACAAACGCCCTCTCCTCCGCCATGACCTTGCGGAGGACATCCTCAAGGCCGGGGGAGGAGGCAAGGCCCTCCGTCGCAGGTCCGGGCTCGGCTTGGGACGGCCGGGCCGTGGCTTCAGCCAGCTTGAGGTGAAGCTGGCTGACCTCCGACTGCAGGCGATCCACTTTCGCCTGCAGTTGCCGCGACTCGTCGCTGGCCTTGCGCTCCACGAGCTCCGCGACGATGCCACGCATGCTCGCGGCCCGGCATTTCAGGGACTTTTGGAAAGTCCCCTTTAGGTGGGAGGACTTGGCGGCGACCTCCACGATTGCCTCCTCGTCCTCCAAGGCCATCCTCTCCAATTCGGCCAGGGAGTGGTCCGCGTACATCACGCGGGACGCACCGTACCCGGCCTTGGCACGGAAGACGCGCGCCCGCTCCTCCTTGGCCGCAATTCGCTCCTCGAGCTCCTGCTGGAGCTGCTCCCGACGACCCAGATCCAACTGGCGCTGGGCGTCGACCAAACCCACATCGTGGGTATCCGCTGCGGTTTTTTGGGCCTTCCTTTTCTGCTCCTTCGCCGAACATGAGGACCCATCTGACCCTTGTTTCAGGAAGCTCTTACGCTTCCGCGAAACCGATCGTGATCGGCTGTAATCCGACGCTGTGGACTCATTCTCGGAGTCCGACAATGAGTCCACTCTCCCTCCGTAGAAGGCGCTGCCTTCCGACGCCGACGCGTCGCGTTGGCCCTGAGAAGGGCCTTTTGGTTGGCCCTGAGAAGGGCCTTTGGGTTGGCCCTGAGAAGGGCCTTTTTTGATGAAATGCCCGAGGGCATCCCGCAATGGTTTTGGCATATTTCAACAAGGAACCTAACCTAACCTTTTTTTTTTTTTTTTTTTTTTTTTTTTGTTTGCGCTGGGAAAAAATGCGTTACGCATACCCGCCCATTGGGGGATGGACGGGTTATGTGGGACTCTCCGGCTACTCCGGCATACCCACTAAAATAACCCAGCGGCACTCCCGCATCGTCTTTGTGGAGGAGGACTGGGAAACCGGCACAGCCTTTACGTCCAGTCCCCCACCGACGACCGCCCGCCTTTACAGCGGGGCCCGCACGCCCCTCCTTAGTGGAGGGGCCAGGAAACGACCGTGAGTGCTCGGCCGTTCCCGCCCGACGTGGGTGGTGATTAGTGCAATGCGAGCGAAGGCGCCCCCGCGCCTGTCGCCCGCTAATCACCACCAGAAGGAGGGAGACGACGATCGTACAACCGCCGTCTCCCACCCCTTCTTCGCCTGCGGAGCGGCGGCGCGAGAGGATCATCCTCCCGCGCGCGCTCCGCCGCCTCCTTTTGCGACATGACATTCTCGCAAAAGGAGGCAACCGCCGCCCAAGCCTCCTCACTTCCCAGCATGGAATTCACCACACTGGGAAGCGAGAGGTCAATCCCGACTACATCGGTCAGGGCACGGCGCAGCTCAGCCCAGGCTGGGCACACCTCGAGGGTGTGCTGCGCCGTGTCCTCCGCGGCTCCACACTCGTGGCACGCTGGGGTTTCCTCCCTCCGGATCCGATGCAGGTGCGATCCGAAGCAGCCATGCCCGGATAACACCTGCACCAGACGGAACGAGAGGAAACCGTGGGACCGCTCGAGCCAGTCCCGCAGGACTGGACCGAGCGCGTCCAGCGTCCGGCGTCCAAATGTGGCGGAGGCGAGGTCCCGTGTCCAGTGTAGGACGATTGCGTCCCTCGCCTCCCGCCGCACGGCATCCCGCTCTTGCGCGGCGGGGCGCTCACCGAGCGCCCTACGCCGCGCCGCCCATTCGTACACTCTGGCGAGCACCCATGCCTCCAATTCCCAGGGAGGGGTGCCGGCCAGAGCGCACGCCGCCGCAAAGCCCACTGAGCGGTAGGCTCTCGCCACCCGCTGTGCAATGGCCCGTTGGGGCCTGCGGATGGCGGTTGCATTCTCCCTCCTATGGAGGGAGTCCGCCCAGATGGGTGCCCCATATAGGGCCATGCTCTTGAGGATGCCGGCATAGAGGCGCCGGCATCGCTCCTTGGGCCCTCCCAGGTTTGGGAGGAGCCATGAGAGGGCGTCCGCGGCTTTCAGCAGGCGCGTCGACAGCCCGCTAAAGTGCGGGCCGAAGCGCCACCTGCTGTCCAGCACGAGGCCCAGATACTTTATCTGGGCCCCGACCCCTATCCGGACGCCCTCCACCACGATGTGGGCGTCAGGAGGGCAGCGCTGCCGAGGCCCGTGAAAGAACACGGCCTCGGTCTTGTTCAGCGCTACCCTCAAACCGAGCTGGCGGATCCTACCTGCCACTAAGGATCCGCCAGCTGAGGCCAGACAGGCCGCCTCTCCAAAGTCCCTCCCCCGGGCAACGAGGAGAGTGTCATCCGCGTAGCAGATGACACTCGTGCCCTGGAGGAGGGTGCCGCGCAGCAGCCAATCGAATCCGATGTTCCACAAGAGGGGCCCTAGCACCGAACCCTGTGGAACACCGGACTCCGCGCCGTAGCGCCTGATCCTGGCCGTCCTGTCCGCCAGGAGGACCTCCCGGTCCTCCAGGTAGTTGGCCAGGATCACCCGCAGATATTGGGGCACTCCGTGGTACCGGAGTGCCTCCAATATGGTCGAGTGGGGCACGGAGTTGAAGGCGTTGGCGATGTCGAACGACACCGCCAACACTCCGTCCCCAGCCCCGACCGCCTCCTGCACTTGGCCCCTGAGTAGGGCCACCGCGTCGATCGTCGAACGCCCCTGTCGAAACCCGAACTGGGCGTCCGACAGGTCTGGCCCTACCTCCCGCAGCTGGCTATTAAGCCGGGTGGCGATGATCCCCTCGAACAATTTACCGACCTCATCGAGCAGAACGATGGGCCGGTATGCCGAGGGGGAGTCCACCGGGCGTCCCTCCTTCCGGAGCAGGCAAAGCTGCCCCTCCTTCCAGATCTTCGGGAACCTCCCAGCCGTCAGGCACGCGCTGAAGAGGTCCCGAAACCTCTCCTCCATGAGGGACGCCGCGATGGCCACCACCCGTGCGGGGACACCATCCGGTCCAGGGGCCGTCTTCTTCGCGCGGAGGGACAGAACCCCCGCGCGAAATTCCTCCACCGATACTGGAGGGACCTCCTCCTCCGGCGAAGCCACCACCCCCCCCAGCGGGGGGTTCATCGTTGGTGGGGTGAAGTCGGTCCTGCGCGGAAACAGTGACCGAACCACCCCATCCAGCAACGCCGGCTCTAGGGTCTCCGCTAATGGGGGACCGTAAGGGCGCAGCTGGCTCCGCGCCTGCTTATACGGCCTCCCAAACGGATCCCTGTCGAGGCCCTCCAGCATCTCGGCCTTTGCCGAGTCCTCGGCGGCACACATTTCCGACTTGAGGACCGTCTTTGCCTCTAGGTAAGAGGCGTAGAGGCGGTCCTCCTCAGCCTGACATCGGCTGGTGCGCCGCCGACTCCGCGTGTAGGCCCTCCTGGCCTCCACGCACGCGGCCCGTAGCGCCGCCAGCTCCCCCGTCCACCAATAAACGGCGCGACGGGGAGGCGGACGGCGAGACCGAGGCATGCTGGAGTTGCACACCTCGGTCAGGGACCCCCGCAGCTGAACCGCTGCGGCGTCCACGTCCGTGACCTCAACAGGGGGCGAGAGCCAGTCCCGGAGGAACGCAGCCTCCTGGGCTGCCTCCCGGTCCAGGCGGGTGAGAGCCCACCGCGGGAAGGGAGATTGGCCCGAGCGGGCCATCCCCCGCGGGCTCTGGGTGGAGATGTCGAACCGCACATATCGGTGGTCCGACAGGGTCTCCACCAACTCCACCCGCCAGTTCACGACGCGGGCGGCTAGAACGGGGGTGGCGAACGATACGTCCACCACTGACCCTCCCCGTTGCCGCACACACGTGTGAACATCCCCCCTGTTCAGGAGGGACACGCCGCACGAAGCCGACCAAAATTCGACGGCGTGCCCCCGGACGTTGCAGGACGCCGCTGGGTTGCCCCAGGCCACCGCCTTGGCGTTCAGGTCGCCCAATATGACGACCTGACGTGGCGCCGCCCTCCCGACGACTGCCGTAAGGACTTCGAGAAAATCCTCGAAGTCCCTTAGAGGGCGGTTTGGGGAGAAATAGACCCCGACCAGGGCTATGTCTCCCCACGCGGCGGCCACGTATCCCGGACCCCTCTCTAAAAGCGAGAGGGGAGGGGAGTCCGTGGCAGGCCGCGACACCAACGCCACCAAGCCGTCCCGATCACCCAGCCAACGGCCAGGTACCGAGTACGGCTCGGCGACCACCGCCACGTCCACCAACCACTCGGCCACAGTCTGCATCAGCAGATCCTGTGCCGCTCTGCAGTGGTTGGTGTTCGCCTGGAGGATGCGATGTTCGACTCTGCCCATTAATCGAACATCGCACTCTCCTCCTCCACAGCCGCCGAGGTCCCAGCTACTGGGGTGACGGTGGCAGCGACAGGCCGGGTCGGCGCCTGCACTTTGCCCTTCTTAAGGGGAGGAATACAATTCCTCCCCTTCATAATGTGGCCCGCAGGGCGGCCACTGGCGGCACACACCGCGCAGTGCGGTGCGGTGGCCTCGCAGGAGGCGGCTTTATGCCCCTCCTTGCCGCAGCGGTAGCAGCTGTCCGCCCTGTCGACACTGGACGGACAGAGGGCCCGGGTGTGACCGATGCCGAAGCACCGGTAACACCTCAGCGGCAGGACCTCAAGGGCCCGGACCGCCGCCGAGCTGAACCCGACGGCGAGCCGTCCCTTCTCGAGGACGGCTTTGGCAGCGGCGACTGGGCACTCCAGGCGAATAGTGCCCATGCCGCCGCGCCCGGGCCTGATGCCCCCGCCCTGCACCGCTGCGGCTTCGCAGCCCCCAATGGCTGCGATCGCTGCCACCACCTCCTCCCTGGTGACGGAGTCATCCAGGTCCGTCACCTCGATGGCCGCCGACTTCACCGGCCTGGCCACCTTCGCCGAGTTCGCGATGACCTCCTGCAGCTTCGCTGCAAAGAGGTCCGCGTTCTTCGCGCCCTCGGCACCCGGGAACTCGAAAATTCGAGCCCCAGCCTGCGTCCGGCGGCACGAGACTTTACCGATCCCCAATTTGGTAGGATCGGCATTGGCACGCGCCCGCAACATCACGGACGCGTACGTCTCGCCCCGCTCCGCAGCCTCCGTGGTGAGCGTCATCACGACGGCTGCGGTCTTGGGAGGAACCAAGTTCCTCCTGACACCGGCTGGGGTCGAACCCTTCCCCTTTCCCGTGCCAGTCGACTGACCAGCAGGGGTGGTGGCGGGGACGGCTGGGGCTGGGGGGGTGCTCTTCCCCTTCCCTTTCCCTTTTCCCTTCCCTTTGCCAGTCGGCTGCGAATGGCTGGGAGTGGTGGTGGCGGGAACGGCAGGGACGACAGCTGCCGTCCTTTTTCCCTTGCCCTTACCGACCACCTTCGTCCAGCCCTGCTGGTTGGTCGGGGTGGTCGAAGGGAGTAGGGCGTCTTCCCTCTGGGAGGTTTCCACTCGCTCCTCTCGCCTCTTGTCTGCCGCAAGCGGCGGTCGGAGGCGTTTCTCCGGTAGGAGCCGGTCCTCGATGCCCGCTAGGCAGGAGCGAACGAACGCCCTCTCCTCCGCCATGACCCTGCGGAGGACATCCTCAAGGCCGGGAGTGGAGGAAAGACCCTCCGCCGCAGGTCCGGGCTCGGCTTGCGATGGCCGGGCCGTGGCTTCAGCCAGCTTTAAGTGCAGCTGGCTGACCTCCGACTGCAGGCGATCTACTTTCGCCTGCAGTTGCCGCGACTCATCGCTGGCCTTGCGGTCCACCAGCTCCGCGACGATTTCGCGAAGACTCGCGGCCCGGCATTTGAGGGACTTCTGGAAAGTCCCCTTCAGATGCGAGGACTTGGCGGCGACCTCCACGATCGCCTCCTCGTCCTCCAAGGCCATCCTCTGGAGTTCGGCCAAGGAGTGGTCCGCGTACAGGACGCGGGACGCCCCGTACCCGGACTTTGCACGGGCGACGCGCGCCCGTTCCTCCTGGGCCGCAACCCGCTCCTCCAGCTCTTGCTGGAGCTGCTCCCGCCTTGCCAGGTCCAACTCGCGTTGGGCGTCGGCTAAACCCACGTCGTGGGTGTCTGCCGCTGTCGTCGCCTTTCTAGACTTGACCCTCCTTCCGGGCCCCTTCGCTGAACCTGAGCCCGAGGACCCATCGGACACGACTTTCAAGAAGCTCCGCTTCCTCGATGCCGATCGCGATCGAGCATCAATCACCATTGAACTGGCATCCGACAATACGGACTCGTTGTCGGATTCAGACAAATCGCCCGCCTTCCCTCCGTAGAAGGTCCTGCCTTCCTCCGACGCTAAGGCTGCGTCGCGTTGGCCCTGAGAAGGGCCTTTTGGTTGGCCCTGAGAAGGGCCTTTGGGTTGGCCCTGAGAAGGGCCTTTGGGTTGGCCCTGAGAAGGGCCTTTGGGTTGGCCCTGAGAAGGGCCTTTTTTTACAAAATGCCCGAGGGCATCCCGCACAGGTTTTGGCATATCAAACAACGCAAAATTCGTAACTCTCAACGCAATAGGTAGCTACGAAGCACAGTGCACTTTAGCCGTACCCAGTCTGCCACTCCGTTACGGTGGTCAGAACTGGGACGTTTCCGGGGAACGCGACGTGGACGCAAGCACTGTGGGGTGGTTCCCCAACCTAACCTTTTTTTTTTTTTTTTTTTTTTTTTTTTTTTTTTTTTTTTTTTTTTTTTGTTTGCGCTGGGAAAAAATGCGTTACGCATACCCGCCCATTGGGGGATGGACGGGTTATGTGGGACTCTCCGGCTACTCCGGCATACCCACTAAAATAACCCAGCGGCACTCCCGCATCGTCTATTTGGAGGAGGACTGGGAAACCGGCACAGCCTTTACGTCCAGTCCCCCACCGACGACCGCCCGCCTTTACAGCGGGGCCCGCACGCCCCTCCCTAAGTGGAGGGGCCCGGGAACGACCGTGAGTGCTCGGCCGTTCCCGCCCGACGAGGGTGGTGATCAGTGCAATGCGAGCGAAGGCGCCCCCGCGCCTGTCGCCCGCTAATCACCACCAGAAGGAGGGAGACGACGATCGTACAACCGCCGTCTCCCACCCCTTCTTCGCCTGCGGAGCGGCGGCGCGAGAGGATCATCCTCCCGCGCGCGCTCCGCCGCCTCCTTTTGCGACATGACTCCCCAACCTTTTATTTTTTTTTTTTTTGTTTGCGCTGGGAAAAAATGCGTTACGCATACCCGCCCATTGGGGGATGGACGGGTTATGTGGGACTCTCCGGCTACTCCGGCATACCCACTAAAATAACCCAGCGGCACTCCCGCATCGTCTATTTGGAGGAGGACTGGGAAACCGGCACAGCCTTTACGTCCAGTCCCCCACCGACGACCGCCCGCCTTTACAGCGGGGCCCGCACGCCCCTCCCTAAGTGGAGGGGCCCGGGAACGACCGTGAGTGCTCGGCCGTTCCCGCCCGACGAGGGTGGTGATTAGTGCAATGCGAGCGAAGGCGCCCCCGCGCCTATCGCCCGCTAATCACCACCAGAGGGTGGGAGGCGACGGTCGTACAACCGCCTTCTCCTACCCCTCCTTCGCCTGCGGAGCGGTGGCGCGAGAGGATCATCCTCCCGCGCGCGCTCCGCCGCCTCCTTTTGCGACATTACATTCTCGCAAAAGGAGGCAACCGCCGCCCAAGCCTCCTCACTCCCCAGCATGGAGTTCACCACACTGGGAAGTGAGAGGTCTAACCCGACTACATCGGTCAGGGCACGGCGCAGCTCAGCCCAGGCTGGGCACACCTCGAGGGTGTGCTGCGCCGTGTCCTCCGCGGCTCCACAGTCATGGCACGCCGGGGTTTCCTCCCTCTGGATCCGATGCAGGTGCGTTCCGAAGCAGCCATGCCCGGACAACACCTGCACCAGACGGAAGGAGAGGAAACCGTGGGGTCGCTCGAGCCAGTCCCGCAGGACTGGACCGAGCGCGTCCAGCGTCCGGCGTCCAAATGTGGCGGAGGCAAGGTCGCGTGCCCAGTGGAGGACGATGGCATCCCTCGCCTCCCGCCGCACGGCCTCCCGCTCTTCCGCGGCGGGGCGCTCACCTAGCGCCCTACGACGCGCCACCCATTCGTACACTCTGGCAAGCACCCATGCCTCCAATTCCCAGGGAGGGGTGCCGGCCAGAGCGCACGCCGCCGCAAAGCCCACTGAGCGGTAGGCTCTCGCCACCCGCTGTGCAATGGCCCGTTGGGGCCTGCGGATGGCGGTTGCATTCTCCCTCCTGTGGAAGGAGTCCGCCCAGATGGGTGCCCCGTAAAGGGCCATGCTCTTGAGGATGCCGGCATAGAGGCGCCGGCATCGCTCCTTCGGCCCTCCCAGGTTTGGGAGGAGCCATGAGAGGGCGTCCGCGGCTTTCAGCAGGCGCGTCGACAGCCCGCTGAAGTGCGGGCCGAAGCGCCACCTGCTGTCCAGCACGAGGCCCAGATACTTCATCTGGGCCCCGACCCCTATCCGGACGCCCTCCACCACGATGTGGGCGTCAGGAGGGCAGCGCTGCCGAGGCCCGTGAAAGAACACGGCCTCGGTCTTGTTCAGCGCTACCCTCAAACCAAGCTGGCGGATCCTACCTGCCACTAAGGATCCGCCAGCCGAGGCCAGACAGGCCGCCTCCCGAAAGTCCCTCCCCCGGGCAACGAGGAGAGTGTCATCCGCATAGCAGATGACACCCGTGCCCTGGAGGAGGGTGCCGCGCAGCAGCCAATCGAATCCGATGTTCCACAAGAGGGGCCCTAGCACCGAACCTTGTGGAACACCGGACTCCGCGCCGTAGCGCCTGATCCTGGCCGTCCTGTCCGCCAGGAGGACCTCCCGGTCCTCCAGGTAGTTGGCCAGGATCGCCCGCAGATATTGGGGCACTCCGTGATACCGGAGTGCCTCCAATATGGTCGAGTGGGGCACGGAGTTGAAGGCGTTGGCGATGTCGAACGACACCGCCAACACTCCGTCCCCAGCCTCGACCGCTTCCCGCACTTGGCCCCTGAGTAGGGCCAACGCATCGACCGTCGAACGCCCTTGTCGGAACCCGAACTGGGCGTCCGACAGGTCTGGCCCTACCTCCCGCAACTGGCTATTTAGCCGGGTGGCGATGATCCCCTCGAACAATTTACCGACCTCATCGAGCAGAACGATGGGCCGGTATGCCGAGGGGGAGTCCACCGGGCGTCCCTCCTTCCGGAGCAGGCAAAGCTGCCCCTCCTTCCAGATCTTCGGGAACCTCCCAGCCGTCAGGCACGCGCTGAAGAGGTCCCGAAACCTCTCCTCCATGAGGGACGCCGCGATGGCCACCACCCGTGCGGGGACACCATCCGGTCCAGGGGCCGTCTTCTTCGCGCGGAGGGACAGAACCCCCGCGCGAAGTTCCTCCACCGATACTGGAGGGACCTCCTCCTCCGGCGAAGCCACCACCCCCCCCAGTGGGGGGTTCATCGTTGGTGGGGTGAATTCGGTCCTGCGCGGAAACAGTGACCGAACCACCCCATCCAGCAACGCCGGCTCTAGGGTCTCCGTTAGTGGGGGACCGTAAGGGCGCAGCTGGCTCCGCGCCTGCTTATACGGCCTCCCAAACGGATCCCTGTCGAGGCCCTCCAGCATCTCGGCCTTTGCCGAGTCCTCGGCGGCGCACATTTCCGACTTGAGGACCGTCTTTGCCTCTAGGTAAGAGGCGTAGAGGCGGTCCTCCTCAGCCTGACATCGGCTGGTGCGCCGCCGACTCCGCGTGTAGGCCCTCCTGGCCTCCACGCACGCGGCCCGGAGCCCCGCCAGCTCCACCGTCCACCAATAAACGGCGCGACGGGGAGGCGGACGGCGAGACCGAGGCATGCTGGAGTTGCACACCTCGGTCAGGGACCCCCGCAGCCGAACCGCTGCGGCGTCCACGTCCGTGCCCTCCACAGGGGGCGAGAGCCAGTCCTCGAGGAACGCCGCCTCCTGGGCTGACTCCCGGTCCAGGCGGGTGAGAGCCCACCGCGGGAAGGGTGATTGGCCCGAGCGGGCCATCCCCCGCGGGCTCTGGGTGGAGATGTCGAACCGCACATATCGGTGGTCCGACAGGGTCTCCACCATCTCCACCCGCCAGTTCACGACGCGGGCGGCTAGAACGGGGGTGGCGAACGATACGTCCACCACTGACCCTCCCCGTTGCCGCACACACGTGTGAACATCCCCCCTGTTCAGGAGGGACACGCCGCACGAAGCCGACCAAAATTCGACGGCGTGCCCCCGGACGTTGCAGGACGCCGCTGGGTTGCCCCAGGCCACCGCCTTGGCGTTCAGGTCGCCCAGTATGACGACCTGACGTGGTGCCGCCCTCCCGACGACTGCCGTTAGGACCTCGAGAAAGTTCTCGAAGTCCCTTAGAGGGCGGTTTGGGGAGAAATAGACCCCGACCAGGGCTATTTCTCCCCACGCTGCGGCCACGTATCCCGGACCCCTCTCTAAAAGCGAGAGGGGAGGGGAGTCCGTGGCAGGCCGCGACACCAACGCCACCAAGCCGTCCCGATCACCCAGCCAACGGCCAGGTATCGAGTACGGCTCGGCGACCACCGCCACGTCCACCAACCACTCGGCCACAGTCTGCATCAGCAGATCCTGTGCCGCTCTGCAGTGGTTGGTGTTCGCCTGGAGGATGCGATGTTCGACTCTACCCATTAATCGAACATCGCACTCTCCTCCTCCATAGCCGCCGAGGTCCCAGCTACTGGGGTGACGGTGGCAGCGACAGGCCGGGTCGGCGCCTGCACTTTGCCCTTCTTAAGGGGAGGAATACAATTCCTCCCCTTCATAATGTGGCCCGCAGGGCGGCCACTGGCGGCACACACCGCGCAGTGCGGTGCGGTGGCCTCGCAGGAGGCGGCTTTGTGCCCCTCCTTGCCGCAGCGGTAGCAGCTGTCCGCCCTGTCGACACTGGACGGACAGAGGGCCCGGGTGTGACCGATGCCGAAGCACCGGTAACACCTCAACGGCAGGACCTCAAGGGCCCGGACCGCCGCCGAGCTGAACCCGACGGCGAGCCGTCCCTTCTCGAGGACGGCTTTGGCAGCGGCGACTGGGCACTCCAGGCGAATAGTGCCCATGCCGCCGCGCCCGGGCCTGATGCCCCCGCCCTGCACCGCTGCGACTGCGCAGCCACCTATGGCTGCGACCGCCGCTACCACCTCCTCCTTGGTGACGGAGTCGTCCAGGTCCGTCACCTCGAAGGCCGCCGACTTCACCGGCCTGGCCACCTTCGCATCGTCCGCAATGACCTCTTGCAGCTTTGCTGCGAAGAGGTCAGCGTTCTTCCCGCCCTCCGCACCCGGGAACTCGAAGATACGAGCCCCAGCCTGGGTCTTGCGGCATGACACTTTGCCGATCCCCAATTTGGTGGGATCGGCACTGGCACGCGCCCGCACCAACATGGACGCGTACGTCACTCCCCGCTCCGCGGCTTTCGCGGTGAGTGTCACCACGACGGCCGCGGTCTTGGGAGGAACCAAGTTCCTCCTGACACCGGCTGGGGCGGAACTCTTGCCCTGTCCCTTTCCCTTGTCGGCCGACTGCGACTGACCGGCAGGGGTGGTGGCGGAGACGGCTGGGGCCGGGGGGGTGGTCTTCCCCTTCCCTTTGCCTTTCCCCTTCCCTTTGCCAGTCGGCTGCGACTGGCTGGAAGTGGTGGTGGCGGGAACGGCAGGGACGACAGCTGCCGTCCTTTTCCCCTTGCCCTTGCCCTTACCGACCACCTTCGTCCAGCCTTGCTGGCTGGTCGGGGTGGTCGAAGGGAGATGGGCGTCCTCCGTCTGGGACGTAGGCACCGGCTCCTTTTGCCTCCTGTCCGCCGCGAGCGGCGGCCGGACGACTTTCTCCGGCAAGAGCCGGTCCTCAATGCCTGCCAGGCAGGCTCTCACAAACGCCCTCTCCTCCACCATGACCTTGCGGAGGACATCTTCAAGGCCGGGGGAGGAGGCTAAGCTCTCTGCCGCAGGTCTAGGCTCGGCTTGGGATGGCCGGGCCGTGGCTTCAGCCAGCTTGAGGTGAAGCTGGCTAACCTCCGACTGCAGGCGATCCACTTTCGCCTGCAGTTGCCGCGACTCATCGCTGGCCTTGCGGTCCACCAGTTCCGCGACGATGCCGCGCATGCTGGCGGCCCGGCATTTGAGGGACTTCTGGAAAGTCCCCTTCAAATGCGAGGACTTGGCGGCGACCTCCACGATCGCCTCCTCGTCCTCCAAGGCCATCCTCTGGAGTTCGGCCAGGGAGTGGTCCGCGTACAGGACGCGGGACGCCCCGTACCCGGACTTGCCACGGGCGACGCGCGCCCGTTCCTCCTGGGCCGCAACCCGCTCCTCCAGCTCTTGCTGGAGCTGCTCCCGCCGAGCCAGGCCCAACTCGCGCTGGGCGTCGGCTAAACCCACATCGTGGGTGTCCGCTGCTATCGTCGGCTTCTTTGCCCTGATCTTCTTATTTGGCTCCTTTGCCGAACCCGAGCCCGAGGAGCCATCCGACACGGCTTTAAGGAAGGAACGTTTCCTCGAAGCCGATCGTGATCGAGGATCCTCGATCACCATCGCACCATCTGACGCAGTGGACTCGTTGTCGGAGTCCGACGATTCGTCCACATTCCCTCCGTAGAAGGCCCTGCCTTCGCTCGACGCCGACGTGTCGCGTTGGCCCTGAGAAGGGCCTTTTGGTTGGCCCTGAGAAGGGCCTTTGGGTTGGCCCTGAGAAGGGCCTTTGGGTTGGCCCTGAGAAGGGCCTTTGGGTTGGCCCTGAGAAGGGCCTTTTTTCACAAAATGCCCGAGGGCATCCCGCGCTGGTTTGGGCATAATCTCCGCGTAAATCGTAGCTGTCAAGGCAATAAGGTCGCTACGATGCACAGTGCACTTTAGCCGTACCCAGTCTGCCACTCCGTTACGGTGGTCAGAACTGGGACGTTTCCGGGGAACGCGACGTGGACGCAAGCACTGTGGGGTGGTTCCCCCGCCCAACCTAACCTTTTTTTTTTTTTTTTTTTTTGTTTGCGCTGGGAAAAAATGCGTTACGCATACCCGCCCATTGGGGGATGGACGGGTTATGTGGGACTCTCCGGCTATTCCGGCATACCCACTAAAATAACCCAGCGGCACTCCCGCTTCGTCTATTTGGAGGAGGACTGGGAAACCGGCACAGCCTTTACGTCCAGTCCCCCACCGACGACCGCCCGCCTTTACAGCGGGGCCCGCACGCCCCTCCCTTAGTGGAGGGGCCCGGGAACGACCGTGAGTGCTCGGCCGTTCCCGCCCGACGAGGGTGGTGATTGGTGCAATGCGAGCGAAGGCGCCCCCGCGCCTGTCGCCCGCTAATCACCACCAGAAGGAGGGAGGCGACGATCGTACAACCGCCGTCTCCCACCCCTTCTCCGCCTGCGGAGCGGCGGCGCGAGAGGATCATCCTCCCGCGCGCGCTCCGCCGCCTCCTTTTGCGACATGACATTCTCGCAAAAGGAGGCAACCGCCGCCCAAGCCTCCTCACTCCCCAGCATGGAGTTCACCACACCGGGAAGTGAGAGGTCTAACCCGACTGCATCGGTCAGGGCACGGCGCAGCTCAGCCCAGGCTGGGCACACCTCGAGGGTGTGCTGCGCCGTGTCCTCCGCGGCTCCACACTCGTGGCACGCCGGGGTTTCCTCCCTCTGGATCCGATGCAGGTGCGTTCCGAAGCAGCCATGCCCGGATAACACCTGCACCAGACGGAACGAGAGGAAACCGTGGGGACGCTCGAGCCAGTCCCGCAGGGCTGGACCGAGCGCGTCCAACGTCCGGCGTCCAAAGGTGGCGGAGGCGAGGTCCCGTGTCCAGTGAAGGACGATTGCGTCCCTCGCCTCCCGCCGCACGGCATCCCGCTCTTGCGCGGCGGGGCGCTCACCCAGCGCCCTACGCCGCGCCGTCCATTCGTACACTCTGGCGAGCACCCATGCCTCCAATTCCCAGGGAGGGGTGCCGGCCAGAGCGCACGCCGCCGCAAAACCCACCGAGCGGTAGGCCCTCGCCACCCGCTGTGCAATGGCCCGTTGGGGCCTGCGGATGGCGGTTGCATTCTCCCTCCTGTGGAGGGAGTCCGCCCAGATGGGTGCCCCGTAAAGGGCCATGCTTTTGAGGATGCCGGCATAGAGGCGCCGGCATCGCTCCTTGGGCCCGCCCAGGTTCGGGAGGAGCCATGAGAGGGCGTCCGCGGCTTTGAGCAGGCGCGTCGACAGCCCGCTGAAGTGCGGGCCGAAGCGCCACCTGCTGTACAGCACGAGGCCCAGATACTTCATCTGGGCCCCGACCCCTATCCGGACGCCCTCCACCACGATGTGGGCGTCTGGAGGGCAGCGCTGCCGAGGCCCGTGAAAGAACACGGCCTCGGTCTTGTTCAGCGCTACCCTCAATCCAAGCTGGCGGATCCTGCCTGCCACTAAGGATCCGCCAGCCGAGGCCAAACAGGCCGCCGCCCCAAAGTCCCTCCCCCGGGCAACGAGGAGAGTGTCATCCGCGTAGCAGATGACACTCGTGCCCTGGAGGAGGGTGCCCCGAAGGACCCAATCGAATCCGATGTTCCACAAGAGGGGCCCTAGCACCGAACCCTGTGGAACACCGGACTCCGCGCCGTAGCGCCTGATCCTGGCCGTCTTGTCCACCAGAAGGACCTCTCGGTCCCTCAAGTAGTCGGCCAGGATCGCCCGCAGATATTGGGGCACTCCGTAGTATCGGAGTGCCTCCAATATGGTCGAGTGGGGCACGGAGTTGAAGGCGTTGGCGATGTCGAACGACACCGCCAACACTCCGTCCCCAGCCTCGACCGCTTCCCGCACTTGGCCCCTGAGTAGGGCCAACGCATCGACCGTCGAACGCCCTTGGCGGAACCCGAACTGGGCGTCCGACAGGTCTGGCCCTACCTCCCGCAACTGGCTATTAAGCCGGGTGGCGATGATCCCCTCGAACAGTTTACCGACCTCATCGAGCAGAACGATGGGCCGGTATGCCGAGGGGGAGTCCACCGGGCGTCCCTCCTTGCGGAGAAGGCACAGCTTGCCTTCCTTCCACAGCTTCGGGAACCTCCCAGCCGTCAAGCACGCGCTGAAGAGGTCCCGAAGCCTTTCCTCCATTAGGGACGCCGCGATGGCCACCACCCGTGCGGGGACGCCGTCCGGTCCAGGGGCCGTCTTCTTCGCGCGGAGGGGCAAAACCCCCGCGCGAAATTCCTCCGCCGACACTGGAGGCACCTCCTCCTCCGGCGAAGCCACCACCCCCCCCAGCGGGGGGTTCATCGTTGGTGGGGTGAAGTCGGTCCTGCGCGGAAACAGTGACCGAACCACCCCATCCAGCAACGCCGGCTCTAGGGTCTCCGCTAATGGGGGACCGTAAGGGCGCAGCTGGCTCCGCGCCTGCTTATACGGCCTCCCAAACGGATCCCTGTCGAGGCCCTCCAGCATCTCGGCCTTTGCCAAGTCCTCGGCGGCGCACATTTCCGACTTGAGGACCGTCTTTGCCTCTAGGTAAGAGGCGTAGAGTCGGTCCTCCTCAGCCTGACATCGGCTGGTGCGCCGCCGACTCCGCGTGTAGGCCCTCCTGGCCTCCACGCACGCGGCCCGGAGCGCCGCCAGCTCCCCCGTCCACCAATAAACGGCGCGACGGGGAGGCGGACGGCGAGACCGAGGCATGCTGGAATTGCACACCTCGGTCAGGGACCTCCGCAGCTGGACCGCTGCGGCGTCCACGTCCGTCACCTCCACAGGGGGCGAGAGCCAGTCCTCGAGGAACGCTGCCTCCTGGGCTGACTCCCGGTCCAGGCGGGTGAGAGCCCACCGCGGGAAGGGAGATTGGCCCGAGCGGGCCATCCCCCGCGGGCTCTGGGTGGAGATGTCGAACCGCACATATCGGTGGTCCGACAGGGTCTCCACCATCTCCACCCGCCAGTTCACGACGCGTGTGGCTAGCACAGGGGTGGCGAACGACACGTCCACCACTGACCCTCCCTGTTGCCGCACACACGTGTGAACATCCCCCCTGTTTAGGAGAGACACGCCGCACGAGGCCGCCCAAAATTCGACGGCGCGCCCCCGGACGTTGCAGGACGCCGCTGGGTTGCCCCAGGCCACCGACTTGGCGTTCAGGTCGCCCACCACGACGACCTGACGTGGTGCCGCCCTCCCAACGACTGCCGTAAGGACTTCGAGAAAATCCTCGAAGTCCCTTAGAGGGCGGTTTGGGGAGAAATAGACCCCGACCAGGGCTATTTCTCCCCACGCGGCGGCCACGTATCCCGGACCCCTCTCTAAAAGCGAGAGGGGAGGGGAGTCCGTGGCAGGCCGCGACACCAACGCCACCAAGCCGTCTCGATCACCCAGCCAGCGGCCAGGTATCGAGTACGGCTCGGCAACCACCGCCACGTCCACCAACCACTCGGCCACAGTCTGCATCAACAGATCCTGTGCCGCTCTGCAGTGGTTGGTGTTCGCCTGGAGGATGCGATGTTCGACTCTACCCATTAATCGGACATCGCACCCCTCTCCTCCACGGCCGCCGAGGTCCCAGGCACTGGGACGGCGGTGGCGGCGACAGGCCGGGTCGGCGCCTGTTCCTTGCCCTTCTTAAGGGGAGGACTGCAATTCCTCCCCTTCATAATGTGGCCCGCTGGGCGGCCACTGGCGGCGCATACCGCGCAGTGCGGTGCGGCGGCCTTGCAGGAGGCGGCTTTGTGCCCCTCCTTGCCGCAGCGGTAGCAGCTGTCCGTCCTGTCAATGCTGGACGGACAGAGGGCTCGGGTGTGACCGATGCCGAAGCACCGGTAACACCGCAGAGGCTGGTCCTCAAGGGCCCGGACCGCCGCCGAGCTGAACCCGACGGCGAGCCGTCCCTTCTCGAGGACGGCTTTGGCAGCGGCGACTGGGCACTCCAGGCGAATGGTGCCCATGCCGCCGCGCCCGGGCCTGATGCCCCCGCCCTGCACCGCTGCGACTGTGCAGCCCCCAATGGCTGCGACTGCTGCCACCACCTCCTCCTTGGTGACGGAGTCGTCGAGATCCGTCACCTCAATGGCCGCCGACTTTACCGGCCTGGCCACCTTCGCGTCGTCCGCAATGACCTCTTGCAGCTTTGCTGCGAAGAGGTCCGCGTTTTTTCCGCCCTCCGCACCAGGGAACTCGAAGATACGAGCCCCAGCCTGTGTCTTGCGGCATGACACTTTGCCGATCCCCAATTTGGTGGGATCGGCACTGGCACGCGCCCGCACCAACATGGACGCGTACGTCACTCCCCGCTCCGCGGCTTTAGCGGTGAGTGTCACCACGACGGCCGCGGTCTTGGGAGGAACCAAGTTTCTCTTGGGGCCGGCTGGGGTGGAAGTCTTCCCCTTCCCCTTTCCCTTGCCAGTCGACGACTGACCGGCAGGGGTGGTGGCGGAGACGGCTGGGGCTGGAGGGGTGCTCTTCCCCTTCCCTTTCCCTTTCCCATTGCCAGTCGGCTGCGACTGGCTGGGAGTGGATGTGGTGGGAACGGCAGGGACGACAGGTGCCGTCCTTTTGCCCTTGCCCTTCCCCTTGCCGACCACCCTCGTCCAGCCCTGCTGGTTGGTCGGGGTGGTCGAAGGGAGAAGGGCATCCTCCCTCGTGGAGGTAGGCGCCGGCTCTTCACGCCTCTTGTCCGCCGCAAGTGGTGGTCGGAGGCGTTTCTCCGGCAAGAGCCGGTCCTCTATTCCCGCTAGGCAGGATCTGACGAAGGCCCGCTCCTCCGCCATGACCCTGCGGAGGACATCCTCAAGGCCGGAGGAGGAGGCGAGGCCCTCTGCCGCAGGTCTAGGCTCGGCTTGGGATGGCCGGGCCGTGGCTTCAGCCAGCTTCAGGTGAAGCTGGCTAACCTCCGACTGCAGGCGATCCACTTTCGCCTGCAGTTGCCGCGACTCCTCGCTGGCCTTGCGCTCCACAAGCTCCGCCACGATTTCGCGAAGACTCGCGGCCCGGCATTTTAGGGACTTTTGAAAAGTCCCCTTTAAGTGGGAGGACTTGGCGGCGACCTCCACGATCGCCTCTTCGTCCTCCAAGGCCATCCTCTGGAGTTCGGCCAGGGAGTGGTCCGAGTATAGCACGCGGGACGCACCATACCCGGACTTGGCACGGGCGACGCGCGCCCGTTCTTCCTGGGCCGCAACCCGCTCCTCCAGCTCTTGCTGGAGCTGCTCTCGTCTGGTGAGGTCCAACTCGCGCTGGGCGTCTGCCAAACCCACGTCGTGGGTATCCGCTGTTATTGCCAACTTTGCCTTGACCCTCTTTTTAGGCTCCTTCGCCGAGCCTGAGCCCGAGGAGCCATCGGACACGACTTTAAGGAAGGTCCGCTTCCGCGATGCCGATCGTGATCGAGGATCGACCACCATCGAACCCGCATCCGATGCAATGGACTCAATGTCGGAGTCCGACATGTCGCCCACGCTCCCGCCGTAGAAGGCTCTGCCTTCACTCGACGCATCAGCGTCGCGTTGGCCCTGAGAAGGGCCTTTTGGTTGGCCCTGAGAAGGGCCTTTGGGTTGGCCCTGAGAAGGGCCTTTGGGTTGGCCCTGAGAAGGGCCTTTGGGTTGGCCCTGAGAAGGGCCTTTTTTGGCAAAATGCCCGAGAGCATCCCGCAATGGTTTTGGCATTTTCCAACAGTTTCCGTAGCACGCAAGGCAGATATTCGCTACGAAGCACAGTGCACTTTAGCCGTACCCAGTCTGCCACTCCGTTACGGTGGTCAGAACTGGGACGTTTCCGGGGAACGCGACGTGGACGCAAGCACTGTGGGGTGGTTCCCCCGCCCAACCTAACCTTTTTTTTTTTTTTTTTTTTTTTGTTTGCGCTGGGAAAAAAATGCGTTACGCATACCCGCCCATTGGGGGATGGACGGGTTATGTGGGACTCTCCGGCTAGCCCGGCATACCCACTAAAATAACCCAGCGGCACTCCCGCATCGTCTGTGTGGAGGAGGACTGGGAAACCGGCACAGCCTTTACGTCCAGTCCCCCACCGACGACCGCCCGCCTTTACAGCGGGGCCCGCACGCCCCTCCCTAAGTGGAGGGGCCCGGGAACGACCGTGAGTGCTCGGCCGTTCCCGCCCGACGAGGGTGGTGATTACTGCAATGCGAGCGAAGGCGCCCCCGCACCTGTCGCCCGCTAATCACCACCAGAAGGAGGGAGGCGACGATCGTACAACCGCCGTCTCCCACCCCTTCTTCGCCTGCGAAGCGGCGGCCCGAGAGGATCATCCTCCCGCGCGCGCTCCGCCGCCTCCTTTTGCGACATGACGTTCTCGCAAAAGGAGGCAACCGCCGCCCAAGCCTCCTCACTCCCCAGCATGGAGTTCACCACACTGGGAAGTGAGAGGTCCTGCCCGACCACATCTGTCAGGGCACGGCGCAGCTCAGCCCAGGCTGGGCACACCTCGAGGGTGTGCTGCACCGTGTCCTCCGCGGCTCCACAATCGTGGCACGCCGGGGTTTCCTCCCTCCGAATCCGGTGCAGGTGCGTTCCGAAACAGCCATGTCCGGACAACACCTGCACTAGACGGAACGAGAGGAAACCGTGGGGGCGCTCGAGCCAGTCCCGCAGGACTGGACCGAGCGCGTCCAGCGTCCGGCGTCCAAATGTAGCGGAGGCGAGGTCCCGTGTCCAGTGTAGGACGATTGCGTCCCTCGCCTCCCGCCGCACGGCATCCCGCTCTTGCGCGGCGGGGCGCTCACCCAGCGCCCTACGCCGCGCCGCCCATTCGTACACTCTGGCGAGCACCCATGCCTCCAATTCCCAGGGAGGGGTGCCGGCCAGAGCGCACGCCGCCGCAAAGCCCACTGAGCGGTAGGCTCTCGCCACCCGCTGTGCAATGGCCCGTTGGGGCCTGCGGATGGCGGTTGCATTCTCCCTCCTATGGAGGGAGTCCGCCCAGATGGGTGCCCCATATAGGGCCATGCTCTTGAGGATGCCGGCATAGAGGCGCCGGCATCGCTCCTTGGGCCCTCCCAGGTTTGGGAGGAGCCATGAGAGGGCGTCCGCGGCTTTGAGCAGGCGCGTCGACAGCCCGCTGAAGTGCGGGCCAAAGTGCCACCTGCTAGAACCTAACCTAACGTAACCTTTTGTTTTTTTTTTTTTTTTTTTTTTTTTTTTTTTCGGGGTGGAAAATCCTGCATGGATGTCCTCCGCCTTGGGGGAGGCGGAGGGGTCTGTCAGACTCCTACTGACTAAAAACCACCCCGGTGTTCCATCTCACACCTGCGCCGGGGGTCGCGGGAACAAACGATACTTCCGCAACCCCCGGCTGGTGCTGGCCCATGTTTGCGGGCCTCCTCGCATTAGCGGGGGGGAGTGAGGTGTTAAACTCCCCCCGCAACGTCTAAGAGGGGCGCGCGTGGAACACGTCGCGCCGCCGCCTCGGGTCCAGATGTGTAGTGGGCGACGGACGCCCCCGAGTCCGTCGCCCCTGGACCCATTTAGGGGGGCTGAAAGAGGGCGTTATCCGCCCTCCGCCGACGCCCGGTGCGTCTGCTGCGGGCTGGGTGAGAGGATGTGATCTCCCTCTCCCTTTCCGCAGCTTCCTTCCGCGAGATGACTGTCTCGCAGAAGGAAACCACCGCGTCCCAGGACTCTTCGCCGCCAACCATCGAATTCACGACGGCCGGCAGCGACAGGTCACTGCCTACTCCAGAAATGAGGGCACGGCGCTGCTCCTCCCAAGCGGCACACACTGCCAGCGTATGCAGCGCCGTGTCCTCCGCGGCTCCACAGTCGTGGCACGCCGGGGTCTCCTCCCTCTGGATCCGATGCAGGTGCGTTCCGAAACAACCATGCCCGGACAACACCTGCACCAGACGGAAAGAGAGGAAACCGTGGGATCGCTCGAGCCAGTCCCGCAGGACTGGACCGAGCGCATCCAACGTCCGGCGTCCAAATGTGGCGGAGGCGAGGTCCCGTGTCCAGTGGAGGACGATTGCGTCCCTCGCCTCCCGCCGCACGGCATCCCGCTCTTGCGCGGCGGGGCGCTCACCCAGCGCCCTACGCCGCGCCGCCCATTCGTACACTCTGGCGAGCACCCATGCCTCCAATTCCCAGGGAGGGGTGCCGGCCAGAGCGCACGCCGCCGCAAAGCCCACTGAGCGGTAGGCTCTCGCCACCCGCTGTGCAATGGCCCGTTGGGGCCTGCGGATGGCGGTTGCATTCTCCCTCCTATGGAGGGAGTCCGCCCAGATGGGTGCCCCATATAGGGCCATGCTCTTGAGGATGCCGGCATAGAGGCGCCGGCATCGCTCCTTGGGCCCTCCCAGGTTTGGGAGGAGCCATGAGAGGGCGTCCGCGGCTTTCAGCAGGCGTGTCGACAGCCCGCTAAAGTGCGGGCCGAAGCGCCACCTGCTGTCCAGCACGAGGCCCAGATACTTCATCTGGGCCCCGACCCCTATCCGGACGCCCTCCACCACGATGTGGGCGTCAGGAGGGCAGCGCTGCCGAGGCCCGTGAAAGAACACGGCCTCGGTCTTGTTCAGCGCTACCCTCAAACCGAGCTGGCGGATCCTACCTGCCACTAAGGATCCGCCAGCCGAGGCCAGACAGGCCGCCTCTCCAAAGTCCCTCCCCCGGGCAACGAGGAGAGTGTCATCCGCGTAGCAGATGACACTCGTGCCCTGGAGGAGGGTGCCGCGCAGCAGCCAATCGAATCCGATGTTCCACAAGAGGGCCCCTAGCACCGAACCCTGTGGAACACCGGACTCCGCGCCGTAGCGCCTGATCCTGGCCGTCCTGTCCGCCAGGAGGACCTCCCGGTCCTCCAGGTAGTTGGCCAGGATCGCCCGCAGATATTGGGGCACTCCGTGGTACCGGAGTGCCTCCAATATGGTCGAGTGGGGCACGGAGTTGAACGCGTTGGCGATGTCGAACGACACCGCCAACACTCCGTCCCCAGCTCCGACCGCCTCCTGCACTTGGCCCCTGAGTAGGGCCACCGCGTCGACCGTCGAACGCCCCTGTCGAAACCCGAACTGGGCGTCCGACAGGTCCGGCCCTACCTCCCGCAAATGGCTGTTAAGCCGGGTGGCTAGGATCCCCTCGAACAGTTTACCGACCTCATCGAGCAGAACGATGGGCCGGTATGCCGAGGGGGAGTCCACCGGGCGTCCCTCCTTCCGGAGCAGGCAAAGCTGCCCCTCCTTCCAGATCTTCGGGAACCTCCCAGCCGTCAGGCACGCGCTGAAGAGGTCCCGAAACCTCTGCTCCATTAGGGACGCCGCGATGGCCACCACCCGTGCGGGGACGCCATCCGGTCCAGGGGCCGTCTTTTTCGCGCGGAGGGAAAGAACCCCCGCGCCAAATTCCTCCGCCGAAACCGGAGGGACCTCCTCCGCTGGCGAAGCCACCACCCCCCCCAGTGGGGGGTTCATCGTTGGTGGGGTGAATTCGGTCCTGCGCGGAAACAGTGACCGAACCACCCCATCCAGCAACGCCGGCTCTAGGGTCTCCGTTAGTGGGGGGCCATAAGGGCGCAGCTGGCTCCGCGCCAGCTTATATGGCCTCCCAAACGGATCCCTATCGAGTCCCTCCAGCATCTCGGCCTTTGCCGAGTCTTCGGCGGCGCACATTGCCGTCTTGAGGACCGTCTTTGCCTCCATGTAAGAGGCGTAGAGGCGGTCCTCCTCAGCCTGACATCGGCTGGTGCGCCGCCGACTCCGCGTGTAGGCCCTCCTGGCCTCCACGCACTCGGCTCGGAGCCCCGCCAACTCCACCGTCCACCAATAAACGGCGCGACGGGGAGGCGGACGGCGAGACCGAGGCATGCTAGAGTTGCACACCTCGGTCAGGGACCTCCGGAGCTGAACCGCTGCGGCGTCCACGTCCGTGCCCTCCACAGGCGGCGAGAGCCAGTCCTCGAGGAACGCTGCCTCCAGGGCTGCCTCCCGGTCCAGGCGGGTGAGAGCCCACCGCGGGAAGGGAGATTGGCCCGAGCGGGCCATCCCCCGCGGGCTCTGGGTGGAGATGTCGAACCGCACATATCGGTGGTCCGACAGGGTCTCCACCATCTCCACCCGCCAGTTCACGACGCGTGTGGCTAGCACAGGGGTGGCGAACGACACGTCCACCACTGACCCTCCCTGTTGCCGCACACACGTGTGAACATCCCCCCTGTTTAGCAGGGACACGCCGCACGAGGCCGCCCAAAATTCGACGGCGCGCCCTCGGACGTTGCAGGACGCCGCTGGGTTGCCCCAGGCCACCGACTTGGCGTTCAGGTCGCCCAACACTACGACCTGACGTGGTGCCGCCCTCCCGACGACTGCCGTAAGGACCTCGAGAAAATTCTCGAAGTCCCTTAGAGGGCGGTTTGGGGAGAAATAGACCCCGACCAGGGCTATTTCTCCCCACGCGGCGGCCACGTATCCCGGACCCCTCTCTAAAAGCGAGAGGGGAGGGGAGTCCGTGGCAGGCCGCGACACCAACGCCACCAAGCCGTCTCGATCACCCAGCCAACGGCCAGGCACCGAGTACGGCTCGGCGACCACCGCCACGTCCACCAACCACTCGGCCACAGTCTGCATCAGCAGATCCTGGGCCGCTCTGCAGTGGTTGGTGTTCGCCTGGAGGATGCGATGTTCGACTCTACCCATTAATCGAACATCGCACCCTCCTCCTCCACAGCCGCTGAGGTCCCAGCTACTGGGACGGCGGTGGCAGCGACAGGCCGGGTCGGTGCCTGAACTTTGCCCTTCTTAAGGGGAGGACTGCAATTCCTCCCCTTCATAATGTGGCCCGCAGGGCGACCACTGGCGGCACAAACTGCGCAGTGCGGCGCGGCGGCCATGCAGGAGGCGGACTTGTGGCCCTCCTTGCCACAGCGGTAACAGCTGTGCGTCCTGTCGACAGTGGACGCACAGAGGGCTCTGGTGTGTCCGATGCCGAAGCACCGGTAACACCTCAGAGGCTGGTCCTCCAGTGCCCGGACAGCACCCGAGCTAAAGCCGACCGCAAGCCGTCCCTTTTCGAGGACGGCTTTGGCAGCGGCGACTGGGCACTCTAGGCGAATAGTGCCTATGCCGCCACGCCCGGGCCTGATGCCCCCGCCCTGCACCGCTGCGACTGCGCAGCCACCTATGGCTGCGATCGCCGCCACCACCTCCTCCTTGGTGACGGAGTCGTCCAGATCCGTCACCTCGATGGCCGCCGACTTCACCGGCCTGGCCACCTTCGCCGAGTCTGCGATGACCTCTTGCAGCTTAGCTGCGAAGAGGTCCGCGTTTTTGCCGCCCTCCGCACCAGGGAACTCGAAAATTCGAGCCCCAGCCTGGGTCTTGCGGCATGAGACTTTGCCGATCCCCAGTTTGGTGGGATCGGCAGTGGCACGCGCCCGCACCAACATGGACGCGTACGTCTCACCCCGCTCCGCGGCCTCTGCGGTGAGCGTCACCACGACGGCCGCGGTCTTGGGAGGAACAAGGTTCCTCTTGGCACCGGCTGGGGGCGAACCCTTCCCCTTTCCCTTGCCAGTCGACGACTGACCGGCAGGGGTGGTGGCGGAGACGGCTGGGGCTGGGGGGGTGCTCTTCCCCTTCCCTTTCCCTTTCCCCTTCCCGTTGCCAGTCGGCTGCGACTGGCCGGGAGTGGCGGTGGCGGGAACGGCAGTGACGACAGGTGCCGTCCTTTTGCCTTTGCCCTTCCCCTTACCGACCACCCTCGTCCAGCCCTGCTGGTTGGTCGGGGTGGTCGAAGGGAGAAGGGCGTCCTCTCTCTGGGAGGTGGGCACCGGCTCCTCTCGCCTCTTCTCCGCTGCAAGCGGCGGTCGGAGGCGTTTCTCCGGCAGGAGCCGGTCCTCAATGCCCGCCAGGCAGGCTCTAACAAATGTCCTCTGCTCCGCCATAGCCTTGCGGAGGACTTCCTCTAGGCCGGAGGAGGGAGCGAGGACCTCTTCCGCAGGTCTGGTCTCGGCTTGCGACGGCCGGGCCGTGGCTTCAGCCAGCTTTAAGTGCAGCTGGCTGACCTCCGACTGCAGGCGATCCACTTTCGCCTGCAGCTGCCGCGACTCGTCGCTGGCCTTGCGGTCGACCGGCTCCGCGACGATGCCACGCATGCTGGCGGCCCTGCATTTGAGGGACTTCTGAAAAGTCCCTTTTAGGTGGGAGGACTTGGTGGCGACCTCGACGATCACCTCCTCGTCCTCCAAGGCCATCCGCTGCAATTCGGCCAGGGAGTGGTCCGCGTACAGGACGCGGGCCGCACCGTACTCGGCCTTGGCACGGGCGACGCGCGCCCGCTCCTCCTTGGCCGCAACCCGCTCCTCCAGCTCTTGCTGGAGCTGCTCCCGCCGTGCCAGGTCCAACTCACGCTGGGCATCGGCCAAACCCACGTCGTGGGTGTCTCCTGCTGTCAATGCCTTTTTGGCCTTGACTTTTCTCTTGGACTCCTTCGCCGAACCCGAGCCTGAGGAGCCATCAGACACAACTTTCAGGTAGGTCCGCTTCCGCGATGCCGATCTCGAACGAGGATCAACCACCATCGAACCCGCATCAGATGCTATGGACTCAATGTCGGAGTCCGACATGTCGCCCACACTCCCGCCGTAGAAGGCTCTGCCTTCCGACGCCGACGCGTCGCGTTGGCCCTGAGAAGGGCCTTTTGGTTGGCCCTGAGAAGGGCCTTTGGGTTGGCCCTGAGAAGGGCCTTTGGGTTGGCCCTGAGAAGGGCCTTTGGGTTGGCCCTGAGAAGGGCCGTTTTTAGTGAAATGCCCGAGGGCATCCCGCGCTTGTTTTGGCATATCCGCAGTTTCGTTGCAATCCAGGCAATTGTTCGCAACGATGCACAGTGCACTTTAGCCGTACCCAGTCTGCCACTCCGTTACGGTGGTCAGAACTGGGACGTTTCCAGGGAACACGACGAGGACGTAAGCACTGTGGGGTGGTTCCCCAACCTAACCTAACCTTTTTTTTTTTTTTTTTTTTTTTGTTTGCGCTGGGAAAAAATGCGTTACGCATACCCGCCCATTGGGGGATGGACGGGTCATGTGGGACTCTCCGGCTACTCCGGCATACCCACTAAAATAACCCAGCGGCACTCCCGCATCGTCTATTTGGAGGAGGACTGGGAAACCGGCACAGCCTTTACGTCCAGTCCCCCACCGACGACCGCCCGCCTTTACAGCGGGGCCCCCACGCCCCTCCCAAAGTGGAGGGGCCCGGAAACGACCGTGAGTGCTCGGCCGTTCCCGCCCGACGAGGGTGGTGATTAGTGCAATGCGAGCGAAGGCGCCCCCGCGCCTGTCGCCCGCTAATCACCACCAGAAGGAGGGAGGCGACGATCGTACAACCGCCGTCTCCCACCCCTTCTCCGCCTGCGGAGCGGCGGCGCGAGAGGATCATCCTCCCGCGCGCGCTCCGCCGCCTCCTTTTGCGACATGACATTCTCGCAAAAGGAGGCAACCGCCGCCCAAGCCTCCTCACTCCCCAGCATGGAGTTGACCACACTGGGAAGTGAGAGGTCCTGCCCGACCACATCAGTCAGGGCACGGCGCAGCTCAGCCCAGGCTGGGCACACCTCGAGGGTGTGCTGCGCCGTGTCCTCCGCGGCTCCACAGTCGTGGCACGCCGGGGTCTCCTCCCTCTGGATCCGATGCAGGTGCGTTCCGAAGCAGCCATGCCCGGACAACACCTGCACCAGACGGTACGAGAGGAAACCGTGGGGGCGCTCGAGCCAGTCCTGCAGGACTGGACCGAGCGCGTCCAGCGTCCGGCGTCCAAAGGTGGCGGAGGCGAGGTCGCGTGCCCAGTGGAGGACGATGGCATCCCTCGCCTCCCGCCCTACGCCGCGCCGTCCACTCGTACACTCTGGCGAGCACCCATGCCTCCAATTCCCATGGAGGGGTGCCGGCCAGAGCGCACGCCGCCGCGAAACCCACCGAGCGGTAGGCTCGCGCCACCCGCTGTGCAATGGCCCGTTGGGGCCTGCGGATGGCGGTTGCATTCTCCCTCCTGTGGAGGGAGTCCGCCCAGATGGGAGCCCCATATAGGGCCATGCTTTTGAGGATGCCGGCATAGAGGCGCCGGCATCGCTCCTTGGGCCCGCCCAGGTTCGGGAGGAGCCATGAGAGGGCGTCCGCGGCCTTAAGCAGGCGCGTCGACAGCCCGCTGAAGTGCGGGCCGAAGCGCCACCTGCTGTCCAGCACGAGGCCCAGATACTTCATCTGGGCCCCGACCCCTATTCGGACGCCCTCCACGACGATGTGGGCGTCTGGAGGGCAGCGCTGCCGAGGCCCGTGAAAGAACACGGCCTCGGTCTTGTTCAGCGCTACCCTCAAACCAAGCTGGCGGATCCTACCTGCCACTAAGGATCCGCCAGCCGAGGCCAGACAGGCCGCCTCCCGAAAGTCCCTCCCCCGGGCAACGAGGAGAGTGTCATCCGCGTAGCAGATGACACTCGTGCCCTGGAGGAGGGTGCCGCGCAGCAGCCAATCGAATCCGATGTTCCACAAGAGGGGCCCTAGCACCGAACCCTGTGGAACACCGGACTCCGCGCCGTAGCGCCTGATCCTGGCCGTCCTGTCCGCCAGGAGGACCTCTCGGTCCTCCAGGTAGTTGGCCAGGATCGCCCGCAGATATTGGGGCACTCCGTGATACCGGAGTGCCTCCAATATGGTCGAGTGGGGCACGGAGTTGAAGGCGTTGGCGATGTCGAACGACACCGCCAACACTCCGTCCCCAGCTCCAACCGCCTCCTGCACTTGGCCCCTGAGTAGGGCCACCGCGTCGACCGTCGAACGCCCCTGTCGAAACCCGAACTGGGCGTCCGACAGGTCTGGCCCTACCTCCCGCAACTGGCTATTAAGCCGGGTGGCGATGATCCCCTCGAACAATTTACCGACCTCATCGAGCAGAACGATGGGCCGGTATGCCGAGGGGGAGTCCACCGGGCGTCCCTCCTTCCGGAGCAGGCAAAGCTGCCCCTCCTTCCAGATCTTCGGGAACCTCCCAGCCGTCAGGCACGCGCTGAAGAGGTCCCGAAACCTCTGCTCCATGAAGGACGCTGCGATGGCCACCACCCGTGCGGGGACGCCATCTGGTCCAGGGGCCGTCTTCTTCGCGCGGAGGGACAGAACCCCCGCGCGAAATTCCTCCGCCGACACTGGAGGCACCTCCTCCTCCGGCGAAGCCACCACCCCCCCCAGCGGGGGGTTCATCGTTGGTGGGGTGAAGTCGGTCCTGCGCGGAAACAGTGACCGAACCACCCCATCCAGCAACGCCGGCTCTAGGGTCTCCGCTAATGGGGGACCGTAAGGGCGCAGCTGGCTCCGCGCCTGCTTATACGGCCTCCCAAACGGATCCCTGTCGAGGCCCTCCAGCATCTCGGCCTTTGCCAAGTCCTCGGCGGCGCACATTTCCGACTTGAGGACCGTCTTTGCCTCTAGGTAAGAGGCGTAGAGGCCCTGTTGCCGCACACACGTGTGAACATCCCCCCTGTTCAGGAGGGACACGCCGCACGAAGCCGCCCAAAATTCGACGGCGCGCCCCCGGACGTTACAGGACGCCGCTGGGTTGCCCCAGGCCACCGCCTTGGCGTTCAGGTCGCCCAACACGACGACCTGACGTGGTGCCGCCCTCCCGACGACTGCCGTAAGGACCTCGAGAAAGTTCTCGAAGTCCCTTAGAGGGCGGTTTGGGGAGAAATAGACCCCGACCAGGGCTATTTCTCCCCACGCGGCGGCCACGTATCCCGGACCACTCTCTAAAAGCGAGAGGGGAGGGGAGTCCGTGGCAGGCCGCGACACCAACGCCACCAAGCCGTCTCGATCACCCAGCCAACGGCCAGGTATCGAGTACGGCTCGTCGACCACCGCCACGTCCACCAACCACTCGGCCACAGTCTGCATCAGCAGATCCTGTGCCGCTCTGCAGTGGTTGGTGTTCGCCTGGAGGATGCGATGTTTGACCCTATCCATTAGTCGGTCATCGCACCCCCCTCCTCCACAGCCGCTGAGGTCCCAGCCACTGGGACGGCGGTGGCAGCGACAGGCCGGGTCGGCGCCTGAGTTTTGCCCTTCTTAAGGGGAGGACTGCAGTTCCTCCCCTTCATTATATGGCCCGCAGGGCGGCCACTGGCGGCACAAACTGCGCAGTGCGGCGCGGCGGCCATGCAGGAGGCGGATTTGTGGCCCTCCTTGCCGCAGCGGTAACAACTGTCCGTCCTGTCGACAGTGGACGGACAGAGGGCCCGGGTGTGGCCAATGCCGAAGCACTTGTAGCACCTCAGCGGCTGGGCCTCAAGTGCCCGGACCGCAGCCGAGCTGAAGCCGACGGCGAGCCGTCCCTTCTCGAGGACGGCTTTGGCTGCGGCCACTGGGCACTCCAGGCGAATGGTGCCCATGCCGCCGCGCCCGGGCCTGATGCCCCCGCCCTGCACCGCTGCGACTGTGCAGCCCCCAATGGCCGCGACTGCTGCCACCACCTCCTCCTTGGTGACGGAGTCGTCCAGATCCGCCACCTCGAAGGCCGCCGACTTCACCGGCCTGGCCACCTTCGCGTCGTCCGCAATGACCTCTTGCAGCTTTTCTGCGAAGAGGTCCGCATTTTTTCCGCCCTCCGCCCCCGGGAACTCGAAGATACGAGCCCCAGCCTGTGTCTTGCGGCATGACACTTTGCCGATCCCCAATTTGGTGGGATCGGCACTGGCACGCGCCCGCACCAACATGGACGCGTACGTCACTCCCCGCTCCGCGGCTTCCGCGGTGAGTGTCACCACGACGGCCGCGGTCTTGGGAGGAACTAAGTTTCTCCTGACACCGGCTGGGGCGGAACTCTTGCCCTGTCCCTTTCCCTTGTCGGCCGACTGCGACTGACCGGCAGGGGTGGTGGCGGAGACGGCTGGGGCCGGGGGGGTGCTCTTTCCCTTCCCTTTGCCTTTCCCCTTCCCTTTGCCAGTCGGCTGCGACTGGCTGGGAGTGGTGGTGGCGGGAACGGCAGGGATTTCAGCTGCCGTCCTTTTTCCCTTGCCCTTGCCCTTACCAACCACCCTCGTCCAGCCCTGCTGGTTGGTCGGGGTGGTTGAAGGCAGATGGGCGTCCCCCCTCTGAGAGGTTGCCACCGGCTCCACTCGCCTCTTATCCGCCGCAAGCGGCGGTCGGAGGATCTTTGCCGGCAAGAGCCGGTCCTCAATTCCCGCCAGGCAAGAACGAACAAACGCCCTCTCCTCCGCCATAACCTTGCGGAGGACGTCCTCAAGGCCGGAGGAGAGGGCGGGGCCCTCTGCCGCAGGTCTGGGTTCGGCTTGGGATGGTCGGGCCGTGGCTTCAGCCAGCTTCATGTGCAGCTGGCTGACCTCCGACTGCAGGCGATCTACCTTCGCCTGCAGTTGCCGCGTTTCATCGCAGGCCTTCCTTTCCACCAGCTCCGCGACGATGCATCGCATGCTGGCGGCCCGGCATTTCAGGGACTTCTGGAAAGTCCCCTTTAGGTGGGAGGACTTGGCGGCGACCTCCACGATCGCCTCCTCGTCCTCCAAGGCCATCCTTTCCAATTCGGCCAGGGAGTGGTCCGAGTATAAGATGCGGGACGCACCGTACCCGGACTTGGCACGGGCGACGCGTGCCCGTTCCTCCTGGGCCGCAATCCGCTCCTCCAACTCTTGCTGGAGCTGCTCCCGCCGAGCCAGGTCCAACTCGCGCTGGGCGTCTGCTAAACCCACATCGTGGGTGTCCGCTGCTGTCCTCGGCTTTATAGCCCTGATCTTCTTTTTTTGCTCCATCACCGAGCCCGAGCCAGAGGAGCCATCCGACACGACTTTGAGGAATGAACGTTTCCTCGAAGCCGATCGTGATCGAGCAATCTCGATCACCATCGCGCCATCTGACGCAGTGGACTCGTTGTCGGAGTCCGACAATTCATCCACCCTCCCGCCGTAGAAGGCTCGACCTTCCTTCGACGCTTCAGCGTCGCGTTGGCCCTGAGAAGGGCCTTTTGGTTGGCCCTGAGAAGGGCCTTTGGGTTGGCCCTGAGAAGGGCCTTTGGGTTGGCCCTGAGAAGGGCCTTTGGGTTGGCCCTGAGAAGGGCCTTTTGTGACGAAATGCCCGAGGGCATCCCGCGCAGGTTTATGCATTTTAGGCATAATCCGCAAACTCGTAACACACAAGGCAGTTGATTGTTACGATGCACAGTGCACTTTAGCCGTACCCAGTCTGCCACTCCGTTACGGTGGTCAGAACTGGGACGTTTCCAGGGAACGCGACGTGGACGCAAGCACTGTGGGGTGGTTCCCCAACCTAACCTTTTTTTTTTTTTTTTTTTTTGTTTGCGCTGGGAAAAAATGCGTTACGCATACCCGCCCATTGGGGGATGGGCGGGTTATGTGGGACTCTCCGGCTACTCCGGCATACCCACTAAAATAACCCAGCGGCACTCCCGCATCGTCTATTTGGAGGAGGACTGGGAAACCGGCACAGCCTTTACGTCCAGTCCCCCACCGACGACCGCCCGCCTTTACAGCGGGGCCCGCACGCCCCTCCCTTAGTGGAGGGGCCCGGGAACGACCGTGAGTGCTCGGCCGTTCCCGCCCGACGAGGGTGGTGATTGGTGCAATGCGAGCGAAGGCGCCCCCGCGCCTGTCGCCCGCTAATCACCACCAGAAGGAGGGAGGCGACGATCGTACAACCGCCGTCTCCCACCCCTTCTCCGCCTGCGGAGCGGCGGCGCGAGAGGATCATCCTCCCGCGCGCGCTCCGCCGCCTCCTTTTGCGACATGACATTCTCGCAAAAGGAGGCAACCGCCGCCCAAGCCTCCTCACTCCCCAGCATGGAGTTGACCACACCGGGAAGTGAGAGGTCCTGCCCGACCACATCAGTCAGGGCACGGCGCAGCTCAGCCCAGGCTGGGCACACCTCGAGGGTGTGCTGCACCGTGTCCTCCGCGGCTCCACAGTCGTGGCACGCCGGGGTCTCCTCCCTCTGGATCCGATGCAGGTGCGTTCCGAAACAACCATGCCCGGACAACACCTGCACCAGACGGAAAGAGAGGAAACCGTGGGATCGCTCGAGCCAGTCCCGCAGGACTGGACCGAGCGCGTCCAACGTCCGGCGTCCAAATGTGGCGGAGGCGAGGTCCCGTGTCCAGTGGAGGACGATTGCGTCCCTCGCCTCCCGCCGCACGGCATCCCGCTCTTGCGCGGCGGGGCGCTCACCCAGCGCCCTACGCCGCGCCGCCCATTCGTACACTCTGGCGAGCACCCATGCCTCCAATTCCCAGGGAGGGGTGCCGGCCAGAGCGCACGCCGCCGCAAAGCCCACTGAGCGGTACGCTCTCGCCACCCGCTGTGCAATGGCCCGTTGGGGCCTGCGGATGGCGGTTGCATTCTCCCTCCTATGGAGGGAGTCCGCCCAGATGGGTGCCCCATATAGGGCCATGCTCTTGAGGATGCCGGCATAGAGGCGCCGGCATCGCTCCTTGGGCCCTCCCAGGTTTGGGAGGAGCCATGAGAGGGCGTCCGCGGCTTTCAGCAGGCGCGTCGACAGCCCGCTAAAGTGCGGGCCGAAGCGCCACCTGCTGTCCAGCACGAGGCCCAGATACTTCATCTGGGCCCCGACCCCTATCCGGACGCCCTCCACCACGATGTGGGCGTCAGGAGGGCAGCGCTGCCGAGGCCCGTGAAAGAACACGGCCTCGGTCTTGTTCAGCGCTACCCTCAAACCGAGCTGGCGGATCCTACCTGCCACTAAGGATCCGCCAGCCGAGGCCAGACAGGCCGCCTCTCCAAAGTCCCTCCCCCGGGCAACGAGGAGAGTGTCATCCGCGTAGCAGATGACACTCGTGCCCTGGAGGAGGGTGCCGCGCAGCAGCCAATCGAATCCGATGTTCCACAAGAGGGGCCCCAGCACCGAACCCTGTGGAACACCGGACTCCGCGCCGTAGCGCCTGATCCTGGCCGTCCTGTCCGCCAGGAGGACCTCCCGGTCCTCCAGGTAGTTGGCCAGGATCGCCCGCAGATATTGGGGCACTCCGTGGTACCGGAGTGCCTCCAATATGGTCGAGTGGGGCACGGAGTTGAACGCGTTGGCGATGTCGAACGACACCGCCAACACTCCGTCCCCAGCTCCGACCGCCTCCTGCACTTGGCCCCTGAGTAGGGCCACCGCGTCGACCGTCGAACGCCCCTGTCGAAACCCGAACTGGGCGTCCGACAGGTCCGGCCCTACCTCCCGCAAATGGCTGTTAAGCCGGGTGGCTAGGATCCCCTCGAACAGTTTACCGACCTCATCGAGCAGAACGATGGGCCGGTATGCCGAGGGGGATTCCACCGGGCGTCCCTCCTTCCAGAGCAGGCAAAGCTGCCCCTCCTTCCATAGTTTCGGGAACCTCCCAGCCGTCAGGCACGCGCTGAAGAGGTCCCGAAACCTCTGCTCCATTAGGGACGCCGCGATGGCCACCACCCGTGCGGGGACGCCATCCGGTCCAGGGGCCGTCTTTTTCGCGCGGAGGGAAAGAACCCCCGCGCCAAATTCCTCCGCCGAAACCGGAGGGACCTCCTCCGCCGGCGAAGCCACCACCCCCCCCCAGTGGGGGGTTCATCGTTGGTGGGGTGAAGTCGGTCCTGCGCGGAAACAGTGACCGAACCACCCCATCCAGCAACGCCGGCTCTAGGGTCTCCGCTAATGGGGGGCCGTAAGGGCGCAGCTGGCTCCGCGCCTGCTTATACGGCCTCCCAAACGGATCCCTGTCGAGGCCCTCCAGCATCTCGGCCTTTGCCGAGTCCTCGGCGGCGCACATTTCCGACTTGAGGACCGTCTTTGCCTCTAGGTAAGAGGCGTAGAGGCGGTCCTCCTCAGCCTGACATCGGCTGGTGCGCCGCCGACTCCGCGTGTAGGCCCTCCTGGCCTCCACGCACGCGGCCCGGAGCCCCGCCAGCTCCACCGTCCACCAATAAACGGCGCGACGGGGAGGCGGACGGCGAGACCGAGGCATGCTGGAGTTGCACACCTCGGTCAGGGACCCCCGCAGCCGAACCGCTGCGGCGTCCACGTCCGTGCCCTCCACAGGGGGCGAGAGCCAGTCCTCGAGGAACGCCGCCTCCTGGGCTGACTCCCGGTCCAGGCGGGTGAGAGCCCACCGCGGGAAGGGTGATTGGCCCGAGCGGGCCATCCCCCGCGGGCTCTGGGTGGAGATGTCGAACCGCACATATCGGTGGTCCGACAGGGTCTCCACCATCTCCACCCGCCAGTTCACAACGCGGGCGGCTAGCACAGGGGTGGCGAACGATACGTCCACCACTGACCCTCCCTGTTGCCGCACACACGTGTGAACATCCCCCCTGTTTAGGAGAGACACGCCGCACGAGGCCGCCCAAAATTTGACGGCGCGCCCCCGGACGTTGCAGGACGCCGCTGAGTTGCCCCAGGCCACCGACTTGGCGTTTAGGTCGCCCACCACGACGACCTGACGTGGTGCCGCCCTCCCGACGACTGCCGTAAGGACTTCGAGAAAATCCTCGAAGTCCCTTAGAGGGCGGTTTGGGGAGAAATAGACCCCGACCAGGGCTATTTCTCCCCACGCGGCGGCAACGTATCCCGGACCCCTCTCTAAAAGCGAGAGGGGAGGGGAGTCCGTGGCAGGCCGCGACACCAACGCCACCAAGCCGTCCCGATCACCCAGCCAGCGGCCAGGTATCGAGTACGGCTCGGCAACCACCGCCACGTCCACCAACCACTCGGCCACAGTCTGCATCAACAGATCCTGTGCCGCTCTGCAGTGGTTGGTGTTCGCCTGGAGGATGCGATGTTCGACTCTACCCATTAGTCGGTCATCGCACCCCCCTCCTCCACAGCCGCCAAAGTCCCAGCTACTGGGGTGGCGGTGGCAGCGACAGGCCGGGTCGGCGCCTGAGTTTTGCCCTTCTTAAGGGGAGGACTGCAATTCCTCCCCTTCATTATGTGACCCGCAGGGCGGCCACTGGCGGCACAAACTGCGCAGTGCGGCGCGGCGGCCACGCAGGAGGCGGATTTGTGCCCCTCCTTGCCGCAGCGGTAACAACTGCCCGTCCTGTCGACACTGGACGGACAGAGGGCCCGGGTGTGACCGATGCCGAAGCACCGGTAACACCTCAGCGGCAGGACCTCAAGGGCCCGGACCGCCGCCGAGCTGAACCCGACGGCGAGCCGTCCCTTCTCGAGGACGGCTTTGGCAGCGGCGACTGGGCACTCCAGGCGAATTGCGCCCATGCCGCCGCACCCGGGCCTGATGCCCCCGCCCTGCACCGCTGCGACTGCGCAGCCACCTATGGCTGCGACCGCCGCTACCACCTCCTCCTTGGTGACGGAGTCGTCCAGGTCCGTCACCTCGAAGGCCGCCGACTTCACCGGCCTGGCCACCTTCGCATCGTCCGCAATGACCTCTTGCAGCTTTGCTGCGAAGAGGTCAGCGTTCTTCCCGCCCTCCGCACCCGGGAACTCGAAGATACGAGCCCCAGCCTGGGTCTTGCGGCATGACACTTTGCCGATCCCCAATTTGGTGGGATCGGCACTGGCACGCGCCCGCACCAACATGGACGCGTACGTCACTCCCCGCTCCGCGGCTTTCGAGGTGAGTGTCACCACGACGGCCGCGGTCTTGGGAGGAACCAAGTTCCTCCTGACACCAGCTGGGGCGGAACTCTTGCCCTGTCCCTTTCCCTTGTCGGCCGACTGCGACTGACCGGCAGGGGTGGTGGCGGAGACGGCTGGGGCCGGGGGGGTGGTCTTCCCCTTCCCTTTGCCTTTCCCCTTCCCTTTGCCAGTCGGCTGCGACTGGCTGGAAGTGGTGGTGGCGGGAACTGCAGTGACGACAGCTGCCGTCCTTTTCCCCTTGCCCTTGCCCTTACCGACCACCTTCGTCCAGCCTTGCTGGCTGGTCGGGGTGGTCGAAGGGAGATGGGCGTCCTCCGTCTGGGACGTAGGCACCGGCTCCTTTTGCCTCCTGTCCGCCGCGAGCGGCGGCCGGACGACTTTCTCCGGCAAGAGCCGGTCCTCAATGCCTGCCAGGCAGGCTCTCACAAACGCCCTCTCCTCAGCCATGACCTTGCGGAGGACATCTTCAAGGCCGGGGGAGGAGGCTAAGCTCTCTGCCGCAGGTCTAGGCTCGGCTTGGGATGGCCGGGCCGTGGCTTCAGCCAGCTTGAGGTGAAGCTGGCTAACCTCCGACTGCAGGCGATCCACTTTCGCCTGCAGTTGCCGCGACTCATCGCTGGCCTTGCGGTCCACCAGTTCCGCGACGATGCCGCGCATGCTGGCGGCCCGGCATTTGAGGGACTTCTGGAAAGTCCCCTTCAAATGCGAGGACTTGGCGGCGACCTCCACGATCGCCTCCTCGTCCTCCAAGGCCATCCTCTGGAGTTCGGCCAGGGAGTGGTCCGCGTACAGGACGCGGGACGCCCCGTACCCGGACTTGCCACGGGCGACGCGCGCCCGTTCCTCCTGGGCCGCAACCCGCTCCTCCAGCTCTTGCTGGAGCTGCTCCCGCCGAGCCAGGCCCAACTCGCGCTGGGCGTCGGCTAAACCCACATCGTGGGTGTCCGCTGCTATCGTCGGCTTCTTTGCCCTGATCTTCTTATTTGGCTCCTTTGCCGAACCCGAGCCCGAGGAGCCATCCGACACGGCTTTAAGGAAGGAACGTTTCCTCGAAGCCGATCGTGATCGAGGATCCTCGATCACCATCGCACCATCTGACGCAGTGGACTCGTTGTCGGAGTCCGACGATTCGTCCACATTCCCTCCGTAGAAGGCCCTGCCTTCGCTCGACGCCGACGTGTCGCGTTGGCCCTGAGAAGGGCCTTTTGGTTGGCCCTGAGAAGGGCCTTTGGGTTGGCCCTGAGAAGGGCCTTTGGGTTGGCCCTGAGAAGGGCCTTTGGGTTGGCCCTGAGAAGGGCCTTTTTTCACAAAATGCCCGAGGGCATCCCGCGCTGGTTTGGGCATAATCTCCGCGTAAATCGTAGCTGTCAAGGCAATAAGGTCGCTACGATGCACAGTGCACTAACCTAACCTTTTTTTTTTTTTTTTTTTTTTTTTTTTTTTTTTTTTTTTTGTTTGCGCTGGGAAAAAATGCGTTACGCATACCCGCCCATTGGGGGATGGACGGGTTATGTGGGACTCTCCGGCTACTCCGGCATACCCACTAAAATAACCCAGCGGCACTCCCGCATCGTCTGTTTGGAGGGGGACTGGGAAACCGGCACAGCCTTTACGTCCAGTCCCCCACCGACGACCGCCCGCCTTTACAGCGGGGCCCACACGCCCCTTCCTAAGTGGAGGGGCCCGGGAACGACCGTGAGTGCTCGGCCGTTCCCGCCCGACGGTGGTGGCGATTTGTGCAATGCGAGCAAAGGCGCCCCCGCGCCTGTCACCCGCTAATCACCACCTGAGGGTGGGAGGCGACGGTCGTACAACCGCCTTCTCCCACCCCTCCTTCGCCTGCGGAGCGGTGGCGCGAGAGGATCATCCTCCCGCGCGCGCTCCGCCGCCTCCTTTTGCGACATGACGTCCTCGCAAAAGGAGGCAACCGCCGCCCAAGCCTCCTCACTCCCCAGCATGGAGTTCACCACACTGGGAAGTGAGAGGTCCAGCCCAACGACAGTATTCAGGGCACGGCGCAGCTCAGCCCAGGCTGGGCACACCTCGAGGGTGTGCTGCGCCGTGTCCTCCGCGGCTCCGCAATGGTGGCACGCCGGGGTTTCCTCCCTCTGGATCCGATGCAGGTGCGCTCCGAAGCAACCATGCCCGGACAACACCTGCACCAGACGGAAAGAGAGGAAACCGTGAGGGCGCTCGAGCCAATCCCGCAGGACTGGGCCGAGCGCGTCCAGCGTCCGGCGTCCAAAGGTGGCGGAGGCGAGGTCCCGTGTCCAGTGGACAACGATTGCAACGAGCACCCATGCCTCCAATTCCCAGGGAGGGGTGCCGGCCAGAGCGCACGCCGCCGCAAAGCCCACTGAGCGGTACGCTCTCGCCACCCGCTGTGCAATGGCCCGTTGGGGCCTGCGGATGGCGGTTGCATTCTCCCTCCTATGGAGGGAGTCCGCCCAGATGGGTGCCCCATATAGGGCCATGCTCTTGAGGATGCCGGCATAGAGGCGCCGGCATCGCTCCTTGGGCCCTCCCAGGTTTGGGAGGAGCCATGAGAGGGCGTCCGCGGCTTTCAGCAGGCGCGTCGACAGCCCGCTAAAGTGCGGGCCGAAGCGCCACCTGCTGTCCAGCACGAGGCCCAGATACTTCATCTGGGCCCCGACCCCTATCCGGACGCCCTCCACCACGATGTGGGCGTCAGGAGGGCAGCGCTGCCGAGGCCCGTGAAAGAACACGGCCTCGGTCTTGTTCAGCGCTACCCTCAAACCGAGCTGGCGGATCCTACCTGCCACTAAGGATCCGCCAGCCGAGGCCAGACAGGCCGCCTCTCCAAAGTCCCTCCCCCGGGCAACGAGGAGAGTGTCATCCGCGTAGCAGATGACACTCGTGCCCTGGAGGAGGGTGCCGCGCAGCAGCCAATCGAATCCGATGTTCCACAAGAGGGGCCCCAGCACCGAACCCTGTGGAACACCGGACTCCGCGCCGTAGCGCCTGATCCTGGCCGTCCTGTCCGCCAGGAGGACCTCCCGGTCCTCCAGGTAGTTGGCCAGGATCGCCCGCAGATATTGGGGCACTCCGTGGTACCGGAGTGCCTCCAATATGGTCGAGTGGGGCACGGAGTTGAACGCGTTGGCGATGTCGAACGACACCGCCAACACTCCGTCCCCAGCTCCGACCGCCTCCTGCACTTGGCCCCTGAGTAGGGCCACCGCGTCGACCGTCGAACGCCCCTGTCGAAACCCGAACTGGGCGTCCGACAGGTCCGGCCCTACCTCCCGCAAATGGCTGTTAAGCCGGGTGGCTAGGATCCCCTCGAACAGTTTACCGACCTCATCGAGCAGAACGATGGGCCGGTATGCCGAGGGGGATTCCACCGGGCGTCCCTCCTTCCAGAGCAGGCAAAGCTGCCCCTCCTTCCATAGTTTCGGGAACCTCCCAGCCGTCAGGCACGCGCTGAAGAGGTCCCGAAACCTCTGCTCCATTAGGGACGCCGCGATGGCCACCACCCGTGCGGGGACGCCATCCGGTCCAGGGGCCGTCTTTTTCGCGCGGAGGGAAAGAACCCCCGCGCCAAATTCCTCCGCCGAAACCGGAGGGACCTCCTCCGCCGGCGAAGCCACCACCCCCCCCCAGTGGGGGGTTCATCGTTGGTGGGGTGAAGTCGGTCCTGCGCGGAAACAGTGACCGAACCACCCCATCCAGCAACGCCGGCTCTAGGGTCTCCGCTAATGGGGGGCCGTAAGGGCGCAGCTGGCTCCGCGCCTGCTTATACGGCCTCCCAAACGGATCCCTGTCGAGGCCCTCCAGCATCTCGGCCTTTGCCGAGTCCTCGGCGGCGCACATTTCCGACTTGAGGACCGTCTTTGCCTCTAGGTAAGAGGCGTAGAGGCGGTCCTCCTCAGCCTGACATCGGCTGGTGCGCCGCCGACTCCGCGTGTAGGCCCTCCTGGCCTCCACGCACGCGGCCCGGAGCCCCGCCAGCTCCACCGTCCACCAATAAACGGCGCGACGGGGAGGCGGACGGCGAGACCGAGGCATGCTGGAGTTGCACACCTCGGTCAGGGACCCCCGCAGCCGAACCGCTGCGGCGTCCACGTCCGTGCCCTCCACAGGGGGCGAGAGCCAGTCCTCGAGGAACGCCGCCTCCTGGGCTGACTCCCGGTCCAGGCGGGTGAGAGCCCACCGCGGGAAGGGTGATTGGCCCGAGCGGGCCATCCCCCGCGGGCTCTGGGTGGAGATGTCGAACCGCACATATCGGTGGTCCGACAGGGTCTCCACCATCTCCACCCGCCAGTTCACAACGCGGGCGGCTAGCACAGGGGTGGCGAACGATACGTCCACCACTGACCCTCCCTGTTGCCGCACACACGTGTGAACATCCCCCCTGTTTAGGAGAGACACGCCGCACGAGGCCGCCCAAAATTTGACGGCGCGCCCCCGGACGTTGCAGGACGCCGCTGAGTTGCCCCAGGCCACCGACTTGGCGTTTAGGTCGCCCACCACGACGACCTGACGTGGTGCCGCCCTCCCGACGACTGCCGTAAGGACTTCGAGAAAATCCTCGAAGTCCCTTAGAGGGCGGTTTGGGGAGAAATAGACCCCGACCAGGGCTATTTCTCCCCACGCGGCGGCAACGTATCCCGGACCCCTCTCTAAAAGCGAGAGGGGAGGGGAGTCCGTGGCAGGCCGCGACACCAACGCCACCAAGCCGTCCCGATCACCCAGCCAGCGGCCAGGTATCGAGTACGGCTCGGCAACCACCGCCACGTCCACCAACCACTCGGCCACAGTCTGCATCAACAGATCCTGTGCCGCTCTGCAGTGGTTGGTGTTCGCCTGGAGGATGCGATGTTCGACTCTACCCATTAGTCGGTCATCGCACCCCCCTCCTCCACAGCCGCCAAAGTCCCAGCTACTGGGGTGGCGGTGGCAGCGACAGGCCGGGTCGGCGCCTGAGTTTTGCCCTTCTTAAGGGGAGGACTGCAATTCCTCCCCTTCATTATGTGACCCGCAGGGCGGCCACTGGCGGCACAAACTGCGCAGTGCGGCGCGGCGGCCACGCAGGAGGCGGATTTGTGCCCCTCCTTGCCGCAGCGGTAACAACTGCCCGTCCTGTCGACACTGGACGGACAGAGGGCCCGGGTGTGACCGATGCCGAAGCACCGGTAACACCTCAGCGGCAGGACCTCAAGGGCCCGGACCGCCGCCGAGCTGAACCCGACGGCGAGCCGTCCCTTCTCGAGGACGGCTTTGGCAGCGGCGACTGGGCACTCCAGGCGAATTGCGCCCATGCCGCCGCACCCGGGCCTGATGCCCCCGCCCTGCACCGCTGCGACTGCGCAGCCACCTATGGCTGCGACCGCCGCTACCACCTCCTCCTTGGTGACGGAGTCGTCCAGGTCCGTCACCTCGAAGGCCGCCGACTTCACCGGCCTGGCCACCTTCGCATCGTCCGCAATGACCTCTTGCAGCTTTGCTGCGAAGAGGTCAGCGTTCTTCCCGCCCTCCGCACCCGGGAACTCGAAGATACGAGCCCCAGCCTGGGTCTTGCGGCATGACACTTTGCCGATCCCCAATTTGGTGGGATCGGCACTGGCACGCGCCCGCACCAACATGGACGCGTACGTCACTCCCCGCTCCGCGGCTTTCGAGGTGAGTGTCACCACGACGGCCGCGGTCTTGGGAGGAACCAAGTTCCTCCTGACACCAGCTGGGGCGGAACTCTTGCCCTGTCCCTTTCCCTTGTCGGCCGACTGCGACTGACCGGCAGGGGTGGTGGCGGAGACGGCTGGGGCCGGGGGGGTGGTCTTCCCCTTCCCTTTGCCTTTCCCCTTCCCTTTGCCAGTCGGCTGCGACTGGCTGGAAGTGGTGGTGGCGGGAACTGCAGTGACGACAGCTGCCGTCCTTTTCCCCTTGCCCTTGCCCTTACCGACCACCTTCGTCCAGCCTTGCTGGCTGGTCGGGGTGGTCGAAGGGAGATGGGCGTCCTCCGTCTGGGACGTAGGCACCGGCTCCTTTTGCCTCCTGTCCGCCGCGAGCGGCGGCCGGACGACTTTCTCCGGCAAGAGCCGGTCCTCAATGCCTGCCAGGCAGGCTCTCACAAACGCCCTCTCCTCAGCCATGACCTTGCGGAGGACATCTTCAAGGCCGGGGGAGGAGGCTAAGCTCTCTGCCGCAGGTCTAGGCTCGGCTTGGGATGGCCGGGCCGTGGCTTCAGCCAGCTTGAGGTGAAGCTGGCTAACCTCCGACTGCAGGCGATCCACTTTCGCCTGCAGTTGCCGCGACTCATCGCTGGCCTTGCGGTCCACCAGTTCCGCGACGATGCCGCGCATGCTGGCGGCCCGGCATTTGAGGGACTTCTGGAAAGTCCCCTTCAAATGCGAGGACTTGGCGGCGACCTCCACGATCGCCTCCTCGTCCTCCAAGGCCATCCTCTGGAGTTCGGCCAGGGAGTGGTCCGCGTACAGGACGCGGGACGCCCCGTACCCGGACTTGCCACGGGCGACGCGCGCCCGTTCCTCCTGGGCCGCAACCCGCTCCTCCAGCTCTTGCTGGAGCTGCTCCCGCCGAGCCAGGCCCAACTCGCGCTGGGCGTCGGCTAAACCCACATCGTGGGTGTCCGCTGCTATCGTCGGCTTCTTTGCCCTGATCTTCTTATTTGGCTCCTTTGCCGAACCCGAGCCCGAGGAGCCATCCGACACGGCTTTAAGGAAGGAACGTTTCCTCGAAGCCGATCGTGATCGAGGATCCTCGATCACCATCGCACCATCTGACGCAGTGGACTCGTTGTCGGAGTCCGACGATTCGTCCACATTCCCTCCGTAGAAGGCCCTGCCTTCGCTCGACGCCGACGTGTCGCGTTGGCCCTGAGAAGGGCCTTTTGGTTGGCCCTGAGAAGGGCCTTTGGGTTGGCCCTGAGAAGGGCCTTTGGGTTGGCCCTGAGAAGGGCCTTTGGGTTGGCCCTGAGAAGGGCCTTTTTTCACAAAATGCCCGAGGGCATCCCGCGCTGGTTTGGGCATAATCTCCGCGTAAATCGTAGCTGTCAAGGCAATAAGGTCGCTACGATGCACAGTGCACTAACCTAACCTTTTTTTTTTTTTTTTTTTTTTTTTTTTTTTTTTTTTTTTTGTTTGCGCTGGGAAAAAATGCGTTACGCATACCCGCCCATTGGGGGATGGACGGGTTATGTGGGACTCTCCGGCTACTCCGGCATACCCACTAAAATAACCCAGCGGCACTCCCGCATCGTCTGTTTGGAGGGGGACTGGGAAACCGGCACAGCCTTTACGTCCAGTCCCCCACCGACGACCGCCCGCCTTTACAGCGGGGCCCACACGCCCCTTCCTAAGTGGAGGGGCCCGGGAACGACCGTGAGTGCTCGGCCGTTCCCGCCCGACGGTGGTGGCGATTTGTGCAATGCGAGCAAAGGCGCCCCCGCGCCTGTCACCCGCTAATCACCACCTGAGGGTGGGAGGCGACGGTCGTACAACCGCCTTCTCCCACCCCTCCTTCGCCTGCGGAGCGGTGGCGCGAGAGGATCATCCTCCCGCGCGCGCTCCGCCGCCTCCTTTTGCGACATGACGTCCTCGCAAAAGGAGGCAACCGCCGCCCAAGCCTCCTCACTCCCCAGCATGGAGTTCACCACACTGGGAAGTGAGAGGTCCAGCCCAACGACAGTATTCAGGGCACGGCGCAGCTCAGCCCAGGCTGGGCACACCTCGAGGGTGTGCTGCGCCGTGTCCTCCGCGGCTCCGCAATGGTGGCACGCCGGGGTTTCCTCCCTCTGGATCCGATGCAGGTGCGCTCCGAAGCAACCATGCCCGGACAACACCTGCACCAGACGGAAAGAGAGGAAACCGTGAGGGCGCTCGAGCCAATCCCGCAGGACTGGGCCGAGCGCGTCCAGCGTCCGGCGTCCAAAGGTGGCGGAGGCGAGGTCCCGTGTCCAGTGGACAACGATTGCGTCCCTCGCCTCCCGCCGCACGGCCTCCCGCTCTTGCGCGGCGGGGCGCTCACCCAGCGCCCTACGCCGCGCCACCCATTCGTACACTCTGGCGAGCACCCATGCCTCCAATTCCCAGGGAGGGGTGCCGGCCAGAGCGCACGCCGCCGCAAAACCCACCGAGCGGTACGCCCTCGCCACCCGCTGTGCAATGGCGCGTTGGGGCCTGCGGATGGCGGTTGCATTCTCCCTCCTGTGGAGGGAGTCCGCCCAGATGGGTGCCCCATACAGGGCCATGCTCTTCAGGATGCCGGCATAGAGGCGCCGGCATCGCTCCTTGGGCCCTCCCAGGTTTGGGAGGAGCCATGAGAGGGCGTCCGCGGCTTTGAGCAGGCGCGTCGACAGCCCGCTGAAGTGCGGGCCGAAGCGCCACCTGCTGTCCAGCACGAGGCCCAGATACTTCATCTGGGCCCCGACCCCTATCCGGACGCCCTCCACCACGATGTGGGCGTCAGGAGGGCAGCGCTGCCGAGGCCCGTGAAAGAACACGGCCTCGGTCTTGTTCAGCGCTACCCTCAAACCAAGCTGGCGGATCCTACCTGCCACTAAGGATCCGCCAGCCGAGGCCAAACAGGCCGCCTCCCGAAAGTCCCTCCCCCGGGCAACGAGGAGAGTGTCATCCGCGTAGCAGATGACACTCGTGCCCTGGAGGAGGGTGCCCCGCAGGAGCCAATCGAATCCGATGTTCCACAAGAGGGGCCCTAGCACCGAGCCTTGTGGAACACCGGACTCCGCGCCGTAGCGCCTGATCCTGGCCGTCCTGTCCGCCAGGAGGACCTCCCGGTCCTCCAGGTAGTTGGCCAGGATCACCCGCAGATATTGGGGCACTCCGTGGTACCGGAGTGCCTCCAATATGGTCGAGTGGGGCACGGAGTTGAAGGCGTTTGCGATGTCGAACGACACCGCCAACACTCCGTCCCCAGCTCTAACCGCCTCCTGCACTTGGCCCCTGAGTAGGGCCACCGCGTCGACCGTCGAACGCCCCTGTCGAAACCCGAACTGGGCGTCCGACAGGTCTGGCCCTACCTCCCGCAACTGGCTATTAAGCCGGGTGGCGATGATCCCCTCGAACAATTTACCGACCTCATCGAGCAGAACGATGGGCCGGTATGCCGAGGGGGAGTCCACCGGGCGTCCCTCCTTCCGGAGCAGGCAAAGCTGCCCCTCCTTCCAGATCTTCGGGAACCTCCCAGCCGTCAGGCACGCGCTGAAGAGGTCCCGAAACCTCTCCTCCATGAGGGACGCCGCGATGGCCACCACCCGTGCGGGGACACCATCCGGTCCAGGGGCCGTCTTCTTCGCGCGGAGGGACAGAACCCCCGCGCGAAGTTCCTCCACCGATACTGGAGGGACCTCCTCCTCCGGCGAAGCCACCACCCCCCCCAGTGGGGGGTTCATCGTTGGTGGGGTGAATTCGGTCCTGCGCGGAAACAGTGACCGAACCACCCCATCCAGCAACGCCGGCTCTAGGGTCTCCGTTAGTGGGGGACCGTAAGGGCGCAGCTGGCTCCGCGCCTGCTTATACGGCCTCCCAAACGGATCCCTGTCGAGGCCCTCCAGCATCTCGGCCTTTGCCGAGTCCTCGGCGGCGCACATTTCCGACTTGAGGACCGTCTTTGCCTCTAGGTAAGAGGCGTAGAGGCGGTCCTCCTCAGCCTGACATCGGCTGGTGCGCCGCCGACTCCGCGTGTAGGCCCTCCTGGCCTCCACGCACGCGGCCCGGAGCCCCGCCAGCTCCACCGTCCACCAATAAACGGCGCGACGGGGAGGCGGACGGCGAGACCGAGGCATGCTGGAGTTGCACACCTCGGTCAGGGACCCCCGCAGCCGAACCGCTGCGGCGTCCACGTCCGTGCCCTCCACAGGGGGCGAGAGCCAGTCCTCGAGGAACGCCGCCTCCTGGGCTGACTCCCGGTCCAGGCGGGTGAGAGCCCACCGCGGGAAGGGTGATTGGCCCGAGCGGGCCATCCCCCGCGGGCTCTGGGTGGAGATGTCGAACCGCACATATCGGTGGTCCGACAGGGTCTCCACCATCTCCACCCGCCAGTTCACGACGCGGGCGGCTAGAACGGGGGTGGCGAACGACACGTCCACCACTGACCCTCCCCGTTGCCGCACACACGTGTGAACATCCCCCCTGTTCAGGAGGGACACGCCGCACGAAGCCGACCAAAATTCGACGGCGTGCCCCCGGACGTTGCAGGACGCCGCTGGGTTGCCCCAGGCCACCGCCTTGGCGTTCAGGTCGCCCAGTATGACGACCTGACGTGGTGCCGCCCTCCCGACGACTGCCGTTAGGACCTCGAGAAAGTTCTCGAAGTCCCTTAGAGGGCGGTTTGGGGAGAAATAGACCCCGACCAGGGCTATTTCTCCCCACGCGGCGGCCACGTATCCCGGACCCCTCTCTAAAAGCGAGAGGGGAGGGGAGTCCGTGGCAGGCCGCGACACCAACGCCACCAAGCCGTCCCGATCACCCAGCCAACGGCCAGGTACCGAGTACGGCTCGGCGACCACCGCCACGTCCACCAACCACTCGGCCACAGTCTGCATCAGCAGATCCTGTGCCGCTCTGCAGTGGTTGGTGTTCGCCTGGAGGATGCGATGTTCGACTCTACCCATTAATCGAACATCGCACTCTCCTCCTCCACAGCCGCCGAGGTCCCAGCTACTGGGGTGGCGGTGGCAGCGACAGGCCGGGTCAGCGCCTGCACTTTGCCCTTCTTAAGGGGAGGAATACAATTCCTCCCCTTCATAATGTGGCCCGCAGGGCGGCCACTGGCGGCACACACCGCGCAGTGCGGTGCGGTGGCCTCGCAGGAGGCGGCTTTGTGCCCCTCCTTGCCGCAGCGGTAGCAGCTGTCCGCCCTGTCGACACTGGACGGACAGAGGGCCCGGGTGTGACCGATGCCGAAGCACCGGTAACACCTCAACGGCAGGACCTCAAGGGCCCGGACCGCCGCCGAGCTGAACCCGACGGCGAGCCGTCCCTTCTCGAGGACGGCTTTGGCAGCGGCGACTGGGCACTCCAGGCGAATAGTGCCCATGCCGCCGCGCCCGGGCCTGATGCCCCCGCCCTGCACCGCTGCGACTTCGCAGCCCCCAATGGCTGCGATCGCTGCCACCACCTCCTCCCTGGTGACGGAGTCATCCAGGTCCGTCACCTCGATGGCCGCCGACTTCACCGGCCTGGCCACCTTCGCCGAGTTCGCGATGACCTCCTGCAGCTTCGCTGCAAAGAGGTCCGCGTTCTTCGCGCCCTCGGCACCCGGGAACTCGAAAATTCGAGCCCCAGCCTGCGTCCGGCGGCACGAGACTTTACCGATCCCTAATTTGGTAGGATCGGCATTGGCACGCGCCCGCAACATCACGGACGCGTACGTCTCGCCCCGCTCCGCAGCCTCCGTGGTGAGCGTCATCACGACGGCTGCGGTCTTGGGAGGAACCAAGTTCCTCCTGACACCGGCTGGGGTCGAACCCTTCCCCTTTCCCGTGCCAGTCGACTGACCAGCAGGGGTGGTGGCGGGGACGGCTAGGGCTGGGGGGGTGCTCTTCCCCTTCCCTTTCCCTTTCCCCTTCCCTTTGCCAGTCGGCTGCGAATGGCTGGGAGTGGTGGTGGCGGGAACGGCAGGGACGACAGCTGCCGTCCTTTTTCCCTTGCCCTTACCCTTACCGACCACCTTCGTCCAGCCCTGCTGGTTGGTCGGGGTGGTCGAAGGGAGTAGGGCGTCTTCCCTCTGGGAGGTTTCCACTCGCTCCTCTCGCCTCTTGTCTGCCGCAAGCGGCGGTCGGAGGCGTTTCTCCGGTAGGAGCCGGTCCTCGATGCCCGCTAGGCAGGAGCGAACGAACGCCCTCTCCTCCGCCATGACCCTGCGGAGGACATCCTCAAGGCCGGGAGTGGAGGAAAGACCCTCCGCCGCAGGTCCGGGCTCGGCTTGCGATGGCCGGGCCGTGGCTTCAGCCAGCTTTAAGTGCAGCTGGCTGACCTCCGACTGCAGGCGATCTACTTTCGCCTGCAGTTGCCGCGACTCATCGCTGGCCTTGCGGACCACCAGCTCCGCGACGATTTCGCGCAGACTCGCGGCCCGGCATTTTAGGGACTTCTGGAACGTCCCCTTAAGGTGGGAGGACTTGGCGGCGACCTCAACGATCGCCTCTTCGTCCTCCAAGGCCATCTTCTCCAGTTCGGCCAAGGAGTGGTCCGCGTACAGGACGCGGGACGCCCCGTACCCGGACTTTGCACGGGCGGCGCGCGCCCGTTCTTCCTTGGCCGCTACCCGCTCCTCCAGCTCTTGCTGGAGCTGTTCCCGCCTTGCCAGGTCCAACTCGCGTTGGGCGTCGGCTAGACCCACGTCGTGGGTGTCTGCCGCTGTCGTCGCCTTTCTGGACTTGACCCTCCTTCCGAGCCCCTTCGCTGAACCTGAGCCCGAGGACCCATCGGACACAACTTTTAGGAAGCTCCGCTTCCTGGATGCCGATCGCGATCGAGGATCCTCGATCGCCATCGCACTGGCATCCGACCCAACGGACTCATTGTCGGAGTCCGACAAATCGCCCGCTGTCCCTCCGTAGAAGGCTCTGCCTTCCGACGCCGTCGCGTCGCGTTGGCCCTGAGAAGGGCCTTTTGGTTGGCCCTGAGAAGGGCCTTTGGGTTGGCCCTGAGAAGGGCCTTTGGGTTGGCCCTGAGAAGGGCCTTTGGGTTGGCCCTGAGAAGGGCCTTTTTTAGTGAAATGCCCGAGGGCATCCCGCGCAGGTTTCGGCATAATCCGCAATTCAAAATTCGTAGCACTCCAAGCAGTTTAAGTTCGCTACGATGCACAGTGCACTTTAGCCGTACCCAGTCTGCCACTCCGTTACGGTGGTCAGAACTGGGACGTTTCCGGGGAACACGACGAGGACGTAAGCACTGTGGGGTGGTTCCCCGCACTAACCTAACCTTTTTTTTTTTTTTTTTTTTGTTTGCGCTGGGAAAAAATGCGTTACGCATACCCGCCCATTGGGGGATGGACGGGTTATGTGGGACTCTCCGGCTACTCCGGCATACCCACTAAAATAACCCAGCGGCACTCCCGCATCGTCTTTGTGGAGGAGGACTGGGAAACCGGCACAGCCTTTACGTCCAGTCCCCCACCGACGACCGCCCGCCTTAACAGCGGGGCCCGCACGCCCCTCCCTAAGTGGAGGGGCCCGGAAACGACCGTGAGTGCTCGGCCGTTCCCGCCCAACGTGGGTGGTGATTAGTGCAATGCGAGCGAAGGCGCCCCCGCGCCTGTCGCCCGCTAATCACCACCAGAAGGAGGGAGACGACGATCGTACAACCGCCGTCTCCCACCCCTTCTTCGCCTGCGGAGCGGCGGCGCGAGAGGATCATCCTCCCGCGCGCGCTCCGCCGCCTCCTTTTGCGACATGACATTCTCGCAAAAGGAGGCAACCGCCGCCCAAGCCTCCTCACTTCCCAGCATGGAATTCACCACACTGGGAAGCGAGAGGTCAATCCCGACTACATCGGTCAGGGCACGGCGCAGCTCAGCCCAGGCTGGGCACACCTCGAGGGTGTGCTGCGCCGTGTCCTCCGCGGCTCCACACTCGTGGCACGCCGGGGTTTCCTCCCTCCGGATCCGATGCAGGTGCGATCCGAAGCAGCCATGCCCGGATAACACCTGCACCAGACGGAACGAGAGGAAACCGTGGGACCGCTCGAGCCAGTCCCGCAGGACTGGACCGAGCGCGTCCAGCGTCCGGCGTCCAAATGTGGCGGAGGCGAGGTCCCGTGTCCAGTGTAGGACGATTGCGTCCCTCGCCTCCCGCCGCACGGCATCCCGCTCTTGCGCGGCGGGGCGCTCACCGAGCGCCCTACGCCGCGCCGCCCATTCGTACACTCTGGCGAGCACCCATGCCTCCAATTCCCAGGGAGGGGTGCCGGCCAGAGCGCACGCCGCCGCAAAGCCCACTGAGCGGTAGGCTCTCGCCACCCGCTGTGCAATGGCCCGTTGGGGCCTGCGGATGGCGGTTGCATTCTCCCTCCTATGGAGGGAGTCCGCCCAGATGGGTGCCCCATATAGGGCCATGCTCTTTAGGATGCCGGCATAGAGGCGCCGGCATCGCTCCTTGGGCCCTCCCAGGTTTGGGAGGAGCCATGAGAGGGCGTCCGCGGCTTTCAGCAGGCGCGTCGACAGCCCGCTAAAGTGCGGGCCGAAGCGCCACCTGCTGTCCAGCACGAGGCCCAGATACTTTATCTGGGCCCCGACCCCTATCCGGACGCCCTCCACCACGATGTGGGCGTCAGGAGGGCAGCGCTGCCGAGGCCCGTGAAAGAACACGGCCTCGGTCTTGTTCAGCGCTACCCTCAAACCGAGCTGGCGGATCCTACCTGCCACTAAGGATCCGCCAGCTGAGGCCAGACAGGCCGCCTCTCCAAAGTCCCTCCCCCGGGCAACGAGGAGAGTGTCATCCGCGTAGCAGATGACACTCGTGCCCTGGAGGAGGGTGCCGCGCAGCAGCCAATCGAATCCGATGTTCCACAAGAGGGGCCCTAGCACCGAACCCTGTGGAACACCGGACTCCGCGCCGTAGCGCCTGATCCTGGCCGTCCTGTCCGCCAGGAGGACCTCCCGGTCCTCCAGGTAGTTGGCCAGGATCACCCGCAGATATTGGGGCACTCCGTGGTACCGGAGTGCCTCCAATATGGTCGAGTGGGGCACGGAGTTGAAGGCGTTGGCAATGTCGAACGACACCGCCAACACTCCGTCCCCAGCCCCGACCGCCTCCTGCACTTGGCCCCTGAGTAGGGCCACCGCGTCGATCGTCGAACGCCCCTGTCGAAACCCGAACTGGGCGTCCGACAGGTCTGGCCCTACCTCCCGCAGCTGGCTATTAAGCCGGGTGGCGATGATCCCCTCGAACAATTTACCGACCTCATCGAGCAGAACGATGGGCCGGTATGCCGAGGGGGAGTCCACCGGGCGTCCCTCCTTCCGGAGAAGGCAAAGCTGCCCCTCCTTCCAGATCTTCGGGAACCTCCCAGCCGTCAGGCACGCGCTGAAGAGGTCCCGAAACCTCTCCTCCATGAGGGACGCCGCGATGGCCACCACCCGTGCGGGAACACCATCCGGTCCAGGGGCCGTCTTCTTCGCGCGGAGGGACAGAACCCCCGCGCGAAATTCCTCCACCGATACTGGAGGGACCTCCTCCTCCGGCGAAGCCACCACCCCCCCCAGCGGGGGGTTCATCGTTGGTGGGGTGAAGTCGGTCCTGCGCGGAAACAGTGACCGAACCACCCCATCCAGCAACGCCGGCTCTAGGGTCTCCGCTAATGGGGGACCGTAAGGGCGCAGCTGGCTCCGCGCCTGCTTATACGGCCTCCCAAACGGATCCCTGTCGAGGCCCTCCAGCATCTCGGCCTTTGCCGAGTCCTCGGCGGCGCACATTTCCGACTTGAGGACCGTCTTTGCCTCTAGGTAAGAGGCGTAGAGGCGGTCCTCCTCAGCCTGACATCGGCTGGTGCGCCGCCGACTCCGCGTGTAGGCCCTCCTGGCCTCCACGCACGCGGCCCGTAGCGCCGCCAGCTCCCCCGTCCACCAATAAACGGCGCGACGGGGAGGCGGACGGCGAGACCGAGGCATGCTGGAGTTGCACACCTCGGTCAGGGACCCCCGCAGCTGAACCGCTGCGGCGTCCACGTCCGTGACCTCAACAGGGGGCGAGAGCCAGTCCCGGAGGAACGCAGCCTCCTGGGCTGCCTCCCGGTCCAGGCGGGTGAGAGCCCACCGCGGGAAGGGAGATTGGCCCGAGCGGGCCATCCCCCGCGGGCTCTGGGTGGAGATGTCGAACCGCACATATCGGTGGTCCGACAGGGTCTCCACCAACTCCACCCGCCAGTTCACGACGCGGGCGGCTAGAACGGGGGTGGCGAACGATACGTCCACCACTGACCCTCCCCGTTGCCGCACACACGTGTGAACATTCCCCCTGTTCAGGAGGGACACGCCGCACGAAGCCGACCAAAATTCGACGGCGTGCCCCCGGACGTTGCAGGACGCCGCTGGGTTGCCCCAGGCCACCGCCTTGGCGTTCAGGTCGCCCAATATGACGACCTGACGTGGCGCCGCCCTCCCGACGACTGCCGTAAGGACTTCGAGAAAATCCTCGAAGTCCCTTAGAGGGCGGTTTGGGGAGAAATAGACCCCGACCAGGGCTATGTCTCCCCACGCGGCGGCCACGTATCCCGGACCCCTCTCTAAAAGCGAGAGGGGAGGGGAGTCCGTGGCAGGCCGCGACACCAACGCCACCAAGCCGTCCCGATCACCCAGCCAACGGCCAGGTACCGAGTACGGCTCGGCGACCACCGCCACGTCCACCAACCACTCGGCCACAGTCTGCATCAGCAGATCCTGTGCCGCTCTGCAGTGGTTGGTGTTCGCCTGGAGGATGCGATGTTCGACTCTACCCATTAATCGAACATCGCACTCTCCTCCTCCACAGCCGCCGAGGTCCCAGCTACTGGGGTGACGGTGGCAGCGACAGGCCGGGTCGGCGCCTGCACTTTGCCCTTCTTAAGGGGAGGAATACAATTCCTCCCCTTCATAATGTGGCCCGCAGGGCGGCCACTGGCGGCACACACCGCGCAGTGCGGTGCGGTGGCCTCGCAGGAGGCGGCTTTATGCCCCTCCTTGCCGCAGCGGTAGCAGCTGTCCGCCCTGTCGACACTGGACGGACAGAGGGCCCGGGTGTGACCGATGCCGAAGCACCGGTAACACCTCAGCGGCAGGACCTCAAGGGCCCGGACCGCCGCCGAGCTGAACCCGACGGCGAGCCGTCCCTTCTCGAGGACGGCTTTGGCAGCGGCGACTGGGCACTCCAGGCGAATAGTGCCCATGCCGCCGCGCCCGGGCCTGATGCCCCCGCCCTGCACCGCTGCGACTTCGCAGCCCCCAATGGCTGCGATCGCTGCCACCACCTCCTCCCTGGTGACGGAGTCATCCAGGTCCGTCACCTCGATGGCCGCCGACTTCACCGGCCTGGCCACCTTCGCCGAGTTCGCGATGACCTCCTGCAGCTTCGCTGCAAAGAGGTCCGCGTTCTTCGCGCCCTCGGCACCCGGGAACTCGAAAATTCGAGCCCCAGCCTGCGTCCGGCGGCACGAGACTTTACCGATCCCCAATTTGGTAGGATCGGCATTGGCACGCGCCCGCAACATCACGGACGCGTACGTCTCGCCCCGCTCCGCAGCCTCCGTGGTGAGCGTCATCACGACGGCTGCGGTCTTGGGAGGAACCAAGTTCCTCCTGACACCGGCTGGGGTCGAACCCTTCCCCTTTCCCGTGCCAGTCGACTGACCAGCAGGGGTGGTGGCGGGGACGGCTGGGGCTGGGGGGGTGCTCTTCCCCTTCCCTTTCCCTTTTCCCTTCCCTTTGCCAGTCGGCTGCGAATGGCTGGGAGTGTTGGTGGCGGGAACGGCAGGGACGACAGCTGCCGTCCTTTTTCCCTTGCCCTTACCGACCACCTTCGTCCAGCCCTGCTGGTTGGTCGGGGTGGTCGAAGGGAGTAGGGCGTCTTCCCTCTGGGAGGTTTCCACTCGCTCCTCTCGCCTCTTGTCTGCCGCAAGCGGCGGTCGGAGGCGTTTCTCCGGTAGGAGCCGGTCCTCGATGCCCGCTAGGCAGGAGCGAACGAACGCCCTCTCCTCCGCCATGACCCTGCGGAGGACATCCTCAAGGCCGGGAGTGGAGGAAAGACCCTCCGCCGCAGGTCCGGGCTCGGCTTGCGATGGCCGGGCCGTGGCTTCAGCCAGCTTTAAGTGCAGCTGGCTGACCTCCGACTGCAGGCGATCTACTTTCGCCTGCAGTTGCCGCGACTCATCGCTGGCCTTGCGGTCCACCAGCTCCGCGACGATTTCGCGAAGACTCGCGGCCCGGCATTTGAGGGACTTCTGGAAAGTCCCCTTCAGATGCGAGGACTTGGCGGCGACCTCCACGATCGCCTCCTCGTCCTCCAAGGCCATCCTCTGGAGTTCGGCCAAGGAGTGGTCCGCGTACAGGACGCGGGACGCCCCGTACCCGGACTTTGCACGGGCGACGCGCGCCCGTTCCTCCTGGGCCGCAACCCGCTCCTCCAGGTCTTGTTGGAGCCGCTCCCGCCTTGCCAGGTCCAACTCCCGCTGGGCGTCGACTAACCCCACGTCGTGGGTGTCTGCCGCTGTCGCCTTTTTGGCCTTGACCTTCCTAATGGGCTCCTTTGCTGAACCCGAGCCTGAGGATCCATCGGACACGACCTTGAGGAAGGTCCGCTTCCGCGATGCCGATCGTGATCGAGGATCGACCACCATCGAACCCGCATCCGATGCAATGGACTCAATGTCGGAGTCCGACATGTCACCCACACTCCCGCCGTAGAAGGCTCTGCCTTCACTCGACGCTAATACGTCGCGTTGGCCCTGAGAAGGGCCTTTTGGTTGGCCCTGAGAAGGGCCTTTGGGTTGGCCCTGAGAAGGGCCTTTGGGTTGGCCCTGAGAAGGGCCTTTTTTCACGAAATGCCCGAGGGCATCCCGCGCAGGTTTCGGCATTCCGAACAAAGCAGTATCGCAGCACTCAAGGCAAATAGTCGCTACGATGCACAGTGCACTTTAGCCGTACCCAGTCTGCCACTCCGTTACGGTGGTCAGAACTGGGACGTTTCCAGGGAACACGACGAGGACGTAAGCACTGTGGGGTGGTTCCCCGCACTAACCTAACCTAACCTAACCTAACCTAACCTTTTTTTTTTTTTTTTTTTTTTTTTTTTTTTTTTTTTACATGGTGGTAATGCGTTACGCATACCCGCCGCTTGGTAAGGCGACGGGTTATGTGGGACTCGCCGGGCTAGTCCCGGGATACCCACTAAAACCACCATGGTAGCCAAGCCTCTTGGTGCTGTGAGTGATGGCTCCGGGAACTCGACATGATCGCCATCCGGAACCACCACTATTACACCTATGCGACATTTAGAAGCTCCTCCCAGGGGGCCAAGGTGTTATTGCCCCCCGATGCACTTCTTGTGCTTAGGCAACCTGCGGCTACCACAGGTTGCCTCTTCCCGGGTCCACCTCCTTGCGGACAAGGACGAGCTAGAGCGAAGAAGGCTAGAGTTCCCACTCCAGTCGCCTGTGGACCCAGGGGCGGCGCAAGACGTGTAGCTATGCAACATGTCCTACGCCGCTTTTACTCTCGGACCGGATTCAACGATTTTGTTTGTAACCGTTCATCCGGTGCCGTGCTCTCTCGCCAGAGATTTAATTTCTCCGGCGCCTCGTTCTCCTGCGAGCAGGATCTACTCTCTCTCGTTCCCGCTCGGCGGCCTCCTTTTGCAGCATTACCGCTTCACAAAAGCAAACCACTGCCTTCCAGGTTTCAGGCTCCGCAAGCATAGCTCGTACTATGGATGGCGGAGCAAGGTCATTTCCTGTCCGTGTCACCAGGACTCGCCTTTCGGTCTCCCAAGCTGGGCACTCTTCGAATGTGTGTTGGGCTGAGTCCTGGGCACCTCCGCAATGGTGGCATTGTGCTGTTGGTTCTCGTCCAATTCGACTCAGATACTCACCGAAACACCCATGTCCGGTAAGTATCTGAGTCAATCTGTAGGTGAGGTTCCGCCTACTTTCCATCCATGCATCAAGGTTGGGAAGAACCGCAGCAACAGCACGTTGTCGTACGTTCCGAGGCAATTCCAGCCGCTCACGCCATATTTCGAGTGCCCGTCGGTGCGCATTCTGCCGCACTTCGAACACATCTCTCTGAGCTTCGCTGCCAGCTCCCCGCCGGACACGGCCTCGGATTTCATCGTAAATTTCCGTGTCCATGTCCGCCAGGATGTCCAGTGGCAGAGATCGTGCCAGGGTGGTCGCCGCCTCAAAAGATATTGTTCGGTAGCCCCGAACGATCCTAATAGCCACCACGCGCTGCAGTCCGTTTAGCATGGCTCTGCAGCGGGAGGCGCTCGTTAGGCGATGTGACCAAACGGGCGCCCCATAGAGAGCCATGGATCGAACGACACTACCATAGAGACGGCGAACTTCTTCCCGCGGTCCCCCCAGGTTAGGTAATAGCCTTTGGAGGGCGCCAGCGACCCTGCGAACCCGAGGCACTAACTGCTCGAAGTGTTGTTCAAAACTCCACGAACCGTCCAGGGTGAGGCCGAGATATTTAAGGCTTGTCCCTACTCGAACGGCAGCGTCACCCACTTGAACAGGTGTGCTGGGCGACTGTGCTCCTCTTCGTAGGTTATGAAACCAGAGGGCCTCTGTTTTGGTTGGCGCCACCTTTAGACCCAGCCCACAAATTCTGTTAACTATACATGAGACACCCAGTTCAGCAAGCCTAATCGTCTCCTGAAAGTTGGTCCCACTGGCTAACACTAGTGTGTCATCTGCGTAACAGATGACATTTACACCGTAGGGAAGACTGGTCCTCAAGACCGCATCGTATGCGAGGTTCCACAGGAGAGGGCCTAAGACTGACCCCTGTGGCACCCCGCAGTCGATTTCCCTGATAATTTCATCCCCGTTTCGATTCGTGTACCTCACGGTTCTATCGCGCAGGTACGCCCCGATAGTGTCTCGCAAATAGGGAGGCACATTGTGAAATAGCAATGCCTCCCGTATTGTGTGCCAGGGGAGGGAGTTAAAAGCATTAACAATATCGAGGCTGATCGCGAGCGTGACTCCACCGGCATGGACCGCTGCTGTCGTTAGGTCTTGGACACGTAAGATCGCGTCCACCGTCGATCTCCCCTGCCGGAAGCCAAACTGGCAATCTGACAGATCTGGGCCGACACGTGTCAGGTGTTCTGTTATTCGTGCAGCGATAACACGCTCAAACATCTTACCAGCCTCATCCAGTAAACAGATGGGCCGGAATGCGGATGGGGAGTCAGCGGTTCTACCATGTTTCTGTAAGAGGACCAGTCTGGCCTCTTTCCAACCTACGGGAAACGTACCGAAACGGAGACAACTGCTAAACAGTTTTCTTAGCCTACTGCCTAGGACTGTCAGTGCCAATACCCACGCGCGTCCAGGAATTCCATCAGGACCCGGTGCAGTGTTCCGAGCAGCCAGCCGCCCCACGGCTCTGTCTAGCTCCCCCTCCGTTACCTCGTATTCCTCTGACCAGGTAGACGGGTCAGCACGTAACGGACGGACCGGGGGATTCAGGGCTCTTGGGAAGAGCGAGTCTACTAATGTCTCTATAAATGTTGGATCGAGGGACTCCGTTAAAGGAGGGACCCATGGTCTGAGTTTGCCTAACACCATTCTGTAGGGACGCCCCCATGGGTCCCTATTCAATCCCTCGATCAATTCGTTCCAGGACTCGACTTTAGCATCCGTGATAGCTAGTTGAAAAGCCTTCGTGGCGACCCTATATGACCGATAGACCCTGGCGATCTCCTCAGCCGTAGCTCCTCGTCGTCTTCTTGTTCTTGTGTACTGGCGGCGGGCTCTAACACATAAGGTACGTAATTGTGCCAAATAAACTGACCACCAATACACGGAGCGTTTTCTTCCAGACTTAGCGCGGGGCATTGCGACGTCGCAGATATTTGTCATTACCTCCCGGAACCAGGATGCCAGTGCTTGCGGGTCGGTTAAGGTCTCTTCGGTTTCCATATGTGTCCAGTCTACGACGTGGGCCGCAGCAATGAGCAATTCTCTATCCAGCTGCTTGAAAGCCCATCGTCTTGGGGGGTCATGATTATGGTGTTCCCTTCCGCTGTTGCTGCCATTGTGAGTAACTTCAAGAATGATGTGACGGTGGTCGGATAATGTAGCTATCTCTTCCACTACCCTCCATCCTGAGACTAAGCGCGCTGCCGGGGCAGACGCCCACGATAGATCCACAATTGACTCTCCCTGCCACCTTACACAGGTGCTGATCACACCTTGGTTTAAGAGCTGTAGATCTAGCGCAGCCGCCCACTCCAGAATTGTCTCTCCTCTCACATCATCTCGCGCGTCACCCCAGGCTCTCGAGTGAGCGTTGAAGTCACCCATTACCAGTAGCGGACGGGACAGGAACTCACGAAACTGAGTGGTCAGGGTGTCTAAATACGTCTCGAACGCAGCTAGACCACAATTAGGTGAAACGTAACAACCTAACACGATCAAAGGACCCCACTCAACTGCGACGAATCCCTGCCCCTTCCGGAGAAGTTTACAATGAGGGCCATCTGCCCAATATATAGTAACGGAGTCCCCATCTGCTCCGAACCACCGTGGATGATCCGGTACGGAGTAAGGTTCGGCAACCACTGCTAAGGCAATCGATGTTTCCGCGAGCGTCTGCATCAGCAAATCCTGCGCTGCGCGGCAATGATTGAGATTGCCTTGCAAAATTTTGTGTAGGAGCGAGAAAATTACACCTTCATTACATCCTCCGCCGTGTCGGGGCACGGCTGATCCGGTTTATTAGCCGTTGACAGACTGGATTTCGCAGTGGTTGCAGTAGGCGGGAATTGCTTTCCAGCCTTATTCTTCGGAGGGGAGCACTTGTTGCCCCCGATTCGGTGATTTGAAGGACGCCCATGGTCCGTGCAGATCGGACATTTTGGGGCTACAGCCGAACAGTCCTGGGCCTTATGCCCTATTATACCGCAGAAATAGCAACATCCGCTTCTGTCGACAGTGCTAGGGCACTTAGCTCTTACGTGGCCAGTCTCCAAGCATCTGTAGCATTGCAAGGGGCGCGCCAACAATGCTTCTACCTTGGCTGCAGACCAGCCTACACGCAAGCTTTTACCGATGAGCTTATGTCCCGCTTCTAGAGGGCATTTAACCCAAACAGTGCCCAGCCCTGACCGATGTAGGCGGATGTTACCGACCTTAATATCGTTAGTGGAGCAACCAGTGGCCCCAGCAATTCCCGCCATTACTTCAGATGAAGTGACGGAATCATCCAAGTCCATAATGCGTAGCTCCACTGTTTTGAATGGACGCGAAATACGCGCCCCTGTTTCACTGAGCGCTTGTCTGAGCTGGTCGGCTAGCTTGTCCGCCTTGGTGGCACTTTCAGGACCAGAGATACGGAATACAATACCTCCGTTGATTGCCCGTTTTTGGTGGATCCCACCTTCTAAGCCAAGATCTTCAAGTTTGACTCGTGTTTTTGCCATCTTCATAATCTCGGCTAACGGGATGCTCGAGTCTTCAGGCACTGCAACCGTTATTGCGGCAGTATTTGGCGCTCGCGGGAGTTTCCTTTCTTTCCCTATACCCTGTTGCGTAGAGGCATTAGATTTTGTGCCTTGTGCCGTCTTTTTGGCAGCCGCCTTGGCCTTTCGACCAACAACAGTGCTCCATAATGTACTCGTCGATGGTTCTGGAGTTTTGGACGCTTCCTTTTGTAGTGTCTGATCCAAAGGTGGCTGAACAGGAGCGGGCAGAGGTGACTGTTTAGCCCCTTTCTTCTTCTTGCCTTTTCCCTTAGTTTTAGGAGTAGGCGCTGTGTTAGCCATCGGCGTCTTCTCTGTAGTGGCGTTCGTCTTAGCTGGCTGAGCAATCTTCCCTTTTTGACCCATAGGCGGCCTTATGGCCTTCTCCGGGAAGAGCTCCGTCATAAGGTTGACTCGAAAAGACACCAACTTTTGGTCCATTAACGTAGCCAACCTCTCAACCATGGTAGTACTACTCCCTTCAGGTTGAGCCTGTTGGCCCACTTCCCGTACCGAGTAAGCCATCTGTTCCGGAAATGGTTGCGACCTGCTTATCGCCGGAACCGCTGACGTATCACGTTCACTGACGTATCTCATTGGGCCCGCGGGTCGTCGTAACTCGGCCAACTCCGAGGACATAGTCGCTAATTGCTTCTCCAGAGAGGTTAGCCTGGAACGCAGCTCCTGGTTTTCCTGCTCTAATCTGTCTGCATTATTAGCCCCTGTCCTCGAATGCAGAATCGTAGTCGCAGCCTGCGCTTTACGTACTGAGATACGTAGTGCGTTTACGAACGGGCCATAGAGGTTCTTCGATTTGTCAGCAACCTTTTCAACAGACGATAGAGCCTCTAACAATCGTGCACCTATGTCGGCTGTTGGCTGGTGTTGCATTTCCTCCGTAAGATCCTCCACTCGAGGTAATGAATCTTTAGCTTTTTTAATATCTGGCGGAATATTGGGATTCAGGATTTCATCCAGGTCCTGTTCCACATTGGTATCCTCCAAATTTTTGTTTCCTCGAACACGCTTAGTCAAAGACTTTCGTGACGCATTTGACGTAACAGATATTAGTGAACTGTCGCTTTCATTCACGGAACTATTTCCTTCTTTCTCAGCCTCAGCAGATGGGCTCAGCATCTCAGCTTTATTATGAACTTCGGCTGTAGTAGAGCTGGAACGAGATTGCGACCGCGATCGTGATGGTGACTTTAATATCGACCGTGACGTTGATCGTGGACGCAACTGTCGCTGCGTCTGGGAACCCTGTCTAGCTAATTCAGCTAAACGCTTCTCGTCTTTGCTGACACTGACTTGCAGCTTTCTAGCCGCCTTCTTCTCCCCCTCTATCTCTTTATCTTTTTCGGAGCGCGCAATACTGGGCGTGCACGCTCCCTTCACGTACTCCGTGGAAGAACTATGACTAAGGGTGCCCCCCCCAGATACGGTGGGCTTGCCGGTTCCATTAGGACCCGGGAGGGATTCTCCGGTGAGACCGGTACCCTCCTGGGGTATTGTGTTACCTAGAGTCGACATTCTGTTTCATATTTGCTGCTATTTTTGTAATTTATTAAAGAGGTTGTCTTCCTCTTTGACTCTTCTGCGTGCCCACTGTGAAACAGAAGGAACGCAGAAGAGCCAAGACCCACCCCCCTTGTGTCGGAATATTCGCCACGAGCAGCAGTCTCACCATATACAAAGAAAGACTGCCGCTCGTGCCCAGGGTGCACCACGAGGAGGTTTTCCGACCTAGCACCCCAACCTAACCTAACCTTTTTTTTTTTTTTTTTTTTTTTTTGATAAGGCAGGGGGAATGCTAATGCATGCCACCCGCAAAAAGTGTCTGCGGGTGGGTATGTCGGACTCGCACCGACTAAACCTAACCTGCCGTGGACTTCTTCTGGCGCCTGATAGGGGGAGCCCCGGGAACGCGGGTATGCTGCTCCGGTGCCCCCCTTTTTGCGCCGTGTCCCAGATGGTCGGGACACACACCCGGGGAGAGCTGTGGGTTGCCCTCCCCATTTTTTGCCGACTCCTACCAGTACGGCACAGCGACTGCGCCACAAACAGTTCGCTGTCTTCCCGGGGCTGCTTGCACGTGGCGGCAGTAGAGGACACTTCTCGTACTGCCACCGCAACCCCGAGGGGAGTAGGGCTAACGGCTGCCGCCGCCGCCCCGACGCCTCCTCCGTCTACGAGCGGGGTCGGCTCGTTCCCGATCCCGCTCGGCGGCCTCCTTCTGGAGCATGACTGCTTCGCAGAAGGAGACCACGGCGTCCCATGTGGTGGAGTCGCCTGCCAGCATCGCATAAACGACTGTCGGCGGCGAAAGATCCCGTCCGATCTCAGCGACCAGGACTCGCCTCTCGACCTCCCAGGCCGGACACTCTTCTAGAGTGTGCTGGGCTGAGTCCAGGTCGCTACCGCAGTGGTGACACTGTGTCGTCGCTTCTCGGCCGATCCGACTCAGGTACTCACCGAAACACCCGTGCCCGGTGAGTATCTGAGTCAGTCTGTAGGTGACGTTACCCTCCCTCCTCCCCATCCAGGCTTCGAGGTAAGGCAGGATGGCACCGACGGCACGCTGGCGCGCGTTCCGCGGCAATTCGAGCCGCGCGCGCCACTGTGCAAGTACGCGCCGGTGTGCTTCCCGCCTGTAGGCAACGAGCGTCTGCTCTGGCGCCTCACCGCTCTCCCGGCGGACGCGGATTTCGGTGAAAACCGTCGCGTCGACTGCCGCCAGGAGATCAAACGGCGGGAGGCGCGCCAGGAGTGTCGCCGCCTCAAAGGATATCGTTCGATATCCTCGTGCGATCCGGATGGCCACCACACGCTGCAGGCTGTTCAAGATAGCTCTGCAGCGGGAGGCGCCCGTCAGGCGTTCAGACCAGACGGGCGCCCCATAAAGGACCATGGACCGCACGACACCTCCGTAGAGGCGGCGAACTTCTTCCCTGGGACCCCCGAGGTTTGGTAAGAGCCGGTGCAACGCTCCGGTTACCCGGCGCACTCGGGGGGCCAGACGCTCGAAATGCTCCTCGAAGCCCCATCGGCTGTCTAGGGTGAGGCCCAGGTACTTCATGTACCGCCCCACCCTGACCTCTGCGTCACCTACACGCATCGACGTACTGGGTGGTTCCTCCCTACGGCGTAAGCCGTGGAACCATAGCGCCTCGGTCTTGTGAGGCGCTACCCGAAGGCCCAGTCTCGTTATGGCCGCGACGACACACGCGACACCGAGTTCGGCGAGCCGTACCGCCCGCTGGAAACTTACCTCCCGGGCTATGACGAGCGTGTCGTCCGCATAGCAGACGACGCTCACCCCGGGAGGGAGGCTTATCCTCAGGACCGCATCGTACGCGAGGCTCCATAGCAGAGGTCCTAACACGGACCCCTGAGGAACCCCGCAGGAGAGCTCCCTCTGGATCTCAATCCCGTTCCGACCGACGAATTGAATCGTCCTGTCGCGCAAATATGCCCCGACTATACCACGGAGATAGGGAGGCACGTTATGATAAACCAGTGCCTCCCGTATCGCCCGCCAGGGGACGGAGTTGAAGGCGTTGACGATGTCTAAGCTCACCGCCAACGCCACCCCCCCCGCCCGAACGGCGGGCTCCGACAGGGCGCGGACGCGATTGATCGCGTCCAGCGTCGAACGTCCCTGCCGGAATCCGAACTGGCTGTCCGATAAGTCGGGGCCAACGCGCGACAGATGCTCGCTGAGACGGGCGGCTATGACACGCTCAAAGAGCTTGCCCGCCTCGTCCAGCAAGCATATTGGTCGGAACGCCGAGGGAGAATCGGCGGTCCTGCCCGGCTTGCTCAAGAGCACTAGCCTTGCCTCTTTCCAGCAGGTGGGGAACACGGTACTACGGAGGCAGCTGGTGAACAGTTGCCTCAACCGGTCCCCCAGGACTGCCAGGGCGCAAACCCACGCCCTGCCCGGTATCCCATCCGGGCCAGGGGCGGTGTTTCGGGCCGCAAGTCGCCGTACTGCTCGGTCCAACTCCCCCTCCGTCACCTCCAACTGGTCGTCCCAATCATGGTACGACGGTGACGGAGGGTCCGAGGGACTGTCCTGGACCCTAGGGAAGAGGGTGTCCACCACCCTCCTCAGGAAGTCCGGGTCCAGGGTACTCGTCAACGGAGGGACCCACGGTCTGAGCTTGCCCAGTACCATTTTGTACTGGCGCCCCCATGGGTCCCTATCCAGTCCCTCGATGAGCTCGTTCCAGGACCGAGCTTTGGCTTCCGCTATCGCGATGGATAGCGCCTTGACGGCGACTTGATACGCCCTGTGCGCTCCGGCAGCCTCTTCGGCATCGGCTCGCCTCCTCCGACGGGCCCGCTGGTGTCGGCGACGCGCTGCGACGTACTCCGAACGGAGTCGCGCGATTTCGGCCGACCACCAATACTGCGAGCCTCGTCTGTCACCCGGACGGATCCGGGGCATCGACGTGTCGCAGATGCGAGACATGATGCCCCGGAACCAGCCCGCCTGCGAATTGGGATCGGACGGGATCCTCTCTCCACCTTCATTCGCCCCCCAGGCGATGGCGACGGCGGCAGCCGTCAACATGTCGCGGTCCAAGCGGCGTAGGCACCAGCGCCGTGGCGGGACAACACTGCTGCGGTCGGGGCCGCCTCGGGGCGGACGGAAGGCCACGCTGAACACAATGTGTCTGTGATCCGACAGCGTGGCTATTTCCTCCGCAACTCTCCACCCCGAGACCAGGTGCATGGCCGAGGGAGTCGCCCACGTCAAGTCGACGATCGACTCCCCCTGCCATCGCACACAGGTGCTGACTGAACCCCGATTTAAAAGACGGAGGTCCAGTCCGGCGGCCCATTCCAGCAGTGACTCCCCTCGAACGTCGTCCCGGGCATCGCCCCACTCACTAGAGTGGGCGTTGAAATCGCCCAGGGCGAGTACCGGACGGGACTAGTACGTCCAGGTACGCCTCAAAATTTGCGAGGCCGCAATTCGGGGAGATGTAGCAGCCCACCACGACTGCTGGTCCCCACTCCACGACGACGAATCCGGGCCCCTTGGCCAGGAGTGTGCAATGGGGGTCACGTTCCCCCCCTGCCCAGTAAATGGCGACGAGGCCCCCATCCGCCCCGAACCAACGAGGGTGGTCGGGAACGGAGTGAGGCTCCGCCACTATCGCTAGGGCAACCGAACGCTCAGCAATCGTCTGCGCAAGAAGAGCTTGCGCAGCGATGCAGGCGTTCAAGTTGCCCTGCAAAATAAGTTGGGGGGGAAAGAATTCTAGACCTCCATGGACACCCCACCGGGGCCAGAGCCCGGATCGTTGGACCGCGACGTAGGAGCGGACGTGGCAGGACGTTCCGCTCCCTTTCTTTTAGGTGGCGTGCACCTACCGCTGCCCAGGCGATGGTTTGCCGGCCTGCCAAGGTCGGCACACACAACGCAATGAGGGGCGCGCGCCGTGCATTCCTTCGCCTTGTGGCCCTGTTGGCCACAGACGAAGCACGACGCGCTCCGGTCGCACCCTGTGCACCGGGCCCTGACGTGCCCCTTCTCCAGGCAGCGGTAGCACTGGAGAGCTCTGGGTGGAAGCGCCACCACCCGGACCGACATCCAGCCCACTAGCACCCGGCCGATTGCCGCTAACTTGCGGGCGGCCACTAGTGGGCACCGAACCCACACCGAACCTAAGCCCGACGGGGAGAACCGAATTTCGCCGACCTTTACGTCGGCGACGGCACATCCCCCCGCCGTGGCTAGAGTTTCTGCCACTTCGGTGGGGTCGGCGGAGTCGTCCAGGTCCATCACCCGGAGCTCTCCCATAGCCACTGGGTGCGCCACCACCGCACCCGTCTCCTGTAAAGCCTCCCTTAGACGGGAGGTTAGGGCCTCCGCCTTCGCGGACCCCTCTGGACCAGGGATCCTCAAAATGAGGCCCCCGGTCAAGGCCCTCTTAGGGCGAAGGCCCGCCTCCAGGCCAAGGTCTTTCAATTGGACCTTGGTCCTTGCCATCTTCATGACCTCGGCCATGGTAGTGGCCGAGGTCGACGGCAGGTTGATCGTAACTGCCGCGGACGATGGAGGCCGCGGCAGCCCGATCGGCCTCTTTGGAGGCGGAGGCGGCGGTGGCCGATTTAGACGGGCAGCATTTGCCCTGGCCTTTCGGCCAACCACCTGGGCCAATGTGCCCTCGGCGGGTGGCGGTGGCGTTGACCGCACCGGTATGCTTGCCGCTCGAGCCGCAGCGGCCTCTGCGGCGGCAGCCCGTCTCCGCTGCCGGCCACCCCGCTTTGCGGTGGGTGGCACTTGGGGTGGCGCTGCACTCCTAGCGAGCGGAGGGCGGATGGCCCTGCCCGGGAAGATCTCTGCCATTACCTCGTGACGCATCTGGACCAGACGTTGGTCCCAGATGCGCCCCATCTCGCTCATTTTGCGGTCCATAATGGCCGCAAACCTCTCTTCTGGCGAGAGCTGTTCTTCCCGGGCAGGACCAGAAGGAGGAGGAGCGCCAGCGCTGCTCCTCCGCCGCTCCAGGGCCGCAGGCGCCGACTGTAGGCTACTGTCGGTTGCTCGCGGCGGCGACAGATTGGACAACGATGGTGTAGGATGTGCCGGTGACCCCGGAGGAGACCGCAAGGAAGGCGACGGCCGCGATGGCGAAGGCAATTGCGGAAACGCCCCGAGTTCTCTACCGCGAAGCTCCGCCATCTCCGCCGACATGGCGGCCACACGCGCCTCCAGGGAGGCCAACTGGGAGCGCAGCCGCTGGTTTTCCAGCTCCAGCAAACTCCCGTCGGTCCTCCCATGCAACTCCGCCGCGGCCGCCTGGGCTTTCCGCGCTGCGAGTCGCAGGACTCTAACAAAGTTTCCTTTAAGGTTGCGGGATGTGTCCGCAACCTTCTCCACTGCCGCCAGCGACTCCTGGATGACTGCACCCAGGTCGGCTGAGGGCTGCTGGCGTAGCTCCTCTACCAGGTCCTCGACCCGGGGCAGTCTATTCTTATTTTTGGTGTTCGCTGGGGCCTGCAAAGGGTCCAGGATGAACGCCAAGTCCGCCTCGTCATCCGCGTCCTCATATAATTTGGCGGCCTTGACCTGGCGCCCATCCTGCCCGGCAGGGTTTGGTCTTTTGGACCCCGGAGTCACCGCGCGGCAATCCAGCGACTCCATCGACACGGCGGACCTGATGGAGCTATCGCTCTCCGTGCCTGCTTGTTCCCGCGATGCTCCAGGAACCGGAGTGGCCGGGCGGGAAAAGGTCTCCCTGACCCTCCTGGCGGCCTTCTGCTTGGCAGCAGCCTTCGCTGCCTTCACCTCTTCTTCTATTATTATCGGGTGCGCCACACTTGTCGCACCCGCTATCTCCTCACTTGTCAAGGCCGTAACCTTAACAATCGGTTGGGCATTATTATTTTTGCTTTTGCAATCCATGAAACTCTTTATAGGCGTTCACCAACCCAATTCCCCACCCTCCACCGAGCCCTCAAAGGGGATGCTTTATAAGCACCAGGGATATTGGGCGGTATAGCCATGGGATTATGCCAATCTGCGAGACCTCCAACGCGAACCGATACTGGACAGCCCAACGTCCAGCACGGCGCGCGTCTTCGTCTGCAGACCGGCACACGGCGCCAGCCCAGACGCCACCTGCAGTTACGCCTACCCATGGCTAGCCTTGACGGCCGTCCGACCGGACGTCGCAGCCGATTGATCGGGGCCCGGCTAGACCCCGACCGCCCGTGTAAGGGGAAATCCGGACCAAAGAGGCGTGTTGCGGGTGAGGGGTAACTACTGCCCGACCCCTCACCAGCTCAACCCCCAGGACTCCTTCATCCCCCCGTACGGGTCCCCGCGCACGGCACAAACACGCGGGTGGCCTTTGCGGAATTCCTACCATGCATGGATGATGCATGGAAGGTCCGCCAAGATACGACCACAGGATCTTGGCAGATTCCGCCCCCCCCCCCTGTGTCGGAATATTAGCCACAAGCAGTAACCCTTTCACTTGGGACTAATCCCATTACGAGAAACGATTACTACCTGCGCCCGGCGTGCACCGTCCCATAAACTTCTGTTCCCACCGAATATGAATATTCGAATGGGACCAGTAGTCTTGGGCTCGCGAGGAGGTTTTCCGACCTAGCACGCCCCTAACCTAACCTTTTTTTTTTTTTTTTTTTTTTTTTTTTTTTTGCGCTGGGAAAAAATGCGTTACGCATACCCGCCCATTGGGGGATGGACGGGTTATGTGGGACTCTCCGGCTACTCCGGCATACCCACTAAAATAACCCAGCGGCACTCCCGCATCGTCTGTTTGGAGGGGGACTGGGAAACCGGCACAGCCTTTACGTCCAGTCCCCCACCGACGACCGCCCGCCTTTACAGCGGGGCCCACACGCCCCTTCCTAAGTGGAGGGGCCCGGGAACGACCGTGAGTGCTCGGCCGTTCCCGCCCGACGGTGGTGGCGATTTGTGCAATGCGAGCGAAGGCGCCCCCGCGCCTGTCACCCGCTAATCACCACCTGAGGGTGGGAGACGACGGTCGTACAACCGCCTTCTCCCACCCCTCCTTCGCCTGCGGAGCGGTGGCGCGAGAGGATCATCCTCCCGCGCGCGCTCCGCCGCCTCCTTTTGCGACATGACGTCCTCGCAAAAGGAGGCAACCGCCGCCCAAGCCTCCTCACTCCCCAGCATGGAGTTCACCACACTGGGAAGTGAGAGGTCCAGCCCAACGACAGTATTCAGGGCACGGCGCAGCTCAGCCCAGGCTGGGCACACCTCGAGGGTGTGCTGCGCCGTGTCCTCCGCGGCTCCGCAATGGTGGCACGCCGGGGTTTCCTCCCTCTGGATCCGATGCAGGTGCGCTCCGAAGCAACCATGCCCGGACAACACCTGCACCAGACGGAAAGAGAGGAAACCGTGGGGGCGCTCGAGCCAATCCCGCAGGACTGGGCCGAGCGCGTCCAGCGTCCGGCGTCCAAAGGTGGCGGAGGCGAGGTCCCGTGTCCAGTGGACAACGATTGCGTCCCTCGCCTCCCGCCGCCCGTTCGATCCAATTCCCAGGGAGGGGTGCCGGCCAGAGCGCACGCCGCCGCGAAGCCCACTGAGCGGTAGGCTCTCGCCACCCGCTGTGCAATGGCCCGTTGGGGCCTGCGGATGGCGGTTGCATTCTCCCTCCTGTGGAGGGAGTCCGCCCAGATGGGTGCCCCATACAGGGCCATACTCTTGAGGATGCCGGCATAGAGGCGCCGGCATCGCTCCTTGGGCCCTCCCAGGTTTGGGAGGAGCCATGAGAGGGCGTCCGCGGCTTTCAGCAGGCGCGTCGACAGCCCGCTAAAGTGCGGGCCGAAGCGCCACCTGCTGTCCAGCACGAGGCCCAGATACTTCATCTGGGCCCCGACCCCTATCCGGACGCCCTCCACCACAATGTGGGCGTCTGGAGGGCAGCGCTGCCGAGGCCCGTGAAAGAACACGGCCTCGGTCTTGTTCGTCGCGCAGCAGCCAATCGAATCCGATGTTCCACAAGAGAGGTCCTAGCACCGAACCCTGTGGAACACCGGACTCCGCGCCGTAGCGCCTAATCCTGGCCGTCCTGTCCGCCAGGAGGACCTCCCGGTCCTCCAGGTAGTTGGCCAGGATCACCCGCAGATATTGGGGCACTCCGTGGTACCGGAGTGCCTCCAATATGGTCGAGTGGGGCACGGAGTTGAACGCGTTGGCGATGTCGAACGACACCGCCAACACTCCGTCCCCAGCCTCGACCGCCTCCTGAACTTGGCCCCTGAGTAGGGCCACCGCGTCGACCGTCGAACGCCCCTGGCGAAACCCGAACTGGGCGTCCGACAGGTCTGGCCCTACCTCCCGCAAGTGGCTGTTAAGCCGGGTGGCGATGATCCCCTCGAACAGTTTACCGACCTCATCGAGCAGAATGATGGGCCGGTATGCCGAGGGGGAGTCCACCGGGCGTCCCTCCTTCCGGAGCAGGCAAAGCTGCCCCTCCTTCCAGATCTTCGGGAACCTCCCAGCCGTCAGGCACGCGCTGAAGAGGTCCCGAAACCTCTGCTCCATGAAGGACGCTGCGATGGCCACCACCCGTGCGGGGACGCCATCTGGTCCAGGGGCCGTCTTCTTCGCGCGGAGGGACAGAACCCCGCGCGAAATTCCTCCGCCGACACTGGAGGCACCTCCTCCTCTGGCGAAGCCACCAACCCCCCCAGCGGGGGGTTCATCGTTGGTGGGGTGAAGTCGGTCCTGCGCGGAAACAGTGACCGAATCACCCCATCCAGCAACGCCGGCTCTAGGGTCTCCGCTAATGGGGGACCGTAAGGGCGCAGCTGGCTCCGCGCCTGCCTATACGGCCTCCCAAACGGATCCCTATCGAGGCCCTCCAGCATCTCGGCCTTTGCCGAGTCCTCGGCGGCGCACATTGCCGACTTGAGGACCGTCTTTGCCTCTAGGTAAGAGGCGTAGAGGCGGCCCTCCTCAGCCTGACATCGGTTAGTGCGCCGCCGACTCCGCGTGTAGGCCCTCCTGGCCTCCACGCACGCGGCCCGGAGCCCCGCCAGCTCCACCGTCCACCAATAAACGGCGCGACGGGGAGGCGGACGGCGAGACCGAGGCATGCTGGAGTTGCACACCTCGGTCAGGGACCCCCGCAGCCGAACCGCTGCGGCGTCCACGTCCGTGCCCTCCACAGGGGGCGAGAGCCAGTCCTCGAGGAACGCCGCCTCCTGGGCTGACTCCCGGTCCAGGCGGGTGAGAGCCCACCGCGGGAAGGGTGATTGGCCCGAGCGGGCCATCCCCCGCGGGCTCTGGGTGGAGATGTCGAACCGCACATATCGGTGGTCCGACAGGGTCTCCACCATCTCCACCCGCCAGTTCACAACGCGGGCGGCTAGCACAGGGGTGGCGAACGATACGTCCACCACTGACCCTCCCTGTTGCCGCACACACGTGTGAACATCCCCCCTGTTTAGGAGAGACACGCCGCACGAGGCCGCCCAAAATTCGACGGCGCGCCCCCGGACGTTGCAGGACGCCGCTGAGTTGCCCCAGGCCACCGACTTGGCGTTCAGGTCGCCCACCACGACGACCTGACGTGGTGCCGCCCTCCCGACGACTGCCGTAAGGACTTCGAGAAAATCCTCGAAGTCCCTTAGAGGGCGGTTTGGGGAGAAATAGACCCCGACCAGGGCTATGTCTCCCCACGCGGCGGCCACGTATCCCGGACCCCTCTCTAAAAGCGAGAGGGGAGGGGAGTCCGTGGCAGGCCGCGACACCAACGCCACCAAGCCGTCCCGATCACCCAGCCAACGGCCAGGTATCGAGTACGGCTCGGCGACCACCGCCACGTCCACCAACCACTCGGCCACAGTCTGCATCAGCAGATCCTGTGCCGCTCTGCAGTGGTTGGTGTTCGCCTGGAGGATGCGATGTCCGACTCTACCCATTAATCGGACATCACACCCTCCTCCTCCACAGCCGCCGAGGTCCCAGCTACTGGGGTGGCGGTGGCAGCGACAGGCCGGGTCGGCGCCTGTATTTTGCCCTTCTTAAGGGGAGGACTGCAGTTTCTCCCCTTCATGATGTGCCCCGCAGGGCGGCCACTGGCGGCACACACCGCGCAGTGCGGTGCGGTGGCCTCGCAGGAGGCGGCTTTGTGCCCCTCCTTGCCGCAGCGGTAGCAGCTGTCCGCCCTGTCGACACTGGACGGACAGAGGGCCCGGGTGTGGCCGATGCCGAAGCACCGGTAACACCTCAGTGGCAGGACCTCAAGGGCCCGGACCGCCGCCGAGCTGAACCCGACGGCGAGCCGTCCCTTCTCGAGGACGGCTTTGGCAGCGGCGACTGGGCACTCCAGGCGAATTGCGCCCATGCCGCCGCGCCCGGGCCTGATGCCCCCGCCCTGCACCGCTGCGACTGCGCAGCCACCTATGGCTGCGACCGCCGCTACCACCTCCTCCTTGGTGACGGAGTCGTCCAGATCCGTCACCTCGAAGGCCGCCGACTTCACCGGCCTGGCCACCTTCGCCGAGTCTGCGATGACCTCTTGTAGCTTAGCTGCGAAGAGGTCCGCGTTTTTGCCGCCCTCCGCACCAGGGAACTCGAATATACGAGCCCCAGCCTGTGTCTTGCGGCATGAGACTTTGCCGATCCCCAGTTTGGTGGGATCGGCAGTGGCACGCGCCCGCACCAACATGGACGCGTACGTCTCACCCCGCTCCGCGGCCTCTGCGGTGAGCGTCACCACGACGGCCGCGGTCTTGGGAGGAACCAGGTTCCTCTTGGCACCGGCTGGGGGCGAACCCTTCCCCTTTTCCTTGCCAGTCGACGACTGACCGGCAGGGGTGGTGGCGGAGACAGCTGGGGCTGGAGGGGTGCTCTTCCCCTTCCCCTTCCCTTTCCCTTTCGGTTGCGACTGGCTGGGAGTGGTGGTGGCGGGAACGGCAGGGACGACAGCTGCCGTCCTTTTTCCCTTGCCCTTGCCCTTACCGACCACCTTCGTCCAGCCCTGCTGGTTGGTCGGGGTGGTCGAAGGAAGATGGGCGTCCTCCCTCGAGGAGCTAGGCACCGGCTCCACTCGCCTCTTATCCGCCGCAAGTGGCGGTCGAACGACTTTCGCCGGCAAGAGCCGGTCCTCAATGCCTGCCAGGCAGGCTCTCACAAACGCCCTCTCCTCCGCCATGACCTTGCGGAGGACATCCTCAAGGCCAGGGGAGGAGGCTAGGCTCTCTGCCGCAGGTCTAGGCTCAGCTTGGGATGGCCGGGCCGTGGCTTCAGCCAGCTTCATGTGCAGCTGGCTGACCTCCGACTGCAGGCGATCTACCTTCGCCTGCAGTTGCCGCGTTTCATCGCTGGCCTTGCGGTCCACCAGCTCCGCGACGATGCCACGCATGCTGGCGGCCCGGCATCTGAGGGACTTCTGGAAAGTCCCCTTCAAATGCGAGGACTTGGCGGCGACCTCCGCGATCGCCTCCTCGTCCTCCAAGGCCATCCTCTTCAGTTCGGCCAGGGAGTGGTCCGAGTACAGCACGCTGGACGCACCGTACCCGGACTTGGCACGGGCGACGCGCGCCCGTTCTTCTTTGGCCGCTACCCGCTCCTCCAGCTCTTGTTGGAGCTGCTCCCGCCGAGGCCCCTTTTTTTTTTTTTTTTTTTTTGTTTGCGCTGGGAAAAAATGCGTTACGCATACCCGCCCATTGGGGGATGGACGGGTTATGTGGGACTCTCCGGCTACTCCGGCATACCCACTAAAATAACCCAGCGGCACTCCCGCATCGTCTGTTTGGAGGGGGACTGGGAAACCGGCACAGCCTTTACGTCCAGTCCCCCACCGACGACCGCCCGCCTTTACAGCGGGGCCCGCACGCCCCTTCCTAAGTGGAGGGGCCCGAGAACGACCGTGAGTGCTCGGCCGTTCCCGCCCGACGGTGGTGGCGATTTGTGCAATGCGAGCGAAGGCGCCCCCGCGCCTGTCACCCGCTAATCACCACCTGAGGGTGGGAGGCGACGGTCGTACAACCGCCTTCTCCCACCCCTCCTTCGCCTGCGGAGCGGTGGCGCGAGAGGATCATCCTCCCGCGCGCGCTCCGCCGCCTCCTTTTGCGAAATGACGTCCTCGCAAAAGGAGGCAACCGCCGCCCAAGCCTCCTCACTCCCCAGCATGGAGTTCACCACACTGGGAAGTGAGAGGTCCAGCCCAACGACAGTATTCAGGGCACGGCGCAGCTCAGCCCAGGCTGGGCACACCTCGAGGGTGTGCTGCGCCGTGTCCTCCATGGCTCCGCAATGGTGGCACGCCGGGGTCTCCTCCCTCTGGATCCGATGCAGGTGCGCTCCGAAGCAACCATGCCCGGACAACACCTGCACCAGACGGAAAGAGAGGAAACCGTGGGGGCGCTCGAGCCAATCCCGCAGGACTGGGCCGAGCGCGTCCAGCGTCCGGCGTCCAAAGGTGGCGGAGGCGAGGTCCCGTGTCCAGTGGACAACGATTGCGTCCCTCGCCTCCCGCCGCACGGCCTCCCGCTCTTGCGCGGCGGGGCGCTCACCCAGCGCCCTACGCCGCGCCACCCATTCGTACACTCTGGCGAGCACCCATGCCTCCAATTCCCAGGGAGGGGTGCCGGCCAGAGCGCACGCCGCCGCAAAACCCACCGAGCGGTACGCCCTCGCCACCCGCTGTGCAATGGCGCGTTGGGGCCTGCGGATGGCGGTTGCATTCTCCCTCCTGTGGAGGGAGTCCGCCCAGATGGGTGCCCCATACAGGGCCATGCTCTTCAGGATGCCGGCATAGAGGCGCCGGCATCGCGCCTTGGGCCCTCCCAGGTTTGGGAGGAGCCATGAGAGGGCGTCCGCGGCTTTCAGCAGGCGCGTCGACAGCCCGCTAAAGTGCGGGCCGAAGCGCCACCTGCTGTCCAGCACGAGGCCAAGATACTTCATCTGGGCCCCGACCCCTATCCGGACGCCCTCCACCACAATGTGGGCGTCTGGAGGGCAGCGCTGCCGAGGCCCGTGAAAGAACACGGCCTCGGTCTTGTTCAGCGCCACCCTCAATCCAAGCTGGCGGATCCTACCTGCCACTAAGGATCCGCCAGCTGAGGCCAGACAGGCCGCCTCCCTAAAGTCCCTCCCCCGGGCAACGAGGAGAGTGTCATCCGCGTAGCAGATGACACTCGTGCCCTGGAGGAGGGTGCCCCGCAGGAGCCAATCGAATCCGATGTTCCACAAGAGGGGCCCTAGCACCGAACCCCGTGGAACACCGGACTCCGCGCCGTAGCGCCTGATCCTGGCCGTCCTGTCCGCCAGGAGGACCTCCCGGTCCTCCAGGTAGTTGGCCAGGATCGCCCGCAGATATTGGGGCACTCCGTGGTACCGGAGTGCCTCCAATATGGTCGAGTGGGGCACGGAGTTGAACGCGTTGGCGATGTCGAATGACACCGCCAACACTCCGTCCCCAGCTCCGACCGCCTCCTGCACTTGGCCCCTGAGTAGGGCCACCGCGTCGACCGTCGAACGCCCTTGTCGAAACCCGAACTGGGCGTCCGACAGGTCTGGCCCTACCTCCCGCAACTGGCTATTAAGCCGGGTGGCGATGATCCCCTCGAACAATTTACCGACCTCATCGAGCAGAACGATGGGCCGGTATGCCGAGGGGGAGTCCACCGGGCGTCCCTCCTTCCGGAGCAGGCAAAGCTGCCCCTCCTTCCAGATCTTCGGGAACCTCCCAGCCGTCAGACACGCGCTGAAGAGGTCCCGAAACCTCTCCTCCATGAGGGACGCCGCGATGGCCACCACCCGTGCGGGGACACCATCCGGTCCAGGGGCCGTCTTCTTCGCGCGGAGGGACAGAACCCCCGCGCGAAATTCCTCCACCGATACTGGAGGGACCTCCTCCTCCGGCGAAGCCACCACCCCCCCCAGCGGGGGGTTCATCGTTGGTGGGGTGAAGTCGGTCCTGCGCGGAAACAGTGACCGAACCACCCCATCCAGCAACGCCGGCTCTAGGGTCTCCGCTAATGGGGGACCGTAAGGGCGCAGCTGGCTCCGCGCCTGCTTATACGGCCTCCCAAACGGATCCCTGTCGAGGCCCTCCAGCATCTCGGCCTTTGCCGAGTCCTCGGCGGCGCACATTTCCGACTTGAGGACCGTCTTTGCCTCTAGGTAAGAGGCGTAGAGGCGGTCCTCCTCAGCCTGACATCGGCTGGTGCGCCGCCGACTCCGCGTGTAGGCCCTCCTGGCCTCCACGCACGCGGCCCGTAGCGCCGCCAGCTCCCCCGTCCACCAATAAACGGCGCGACGGGGAGGCGGACGGCGAGACCGAGGCATGCTGGAGTTGCACACCTCGGTCAGGGACCCCCGCAGCTGAACCGCTGCGGCGTCCACGTCCGCAACCTCAACAGGGGGCGAGAGCCAGTCCCGGAGGAACGCAGCCTCCTGGGCTGCCTCCCGGTCCAGGCGGGTGAGAGCCCACCGCGGGAAGGGAGATTGGCCCGAGCGGGCCATCCCCCGCGGGCTCTGGGTGGAGATGTCGAACCGCACATATCGGTGGTCCGACAGGGTCTCCACCAACTCCACCCGCCAGTTCACGACGCGGGCGGCTAGAACGGGGGTGGCGAACGATACGTCCACCACTGACCCTCCCCGTTGCCGCACACACGTGTGAACATCCCCCCTGTTCAGGAGGGACACGCCGCACGAAGCCGACCAAAATTCGACGGCGTGCCCCCGGACGTTGCAGGACGCCGCTGGGTTGCCCCAGGCCACCGCCTTGGCGTTCAGGTCGCCCAATATGACGACCTGACGTGGCGCCACCCTCCCGACGACTGCCGTAAGGACTTCGAGAAAATCCTCGAAGTCCCTTAGAGGGCGGTTTGGGGAGAAATAGACCCCGACCAGGGCTATGTCTCCCCACGCGGCGGCCACGTATCCCGGACCCCTCTCTAAAAGCGAGAGGGGAGGGGATTCCGTGGCAGGCCGCGACACCAACGCCACCAAGCCGTCCCGATCACCCAGCCAACGGCCAGGTACCGAGTACGGCTCGGCGACCACCGCCACGTCCACCAACCACTCGGCCACAGTCTGCATCAGCAGATCCTGTGCCGCTCTGCAGTGGTTGGTGTTCGCCTGGAGGATGCGATGTTCGACTCTACCCATTAATCGAACATCGCACTCTCCTCCTCCACAGCCGCCGAGGTCCCAGCTACTGGGGTGACGGTGGCAGCGACAGGCCGGGTCGGCGCCTGCACTTTGCCCTTCTTAAGGGGAGGAATACAATTCCTCCCCTTCATAATGTGGCCCGCAGGGCGGCCACTGGCGGCACACACCGCGCAGTGCGGTGCGGTGGCCTCGCAGGAGGCGGCTTTATGCCCCTCCTTGCCGCAGCGGTAGCAGCTGTCCGCCCTGTCGACACTGGACGGACAGAGGGCCCGGGTGTGACCGATGCCGAAGCACCGGTAACACCTCAACGGCAGGACCTCAAGGGCCCGGACCGCCGCCGAGCTGAACCCGACGGCGAGCCGTCCCTTCTCGAGGACGGCTTTGGCAGCGGCGAATGGGCACTCCAGGCGAATAGTGCCCATGCCGCCGCGCCCGGGCCTGATGCCTCCGCCCTGCACCGCTGCGACTTCGCAGCCCCCAATGGCTGCGATCGCTGCCACCACCTCCTCCCTGGTGACGGAGTCATCCAGGTCCGTCACCTCGATGGCCGCCGACTTCACCGGCCTGGCCACCTTCGCCGAGTTCGCGATGACCTCCTGCAGCTTCGCTGCAAAGAGGTCCGCGTTCTTCGCGCCCTCGGCACCCGGGAACTCGAAAATTCGAGCCCCAGCCTGCGTCCGGCGGCACGAGACTTTACCGATCCCCAATTTGGTAGGATCGGCATTGGCACGCGCCCGCAACATCACGGACGCGTACGTCTCGCCCCGCTCCGCAGCCTCCGTGGTGAGCGTCATCACGACGGCTGCGGTCTTGGGAGGAACCAAGTTCCTCCTGACACCGGCTGGGGCGGAACTCTTGCCCTGTCCCTTTCCCTTGTCGGCCGACTGCGACTGACCGGCAGGGGTGGTGGCGGAGACGGCTGGGGCCGGGGGGGTGGTCTTCCCCTTCCCTTTGCCTTTCCCCTTCCCTTTGCCAGTCGGCTGCGACTGGCTGGAAGTGGTGGTGGCGGGAACGGCAGGGACGACAGCTGCCGTCCTTTTCCCCTTGCCCTTGCCCTTACCGACCACCTTCGTCCAGCCTTGCTGGCTGGTCGGGGTGGTCGAAGGGAGATGGGCGTCCTCCGTCTGGGACGTAGGCACCGGCTCCTTTTGCCTCCTGTCCGCCGCGAGCGGCGGCCGGACGACTTTCTCCGGCAAGAGCCGGTCCTCAATGCCTGCCAGGCAGGCTCTCACAAACGCCCTCTCCTCCGCCATGACCTTGCGGAGGACATCTTCAAGGCCGGGGGAGGAGGCTAAGCTCTCTGCCGCAGGTCTAGGCTCGGCTTGGGATGGCCGGGCCGTGGCTTCAGCCAGCTTGAGGTGAAGCTGGCTAACCTCCGACTGCAGGCGATCCGCCGAGGCCCCTAACCTAACCTTTTTTTTTTTTTTTTTTTTTTTTGTTTGCGCTGGGAAAAAATGCGTTACGCATACCCGCCCATTGGGGGATGGACGGGTTATGTGGGACTCTCCGGCTAGTCCGGCATACCCACTAAAATAACCCAGCGGCACTCCCGCATCGTCTATGTGGAGGAGGACTGGGAAACCGGCTCAGCCTTTACGTCCAGTCCCCCACCGACGACCGCCCGCCTTAACAGCGGGGCCCGCACGCCCCTCCCTAAGTGGAGAGGCCCGGGAACGACCGTGAGTGCTCGGCCGTTCCCGCCCGACGAGGGTGGTGATCAGTGCAATGCGAGCGAAGGCGTCCCCGCGCCTGTCGCCCGCTAATCACCACCAGAAGGAGGGAGGCGACGATCGTACAACCGCCGTCTCCCACCCCTTCTTCGCCTGCGGAGCGGCGGCGCGAGAGGATCGTCCTCCCGCGCGCGCTCCGCCGCCTCCTTTTGCGACATGACGTCCTCGCAAAAGGAGGCAACCGCCGCCCAAGCCTCCTCACTCCCCAGCATGGAGTTCACCACACTGGGAAGTGAGAGGTCCAGCCCAACGACGGTATTCAGGGCACGGCGCAGCTCAGCCCAGGCTGGGCACACCTCGAGGGTGTGCTGCGCCGTGTCCTCCGCGGCTCCACAGTCGTGGCACGCCGGGGCTTCCTCCCTCCGAATCCGGTGCAGGTGCGTTCCGAAACAGCCATGTCCGGACAACACCTGCACCAAACGGAACGAGAGGAAAACGTGGGGGCGCTCGAGCCATTCCCGCAGGACTGGACCGAGCGCGTCCAGCGTCCGGCGCCCAAAGGTGGCGGAGGCGAGGTCCCGTGCCCAGTGCAGGACGATGGCGTCCCTCGCCTCCCGCCGCACGGCCTCCCGCTCTTGCGCGGCGGGGCGCTCACCTAGCGCCCTACGCCGCGCCGCCCATTCGTATACTCTGGCGAGCACCCATGCCTCCAATTCCCAGGGAGGGGTGCCGGCCAGAGCGCACGCTGCCGCAAAGCCCACTGAGCGGTAGGCCCTCGCCACCCGCTGTGCAATGGCCCGTTGGGGCCTGCGGATGGCGGTTGCATTCTCCCTCCTGTGGAGGGAGTCCGCCCAGATGGGTGCCCCATACAGGGCCATGCTCTTGAGGATGCCGGCATAGAGGCGCCGGCATCGCTCCTTGGGCCCTCCCAGGTTTGGGAGGAGCCATGAGAGGGCGTCCGCGGCTTTCAGCAGGCGCGTCGACAGCCCGCTAAAGTGCGGGCCGAAGCGCCACCTGCTGTCCAGCACGAGGCCCAGATACTTCATCTGGGCCCCGACCCCTATCCGGACGCCCTCCACCACGATGTGGGCGTCAGGTGGGCAGCGCTGCCGAGGCCCGTGAAAGAACACGGCCTCGGTCTTGTTCAGCGCTACCCCCAATCCAAGCTGGCGGATCCTACCTGCCACTAAGGATCCGCCAGCTGAGGCCAGACAGGCCGCCTCCCTAAAATCCCTCCCCCGGGCAACGAGGAGAGTGTCATCCGCGTAGCAGATGACACTCGTGCCCTGGAGGAGGGTGCCCCGCAGGAGCCAGTCAAATCCGATGTTCCACAGGAGGGGCCCCAGCACCGAACCCTGTGGAACACCGGACTCCACTCCATAGCGCCTGATCCTGGCCGCCTTGTCCACCAGAAGGACCTCTCGGTCCTCCAGGTAGCTGGCCAGGATCGCCCGCAGATATTGGGGCACTCCGTAGTATCGGAGTGCCTCCAATATGGTCGAGTGGGGCACGGAGTTGAAGGCGTTGGCGATGTCGAACGACACCGCCAACACTCCGTCCCCAGCCTCGACCGCCTCCCGCACCTGGCCCCTGAGTAGGGCCAACGCGTCGACCGTCGAACGCCCTTGTCGGAACCCGAATTGGGCGTCCGACAGGTCCGGCCCTACCTCCCGCAGCTGGCTATTAAGCCGGGTGGCGATGATCCCCTCGAACAGTTTACCGACCTCATCGAGTAAAACGATGGGCCGGTATGCCGAGGGGGAGTCCACCGGGCGTCCCTCCTTGCGAAGAAGGCACAACTTGCCTTCCTTCCATAGCTTCGGGAACCTCCCAGCCGTCAGGCACGCGCTGAAGAGGTCCCGAAGCCTTTCCTCCATGAGGGACGCCGCGATGGCCACCACCCGTGCGGGGACGCCGTCCGGTCCAGGGGCCGTCTTCTTCGTGCGGAGGGGCAGAACCCCCGCGCGAAGTTCCTCCACCGATACTGGAGGGACCTCCTCCTCCGGCGAAGCCACCACCCCCCCCAGCGGGGGGTTCATCGTTGGTGGGGTGAAGTCGGTCCTGCGCGGAAACAGTGACCGAACCACCCCATCCAGCAACGCCGGCTCTAGGGTCTCCGCTAATGGGGGGCCGTAAGGGCGCAGCTGGCTCCGCGCCTGCTTATACGGCCTCCCAAACGGATCCCTGTCGAGGCCCTCCAGCATCTCGGCCTTTGCCGAGTCCTCGGCGGCGCACATTTCCGACTTGAGGACCGTCTTTGCCTCTAGGTAAGAGGCGTAGAGGCGGTCCTCCTCAGCCTGACATCGGCTGGTGCGCCGCCGACTCCGCGTGTAGGCCCTCCTGGCCTCCACGCACGCGGCCCGTAGCGCCGCCAGCTCCCCCGTCCACCAATAAACGGCGCGACGGGGAGGCGGACGGCGAGACCGAGGCATGCTGGAGTTGCACACCTCGGTCAGGGACCCCCGCAGCTGAACCGCTGCGGCGTCCACGTCCGTGACCTCAACAGGGGGCGAGAGCCAGTCCCGGAGGAACGCAGCCTCCTGGGCTGCCTCCCGGTCCAGGCGGGTGAGAGCCCACCGCGGGAAGGGAGATTGGCCCGAGCGGGCCATCCCCCGCGGGCTCTGGGTGGAGATGTCGAACCGCACATATCGGTGGTCCGACAGGGTCTCCACCATCTCCACCCGCCAGTTCACGACGCGTGTGGCTAGCACAGGGGTGGCGAACGACACGTCCACCACTGACCCTCCCTGTTGCCGCACACACGTGTGAACATCCCCCCTGTTCAGGAGGGACACGCCGCACGAAGCCGCCCAAAATTCGACGGCGCGCCCCCGGACGTTACAGGACGCCGCTGGGTTGCCCCAGGCCACCGACTTGGCGTTCAGGTCACCACACACAATGACCTGACGTGGCGCCGCCCTCCCGACGACTGCCGTAAGGACCTCGAGAAAATTCTCGAAGTCCCTTAGAGGGCGGTTTGGGGAGAAATAGACCCCGACCAGGGCTATTTCTCCCCACGCGGCGGCCACGTATCCCGGACCCCTCTCTAAGAACGAGAGGGGAGGGGAGTCCGTGGCAGGCCGCGACACCAACGCCACCAAGCCGTCCCGATCACCCAGCCAGCGGCCAGGTATCGAGTACGGCTCGGCGACCACCGCCACGTCCACCAACCACTCGGCCACAGTCTGCATCAGCAGATCCTGTGCCGCTCTGCAGTGGTTGGTGTTCGCCTGGAGGATGCGATGTTCGACTCTACCCATTAGTCGGTCATCGCACCCCCCTCCTCCACAGCCGCTGAGGTCCCAGCCACTGGGACGGCGGTTGCAGCGACAGGCCGGGTCGGCGCCTGTTCCTTGCCCTTCTTAAGGGGAGGACTGCAATTCCTCCCCTTCATAATGTGGCCCGCTGGGCGGCCACTGGCGGCGCATACCGCGCAGTGCGGTGCGGCGGCCTTGCAGGAGGCGGCTTTGTGCCCCTCCTTGCCGCAGCGGTAGCAGCTGTCCGTCCTGTCAATGCTGGACGGACAGAGGGCTCGGGTGTGACCGATGCCGAAGCACCGGTAACACCGCAGAGGCTGGTCCTCAAGGGCCCGGACCGCCGCCGAGCTGAACCCTACGCCGAGCCGTCCCTTCTCGAGGACGGCTTTGGCAGCGGCAACTGGGCACTCCAGGCGAATCGTGCCCATGCCGCCGCGCCCGGGCCTGATGCCCCCGCCCTGCACCGCTGCGACTTCGCAGCCCCCTATGGCTGCGATTGCTGCCACCACCTCCTCCTTGGTGACGGAGTCGTCCAGATCCGTCACCTCGATGGCCGCCGACTTCACCGGCCTGGCCACCTTCGCCACGTCCGCGATGACCTCCTGCAGCTTCGCTGCGAAGAGGTCCGCGTTCTTACTGCCTTCCGCTCCCGGGAACTCAAAGATTCGGGCCCCAGCCTGGGTCCGGCGGCATGAGACCTTACCGATCCCCAGTTTGGTGGGATCGGCAGTGGCACGCGCCCGCACCAACATGGACGCGTACGTCTCACCCCGCTCCGCGGCCTTCGCGGTGAGTGTCACCACGACGGCCGCGGTCTTTGGAGGAACCAGGTTCCTCTTGGCACCGGCTGGGGGCGAACCCTTCCCCTTTCCCTTGCCAGTCGACGACTGACCGGCAGGGGTGGTGGCGGAGACGGCTGGGGCTGGGGGGGTGCTCTTCCCCTTCCCCTTCCCTTTTCCTTTGCCAGTCGGCTGCGACTGGCCGGGAGTGGTGGTGGGAACGGCAGTGACAACAGGTGCCGTCCTTTTGCCTTTGCCCTTCCCCTTACCGACCACCTTCGTCCAGCCCTGCTGGTTGGTCGGGGTGGTGGAAGGCAGAAGGGCGTCCTCCCTCTGAGAGGCAGGCACCGGCTCCTCTCGCCTCTTGTCCGCTGCAAGCGGCGGTCGGAGGGTCTTCGCCGGTAAGAGCCGGTCCTCAATACCCGCTAGGCAGGCCCGAACAAATGCCCTCTCCTCCGCCATCACCTTGCGGAGGACATCCTCAAGGCCGGGGGAGGAGGCAAGACCCTCCGACGCAGGTCCGGGCTCGGCTTGCGATGGCCGGGCTGTGGCCTCAGCCAGCTTCATGTGCAGCTGGCTGACCTCCGACTGCAGGCGATCTACCTTCGCCTGCAGTTGCCGCGTTTCGTCGCTGGCCTTGCGGTCCACCAGCTCCGCGACGATGCCACGCATGCTGGCGGCCCGGCATTTGAGGGACTTCTGGAAAGTCCCCTTCAGATGCGAAGACTTGGCGGCGACCTCTACGATCGCCTCCTCGTCCTCCAAGGCCATCCTTTGGAGTTCGGCCAGGGAGTGGTCCGCGTACAGGACGCGGGACGCCCCGTACCCGGACTTTGCACGGGCGACGCGCGCCCGTTCCTCCTGGGCCGCAACCCGCTCCTCCAGCTCTTGCTGGAGCTGCTCCCGCCATGCCAGGTCCAACTCACGTTGGGCATCGGCCAAACCCACGTCATGGGTGTCAGCTGCTGTCAACGCCTTTTTGGCCTTGACCTTTCTCTTGGACTCCTTCGCCGAACCCGAGCCTGAGGAGCCATCAGACACAACTTTCAGGAAGGTTCGCTTCCTTGATGCCGAGCGTGACCGATCTTCGATCGCCATCGCACTAGCATCCGACCCAACGGACTCGTTGTCGGAGTCCGACAATTCGACAACTTTTCCTCCGTAGAAGGCCCTGCCTTCGTTCGACGCCGACGCGTCGCGTTGGCCCTGAGAAGGGCCTTTTGGTTGGCCCTGAGAAGGGCCTTTGGGTTGGCCCTGAGAAGGGCCTTTGGGTTGGCCCTGAGAAGGGCCTTTTTTTACAAAATGCCCGAGGGCATCCCGCACAGGTTTTGGCATATCAAATTCAATCAATTTCGTAGCTCGCAAGGCAATAGATAGCTACGACGCACAGTGCACTTTAGCCGTACCCAGTCTGCCACTCCGTTACGGTGGTCAGAACTGGGACGTTTCCGGGAACACGACGAGGACGTAAGCACTGTGGGGTGGTTCCCCCCCCTAACCTAACCTAACCTAACCTAACCTTTTTTTTTTTTTTTTTTTTTTTTTTTTTTTTTTTTTTTTTGTTTGCGCTGCGAAAAAATGCGTTACGCATACCCGCCCATTGGGGGATGGACGGGTTATGTGGGACTCTCCGGCTAGCCCGGCATACCCACTAAAATAACCCAGCGGCACTCCCGCATCGTCTGTGTGGAGGAGGACTGGGAAACCGGCACAGCCTTTACGTCCAGTCCCCCACCGACGACCGCCCGCCTTTACAGCGGGGCCCGCACGCCCCTCCCAAAGTGGAGGGGCCCGGGAACGACCGTGAGTGCTCGGCCGTTCTCGCCCGACGAGGGTGGTGATTAGTGCAATGCGAGCGAAGGCGCCCCCGCGCCTGTCGCCCGCTAATCACCACCAGAAGGAGGGAGGCGACGATCGTACAACCGCCGTCTCCCACCCCTCCTTCGCCTGCGGAGCGGCGGCGCAAGAGGATCATCCTCCCGCGCGCGCTCCGCCGCCTCCTTTTGCGACATGACATTCTCGCAAAAGGAGGCAACCGCCGCCCAAGCCTCCTCACCCCCCAGCATGGAGTTCACCACACTGGGAAGTGAGAGGTCCAATCCGACTACATCGGTCAGGGCACGGCGCAGCTCAGCCCAGGCTGGGCACACCTCGAGGGTGTGCTGCGCCGTGTCCTCCGCAGCTCCACAGTCGTGGCACGCCGGGGTTTCCTCCCTCCGAATCCGGTGCAGGTGCGTTCCGAAACAGCCATGTCCGGACAACACCTGCACTAGACGGAACGAGAGGAAACCGTGGGGGCGCTCGAGCCATTCCCGCAGGACTGGACCGAGCGCGTCCAGCGTCCGGCGCCCAAAAGTGGCGGAGGCGAGGTCCCGTTCCCAGTGCAGGACGATGGCGTCCCTCGCCTCCCGCCGCACGGCCTCCCGCTCTTGCGCGGCGGGGCGCTCACCTAGCGCCCTACGCCGCGCCGCCCATTCGTACACTCTGGCGAGCACCCATGCCTCCAATTCCCAGGGAGGGGTGCCGGCCAGAGCGCACGCCGCCGCAAAGCCCACTGAGCGGTAGGCTCTCGCCACCCGCTGTGCAATGGCCCGTTGGGGCCTGCGGATGGCGGTTGCATTCTCCCTCCTGTGGAGGGAGTCCGCCCAGATGGGTGCCCCGTAAAGGGCCATGCTCTTGAGGATGCCGGCATAGAGGCGCCGGCATCGCTCCTTGGGCCCTCCGAGGTTTGGGAGGAGCCACGAGAGGGCGTCCGCGGCTTTCAGCAGGCGCGTCGACAGCCCGCTGAAGTGCGGGCCGAAGCGCCACCTGCTGTCCAGGACGAGGCCCAGATACTTCATCTGGGCCCCGACCCCTATCCGGACGCCCTCCACCACGATGTGGGCGTCAGGAGGGCAGCGCTGCCGAGGCCCGTGAAAGAACACGGCCTCGGTCTTGTTCAGCGCCACCCTCAAACCAAGCTGGCGGATCCTGCCTGCCACTAAGGATCCGCCAGCTGAGGCCAGACAGGCCGCCTCCCTAAATTCCCTCCCCCGGGCAACGAGGAGAGTGTCATCCGCGTAGCAGATGACACTCGTGCCCTGGAGGAGGGTGCCCCGCAGGAGCCAATCGAATCCGATGTTCCACAAGAGGGGCCCTAGCACCGAGCCCTGTGGAACACCGGATTCCGCGCCGTAGCGCCTGATCCTGGCCGTCCTGTCCGCCAGGAGGACCTCCCGGTCCTCCAGGTAGTTGGCCAGGATCACCCGCAGATATTGGGGCACTCCGTGGTACCGGAGTGCCTCCAATATGGTTGTGTGGGGCACGGAGTTGAAGGCGTTGGCGATGTCAAACGACACTCCGTCCCCAGCCCCAACCGCCTCCTGCACTTGGCCCCTGAGTAGGGCCACCGCGTCGACCGTCGAACGCCCCTGTCGAAACCCGAACTGGGCGTCCGACAGGTCTGGCCCTACCTCCCGCAACTGGCTATTGAGCCGGGTGGCGATGATCCCCTCGAACAATTTACCGACCTCATCGAGCAGGACGATGGGCCGGTATGCCGAGGGGGAGTCCACCGGGCGTCCCTCCTTCCGGAGCAGGCAAAGCTGCCCCTCCTTCCAGATCTTCGGGAACCTCCCAGCCGTCAGGCACGCGCTGAAGAGGTCCCGAAACCTCTCCTCCATGAGGGACGCCGCGATGGCCACCACCCGTGCAGGGACACCATCCGGTCCAGGGGCCGTCTTCTTCGCGCGGAGGGACAGAACCCCCGCGCGAAGTTCCTCCACCGATACTGGAGGGACCTCCTCCTCCGGCGAAGCCACCCCCCCCCCCCAGTGGGGGGTTCATCGTTGGTGGGGTGAATTCGGTCCTGCGCGGAAACAGTGACCGAACCACCCCATCCAGCAACGCCGGCTCTAGGGTCTCCGTTAGTGGGGGGCCATAAGGGCGCAGCTGGCTCCGCGCCAGCTTATATGGCCTCCCAAACGGATCCCTATCGAGTCCCTCCAGCATCTCGGCCTTTGCCGAGTCTTCGGCGGCGCACATTGCCGTCTTGAGGACCGTCTTTGCCTCCATGTAAGAGGCGTAGAGGCGGTCCTCCTCAGCCTGACATCGGCTGGTGCGCCGCCGACTCCGCGTGTAGGCCCTCCTGGCCTCCACGCACGCGGCCCGTAGCGCCGCCAGCTCCCCCGTCCACCAATAAACGGCGCGACGGGGAGGCGGACGGCGAGACCGAGGCATGCTGGAGTTGCACACCTCGGTCAGGGACCTCCGCAGCTGGACCGCTGCGGCGTCCACGTCCGTCACCTCCACAGGGGGCGAGAGCCAGTCCTCGAGGAACGCTGCCTCCAGGGCTGCCTCCCGGTCCAGGCGGGTGAGAGCCCACCGCGGGAAGGGAGATTGGCCCGAGCGGGCCATCCCCCGCGGGCTCTGGGTGGAGATGTCGAACCGCACATATCGGTGGTCCGACAGGGTCTCCACCATCTCCACCCGCCAGTTCACGACGCGTGTGGCTAGCACAGGGGTGGCGAACGACACGTCCACCACTGACCCTCCCTGTTGCCGCACACACGTGTGAACATCCCCCCTGTTCAGGAGGGACACGCCGCACGAAGCCGCCCAAAATTCGACGGCGCGCCCCCGGACGTTGCAGGACGCCGCTGAGTTGCCCCAGGCCACCGACTTAGCATTCAGGTCGCCCAACACGACGACCTGACGTGGTGCCGCCCTCCCGACGACTGCCGTAAGGACTTCGAGAAAATCCTCGAAGTCCCTTAGAGGGCGGTTTGGGGAGAAATAGACCCCGACCAGGGCTATTTCTCCCCACGCGGCGGCCACGTATCCCGGACCCCTCTCTAAGAGCGAGAGGGGAGGGGAGTCCGTGGCAGGCCGCGACACCAACGCCACCAAGCCGTCCCGATCACCCAGCCAGCGGCCAGGTATCGAGTACGGCTCGGCGACCACCGCCACGTCCACCAACCACTCGGCCACAGTCTGCATCAACAGATCCTGTGCCGCTCTGCAGTGGTTGGTGTTCGCCTGGAGGATGCGATGTTCGACTCTACCCATTAGTCGGTCATCGCACCCCCCTCCTCCACAGCCGCTGAGGTCCCAGCCACTGGGACGGCGGTGGCAACGACAGGCCGGGTCGGCGCCTGTACTTTCCCCTTCTTAAGGGGAGGACTGCAGTTCCTCCCCTTCATTATGTGGCCCGCAGGGCGGCCACTGGCGGCACAGACCGTGCAGTGCGGCGTGGCGGCATTGCAGGAGGCGGCTTTGTGCCCCTCCTTGCCGCAGCGGTAGCAGCTGTCCGTCCTGTCTATTGTGGACGGACAGAGAGCTCGGGTGTGTCCGATGCCGAAGCACTTATAACACCTTAAAGGCTGGTCTTCAAGGGCCCGGACTGCACCCGAGCTGAAGCCAACGGCGAGCCGTCCCTTTTCGAGGACGGCTTTGGCAGCGGCGACTGGGCACTCTAGGCGAATGGTGCCCATGCCGCCGCGCCCGGGCCTGATGCCCCCGCCTTGTACCGCTGCGACTTCGCAGCCCCCTATGGCTGCGATTGCTGCCACCACCTCCTCCTTGGTGACGGAGTCATCCAGGTCCGTCACCTCGAAGGCCGCCGACTTCACCGGCCTGGCCACCTTCGCCGCGTCCGCAAGGACCTCTTGCAGCTTTGCTGCGAAGAGGTCCGCATTCTTGCCACCCTCCGCACCTGGGAACTCAAATATACGAGCCCCAGCCTGAGTCCGGCGGCACGAGACTTTGCCGATCCCCAGTTTGGCGGGATCGGCACTGGCACGCGCCCGCATCATTACGGACGCGTAAGTCTCTCCCCGCTCCGCAGCCTCCGCGGTGAGTGTCATCACGACGGCTGCGGTCTTGGGAGGAACCAAGTTCCTCTTGGGGCCGGCTGGGGTGGAACTCTTCGCCTTCCCCTTCTCCCCTCCCGTGCCAGTCGACTGACCAGCAGGGGTGGTGGCGGAGACGGCTGGGGCTCGAGGGGCGCTCCTCCCCTTCCCCTTCCCTTTCCCTTTTCCTTTGCCAGTCGCAGCCGACTGGCTGGGAGTGGTGGTGGCGGGGACGGCAGGGACGACAGGTGCCGTCCTTTTGCCTTTGCCCTTCCCCTTACCGACCACCTTCGTCCAGCCCTGCTGTCCCCAACCTAACCTTTTTTTTTTTTTTTTTTTTTTGTTTGCGCTGGGAAAAAATGCGTTACGCATACCCGCCCATTGGGGGATGGACGGGTTATGTGGGACTCTCCGGCTATTCCGGCATACCCACTAAAATAACCCAGCGGCACTCCCGCATCGTCTATTTGGAGGAGGACTGGGAAACCGGCACAGCCTTTACGTCCAGTCCCCCACCGACGACCGCCCGCCTTTACAGCGGGGCCCGCACGCCCCTCCCTTAGTGGAGGGGCCCGGGAACGACCGTGAGTGCTTGGCCGTTCCCGCCCGACGAGGGTGGTGATTGGTGCAATGCGAGCGAAGGCGCCCCCGCGCCTGTCACCCGCTAATCACCACCAGAAGGAGGGAGGCGACGATCGTACAACCGCCGTCTCCCACCCCTTCTCCGCCTGCGGAGCGGCGGCGCGAGAGGATCATCCTCCCGCGCGCGCTCCGCCGCCTCCTTTTGCGACATGACATTCTCGCAAAAGGAGGCAACCGCCGCCCAAGCCTCCTCACTCCCCAGCATGGAGTTCACCACACCGGGAAGTGAGAGGTCTAACCCGACTACATCGGTCAGGGCACGGCGCAGCTCAGCCCAGGCTGGGCACACCTCGAGGGTGTGCTGCGCCGTGTCCTCCGCGGCTCCACACTCGTGGCACGCCGGGGTTTCCTCCCTCTGGATCCGATGCAGGTGCGTTCCGAAGCAGCCATGGCCGGATAACACCTGCACCAGACGGAACGAGAGGAAACCGTGGGGACGCTCGAGCCAGTCCCGCAGGGCTGGACCGAGCGCGTCCAACGTCCGGCGTCCAAAGGTGGCGGAGGCGAGGTCCCGTGTCCAGTGAAGGACGATTGCGTCCCTCGCCTCCCGCCGCACGGCATCCCGCTCTTGCGCGGCGGGGCGCTCACCCAGCGCCCTACGCCGCGCCGTCCATTCGTACACTCTGGCGAGCACCCATGCCTCCAATTCCCAGGGAGGGGTGCCGGCCAGAGCGCACGCCGCCGCAAAACCCACCGAGCGGTAGGCCCTCGCCACCCGCTGTGCAATGGCCCGTTGGGGCCTGCGGATGGCGGTTGCATTCTCCCTCCTGTGGAGGGAGTCCGCCCAGATGGGTGCCCCGTAAAGGGCCATGCTTTTGAGGATGCCGGCATAGAGGCGCCGGCATCGCTCCTTGGGCCCGCCCAGGTTCGGGAGGAGCCATGAGAGGGCGTCCGCGGCTTTGAGCAGGCGCGTCGACAGCCCGCTGAAGTGCGGGCCGAAGCGCCACCTGCTGTCCAGCACGAGGCCCAGATACTTCATCTGGGCCCCGACCCCTATCCGGACGCCCTCCACCACGATGTGGGCGTCTGGAGGGCAGCGCTGCCGAGGCCCGTGAAAGAACACGGCCTCGGTCTTGTTCAGCGCTACCCTCAATCCAAGCTGGCGGATCCTGCCTGCCACTAAGGATCCGCCAGCCGAGGCCAAACAGGCCGCCGCCCCAAAGTCCCTCCCCCGGGCAACGAGGAGAGTGTCATCCGCGTAGCAGATGACACTCGTGCCCTGGAGGAGGGTGCCCCGCAGGAGCCAATCGAATCCGATGTTCCACAAGAGGGGCCCTAGCACCGAGCCTTGTGGAACACCGGATTCCGCGCCGTAGCGCCTGATCCTGGCCGTCCTGTCCGCCAGGAGGACCTCCCGGTCCTCCAGGTAGTTGGCCAGGATCGCCCGCAGATATTGGGGCACTCCGTGATACCGGAGTGCCTCCAATATGGTCGAGTGGGGCACGGAGTTGAAGGCGTTGGCGATGTCGAACGACACCGCCAACACTCCGTCCCCACCCTCGACCGCTTCCCGCACTTGGCCCCTGAGTAGGGCCAACGCGTCGACCGTCGAACGCCCTTGTCGGAACCCGAACTGGGCGTCCGACAGGTCTGGCCCTACCTCCCGCAACTGGCTATTTAGCCGGGTGGCGATGATCCCCTCGAACAATTTACCGACCTCATCGAGCAGAACGATGGGCCGGTATGCCGAGGGGGAGTCCACCGGGCGTCCCTCCTTTCGGAGCAGGCAAAGCTGCCCCTCCTTCCAGATCTTCGGGAACCTCCCAGCCGTCAGGCACGCGCTGAAGAGGTCCCGAAACCTCTGCTCCATGAAGGACGCTGCGATGGCCACCACCCGTGCGGGGACGCCATCTGGTCCAGGGGCCGTCTTCTTCGCGCGGAGGGACAGAACCCCCGCGCGAAATTCCTCCGCCGACACTGGAGGCACCTCCTCCTCCGGCGAAGCCACCACCCCCCCCAGCGGGGGGTTCATCGTTGGTGGGGTGAAGTCGGTCCTGCGCGGAAACAGTGACCGAACCACCCCATCCAGCAACGCCGGCTCTAGGGTCTCCGCTAATGGGGGACCGTAAGGGCGCAGCTGGCTCCGCGCCTGCTTATACGGCCTCCCAAACGGATCCCTGTCGAGGCCCTCCAGCATCTCGGCCTTTGCCGAGTCCTCGGCGGCGCACATTTCCGACTTGAGGACCGTCTTTGCCTCTAGGTAAGAGGCGTAGAGGCGGTCCTCCTCAGCCTGACATCGGCTGGTGCGCCGCCGACTCCGCGTGTAGGCCCTCCTGGCCTCCACGCACGCGGCCCGGAGCGCCGCCAGCTCCCCCGTCCACCAATAAACGGCGCGACGGGGAGGCGGACGGCGAGACCGAGGCATGCTCGAGTTGCACACCTCGGTCAGGGACCTACGGAGCCGTACCGCTGCGACGTCGACGTCCGTGCCTTCTACAGGGGGCGAGAGCCAGTCCTGGAGGAACGCTGCCTCCTGGGCTGCCTCCCGGTCCAGGCGGGTGAGAGCCCACCGCGGGAAGGGAGGTCGGCCCGAGCGGGCCATCCCCCGCGGGCTCTGGGTGGAGATGTCGAACCGCACATATCGGTGGTCCGACAGGGTCTCCACCATCTCCACCCGCCAGTTCACGACGCGGGCGGCTAGCACGGGGGTGGCGAACGATACGTCCACCACTGACCCTCCCCGTTGCCGCACACACGTGTGAACATCCCCCCTGTTTAGGAGGGACACGCCGCACGAAGCCGACCAAAATTCGGCGGCGCGCCCCCGGACGTTGCACGACGCCGCCGGGTTGCCCCAGGCCACCGACTTGGCGTTCAGGTCGCCCATTACGACGACCTGACGTGGTGCCGCCCTCCCGACGACTGCCGTAAGGACTTCGAGAAAATTTTCGAAGTCCCTTAGAGGGCGGTTTGGGGAGAAATAGACCCCGACCAGGGCTATTTCTCCCCACGCGGCGGCCACGTATCCCGGACCCCTCTCTAAAAGCGAGAGGGGAGGGGAGTCCGTGGCAGGCCGCGACACCAACGCCACCAAGCCGTCCCGATCACCCAGCCAACGGCCAGGTACCGAGTACGGCTAGGCGACCACCGCCACGTCCACCAACCACTCGGCCACAGTCTGCATCAGCAGATCCTGTGCCGCTCTGCAGTGGTTGGTGTTCGCCTGGAGGATGCGATGTTCGACCCTACCCATTAGTCGGTCATCGCACCCCCCTCCTCCACAGCCGCTGAGGTCCCAGCCACTGGGACGGCGGTGGCAACGACAGGCCGGGTCGGCGCCTGTACTTTCCCCTTCTTAAGGGGAGGACTGCAGTTCCTCCCCTTCATTATGTGGCCCGCAGGGCGCCCACTGGCGGCACAGACCGTGCAGTGCGGCGTGGCGGCGTTGCAGGAGGCGGCTTTGTGTCCCTCCTTGCCGCAGCGGTAGCAGGCGTCCGTCCTGTCTATTGTGGACGGACAGAGTGCTCGGGTGTGTCCGATGCCGAAGCACTTGTAACACCTTAGAGGCTGGTCCTCCAGTGCCCGGACTGCACCCGAGCTGAAGCCCACGGCGAGCCGTCCCTTTTCGAGGACGGCTTTGGCAGCGGCGACTGGGCACTCTAGGCGAATGGTACCCATGCCGCCGCGCCCGGGCCTGATGCCCCCGCCTTGTACCGCTGCGACTTCGCAGCCCCCTATGGCTGCGATTGCTGCCACCACCTCCTCCTTGGTGACGGAGTCGTCCAGATCCGTCACCTCGATGGCCGCCGACTTCACCGGCCTGGCCACCTTCGCCGCATCCGCAATGACCTCCTGCAGCTTTTTTGCAAAGAGGTCCGCGTTCTTCGCGCCCTCGGCACCCGGGAACTCGAAAATTCGAGCCCCAGCCTGCGTCCGGCGGCACGAGACTTTACCGATCCCCAGTTTGGTAGGATCGGCATTGGCACGCGCCCGCAACATCACGGACGCGTACGTCTCGCCCCGCTCCGCAGCCTCCGTGGTGAGCGTCATCACGACGGCTGCGGTCTTGGGAGGAACCAAGTTCCTCTTGGCGCCTGCTGGGGGGGAACTCTTCCCCTTCCCCTTTCCCTTGCCAGACTGACTGACAGGGGTGGTGGCAGAGACGGCTGGGGCTGGGGGGGCGCTCTTCCCCTTCCCTTTCCCGGTCGGCTGCGACTGGCCGGGAGTGGATGTGGCGGGAACGGCAGGGACGACAGCTGCCGTCCTTTTGCCCTTGCCCTTCCCCTTACCGACCACCTTCGTCCAGCCCTGCTGGTTGGTCGGGGTGGTAGAAGGAAGAAGGGCGTCCTCCATCTGGGACGTAGGCACCGGCTCCTTTTGCCTCCTGTCCGCCGCAAGCGGCGGCCGGACGACTTTCTCCGGCAAGAGCCGGTCCTCGATGCCTGCCAGGCAGGCTCTAACAAACGCCCTCTCCTCCGCCATGACCTTGCGGAGGATATCCTCAAGGCCAGAGGAGGGGGCGAGGCCCTCTGCCGCAGGTCTGGGCTCAGCTTGCGACGGCCGGGCCGTGGCTTCAGCCAGCTTCAGGTGAAGCTGGCTCACCTCCGACTGCAGGCGATCCACTTTCGCCTGCAGTTGCCGCGACTCATCGCTGGCCTTGCGGTCGACCAGCTCCGCGATGATTTGACGTAGACTCGCTGCCCTGCATTTTAGGGACTTTTGAAACGTCCCTTTTAGGTGGGACGACTTGGTGGCGACCTCTACGATCACCCCCTCGTCCTCCAACGCCATCTTCTGGAGTTCGGCCAGGGAGTGGTCCGAGTACAGCATGCGGGACGCACCGTACCCGGACGTGGCACGGGCGACGCGCGCCCGTTCCTCCTGTGATGTTACCCGCTCCTCCAGCTCTTGCTGGAGCTGCTCCCGCCGAGCCAGGTCCAGCTCGCGCTGGGCGTCGGCTAAACCCACATCGTGGGTGTCTACCGCTGTCGTCGACTTCTTTGCCTTCGGTTTCTTATTTTCGGAACCCGAGGCCGAGGATCCATCCGACCCGTGCCTGAGGTACGCCTTCCTTTTTCCCGATACCGATCGCGACTGAGAAGCCTCGATCACCATCGCATCCGACGCAATGGACTCATTGTCGGAGTCCGACAATGAGTCCACTCTCCCTCCGTAGAAGGCCCTGCCTTCACTCGACGCTGATACGTCGCGTTGGCCCTGAGAAGGGCCTTTTGGTTGGCCCTGAGAAGGGCCTTTGGGTTGGCCCTGAGAAGGGCCTTTGGGTTGGCCCTGAGAAGGGCCGTTTTTTATGAAATGCCCGAGGGCATCCCGCGCTTGTTTTGGCATTTCCGCAGTATCGTTGCAATCCAGGCAATTGTTCGCAACGATGCACAGTGCACTTTAGCCGTACCCAGTCTGCCACTCCGTTACGGTGGTCAGAACTGGGACGTTTCCGGGGAACGCGACGTGGACGCAAGCACTGTGGGGTGGTTCCCCTCCCCAACCTAACCTTTTTTTTTTTTTTTTTTTTTTTTTTTTTGTTTGCGCTGGGAAAAAATGCGTTACGCATACCCGCCCATTGGGGGATGGACGGGTTATGTGGGACTCTCCGGCTATTCCGGCATACCCACTAAAATAACCCAGCGGCACCCCCGCATCGTCTGTGTGGAGGAGGACTGGGAAACCGGCACAGCCTTTACGTCCAGTCCCCCACCGACGACCGCCCGCCTTTACAGCGGGGCCCGCACGCCCCTCCCTAAGTGGAGGGGCCCGGGAACGACCGTGAGTGCTCGGCCGTTCCCGCCCGACGATGGTGGCGATTTGTGCAATGCGAGCGAAGGCGCCCCCGCGCCTGTCGCCCGCTAATCACCACCAGAAGGAGGGAGGCGACGATCGTACAACCGCCGTCTCCCACCCCTTCTTCGCCTGCGGAGCGGTGGCGCGAGAGGATCATCCTCCCGCGCGCGCTCCGCCGCCTCCTTTTGCGACATGACGTCCTCGCAAAAGGAGGCAACCGCCGCCCAAGCCTCCTCACTCCCCAGCATGGAGTTCACCACACTGGGAAGTGAGAGGTCCTGCCCGACCACATCTGTCAGGGCACGGCGCAGCTCAGCCCAGGCTTCCCCAACCTAACCTTTTTTTTTTTTTTTTTTTTTTTTTTTTGTTTTTTTTTTTTTTTTTTGTTTGCGCTGGGAAAAAATGCGTTACGCATACCCGCCCATTGGGGGATGGACGGGTTATGTGGGACTCTCCGGCTACTCCGGCATACCCACTAAAATAACCCAGCGGCACTCCCGCATCGTCTGTGTGGAGGAGGACTGGGAAACCGGCACAGCCTTTACGTCCAGTCCCCCACCGACGACCGCCCGCCTTTACAGCGGGGCCCGCACGCCCCTCCCTTAGTGGAGGGGCCCGGGAACGACCGTGAGTGCTCGGCCGTTCCCGCCCGACGAGGGTGGTGATTAGTGCAATGCGAGCGAAGGCGCCCCCGCGCCTATCGCCCGCTAATCACCACCAGAGGGTGGGAGGCGACGGTCGTACAACCGCCTTCTCCTACCCCTCCTTCGCCTGCGGAGCGGTGGCGCGAGAGGATCATCCTCCCGCGCGCGCTCCGCCGCCTCCTTTTGCGACATTACATCCTCGCAAAAGGAGGCAACCGCCGCCCAAGCCTCCTCACTCCCCAGCATGGAGTTCACCACACTGGGAAGTGAGAGGTCTAACCCGACTACATCGGTCAGGGCACGGCGCAGCTCAGCCCAGGCTGGGCACACCTCGAGGGTGTGCTGCGCCGTGTCCTCCGCGGCTCCACAGTCATGGCACGCCGGGGTTTCCTCCCTCTGGATCCGATGCAGGTGCGTTCCGAAGCAGCCATGCCCGGACAACACCTGCACCAGACGGAAGGAGAGGAAACCGTGGGGTCGCTCGAGCCAGTCCCGCAGGACTGGACCGAGCGCGTCCAGCGTCCGGCGTCCAAATGTGGCGGAGGCAAGGTCGCGTGCCCAGTGGAGGACGATGGCATCCCTCGCCTCCCGCCGCACGGCCTCCCGCTCTTCCGCGGCGGGGCGCTCACCTAGCGCCCTACGACGCGCCACCCATTCGTACACTCTGGCGAGCACCCATGCCTCCAATTCCCAGGGAGGGGTGCCGGCCAGAGCGCACGCCGCCGCAAAGCCCACTGAGCGGTAGGCTCTCGCCACCCGCTGTGCAATGGCCCGTTGGGGCCTGCGGATGGCGGTTGCATTCTCCCTCCTGTGGAGGGAGTCCGCCCAGATGGGTGCCCCGTAAAGGGCCATGCTCTTGAGGATGCCGGCATAGAGGCGCCGGCATCGCTCCTTCGGCCCTCCCAGGTTTGGGAGGAGCCATGAGAGGGCGTCCGCGGCTTTCAGCAGGCGCGTCGACAGCCCGCTGAAGTGCGGGCCGAAGCGCCACCTGCTGTCCAGCACGAGGCCCAGATACTTCATCTGGGCCCCGACCCCTATCCGGACGCCCTCCACCACGATGTGGGCGTCAGGAGGGCAGCGCTGCCGAGGCCCGTGAAAGAACACGGCCTCGGTCTTGTTCAGCGCTACCCTCAAACCAAGCTGGCGGATCCTACCTGCCACTAAGGATCCGCCAGCCGAGGCCAGACAGGCCGCCTCCCCAAAGTTCCTCCCCCGGGCAACGAGGAGAGTGTCATCCGCATAGCAGATGACACCCGTGCCCTGGAGGAGGGTGCCGCGCAACAGCCAATCGAATCCGATGTTCCACAAGAGGGGCCCTAGCACCGAACCTTGTGGAACACCGGACTCCGCGCCGTAGCGCCTGATCCTGGCCGTCCTGTCCGCCAGGAGGACCTCCCGGTCCTCCAGGTAGTTGGCCAGGATAACCTAACCTTTTTTTTTTTTTTTTTTGTTTGCGCTGGGAAAAAATGCGTTACGCATACCCGCCCATTGGGGGATGGACGGGTTATGTGGGACTCTCCGGCTACTCCGGCATACCCACTAAAATAACCCAGCGGCACTCCCGCATCGTCTGTGTGGAGGAGGACTGGGAAACCGGCACAGCCTTTACGTCCAGTCCCCCACCGACGACCGCCCGCCTTTACAGCGGGGCCCGCACGCCCCTCCCTAAGCGGAGGGGCCCGGGAACGACCGTGAGTGCTCGGCCGTTCCCGCCCGACGAGGGTGGTGATTAGTGCAATGCGAGCGAAGGCGCCCCCGCGCCTATCGCCCGCTAATCACCACCAGAGGGTGGGAGGCGACGGTCGTACAACCGCCTTCTCCCACCCCTCCTTCGCCTGCGGAGCGGTGGCGCGAGAGGATCATCCTCCCGCGCGCGCTCCGCCGCCTCCTTTTGCGACATGACGTCCTCGCAAAAGGAGGCAACCGCCGCCCAAGCCTCCTCACTCCCCAGCATGGAGTTCACCACACTGGGAAGTGAGAGGTCTTGCCCGACCACATCTGTCAGGGCACGGCGCAGCTCAGCCCAGGCTGGGCACACCTCGAGGGTGTGCTGCGCCGTGTCCTCCGCGGCTCCACACTCGTGGCACGCCGGGGTTTCCTCCCTCTGGATCCGATGCAGGTGCGTTCCGAAGCAGCCATGCCCGGACAACACCTGCACCAGACGGAACGAGAGGAAACCGTGGGGCCGCTCGAGCCAGTCTCGTAGGACTGGACCGAGGGCGTCCAGCGTCCGGCGTCCAAAGGTGGCGGAGGCGAGGTCCCGTGCCCAGTGCAGGACGATTGCGTCCCTCGCCTCCCGCCGCACGGCATCCCGCTCTTGCGCGGCGGGGCGCTCACCCAGCGCCCTACGCCGCGCCGCCCATTCGTACACTCTGGCGAGCACCCATGCCTCCAATTCCCAGGGAGGGGTGCCGGCCAGAGCGCACGCCGCCGCAAAGCCCACTGAGCGGTAGGCTCTCGCCACCCGCTGTGCAATGGCCCGTTGGGGCCTGCGGATGGCGGTAGCATTCTCCCTCCTATGGAGGGAGTCCACCCAGATGGGTGCCCCATATAGGGCCATGCTCTTTAGGATGCCGGCATAGAGGCGCCGGCATCGCTCCTTGGGCCCACCCAGGTTCGGGAGGAGCCATGAGAGGGCGTCCGCGGCTTTCAGCAGGCGCGTCGACAGCCCGCTAAAGTGCGGGCCGAAGCGCCACCTGCTGTCCAGCACGAGGCCCAGATACTTCATCTGGGCCCCGACCCCTATCCGGACGCCCTCCACCACGATGTGGGCGTCAGGTGGGCAGCGCTGCCGAGGCCCGTGAAAGAACACGGCCTCGGTCTTGTTCAGCGCTACCCCCAGTCCAAGCTGGCGGATCCTACCTGCCACTAAGGATCCGCCAGCTGAGGCCAGACAGGCCGCCTCCCGAAAGTCCCTCCCCCGGGCAACGAGGAGAGTGTCATCCGCGTAGCAGATGACACTCGTGCCCTGGAGGAGGGTGCCCCGCAGGAGCCAATCGAATCCGATGTTCCACAAGAGGGGCCCTAGCACCGAACCCTGTGGAACACCGGACTCCGCGCCGTAGCGCCTGATCCTGGCCGTCCTGTCCGCCAGGAGGACCTCCCGGTCCTCCAGGTAGTTGGCCAGGATAGGATAACCTAACCTAACCTTTTTTTTTTTTTTTTTTTTTGTTTGCGCTGGGAAAAAATGCGTTACGCATACCCGCCCATTGGGGGATGGACGGGTTATGTGGGACTCTCCGGCTACTCCGGCATACCCACTAAAATAACCCAGCGGCACTCCCGCATCGTCTATTTGGAGGAGGACTGGGAAACCGGCACAGCCTTTACGTCCAGTCCCCCACCGACGACCGCCCGCCTTTACAGCGGGGCCCGCACGCCCCTCCCTAAGTGGAGGGGCCCAGGAACGACCGTGAGTGCTCGGCCGTTCCTGCACGACGATGGTGGCGATTTGTGCAATGCGAGCGAAGGCGCCCCCGCGCCTATCGCCCGCTAATCACCACCAGAAGGAGGGAGGCGACGATCGTACAACCGCCGTCTCCCACCCCTTCTTCGCTTGCGGAGCGGCGGCGCGAGAGGATCATCCTCCCGCGCGCGCTCCGCCGCCTCCTTTTGCGACATGACATTCTCGCAAAAGGAGGCAACCGCCGCCCAAGCCTCCTCACCCCCCAGCATGGAGTTCACCACACTGGGAAGTGAGAGGTCCAATCCGACTACATCGGTCAGGGCACGGCGCAGCTCAGCCCAGGCTGGGCACACCTCGAGGGTGTGCTGCGCCGTGTCCTCCGCGGCTCCACAGTCGTGGCACGCCGGGGTTTCCTCCCTCCGAATCCGGTGCAGGTGCGTTCCGAAACAGCCATGTCCGGACAACACCTGCACTAGACGGAACGAGAGGAAACCGTGGGGGCGCTCGAGCCACTCCCGCAGGACTGGACCGAGCGCGTCCAGCGTCCGGCGCCCAAAAGTGGCGGAGGCGAGGTCCTGTGCCCAGTGCAGGACGATGGCGTCCCTCGCCTCCCGCCGCACGGCCTCCCGCTCTTGCGCGGTGGGGCGCTCACCTAGCGCCCTACGCCGCGCCGCCCATTCGTACACTCTGGCGAGCACCCATGCCTCCAATTCCCAGGGAAGGGTGCCGGCCAGAGCGCACGCCGCCGCAAAGCCCACTGAGCGGTAGGCCCTCGCCACCCGCTGTGCAATGGCCCGTTGGGGCCTGCGGATGGCGGTTGCATTCTCCCTCCTGTGGAGGGAGTCCGCCCAGATGGGTGCCCCATACAGGGCCATGCTCTTGAGGATGCCGGCATAGAGGCGCCGGCATCGCTCCTTGGGCCCTCCCAGGTTTGGGAGGAGCCATGAGAGGGCGTCTGCGGCTTTCAGCAGGCGCGTCGACAGCCCGCTAAAGTGCGGGCCGAAGCGCCACCTGCTGTCCAGCACGAGGCCCAGATACTTCATCTGGGCCCCGACCCCTATCCGGACGCCCTCCACCACGATGTGGGCGTCAGAAGGGCAGCGCTGCCGAGGCCCGTGAAAGAACACGGCCTCGGTCTTGTTCAGCGCTACCCTCAAACCAAGCTGGCGGATCCTACCTGCCACTAAGGATCCGCCAGCCGAGGCCAGACAGGCCGCCTCCCGAAAGTCCCTCCCCCGGGCAACGAGGAGAGTGTCATCCGCGTAGCAGATGACACTCGTGCCCTGGAGGAGGGTGCCCCGCAGGAGCCAATCGAATCCGATGTTCCACAAGAGGGGCCCTAACCTAACCTAACCTTTTTTTTTTTTTTTTTTTTTTTTTTTTTTTTTTTTTTTTTTTTTTGTTTGCGCTGGGAAAAAATGCGTTACGCATACCCGCCCATTGGGGGATGGACGGGTTATGTGGGACTCTCCGGCTACTCCGGCATACCCACTAAAATAACCCAGCGGCACTCCCGCATCGTCTATTTGGAGGAGGACTGGGAAACCGGCACAGCCTTTACGTCCAGTCCCCCACCGACGACCGCCCGCCTTTACAGCGGGGCCCGCACGCCCCTCCCAAAGTGGAGGGGCCCGGGAACGACCGTGAGTGCTCGGCCGTTCCCGCCCGACGAGGGTGGTGATTAGTGCAATGCGAGCGAAGGCGCCCCCGCGCCTGTCGCCAAAAGTGGCGGAGGCGAGGTCCCGTTCCCAGTGCAGGACGATGGCGTCCCTCGCCTCCCGCCGCACGGCCTCCCGCTCTTGCGCGGCGGGGCGCTCACCTAGCGCCCTACGCCGCGCCGCCCATTCGTACACTCTGGCGAGCACCCATGCCTCCAATTCCCAGGGAGGGGTGCCGGCCAGAGCGCACGCCGCCGCAAAGCCCACTGAGCGGTAGGCTCTCGCCACCCGCTGTGCAATGGCCCGTTGGGGCCTGCGGATGGCGGTTGCATTCTCCCTCCTGTGGAGGGAGTCCGCCCAGATGGGTGCCCCGTAAAGGGCCATGCTCTTGAGGATGCCGGCATAGAGGCGCCGGCATCGCTCCTTGGGCCCTCCGAGGTTTGGGAGGAGCCACGAGAGGGCGTCCGCGGCTTTCAGCAGGCGCGTCGACAGCCCGCTGAAGTGCGGGCCGAAGCGCCACCTGCTGTCCAGCACGAGGCCCAGATACTTCATCTGGGCCCCGACCCCTATCCGGACGCCCTCCACCACGATGTGGGCGTCAGGAGGGCAGCGCTGCCGAGGCCCGTGAAAGAACACGGCCTCGGTCTTGTTCAGCGCCACCCTCAAACCAAGCTGGCGGATCCTGCCTGCCACTAAGGATCCGCCAGCTGAGGCCAGACAGGCCGCCTCCCTAAATTCCCTCCCCCGGGCAACGAGGAGAGTGTCATCCGCGTAGCAGATGACACTCGTGCCCTGGAGGAGGGTGCCCCGCAGGAGCCAATCGAATCCGATGTTCCACAAGAGGGGCCCTAGCACCGAGCCCTGTGGAACACCGGATTCCGCGCCGTAGCGCCTGATCCTGGCCGTCCTGTCCGCCAGGAGGACCTCCCGGTCCTCCAGGTAGTTGGCCAGGATCATCCGCAGATATTGGGGCACTCCGTGGTACCGGAGTGCCTCCAATATGGTTGTGTGGGGCACGGAGTTGAAGGCGTTGGCGATGTCAAACGACACCGCCAACACTCCGTCCCCAGCCCCAACCGCCTCCTGCACTTGGCCCCTGAGTAGGGCCACCGCGTCGACCGTCGAACGCCCCTGTCGAAACCCGAACTGGGCGTCCGACAGGTCTGGCCCTACCTCCCGCAACTGGCTATTGAGCCGGGTGGCGATGATCCCCTCGAACAATTTACCGACCTCATCGAGCAGGACGATGGGCCGGTATGCCGAGGGGGAGTCCACCGGGCGTCCCTCCTTCCGGAGCAGGCAAAGCTGCCCCTCCTTCCAGATCTTCGGGAACCTCCCAGCCGTCAGGCACGCGCTGAAGAGGTCCCGAAACCTCTCCTCCATGAGGGACGCCGCGATGGCCACCACCCGTGCGGGGACACCATCCGGTCCAGGGGCCGTCTTCTTCGCGCGGAGGGACAGAACCCCCGCGCGAAGTTCCTCCACCGATACTGGAGGGACCTCCTCCTCCGGCGAAGCCACCACCCCCCCCAGTGGGGGGTTCATCGTTGGTGGGGTGAATTCGGTCCTGCGCGGAAACAGTGACCGAACCACCCCATCCAGCAACGCCGGCTCTAGGGTCTCCGTTAGTGGGGGGCCATAAGGGCGCAGCTGGCTCCGCGCCAGCTTATATGGCCTCCCAAACGGATCCCTATCGAGTCCCTCCAGCATCTCGGCCTTTGCCGAGTCTTCGGCGGCGCACATTGCCGTCTTGAGGACCGTCTTTGCCTCCATGTAAGAGGCGTAGAGGCGGTCCTCCTCAGCCTGACATCGGCTGGTGCGCCGCCGACTCCGCGTGTAGGCCCTCCTGGCCTCCACGCACGCGGCCCGTAGCGCCGCCAGCTCCCCCGTCCACCAATAAACGGCGCGACGGGGAGGCGGACGGCGAGACCGAGGCATGCTGGAGTTGCACACCTCGGTCAGGGACCTCCGCAGCTGGACCGCTGCGGCGTCCACGTCCGTCACCTCCACAGGGGGCGAGAGCCAGTCCTCGAGGAACGCTGCCTCCAGGGCTGCCTCCCGGTCCAGGCGGGTGAGAGCCCACCGCGGGAAGGGAGATTGGCCCGAGCGGGCCATCCCCCGCGGGCTCTGGGTGGAGATGTCGAACCGCACATATCGGTGGTCCGACAGGGTCTCCACCATCTCCACCCGCCAGTTCACGACGCGTGTGGCTAGCACAGGGGTGGCGAACGACACGTCCACCACTGACCCTCCCTGTTGCCGCACACACGTGTGAACATCCCCCCTGTTCAGGAGGGACACGCCGCACGAAGCCGCCCAAAATTCGACGGCGCGCCCCCGGACGTTGCAGGACGCCGCTGAGTTGCCCCAGGCCACCGACTTAGCATTCAGGTCGCCCAACACGACGACCTGACGTGGTGCCGCCCTCCCGACGACTGCCGTAAGGACTTCGAGAAAATCCTCGAAGTCCCTTAGAGGGCGGTTTGGGGAGAAATAGACCCCGACCAGGGCTATTTCTCCCCACGCGGCGGCCACGTATCCCGGACCCCTCTCTAAAAGCGAGAGGGGAGGGGAGTCCGTGGCAGGCCGCGACACCAACGCCACCAAGCCGTCCCGATCACCCAGCCAACGGCCAGGTATCGAGTACGGCTCGGCGACCACCGCCACGTCCACCAACCACTCGGCCACAGTCTGCATCAGCAGATCCTGGGCTGCTCTACAGTGGTTGGTGTTCGCCTGGAGGATGCGATGCTCGACCCTACCCATTAGTCGACCATCGCACCCCCCTCCTCCACAGCCGCTGAGGTCCCAGCCACTGGGACGGCGGTGGCAATGACAGGCCGGGTCGGCGCCTGTATTTTGCCCTTCTTAAGGGGAGGACTGCAGTTCCTCCCCTTCATAATATGTCCCGCGGGGCGGCCACTAGCGGCACATACCGCGCAGTGCGGTGCGGCGGCCCTGCAGGAGGCGGATTTATGCCCCTCCTTGCCGCAGCGGTAGCAGCTGTCCGTCCTATCTACGCTGGACGGACAGAGGGCTCGGGTGTGGCCGATTCCGAAGCACTTGTAGCACCTCAAAGGCTGGTCCTCAAGTGCCCGGACCGCACCCGAGCTGAACCCGACAGCGAGCCGTCCCTTTTCGAGGACGGCTTTGGCAGCGGCGACAGGGCACTCCAGGCGAATAGTGCCCATGCCGCCGCGCCCGGGCCTGATGCCCCCGCCCTGCACCGCCGCGACTTTGCAACCACCAATGGCTGCGATGGCTGCCACCACCTCCTCCTTGGTGACGGAGTCGTCCAGATCCGTCACCTCCAAGGCCGCCGACTTCACCGGCCTGGCCACCTTCGCATCGTCCGCAATGACCTCTTGCAGCTTTGCTGCGAAGAGGTCAGCGTTCTTCCCGCCCTCCGCACCCGGGAACTCGAAGATACGAGCCCCAGCCTGTGTCTTGCGGCATGACACTTTGCCGATCCCCAATTTGGTGGGATCGGCACTGGCACGCGCCCGCACCAACATGGACGCGTACGTCACTCCCCGCTCCGCGGCTTTCGCGGTGAGTGTCACCACGACGGCCGCGGTCTTGGGAGGAACCAAGTTCCTCCTAACACCAGCTGGGGTCGCACCCTTCCCCTTTCCCTTGCCAGTCGCCTGAGACTGACTGGCAGGGGTGGTGGCGGAGGCGGCTGGGGGGGTGGTTTTCCCTCTCCCTTTACCCTTCCCTTTGCCAGTCGGCTGCGACTGGCCGGGAGTGGCGGTGGTGGGAACGGCAGTGACGACAGGTGCCGTCCTTTTGCCTTTGCCCTTCCCCTTACCGACCACCCTCGTCCAGCCCTGCTGGTTGGTCGGGGTGGTCGAAGGGAGAAGGGCGTCCTCTCTCTGGGAGGTGGGCACCGGTTCCTCTCGCCTCTTGTCCGCTGCAAGCGAGGGTCGGAGGCGTTTCTCCGGCAGGAGCCGGTCCTCAATGCCCGCCAGGCAGGCTCTAACAAATGTCCTCTGCTCCGCCATAGCCTTGCGGAGGACTTCCTCTAGGCCGGAGGAGGGAGCGAGGACCTCTTCCGCAGGTCTGGTCTCGGCTTGCGACGGCTGGGCCGTGGCTTCAGCCAGCTTCAGGTGCAGCTGGCTGACCTCCGACTGCAGGCGATCTACCTTCGCCTGCAGTTGCCGCGTTTCGTCGGTGGCCTTGCGGTCCACCAGCTCCGCGACGATGCCACGCATACTGGCGGCCCGGCATCTGAGGGACTTCTGGAAAGTCCCCTTCAAATGCGAGGACTTGGCGGCGACCTCCACGATCGCCTCTTCGTCCTCCAAGGCCATCTTCTCTAGTTCGGCCAGAGAGTGGTCCGCGTACAGGACGCGGGACGCACCGTACTCGGCCTTGGCACGAGCGACGCGCGCCCGCTGCTCCTTGGCCGCAACCCGCTCCTCCAGCTCTTGCTGGAGCTGCTCCCGCCGTGCCAGGTCCAACTCACGTTGGGCATCGGCCAAACCCACGTCGTGGGTATCCGCTGTTATTGCTAACTTTGCCTTGACCCTCTTTTTAGGCTCCTTCGCCGAGCCTGAGCCCGAGGAGCCATCGGACACGACTTTAAGGAAGGTCCGCTTTCGCGATGCCGATCGTGATCGAGGATCGACCACCATCGAACCCGCATCCGATGCAATGGACTCAATGTCGGAGTCCGACATGTCGCCCACACTCCCGCCGTAGAAGGCTCTGCCTTCCGACGCCGACGCGTCGAGTTGGCCCTGAGAAGGGCCTTTTGGTTGGCCCTGAGAAGGGCCTTTGGGTTGGCCCTGAGAAGGGCCTTTGGGTTGGCCCTGAGAAGGGCCTTTTTTGGCAAAATGCCCGAGAGCATCCCGCAATGGTTTCGGCATTCCGATCAAAGCAAATTTCGTAACACACAAGGCAGTTGATTGTTACGATGCACAGTGCACTTTAGCCGTACCCAGCCTGCCACTCCGTTACGGTGGTCAGGACTGGGACGTTTCCAGGGAACGCGACGTGGACGCAAGCACTGTGGGGTGGTTCCCCAACCTAACCTAACCTTTTTTTTTTTTTTTTTTTACGTGGGGAAATCCTTTACGGATCCCCGCCGCTGGGCAAGCGACGGGGTATGTCGGGCTCCCTGTATTAATCTTCGGTTTACCGACTAAAACCCCACGGTGTTCCTCGAGTACCTGTAGTCAGGGCCACGGGATTCGCGTAAGCATTCACCGCAGCCCAGACAGGTCTTGGCCCGCCTCTATCTAGGCAGGCCCCGTCACGAGAAGGACTTCAAGTCCTCCTTCCGCTAAAGGCGCGCGCCGAAACACGAGCGCCACCGCCTCGGGCCTGTTCTGGCCAGGCGGCAAACTGCCCTCCGTCTGCCGCCCGCAGGCTATCTCCTAGGGTGGCCGGAGATCCGCCACACGCGCTCTCCGACGTCCAGGTCTCCTGGCGCGGGTAGGAAGGGTGGTCGTGAGCTCCCGTTCCCGTTCCGCTGCCTCCTTCGCAGCCATCACCTCCTCGCAGAAGGAGACAACGGCATTCCAGGCTGTCTCGCTGTCGACCATGGATTGTGTCATGGCCGACAGCGAGAGGCCCCCCACGCCGAGTGTTGCGACTAGGGCACGGCGTTGTTCCACCCACTCTGGACAGAGAGCCAGGGTATGGTGTGCCGTGTCCTCTGCGTCGCCGCAATGGTGACACTCGGGCGTCTGCTCCCGACCTATTAGACGCAAGTACTTTCCGAAGCATCCATGCCCCGAAAGCACCTGCGTCAGTCGGAACGTGAGAGCGCCGCGGCGCCTCTCAAGCCACCCCTCTAGGACCGGTCTTACCGCCACGATTGTGGCGTGCCCCGCACTGGGTTGCGCAAGTCGCGCCCTCCACTCATCCACCATGGACACGTGGAGCTCCGAACGCTGCGCCTCGATTTCTCGCAGCGCCGGTCGGAGACCCCGCTCGAACGAGTCCCTACGCCACTTGTATAGCAGCGCAAGGACCCTAGCCTCCAAGTCCCAGGGTGGGGAACCGGCTAGCAAGGTTGCCGCCTCGAAGGAGATCGTACGGTACCCCCTTATTACTCTAACTGCCATTACCCGCTGCGGCTTTTGCAGCTCGCGGATGTTACGGGCAGCCAGGGTTTCCCCCCACACAGGGGCCCCATAAAGGGCCATCGACCGTACGATCCCCAAGTACAGCTTACGGCAAGAGGCGTTTGGTCCCCCCACATTGGGCAGCAATCTTGACAGAGCTGCTGCCGCAGCCACGCATTTGGGGACCAACCTTCGGAAGTGTTCTCCGAAGTCCCATCGGCCATCGAGAATGAGACCCAAATATCTCATTGATTTCTCGACGCCGATGCGGACGCCTCCCACCGTAATGTAAGACCCCGCCGGTGGCGCCTTCCGAGGCCCATGAAAGTATAAGGCCTCAGATTTGTGGAGCGCCACCTCGAGTCCCAGCTGCCGGATCCTCCTGACGACTTGCGCAACCCCCGCCGTACCCAACAGAGCTGCTTGCCGATGAGTCTCCCCCCACGCCATTACTAGCGTATCGTCAGCGTAGCAAGTTACACTGACGCAAGGAGGGAGATCACCGCGCAGCACCCAGTCATACCCAATGTTCCACAGGAGCGGCCCCAGAACCGAACCCTGTGGAACACCGCATGACATCTCTCGCCGACTCCAATGACTCCGACCCGGGTAGATCACTGACCTTTCGGCCAGGTAAGCCCCAACGATGCGACGGAGGTAGATCGGCACTTGATGATACTCAAGCGCCGACCTTATGCTGCTCCAGGGCAGAGTGTTAAACGCGTTGGCGATGTCCAAAGACACCACCAAGACCACTCCGCCCCTAGATACTGCTTCCTCCGTCAGAGCCCTCACGCGCATTATGGCATCCACGGTGGAGCGCCCTTGGCGGAAACCAAACTGGTTCTCCGCCAGATCCGGACCAATTGCTGTTAAGTGCTGGACTAGGCGGTCTGCAATAACTCTCTCGAAGAGTTTGCCCACTTCGTCCAGCAAAACGATTGGCCGGTAGGCAGAAGGTGAGTCTGCCGGGCGCCCCTCCTTGCGGATAAGGACCAGTTTTCCTGTTTTCCACTGTTGTGGAAACTGGCCCCTCTCCAAGCACGCGCTAAAGAGCCCTCTCAGTCGGGGTCCGAGAGCCCTCAGGGCCAGGACCCAAACACGACCAGGAATGCCGTCGGGCCCTGGGGCGGTATTTTTGGCTTGAAGCCTATGCACCGCCGCTCTTAATTCCTCCCGGGTCACTTCGGGCACGTCGTCGTTTTCCGCGCTGGTTGCCAAAGAACCTGGAGCAAAGTGCCCTTCCCTATCAGGGAACAGAGCAACCACCACCTCCCTCAGCAGCTGGGGCTGAAGACTCTGGGTCAGTGGGGGTGACCATGAGCGAAGCTTACCCCTTACCAAACGGTAGGGTCGCCCCCATGGATCACGGTCCAGAGTCGACAACAACTCCTCGCGGGCTAGAGTTTTCGCCCGCGAGATGGACAGCTGCAAGGCTTTTTTGGCCGCTCTGTAAACCTCATACAGCTCCGCTTCTCTGGCTGCCGCATTTTGGGTTCGGCGTCGGCGGCGGCGATGCCTGGCATACTGGCGTCGGGCTGCCACGCAAGCGCGTCGCAGTTGTGCGATTTCCTCCGACCACCAATACACCTGACGCCTAATATGCCTTCGCCGAACCCGGGGCATTGCCGCATCACATGACTGTGTTGCAGCTTCCCGGAACCACTCGGCCTCAACATTGATATCGACAGGCCTGTCCGGTGCTGAGACCCAGGCCTGCACAATAGAGGCTTCCAGGAGGACCTCCCGGTTCAATTGCCCCAATGCCCAACGCGGACCGTCCCCATTCAGGGTCCCCCGAGCCGGCGCATCAAAGGTATGGGTGGAGAGATCAAATCGGATGTACCGATGATCAGACATGGTCTCCACCCCCTCCTCAACACGCCAGCCGAGAACACGTCGCGCGATTGTGGGGCTTGCAAACGTTATGTCTACAATTGAGCCACCACGTTGCCGCACGCACGTGTTGATGGAACCCCTATTGAGGACGAGCAGGCCTTTAACTAGGGCCCACTCCTCGAGCTCATCCCCCCTCGCATCTGCAATCGGAGAACCCCAAGCAGCCGATTTGGCGTTGAAGTCCCCAAGACAGATGACGGGACGGGGATGACATCGATCGACGGCTGTGCCCAACTCTACTAAGAAACCCTCAAAGTCGGCGAGAGATCTATTGGGGGAAAAGTACACCCCGATAACAAATAAATCACCTACTGCCGCTGATACCCAGCCCTGACCACTCGAGACATTCTCAAGGCCAGGGCCACCAGCGGCAGGCCGTGAGATTAAGGCCACCGAGCCGTTTAGATCCCTGGCCCAGTCGCTACTGGGTGGAACGAAATACGGCTCGGCAACCACTGCCACATTTATCAACCACTCTGCCATGCTCTGGAACAAAAGATCCTGGGCACTGGCACAGTGGTTGATGTTGGTTTGGAGGAAGCGCAACGGGGTCATTAAGAATTGTCCATCTCAACTTCCTCCACTCGTCCAGACGCAGCCCCATCTGAAGCTGCAGTCGGACGGTTAGCCTGCGGCTGCTGCCGCAAGGGACCAGAAACCCTCTTTTGCACCACTTTTGGCGCCGCGCAGACTCTGGCACCCACCCGGTGGTCAGCAGACTTGCCAGCTACCTTGCACAGGTGACAGTGCGGTGCTGCTGTGCACGTGGCAGCTCTGTGACCGGGTTTGCCGCAACGGAAGCAAAGCCCACTGCGGTCCTCACCCGCTGAACAACGGGCGCCCACATGTCCCTCGGCCTGGCACCGGTAGCACCTCAAAGGTTTGGGCTGCAGGAGCTTAACCTGCGCAGACACCCACCCCACGAGAAGTTTCTGGCCCACCAATTTCTGAGCTGCTGCAGCAGGACAGCTGAAGACGGTTGACCCCATACCATCAAAGCCCGGGCTGATTACTCCAGGCTTTACCTGGTCGATGGAGCAACCTCCGGCCTTCGCAACAGCCTCTTTCAGCTCAGCGACTCCAGTGGAATCCTCCAAGCCCGTGACACGCAAGTCAGCGCACTTGACTGGTCTTGAGACTCGGACATCTTCCGCCGACAGTGTAGAGGCCAGCCTGTCTCTCAAGGCGTCAGCTTTTGCGTCACTGTCTTCGCCGGAGACCTCCAAAAGTCGGGCTCCAGTGAGGGTCAGCTTGCAGGAGACACTCTTAATACCCAAGTCGCTGAGTACTATAGCCGCTTTCGCTTGAGCTAGCAACCCGGCGTAAGTAACGCCCCTTTCTGCCGCTTCGGGCTGCAGTGTCAGCACTACGGCGGCCGACGTAGGGGTGCGCAACTGGGCCATCGTCTTCCTCACTTTTTCTGCGGCTGCTCTTTCTCGTTTTCGAGCTTGAGCAGCCTTTTTTGCAGCCTTCTTTTTTGCACCAACTTCCTGCCATGCCCCATTATTGGGTATATGGCTCCCAGAAGTTGACGAAGGAACCCTCTCGGACAGGGTTGACGTCTGCCCCGAAACTGGCTTCTTCCTCATAACTGCACTTTTTGGTGCTGGCTCGGCCTGAGAGGGAGCCTTTTCTTTGGCCGCAGCTGCCCATGATTGGGTCTTTGCTGCCGCAGGAGTATCGGCTTGCAGGGCCGGTTCATGGACAGCTGGCATCCCCGAAACCGAAGATGGTCTAGGCTCAGCATTGGTCCCCCTCCTCTTTCCCGTTGCTTGATTCCTTTTCCCCTGCACTACTGTGTCAGGGGTGGGCTTTGTCTGAGCAGCATCCGCAGCTCGTCTGCTGTCTGCAGCAAGAGGCGGACGGAGGCGCTGCTCGGGGAGAAGACGGCCTTCCAACGCCGCCAGTTTAGCGTCCATCATGCCCCCAACCGCGAGCATGATGGAACGAGTTAACTCCTCCGGCTGCAGGGATGCAGGCACCAGTAGTGCAGTCGACGACTCAGACACCGCACTAGGGCGCACTTGGGAAGTGCACTCATTTTGCCGACGGAGAAGGTTAACTTCCTCCGTCAGCTTGGCCACCTGCGCGGAGAGGCCCGAGAGCTGAGACCGCAAGGTTATGTTCTCCATCTCAAGCCTCTCAACGTTTGCGTCCACCCCTATCCGGTGGGCGACCTCATCTGCCGCAGCCTGGACTGTGCGCGCTGCCATCCTGAGGCTTCGGACAAAAGACCCCTTGAGGTGGCGAGACTTATCCGCCACCTTTTCGACCGTGAGAAGGTGATGTTTAATGCAGGCACCAATATCGGCCGTTGGCCGTGCCTGCATTTCCTTCTCTAAGTCTTCAACCGACGGAAGACTTCGCTTGGCACGCGTATTGGACGGACATCCCGCAAGCTCTGGGTCTTCCTCTTCAGCCTCCTCTGCGGCACTGGGCGCCAGCTTTTTCTTCTCCTGGGGCTGTTCGCTGCTCACCGCCCCCCCTGTCCGCTTTCGCGTACGCAACGCAACGGACGTTTCGGAGGTGAGTGACATCAGCGAGCAATCTGAGTCGCCACCATCACTCACTGTCCCACCCGGCGCTGGTGTTGCCGGCCGCGAAAAGTGGGCCCGGTTAACCACCACCCTTGTCGCGCTCTGCGCCCGCTGAGTTGGCCCCGACGTTGTGGAGCGTTTGGGGACGAAACCCAATGGCTCCAACATAACACGAGGATTGGCCATCCTCGACACATCCTCTGTAGAACGCACCATATTGTTGGATCCAGAGTGCGCAGAACTGGGCGTGCGTACCCTCTCCATGGTTTCCGTGGTCTCACGGCGTTGTGTTTCTCCCTCTCTTGTATTTTCATTTTTTTTTACCATAATAAATCCCACGAGTGGGGAGGAACTAAACGTCAACCCGGGTAGAGCCCCCCCATTACCCGAGCAAGCGTACATTTTTGTCCAACCAGGGGGTCCGCAGGTACCCTGGCTGGAGGCGCGCCCGCGACTGACCACCCGTCAGCCACGCATCCCATGGCCACGCGCCATAACTGGGGATTAGGGTGATTTTTTATTGAGGTTTTCTTCCTCTCGGGCCGGGCGGTTAAGCCAAGCCCGTCGGTCCCGACAAACGCCGCGAGACATGACCACGACACGTCATCATCGGGATAACGACAAGAAATTCTCCTACCAGTGTCTGCCCGGCGGCAGGGTAAGTGCATGCCGAGCTCGCCTACTCCGGCTATCCTAAGCGGTTCTCGGTGAGAAGCACTTGGATAAGGTGCCACTCCACTGCCAGAATATTCGCCACGAGCAGTAACCCTACCTTGAAATAGGATAAATCCCATTGCAAGGCATGATTACTGCCCGCGCCCAGGGCACACCGTCCCACCAACTTCCGTTCTCCCCGGACGTATCCATAAGAGACTGGAAGCAGTGGGCACACGAGGAGGTTTTCTGACCACGTGCCCCAACCTAACCTAACCTGACCTAACCTAACCTTTGGTAACAATACATGGTGGATAAATTGAATGTTTTTAGAAAATTTAGAAGGTCTTGTAGTAGACAGAAAGGCGGTGGAGAGACAGTTTTACAGAGAGACAGCTGTGAATGGTTAGAGCTGAGGAAAAATTTACTCACCGCTTCAAATTTTGGAAGGGGTATTAAAAGTAAAAAGGTCCTGGAAATTTAGTAAAGATATTTTGTACAAAAAGAATATTTCTAACGTGGCTTCAGTATCACATGAAAAAAATTGCACTAGTGCAGTTGGCTAAAAAAGAAATTATAAAAATTGAGTCTTGGGGCCTATTTATTCATAAAGTATATCCATTCCTTGGGGCAAGTCCAGATGGAATAGTAGGTGATGACACATTGGTTGAAATAAAATGTCCAGTAGCTCCTTCCAAAGTTGGCATGGATGGAGCTATAAAAACAAATAATACAAATTTATAAATACAATAAAAACTTGAGAGGTGTCAAGGGACACCCGGATGGAACGAAGTTCCTTTCGATTAATTTGTGAAGGAATTGTAATAAAATTTTATTGTTTGATAGAACCGACCGTTAGGCTACGGCGACCGCTTAACATCACGTTGTCCATATTGTTTGATAGAACCGACCATAGGCTACGGTGACAGCTTTACATCACGTGGTCCGTATACTTGTTTGTTGGAAGCGACCATAGGCTACGGTGACCGCTAAGCATCACGTCGTCCATATACTTGTTTGTTAGAAGCGACCAAAGGTTACGGTGACCGCTTAGCATCACGTGGTCCATATACTTGTTTGTTAGAAGCGACCAAAGGCTACGGTGACCGCTTAGCCTCACGTTGTTCATATACTTGTTTGTTAGAAGCGACCATAGGCTACGGTGACCGCTTAGCATCACGTCGTCCATATACTTGTTTGTTAGAAGCGACCATAGGCTACGGTGACCGCTTAGCATCACGTGGTCCGTATACTTGTTTGTTAGAAGCGTCCATAGGCTACGGTGACCGCTTAGCATCACGTGGTCCGTATACTTGTTTGTTAGAAGCGTCTATAGGCTACAGTGACCGCTTAGCATCACGTGGTCAGAGAAACATGCACACGCCGCACATCTGAAAAATGTGTCGTGAACAATTTTTCATGAGAATTTTTTCCGTCTAGCCCCCTTTCACAACGCGCGATAAGGAACTTCGTTTCAAAAAATCTAAACAGTAATTGGTATTTTCAAACCCAAGTTCAGTTGAATATTAGTGGCAGAGAAAAGTGTAGTTTAGGTATATGGGAAAGTGAGAAAACACCATTAAAAGTCATTAAAATAAATAAAGACGAACAGTTTTGGAAAAATAAGATGGAGCAATAGCTGGTTATTTTTACAAAAATCAAATTCTTGTTGAGCTGGTTGACTCACGCTATAGTAGGGAATAACCATTTAGGGACGATGAAACAGACAAGGAGAACAACCAGTCTAATAATGTACTATGGATTACGGAAGACGTAAATAATATAGCATGCAATAAGGATGTCTCTTTCAGTGCAGGTATCAGAATACACGATGAAGAAGAGATAACGGTTCTTAATTTCGCAGATTTTTAAATAATTATGAATTTCAAACATATTTTTTTAATACTAACTTTTTAAAAAATCCGTTAAGGAGCTACGACGCCACAGACATACACTCAGATACACACTTTAAACTTACCACACCTATCTATTAGTTACTGTTTTAAAAATTATTGATCGGTAAAACGATTGTATCACTTACTTATTTTCCACCTATTTTTTAACTCCTGACACAAAACAAGGTGTCATAAGTTTAACGTGTATTCTGTGTGCCTGTCTGGGACATCGCAGCTTCTAAAGGGATCTACCGTTTAAAATGCATTTATTTCATCTGAAAGTTAGTTTAATTGGGAAGGACATTTCATGAAAATTGGTCTTGCCGTTCGAAAGTTGCAGCCCTTAGGTTATTTGTAATTGTTAATCTTAAATTAACATTACATATTAGATCAGTTGTATAATGTTAAAAAATTGCAAACATTGTAAATTAAATGAAGCGTATGCAAAACCTGAAAGAGGTTATACCATTTAATAGATATAAAATATATTGTGGGTGTGTACGTTGTGGGTCGGGTCGTTTCCTTCCCTCTAATTTGGCGAAGGAGGCGATGGCTGGCCCACACGTCATACTCGTGAACGGGTGCTGCTTGCGGTAACTGATCGAAATGCTGTTGGGGCACTCATATTTTTTTCGCTGTGTTTTTCGCTGACTTCGTGTGACTTGTTAATTTTGTAAATGTTTGCGGATGCACCCACCGTTTTTTCGTCTAGCAAGTGGATATTCTAAGTGCTTGAGTGAAATTGAATGGTATTGCTTATTTATTTTATTATACTTACTTACTTACTTATCGTATGGGCAGTGGTTACCCTGGTGTCAGAGTTGTTCAAGCCGCCTAGTAGGCCTCTGACATGGCTTAACGACTGTTGCCTAATGGCTACAACCGGGACCGACAACTTAACGTGCCCTCCGAAGCACGGAGACGCTCAGAAATTAAACCACTTTGGCGGTCACCCATCTATGGACTGACCGCGAGCCTAGTCGCTTAACCTCGCCAATCACTTACGGACTGGTGAGAGCATCTGGCTATGAGCGCCTATTTATTTTATTATGATTCACTGGATGACAACGGTTCTGTGCGTGCATTAGCCTACATAACAACCAATCACAATGTAAGTAAAATAATAATGACATTAAAAAAATCGTAAACTGAAAGCAAAAGAAGACGAAAGAAGCAAGTCCGGAGTTTCTTTGTGGCTTTCTTCTCCGGGTCGTCCACCTAGATAGCTAGAGAAAGCCGCAAGCTAGCTAGGGTAGGTTCCACAGCGGCGAGGATCGCTTTGGCCCATTAACGCATGATCGGTAATCCCCTCATTTAGAATTTCGTCTTTTTGCTTTAGTCTTCCATTCTTTTATTTTAATATGGTAGAACTAAATATCAAAATAAAAGATTAGTAACTTGTTATTTATTTAAGAATATATATGTGATACAACAAACCGCACGGGCGGACTAATGAATATATTTATTTGTAACTTTTATACTATCCTCTATGTTTATGTACTGCATTGTGAGCTTGACAAGTACAAGTGTATGTTAATACCCAAGTGTTGAATAAAATTCATTTCATTTCATAAGTTATTACTGTATTTATTTAACTTACCCATCAACCACTTCCTATGCCCAAAAAAAATGAATTACCATAAAATTTAAGTTGCACTACTACTATTTTTACACTGTGTGCACACCGAAGCGAAAATAATAACAAGAATCTGCACGCGCGTGGCATCAACGAGTGCCGTAGCATCCCTCCCGCCCCGCAGCAGCGGGGGGCTATGCGCGTGCTTCACCCCCTCGCATGAAATTTTTACGTGAACTGGTGGCGCCTTAATAACTCATTCATGGAGACACTCCCAAAGTTATAGCGACAAACGCCAAGCGACCCGCCTGAGTGCATAGTACCATAGCGACTAGCACTTAATAACTCATTCATGGAGACACTCCCAAAGTTATAGCGACAAACGCCAAGCGACATGCCTGAGTGCATAGTACCATAGCGACTAGCACTTATAACTCATTGACTACACTATTCACGCGTACTGAGCGCACGTCTGCTGAAGCCAGGTACTCCGAGGCATCAGCCTCGGGAGCCACCACTGGACTGCACCGGCAGCAACCAGCAAGAGACCTGAATTCCGCTCGCGCCCGACCGCATATACAAGTGTACTATAAACTAAATAATATTAAAAGGTTCGGTTGAAACGTATTATCAAAAGTTGTGGCATAACTCTTAGTACAGGACTTCCTGTCCAACACAAAGTAGAGACTTCCTGCCAGCTAGCCACGCGCGCCAAGTGCACGCCTGCCAGATTAGACGCTTCAGGACTTCAGCCTCGAAGGCAGCCACTGGGCCACGCCGACAGTTTGTTTCAAACAGTAAGTCACATACTCGCCTCTTTCACACGGAAGAACAATTCATACGTGTAACATGAAACAAAAAAAAAATGGTAAAAAAACTTTTTAAGTTAAACGGTTTTATGTTAAACATACATTGTAATGTTTAAGATATGTACTAAAAGCTAAAAAATAATAAAATAGATACAGTCGTAGACTAAAATAAAACCGTGGGGCGCGTCAATTGTCTACAATCGTTGAAAATGTTCGTTTTGTAGTGTCACGCGATAATAAGACAGTTGTTCAACCGACAACGATGGACGAGTGGCAAGTAGGGCTAGAATGTGTTTATGTAGATGTTAAAAAGCAACGGAGAGCTTAGACCCCCTGCCTTATACCACATTCAAGCCTGCATTCGTTCGACATGCTACTGGCCCTATGTAGACGTGTAATCATTCTTATTTGGTTTGGGTATAATTTTCGTGATGGCTATCTTCCAGGCGTCAGAAAAGTAACCTATCTCGTAGCATCTTCTGTATAAGTCGGTCAGGGTAGAGTTGGGCAAATTTAAGACAAATTTTAGAAGTGAGATGATCCGATCCAGGAGCTTTTTGGGGTTCATTGATCTGAGGCACTGTAATAGCTCGGAAGAAGTAAAGGGGGGTTCACGGGCTCTACCGTCTAACTCGCCGAACATCGTTTTCGTGAATGGCGTTCAAATAAATTAACGTTAAAATGACTTAATCAATCGCTAAATCGGCTTCCATGACCACATGTGACGTCATAAATGGTCCGGAATCGATTGTCAACGTTGAAGCCTATTTAACGATTGATTAAGTCATTTTTAACCTTTATTTATTTAAACGCCATTCACGAAAACGATGTTCGGCGACTTAGCCGGTAGAGCCCCAGATGGAGTATCGAGTGGGACGTTCATAATTGATTTTCTGTCTGTCAGTATAGTCATTTGATTCATCAGGATAAAACTTGTTGAGAAGGGCGTGAGCAGTACTAGTCGTGTCTTGTGTATATGAACCGTCGTCTAGTCTAAGAGTTGAGGGTGGCTGTTTTAAGGGGGGAGATTTAATTATTTTATTAATAATGGAGTATACGTCTTCTTTAGCCTGTCGATTACAGAAAGCTTTGAAATGCTCATTTGATGTTTTTCGGATAAGGTCGGACTAGGTCTTACGTAGTTGTTTGTTTTCATTTACTAAGTCGTCAATGGGTTGGCGTCGACGGCGCCTGTTGATGAGTCTGTGGTGAAATAGTAAAACTTGCTATTTTAGATTATCAAGTTCCTCGCTCCGCCAGGGGGGGCGATTGGTAGGAGCGGTGCTGCGTGGTAATACTTTGTCGCATGTTCGTTGGAGACCGTTGGTCATATGGCGTATAAATCGGTCGAGGCCGGGGGCGTCCAGAGTTGAGATATCAGTCGTGGTGTCAAAGTTATTCGCAACCTTCCGAGCGAACCGATCCGAAAGGACATCCCACTTGACCGAACTGGTATTGTAACGGAAGGTGGATAATTTCACGTTTTTAGTTAGTTGCAGTCGATCAAGCGAGACGCCAAACCGAACGGCGCTATGCTGGGTCGACGGACACACGGTCGGGTCGACACGCCAATCGGCGATACGGGCAACCTGAGGGTTGCTGACGAAGGTGAGGTCAATTATGGAGGTTCTTAGAATACCGTGTGAGACGGTAGCGAATGTAAGCGTGTTTCCCACATTGCATAAATGCAGATTGTGATGTAACATCAGGTCATAGATCTTATTTCCTCTTCTGTTACAGGTCGGCGATCCCCACGCACCGTGCCAGCCATTGAAGTCACCGCCAACAAGGTGAGTAGAACCGGCAGTCCTTTGCAGGAAGTCCTCTGACCTGCGCATGGTGCCACCCGCGTCTGTTCGAGGCTCTATTTATACAAAAACAAGATATAGATCTCTCCAACCCCTTCGGCTGAGTTTCACCACGCACAGGTGTGCATTGGAGTATTCAGAAATACCGATAGTACCTGTAGCGACTGTATACCAATTTGCCATACTTTGGCAAGAGTAATAATGAGACAACAAGATGGTATTTTAGTCTGTTATATTTAATATGTACAAAGGGTTTATATACTAATGTTGTACGTGTAAATATCTTACGTACGTGTTAATTCTTAATCACTAAGCTTAATCTAAATACGTGATTTTATGTGCTACGTGATATTATCTAAATAGGTGATATTATGTGCGATATACAGTCGCTACATATACTCCCCCTTTAAAAAAATATATCTATTTATAATTCCTATAGTTGATTAAAATATACAGTAACGTTTTAAATTAATAATAACATAATAACTTATAAAATAAATAAAATATGTAACTAGTGACCGTAACCTTGTTGATGCAGAATATAAATAAAATTGCTGATGTTGTTTTGACACCTTACTCTGCCTTGGTCGATGCACTTGGTTTGTGCAAGCATATGCGCCATGCTAATGACCTAGGTTAACCGTGGCATTTGTTTTGATTATTTTTTGTCACTGGGAAAGGTCCTTCATAGGGGTGTTAGACTTTTTTTTTTTTTTTATTCTGTCGCATCGCTCAAATAGTTTGCTCTGAACTGTCAATACTGCGTTCAAAATTTTTTCCTTGCATTTATCAAAAGCTTTTTCGGCCTTTGTTGACCAAGGAATAGGAAAATTATCCATCTTTTTAGAGTCGCGCAGATAGTCGTTTAGAATGTTTTGATAGTCAGCGGCGTGTGGAAGGTTATTTCTATAAAAATTAACCATGTCTAAAAATCTCCTATATCTTTGACTGTCTTTGGCTTATTCCTTGGCTCGTTATCAAATCAAATCAAATCAAATAATTTATTTCAGACATGCGTCCATAGTGTTAGTATACAAGATAACTTAGAGACTATTGTTAGTATACATGAAAAAAGAATTTAGTTAGTATACAAAATAACTTAAAGACTAAATGTTAGTAATAAGACAAATTAATTAAAAACGGTGTGGATTCTCACCCAGTGGCGCAGCAGAGGGGAGTCCCACCGATCTGAAAACACTTTCAGGAGACTGTTGGTGGCGGTGCGCAGCCGGCCATTCATGGAGGCGGTCTTCTTACGTATTATGGCGTAAAAGTCGTCAGTATGCGCCTCCGCAAACATACCGGACGCACTACATCGCCACGCCCGCCCCAACAGTATCCTGAATGCATTATTATATTGGACACGCAGATCACTGTATGTCCTCTGCGTAAAACTGGTCCAAAGACTGCACGTGTAAAAAGACTGGCAAAAGGCTTTAAAAAGTGTTATTTTTACTTCGTCAGTACAACGTGCAAATCTTCGAACCAGCATATTACATCGAACAGCCAGCGACCTGCGTTCCCTCTCTATGTCAGTATTATCCTTGAGATCATCAGTGACCCAATGACCCAAGTACTTGAATTTCTTTACCCAAGCTAAAGGAGTACCACAAAGCGAGACACCGGGGACATCAGAATAATTTAAGGCACTCGCTTTAAACATAATAAGTTCGCTCTTCTTGACATTGTACTTGAGCCCATGGGCCACTGCATAGGACTCACAAATCGCCACAAGTGTCCTTAAAGCGCCTATCGTTGGACTCAGAAGGGTCATGTCATCGGCATAGCTAATATTATTCATACAAATACTATCTATATGACATCCAACTCTGGCTCTGCTGAGCTCACCGATCAGCCGGTTTATGTACAAGTTGAAGAGGCGGGGCGAGCTCAACCCCCCCTGCCTCACCCCGCACTCCATCCAGTACACATCCGAGTGAGCCTCCGCCCACTTGACACTATTCCTCTGGTTATTGTACCAGTAACGAAACAAGGATGTTATTTCATTCGGTACCGTTGTATCGCTCTGCAATTTCTCCCACAGTACATCATAAGACACTAGGTCAAATGCCCGAGACAGGTCCAAAAAACAAGCAAAAACAGGTGTTTTTCGGGAGGTATAGTATTGGACAGTTTGCTTAAGGCACAGAATGGCACTCTCCGTAGATAGACCAGGTTTGAAGCCAAATTGCGCATCATGGAGTTCAATGTGTTGAGCCAACTGTTGATCAAGCAAACTGTCCAAGATCTTGGCGACTATAGTGGCCAACGAAATAGGCCTGTAATTGGACACATCAGAGGAGTCTCCCGTCCTATCCTTAATTATCGGCACTACCACTGTGTGCATAAGGTCCTGCGGTAGATAATTATGGCTAATGCACAAATTAAAAAGTAAAGCAAGAACCCTATGCAAATGTAGCCCAGCATGCTTTAGGTGCTCGACGCTGAGGCCGTCGTGACCTGGCGACTTGCCTCTTGTCATTCTTTTTATAACAGCGCCGACCTGCTTAGCTGTAAACATTATGGCAAGCTCACCAGAACCCGAAAACCCCCCTTCATCGGACACCCGCCGCCCTGTTTTTAAGGGAGACCGAACACTGAAATTATTTTTAAAAAGGTTGGCGATATCTTTAGGTTCACTCAGACCCGCCACACTCGCAGGGAGACTCGGCTTGGCCTTTAATTTATTCGTTGTTTTCCAAAATTTAGAAAAATCTTTTTTAGTATGACTTTTTGCCAAAATATCTAATTTAATCTGTTGTTGATTGTTTTGAACAAATTTTAATTTAGTCTTAAATATCCTTCTTGTATCACGCATTTTCTGATATATAGTCCCCTGAGTAGGTGAACCATGCAAAAGCCAAGTCTGATAATGTGTACGAGCCTCCCTATGAGCGCCACTGACATGTTTGTTCCAACCTGTGACATATTTGTGTCGCCTGATGCAATCACTACCAACATATGTGTGCACGGCACCATCTTGGAGGGTTGATACAATGTTAAAATACAAATTATCTATTAATTTAAAATGGTCTACATTGTTACATATTTTATGAGAACACTCTATACATTCACTGGGAAAGTCTATTAATTTTAATTTATCATTACAGTACTCATAATAATTATTAATTTGTTCACTACTTCTTTCACCCCAACGTACTTTATTACTAACAGAATTTTGGGCTGATATCTTCTGATTAACCTTACTTAAGTTACATTTAAACAAAACAGGATAATGATCCGACTGGTACACCCCATATGAGACTGACGCATGAGTCACTAAGTCTTTGGCTGCGCTTGTTATCAAACAATGATCTAGCCAACGCCGCGAGCCGCTCGCCTGACAAACAAACGTATGCGTATTCTTAGGTAGAAGCTCATAGTCGGCGCAAAACCATGTCTGTTCATTACACACAGAGATAAGTTCATTAAAAAACCGTGAGCCTGGGTTAGCATTAAAATCTCCCAGCATAACTACACACTCAATACCACTACTTTCAATAATAGCTATAATCTCACTAAGTGTTTGTGTGAATAAAGTTAAATGATCACTCTTACCGTTATCGTAGGGCATGTATACCGAAAATATCAACATAGCACGGTTCTCGTATTCAACTTTTATCGCCACTAATCGATCACTTAAACACTTCACTGTCGTTACTGATGTAAACACTGATTTTCTCCATAACAGTGCCACTCCGCCGTACGGTCTACCTGTTATCATTTTGACAGTTGTGTCGATGGCCGACTTGCCGTTGTACGCGAAGTTGTCGTCTAGATTTCCTAGGAATCCTATATCATGTGGCCAGATCCAGGTTTCTTGGAGTGCAACGATGTCGGCACTCTTGCAAAGGGTTCGCACACAATCCACTGATCTGTTCACACCTTTACAATTAAAAGTGGATATTGTTATTTTACTTTTGTCATTCACAGCCATTGATTGTAGGTGTCTTGTTTGTAGATGGGAACTGAGACTTATCAGAATCCTTATTCTTTTTAAAAAACACAAATCGTCTGAAGCGTATTCCTTCAGGCCAAAGACTGTCATCCAAAAAGATGCTCAGTTTATTTTTGGAGACAAACACCTTAAATGCATTATACGTCCTCTCAATCTTCATGTTTATTTTCTCCAGCTTTACGGTTACCCCAGTCTTAGTTTTAATATAATCACAAATGTCCGTTTCTGTTGTTTGCTTATCAACATTCGAAACAAACAGCGGTAAAAACGATTCCGCGGCCTTAAAGTTTGCCGCAGGAACAGACTGAGCCTTGCCGGTCTTATCACTGAATCGATTCCTTAACTTTTTATTCTGAACAATTGTCCATTGGACATCATGACCCCTATCTTTCCATTCACCTTTGCTTGCTACTTCAGCCATAGTCCATTGTTTACTCGAAATATCGGTAACAATCTTGTCATTCCTGTCCAGCAAAGTTGAGTTTACGGGAGCATGTGAAACAGAGCTATCCGCCGCCTTGTTCGAGTGACAAAGAGAACGATATTGGACCATATTGTTTACGTCCGGCAAGCTGTTATCAGCGCGAGCGTCGCGAGTGCTTGACGGAGACGACGGCAGAGGTATGTTTATTTCACACAGCGGCGGCGGCGGCGGCGGCGGCGGCGATGACTCAGAAACATGAGACAATCCACACGGCCCACTGTCTAACTGATACCCTCCTCTATGACGCATATTAATGTTCGAATATGATGCCGGGCTATTTATTAAGGTAAGTTTATCCTTCTTTTGTTGACTTTCTAGTTCATCTTTCTTCACGTAATTTACTTTTATCTGATTTATTTCTTCACGCAAAAGCACTAGATCTTTCAATAACTTCGTTACGTCGATATGATCAAAACAAACGGGAGGTAGTTTCTCTAAGTTGTAGGCCACAAAAATCGGTAATTGATCAGGCTCAGCTGTTTTTAACACCATCAGCATATCTTCAAGATCCTTTTCTTTTTTCTGTTTACGTCTCGATACAAGCTTATGTTTTGTTTTAACCGATGAAAACAGTAACTTTTTGGCATTGTCAATGTCCTCTACAGAGAATGCCGAAACACAAACTTTTAATAAACTTTCATTGTCCATTACATCGAGTTTATTCCGAATAAACGCTAGCACCTCACATATTACTACATTACAGTTAACACACTTGAGTGTATTTACACTATTCTCGGACATAGTCATAACTTTATTTCGCAGCGACCGCTCGGGCGTGCGCACGCGCGAAGACTGATTATATGATAACCTAAGAAATCTATTTCGCTCTTGAGAAAGTCACATTTTTCGAGATTAATAGTTACTCCATTCTCCTGTAAGCGTTTGAAAACCGTGTCCAAATGCTGATAAAAGTTGAGTAATGCGCCGATTGTTTCCAACGTAAATAGTCCGAATTGATTGCTGCGTCGATTTGGTCAGGGTTGCAGGCGTCGTCAGCTCAGTTACCCTGTCAATAAGTTTCCGACCAGCTATGTCGACTAATAACTTGTAATGCTCTAAAAAATCTGCGCCGATAATTGGTTGCGTTATATCTGCGATGACGAAGATCCACGTAAAACGTCTACGTAGCCCCAAGTTTAAAGTGAGTGTTTTTTTACCATATGTCTTGATTTTTGTACCATTAGCGGCATAAAGTGTGTATTGTTCACTTTGTATAGATGAAGGTCTCTGTGGCTTGCTAATAACTGAAATATTTGTTCCGACTGCTTGCTCTTGACCTCGATGGAGAATGTTGACGCTTATAGTAACTTGGAGTGCTGCGTCGATAGTCTCTATGATTGCGCTGAATTGTACTTAGTTCCAATTGCATTTTTGCTAATTGGGCTAATATGCTGCTCATTGCACCGTCGTCTGTTTTATTTATAATTTCGTTTACGGCTGATACCTCAGTAAGTTTTGAATTCAATAATATTTTGTCGGCAATCTGGCTCATCTGTTTGACGTCCATGTCCTCTGTGACAGCTAGAACTGTAGTAACTGATGGTGGTAAAAGTCTCAACCATAGTAGTTTGATGGTTTCGTCGCCGATTTTCCCTTTACCCAAAACTTGCATCTTGCGTAGAAGTTGTGATGGTTTTTGATCGCCGAGGTCCATTTCAGACAATAATTTTTGCAATTGACGTTGTTCTGATTCTTCATAGCAGTCGATTAGACGTTCCTTGATGGTCTTATACTTTTCTGTAGATGGCGAGGAGGTAATAAGGTCACTAACCTGTAGTATTTCTTCCTTGGATAAACCATAACCTGGGTTGGTCCCTCCAAAACTCCGGAATGCGGGACAGAATGCCGGTGCCAGCTGCTATTTCGAGTGTTCATGTTGGTTGCTGCTTGATTTGCACGTTGGTTGAGTCATGTTGCGTGTTTTTCTTCTCGGGCCGCGGGGTCACCAATTTGCCATATTTTGGCAAGAGTAATAATGAGACAACAAGATGGTATTTTAGTCTGTTATATTTAATATGTACAAAGGGTTTATATACTAATGTTGTACGTGTAAATATCTTACGTACGTGTTAATTCTTAATCACTAAGCTTAATCTAAATACGTGATTTTATGTGCTACGTGATATTATCTAAATAGGTGATATTATGTGCGATATACAGTCGCTACAGTACCCACCGTGCCATCCCTGACTAGAATGGCGGCACGGGTATGTGGCGAGTGGTTCGGGAATTGGTATAATGAGTAGCCGGGAAAGGCGTTCATCGACGAATTTGGACCCACAAAGGGCTCACTAATGAGAGCAAAGTCAAATTTTTTCTCATCCAGGTGCACCCACTGTTCTTGCTGGGCGTTCGTTACGTCCTCGGCCGAGGTTCACCTGCACGAACTCATAGGTTACAACGAGGGTGTATTTGTGTTGGAAATATGTGTGTTTGAGTTGCTATGTGGGTCAAGCGTATTATGATCCATAATCAATACGTGCGTGTAGACGGTTGAAAACAGCTATGGATCGGGGGCAGGAATTAGATGTGGCACTGTGACTGGTGTTTGTACCATTCCCGTTGTAACGCTTGGAGTGCATGATACAGTTGAAGCAGTCTGCCTTGGTTTGGTCTCTCTTCACCGGGCAGTCTTTATATACATGCGCCGGTGATGAGCAGTGGGAGAAGGCGTTTTGTAGTAGCACGGGCACATACTCCTCTACGTGAATCCGCTGGTGGTCGATGGAAACCTTCCCCGACTTCATAACTGTCCTCCACACCAATGGAGTTGTCATCAGAACCGCGTTATACAGTCGTTCACTTTTGTTGCCCCGTTTGAAGCGGAACACTATATCGTCCTTAGAGCAATCGTAACTGGAAAGATTTTGTTGGTGGATAATTTGAGGTAATTCCTCAGCCGGGGTGTCGACCGATATGCCCTTAAGGATTATCATGGGTTTGAGTCGTCTTGTGTATTCAGCCGAAATATTTGGTGCGCTGTTGATTTAGTCTAGGGCAATTTTAGCTTGCGCAGGGGTATCAAACTCCTCGCGGATTTTATTATTAGATACGAACTTCACGTTTGAAGGCGAGAAGTTCGTGTCCCTGAATGTTACTCCGGCGCGGAAGGCGGAGAGGGTGTCCCGAGGGCCCGAGACCTCCTTATTGGGGTATAATGATGGCTGGCTTGCTAGTCAGAATTGGACGTAGTTATGCAAAAATGTTTCATTCCACAGTAAATTGAATTTGAGATAAAAGCATTTACGCGTTTCAATGGTATTCTTTTTTATTCTAACTAGTAAAGGCCAATACTAAAGGTTTTATTGTTGAATTATATTGTGTTTAGATAATCGTATGTTTAATTTTAGGCTATTCACTTTACAATAAGAAAAAAATATGTTATTGGTATTGGAACATTTTAACATAATTAATATTTACATGAACATAGCTTCAAATTAATTTTGCACAAACGTTCCAGGTACTTTTTATCCATCTGTACCTTAATATTTATGATCTAAATTTTACATATAAATTTTATTTTTTAATAAATATGTAAAACCTGAACAACAAATAAAAGAATAGTAATTGCTTATGATTTTTTTTATTACTAGGTCACAATTTAAAAAAACAGTATAAAATCTTGTGCTTTTGGGGAGGCCTACGTCCAGCAGTGGACTGCTATAGGCTGATGATGATGATAAAATCTTCATACGTCATACTCATCATCCTCTTGCATTATTTCGAAATCTGGTTCCCCACCAAACCCATCGACATCATCTATGATTCCCTCCATACTCTTTAGGTTCTTATAAAATTTATGACAATCCTCAGGGATGTACTGATACATGGATTCTAAATCTGCTAATTTGGCTGGAGCAATGGCTTTACCATCCGGCCACAACAAACAGAAATCGGACATGTTAATATTTCGTGATTCCCCTCTAATTTTTTTTTCAATTGTTAATTCCTTGTAATCTTCCTCAAATGATGATTTCATAAAAATTTAAGACACTTTCTCTTTTTCAATTCTTATTTCTTTTGTCTTTAACCAATTGACTTTGGTTTTGTCTGTGAATTTTTTTCTATTGATAATATTTTTTTCTAATTTTTCCGTACCATAAAAATCAGTCTTATTCATTTTAAATACTTCTAGAGGTTTTCTTTTTTTACACGTTTTAATTATGGACATATATTCTTCGGCTGTATAAATTCGTTGATAGTGTTTGAGAGCAGTTTCAATTTTGGAAAAGTCTGTGTCATTAGGCAGGAAGGTATGCCCAGACTCAAGAAATCGCATTGTAATGACTTTTAAAGTGTCATGTGAGTTTAAAAGTGCTTTCAACATGAGAACTATTTTTATGTTGCGGTTCTGCCCTCCACAACAATCGCTCCAAAGAATAAGGTGTTCAACAGTGGGCCTTAGTTTAGTTTGAATATATTTAATAAGGCACGATCCCACCTCTTGCGCACCTCTTCCTGCTTCCCCTTCAACCCATATGTAACAATGACCAATGTCATCTGAAGCACTATGGATGCCACTGTTGTAGAGCCACAATTGCCTTTTATAAAACACAACATTTGTAGGTAGGACTTGTTTCGAGCGTCTTCAAAATCGGAGTTCATCTGCTTCCTCAAATTTTCAGCCTTTTCTAAATGTCGAGTCTTTTCTGTTCTGGCTTGTTCTTTTTCCTCGAGGGTGTTAGCGTTTTGAATTTTTATGGCTAACATATCGCACTTATTGCAAGTGTCTTTTTTTAATGACTTACACCTAAGGTTAAACTTAGTGTAAAAAATCTTTTTGACTGATTCGAAGGAAGCGCACTTTTGCCCTTCACCATAAGTATTTGTGTACTCCTGCTGATATATATCGTAAATTTTAGGTAATGTCATCCCCGGTTGTAAATATAACGTGTCATTATTCTTTTCTCTTCTGTAGTGCGACTCATACTTTGGTAGTTTTGAAATAGTTTCGACTATGAAATTATACATTTCACCTGATAATTTATTCTTGCCACCTGTGCTAACTCCTCTACCATCCATTATGGGCTCCCTACTTCTAAGTTTTTTTAGTGCAGTGGTAACTTTTTGAGTAGTAATTTGATAAGTGTTTAAAAACATATCACGACATACCTTTGTACCATTAATAGAATAGACACGGATGAATTGCTTTGGCTTTTTTTTTGCCTCGGGAACATTAGTCATAGTGTAACTGGGTTTTTTATTTTCTTCTTTAATACATGATCCTAAGTATACACATTGTGCATTGTAGGACCCTAGACGCACAAATTTTTCGAACTCTGCCTTTCTATTCTCTATTGGAATCAAGCTAGCACAATTTTTTAAACATTTACAATTATATTCAGTAAAGGTTTTTGGTTTCACTAATTTATTTTTAGTGGTCGTGTATTCTAAATTATTGTATTTATTATGTTTTCTCTCAGATCTAAGTTGAGGATTAATTCTTTTACGGCCCCTTTTCGGTCTACCAGTTCCCAAATTAGATCGTAAATCTTCGTCACTTATAGATGAAATAAGTTCTGTTGTTTCTTCATTGTTAGGTTCTAGCATTTCTATACCCTCATTGTTGAGCTTTTCTTTTGACGGAAATTTCTTATTTTTAGTCACCTCATGATCTACACTATCACTAAAAGACGAACAAGAGGTTGTCGACTCATCTATATGTATTACTTTGCTATGTGAGACATAATCCGGATCTCTAAGGCTGTCATCACTATCACAATAGTCGGGTGCATCTACGTGTTTTAAAATATCATTATTTTCGTTAATGTTGTTAATTGGTTCATACTCAGCTAACATATTAAATAGTTGTTGCGTTTCTGGTGTCATTGGTCGAAGAGGTGATGATAATGGCGAAACTTCATTCGGTATGTCTTGTAGTATAATAACAGGATCACAAGTATCTAAAACAATGTACATATTTACGTAACTTTAATTTAAAGGTTTTAATAATTTTATCTGCATCAGGGGATGTGTACTGTTGGGTTTATAATGTTAAAAGAATCATCTTACCTTGTAAATTATTATCCGTACTTTTTTTATTCATAAAATTTAGTGGAGTAAGTGGCGAATATGGTGGAGGAGAGATTGAAGGCTGCGTGTTTGAATAAGGCGTAACTGAAAAAAAAAAAACAATATATGCAAACTGACACATATCTCATCATATCCAATCCCATCTCATCCCTTGTAATATACATATTTTTCATTTAACAGTAAATTAATTTAGTAAGCATAAGTCGTATAACCAATGCAAATAATAAAATTATTAAAATAAATATTTTTGATAGCCCCACCAAGAACAATAATCATGCTCGTATATCATAGCAAAGCACCAACAAGAATATACACAATACATGCAGAAGATACGATTCATATTGCAACATGCAATCCAAACCGATCTTCGACTCGAAACGCGTTAACTCCCTCTGCGGGACTTATTATGTTCACTCGTCGACCGCTTGGATGTGTAAGACATGTAAGAATGGACCTAAGAAATGTCGATACAATAAAGTTAATACGCCGTCAAATTCATAAAATATATTATGTGCCTTTAACTAAATTTCAACATACCTCTGGAGTCTGCAACATCGACTTGACCTTTGATCTGTCCTTGAGAGATAACTTTGTTTCTGAGGTCCATTAATTTTCGTTTTTTAGCTAATAACTGTTCTAATGATGAAATCTGTAAAAATAAATAACCAGAATTAGTTAAAATCGTCTTTCGATAAAACTAATCACCATAAATATATATAGTACTTATTACAAAATATTAAACAATCCTTTAATAGTAATACTTACATCTTCATTAGCTTCCATTGTTTATTCTAATTATATTGACACACAGTACACTACAAATTAACCACGGTTCACTGTCATAAACTTAATAAGGATAATAATTGCAAACAAAAGACGACGGAAACTACCTCTTCCACGACGTTTGTTTCAATAATGACCGTTGCGAACTCAAATAAGATTCAATGTCAAAAAGAAAATACTCCGTCTCGCTTGCACTAGTAAAAAGTTATTGAAAGATGCGTTCCCGGTTGGGCATAACTTCGGATTAATGTCATTAGTATTTTTTTTTGTCTATGATATTAAAAGTTTCAAGTAATATTTTATTGGTAAATAACTACAAAGAAAATAAACTTTTTCTTTATGTGTTATAAATATTTATTTTTAGTGGTCGTGTATGCAAACAGTTATGGATGAAGCTAATTAAAGCGTGTTAAAAATGAACCCTTTAAAGTTGAAACATTTTTTTTTCGAAACAGGTTTTTTATTTAGGTAAATAATAGTACAAAATTCATGAAACCTTTTAAGTTTTCAAATTATGGTATTTAGGTCTGAAACATAACGTTCCACAAATTTTGGAACGTTTATGCCTCGCTATTGTAATTTTGCAAAAACGTTCCAAATGTACATGGAACATTTGTTCCAAAATAAAATGGTTTAACATGGTTTTGCTAAAACGTTACAAGATTGTTGTGGCGTTTTAACAAAATAAATATGCTGTTTCGTAAAACATTAAATGTTCCTGTCCTCATAGTATGTTCTAGTTAATTTACACAAGTTATTATTTGATAAAGGTTGTGGGTTGGAACGTAAGTGATAAAAATATCTTCTGATATAAGACTTAAAACTTGGAACCTTATTGCAAATCTGACTCTAAGTGTCATAAAAGGTAGTTTGATCACATTATCTCGATTTCGGGTGACTTGTGGGTTGGAACATTTCTGCATAACTACGTCCAATTGTAAGTCGGTCAGTCGGTACTTTGGTCTTGGCTACTTCTGAGTAAGTTGTTCTAGGTAGAGGGGGGTGTAGGTTTTCTTTAGCACCCTCATCTCGTCCCAGAGGGCAGTCTTTACCGCTTCAGTGACCTCTGAGATGATCGACTTTTTGAGTGTATCATGATTGAGATTTGGAGGGGCGGGGGATTCAGCGAGGATATCGTCAAATATTCTGAGCATATTTTCTTTGTTCTCCTTTTTGAGACTCCTTCCTTCTAGAAGAAGCTTCCTGGCTTCCCTGATCTTAATCGGTACGAGGGTAATTGGGTACAGTCGGGAGTGCGGTTGTCCCCTCTGCCGAATTGTAAGCCTCATGGAGTCCTTCCTCATCCGATAAGATCAACGAATCGGTGTCCTTGGGAAGGGAATCTAGGGAAGCCATTTTTGGATTGTTCGGTGTTCTGAAGTATGTCTTCAAGGGTATCTATGGAATTCCCTGGAAGAGCTCTATGATTTGAGCAAATGTAGGTATGTATATTATAATGAAAACGAAGTTACTTTATATATTGGGGGCTAATATTAAACGATAGACACAAAAAGAATGATTGTCATCGTATGTTTGAGGATTGAGATATTTGAAATGTATGGGTAAAAAGTACCCGCCACTTAACCTCGGTTTGGATGATGAAAAATCTAAAATTGCAGATATCTTATGAGATACTGGTGCGATCACCGTGTATGCGGTGTCGTTAGATGCGTCTCGACGAGAGCTAACCGGTAAGTAAATTAACAAATTAGGGCACAGAAAAAAAATAATTAGGTATCATTGAAAATCTAGAATTTGTAGTAGGAAGCTAACTTTCTAAACACTAATGTTTATACCAAAAAACTCAAAGATCCTGTGGCTTACAACCGCTGTTGGTACTAGCTTGGTAGAAATCGTAATGAAACTTCGTGTGGACTGTATAATACTGGTATATTGATGATAACTTTGAAATAATTAAATTTGGAACATTAAGAGCGTTGAATTGGCGATAACCGTTGGCACCGGTGGATATGAACGGAGTGGGGCCGGAGTGGGGAGGCCGCCCGCATCTCAGCCGCCCGGTCGGCCGCACCTCTCGCAGGACCGGATTCGTGCGCGAACAAGCTGCCCGCGTTGAAGAAATCTGTGGATTTTTCAATCATTTCAATGGAAGCATGAAAGAACTCAACTAGAAGAAAGGCATGATTCGGCGTGCAAATAACAACATATGCCCATGTTGTTATATGCACGCCGAATCATGCCTTTCTTGGTATTGATGTCCACGACCCTCGTAACTCCATCTGCTCCGGGAAAAGTCTGCACTATACGTCCAAGAAGCCAAAGAAGTGGAGGTTGAGCTTTATCCTTTATAAGGACAAGGGCTCCTTCTTTTAGTGCAGCATTAGATGAGTGCCATTTCGTTTTCTGCTGTAGAAGACAAACGTATTCTGAATTAAACCGCTGCCAAAATGTTGTTGCAGATATTGAACACGACGAAAGCGCTCCAGCATGGTGATGTTAGTGTTAGTCACCGGTGGGTGGGGAACAGTCGTGAGTGCTCGTCCAATAAGGAAATGGGAAGGAGTTAAAGCAGTGAAATCAGAAGGGTCTGAGGAAAGAGGAGTCAAAGGACGCGAATTTAATATTGCCTCAATCGAATTTAAGCAAGTGACCATTTCTTCATAAACTAGATGAGTCAATTGTAGCAATTTACGAAGAAGTTGTTTGGTACTACATACCGCAGCCTCTGCAAGGCCATTAAAGTGAGGTGAATACGCTGGAGAAAATATAAATTTGATACCTTCCTGTGCCATACCAGAAGTAAGATTTGCATTTTCATTTTCTAAGAAGAGTTGCAAGTCATTGCAAGCACCTACAAAGCACGTTCCATTGTCTGACAGGATACTTTGTGGTTTACCTCTGCGGGAAACAAACCGACTGACGGCTGCCAAGTAACTCTCTTTTGTGAGGTCCGTAACGAGCTCCAGGTGTACAGCCTTGACTGAGAGGCAAACAAAAATGCACAGGTACGACTTAATAAGTCTGTAGCCCCTAACTTTACGGTCCGCTATCAGGATTGGCCCAGCGTAGTCGACACTGCAGTTGAGGAAAGGGAATTCAAGGAATGTCCTTGAGGAAGGAAGCTGTCCCATTACAGGCTGTACAATTTGCGCTTTATGGCGAAAACACTTCATGCCGTTTTTGACCACCGCTCTAGATAAGTTACGGCTACCTAAAGCCCAATATGTTTGGCGAATGTTAGCCAAAAGGAGCTGTGGACCTGCATGTAGGGTTTTTTCATGGTGAAATTCAAACATTAATTTAGTTAAGCGATGCGTACTGCACAGCAAAATTGGATGCTTGGTGTCAAATTCATATGGTGAATTATCAAGCCTTTCCCCAACGCGAATGAGATCATCCCCATCTACGAAAGGGGTTAAAGACAACAAACGATTTTTTGGTGGCCTGATTTTAAAATTTTGAATTCATCGGCGAACATCTCTTGTTGTGCACCACGTATAATACATTTAATAGACATTTCTATTCCTGTAAAGTGAGAGGTCCTTTTAATATGTTATTTTTATTTTTTAAATTGTAAATAAACCTTTTTAAATACGCAATTATTCTTTGTACATTGTTTAATCTTGAATATTTTGCAATTATTTCGTTAATCATTGTCTTGTTTTGAACATTATTACTAGAAATTAAAATTTTATTATCATTAAAATGACATACTACTCTGGTAAATTTGATTTAGTATGACTCCTTGGCATTTTTGGCTATTGATCACTACTTAGTTTTAAAAATGAAGGACCCTCCCACCATAAGGAGCAACTACTAATAAGACTAGCGTTAAGCCCACGAGACACAATATCAGCTGGATTCTCCGACGATGGGACGTAGCTCAACGTACAGTACTTAGAAACTTCCTGCATTTCGTTGATTCTGTTACGTACAAACGGTTTAAGTAAGTTAGGTGACATATTAAGCCAACCCAACACAATAGTTGAGTCACACCAAAAATAAACCTCGTCTATCTGCAACGTAAGAGAATCACAAATTTTAGTACACAGTCTTGCCGCCAACAGTGCTCCACATAATTCGAGTCTGGGAATAGTTGTCGGTTTAATGGGTGTGACACGATTTTTCGAAATAAGCAAGCGTACCGTTTCCTCACTTGTACAAGAAGATCTGATATAAGCAGCTGCACCATACGCTTTTTCAGATGCATCACTAAAAATATGCAGTTGACCATTGAGAGGAGAATCACAAGAAACCCATCTAGGTATGCTTAGGTTGTTTAAGAGTTACTTAGAACTTATCCTTCGTTGTAACTTAGTTAATTGCAAAAGTTCTTAATCCTTACTAGCCTCAGACATTTTAAAAGATATATATAATTCTAAGTATTATTAACTAGCTAAATCACGCTAATATGCAACTATAATGGCAATGCAAAGCTTACTACGCGATAATAAGGGTCCGTGGCTTAGGCCCCCAGTGGTCGAGGCACCTGTGGCCTACGCCCCCGATCGGATTTATTTTATATCATTTTATTTTTGTGCTTTTTCACTTAGTACAGTAAATGAGAAAAGTGTTTCACTATAATAATATTATTCCTTGCCAAACAAAAGTTATCTATCAAATTGCACAGAAAATAGATCGCCACTTAACCTTATCCTTACACACCTTTTTCTACATTAAAACATATTTATTATGTACAATCATCCAGAAATTAAAAAGACCTCATATAAAATGTTAGTGAATGTTATTAATATAAAATATATTAACATACATTTATAATAAATTACCATGTAGAAATATTATCTTTCAACTTGAACCAAATCGTTAGCTAACTGAGCCAAACCAGTTATTGGCAACAATAAAAAGCCCATCTTTTTGTCTACAACATTTAAAATAATAAGGAGGTATGAATAGATATTAAGTATATCTCTTTCACACCTGAGTCAAGTTATTGAATATTGCAATATGTAACCGATACGAAAGTCATCTCATAATGACGAGCGAAGATCCTTCACAAGGGCTTGTGCGAAATATTTACAATATAGTTAAATATAGACTTGTTGGAAAAACATAGTAGCACGCTGGATTTGCGTTGCGTTCTAGAAATAAGGATATAAGTCCATTATTTATTAAAAATTGTAGGTATGTAACGAAAATTGGAAAATTACGAGTGAAAAGTACAGTAACAAAATTACAATCTACAACAATATATTTTCATATATTGTTGTAGATTGGAATTTTGTTACTAATGAAAAATAACTAAGACTTTCATTTTTCAAAACATACATCTAATATAAAAGCATTGCTATGACATAAATATAATTATGATTTAATGTATTATACATATACCACCATTAGACATTTATTATTTTTGTAAAAGATTTTTGTGCCTGATAGTACATTTGATCAAAAATTGCTTTGAATTAAAATAATCGAATCGGGGGCGTCGGCCACAGGTGCCTCGACCACTGGGGGCCTAAGCCACGGACCCGATAATAACTAAACGTTAAAGAAAAAAATAATTAACTATAAAAGCAGCAAACTGCATAAGTCGTTAGCAAACAGGTTTTAAATGACATCGTTAGCTGTCGCGTGACCTTGAACGCGGCGAGCTGCAGCCGGCCACAGCTGATCGCTTTGTATTAGAAATAACAAGAAAGCGCAATAATTTTACTTAGACTTAATTATCACTTTGAATGAATGATTGAGAAGATAGAAATTAATGAAATTAAGGCTTAGAAATGCAGTAAAAGATGGACAGGCTATAGGAATTTCGGCAATTAATGGAATAGTTAAGGAATTATTGGAACGAACTCACTCGATACGTCTGATCCTTAACCACAGCAACGTTCACCACAACAATATGGATTCCGAAGTCGGCACAGAAGGCGGTTGTCTTCTAGTATGACGAAGTCACCAATCAGCCACGCCCCAAACTCGAAATCTTCCAGTTTCTTTGCGGAGAATGGACCAATGTTGGTTCTAGCTTGGTAGAAATCGTAATGAAACTTCGTGTGGACTGTATAATACTGGTATATTCAAGATAACTTAAAAATAATTAAATTTGGAACATTAAGAGCGTTGAACTGGCGATAACCGATGGCATCGGTGGATATGAACGGAGTGGGTCCGGAGTGGGGGAGCCGCCCGTATCTCAGCCGCCCGGTCGGCCGCACCTCTCGCAGGACCGGTTTCGTGCGCGAACAACCGCAAATAGGGTGTTGGCGGATGCGTTTCCTTGAGTTTTTGATATTAGAATTATAAAAGCTATATGCACTATGTAAAAATAATAAGTAAGTGTAATAAAACTCCTTGAGTAGGTGAAACCATGTTATATTTGGATATTAAACCAACACTTCTTTATCTTTACACAATTAAAGGTAACACAGCAATACTCTAGCTCCGTACTTCCGACCCGTACGACGCTCCAAGCAAAAGTAACCGATCGATCCGCCAGCTTGCGACACGTCACCGTTAAGTGTTGCCACATAAATATTATTAATAACCCATTTTAATTTTAGTAGATTTTAAAATAAATATTATTCAACCTAACACTCGTCAATCCTGACCTTGTGTATGTCCTCATACACACAAGTCTAAAAGAACCTAACACTTGGGCAATCAATCGGTTTTACAAAATCAGTAAGAGGCAGAAAAAATAAATTGTATACGTATATGTAACATAGAATCGCGACCGACGTTTTAAACACAAGGTCCGTTATAATAATAATACTGAATTCATACCTTAATATAGACATAACCATTCAGACAATATGTAGTAAAATATAAATTTCAATAATTAAACCTAAACATAATCTCCTTGACAATAACTTAATACAAGCTAGCTAAATATCACTACCATTATAAAATAAATTGTATAAATGTTTTAACATTCCGTGTACCTAAATATCTGTAATAAGTAACTAGAAATAATAACTGTATTACTACAAACATGTTCTGACTATTTACAAGCGCTTTTTTAAAGTCTACGTGAATGAAAACCTTTTTTATTTTATTTTTAACTAGCTGTGCCCGCGACTTCGTTCGCGTGTTAATTAGTTTATTTTGTTTTTTTTTTTTGTTTTTTCTAAAATAAATGTTTTTTTCTAAAATAAAAGTAGCCTAAGTTACTCCTTATTACATCAGCTACCTGCCAATAAAAGTCCCGCCAAAATCGGTCCCGCCATTTCAGAGATTAGCCGGAACAAACAGACAGACAGACAGACAAAAATTGTAATAAAAAATATTTTGGTGTAGGTACCGTATATATATTCATATTTATGTAGAAAAAAACGGTTATTTCAATATTACAAACAGACACTCCGATTTTATTTATTTGTATAGATGAACATAACATATGTGAGAATTAGTTTTTAATATTTATAATAATAATTCTGACTAAATTGTAATATCTCTTGTTCTAAATCATTTTACAATTAATAACAGCGGTAGTCTTTTTACTAATGTGCATCACAAACTTAGCAAAACAAGTACAATGGTAATTAAACTGACAAACCAATCACATGGTTGCTAAACTGGCATACCAATCACATGGTAGCTAAACTGGCAAACCAATCACATGGTTCCTAAACTGGCATACCAATCACATGGTAGCTAAACTGGCAAACCAATCACATGGTAGCTAAACTGGCAAACCAATCACATGGTTTCTAAACTGGCATACCAATCACATGGTAGCTAAACTGGCAAACCAATCACATGGTTGCTAAACTACTGTGGATGCAACTATCTGAAATAAATGTTTTTAGTATTATAAACTGGCATACCAATCACATGGTATGCTAAACTGGCAAACCAATCACATGGTTGCTAAACTGGCATACCAATCACATGGTAGCTAAACTGACAAACCAATCACATGGTTTCTAAACTGGCATACCAATCACATGGTATGCTAAACTGGCAAACCAATCACATGGTTGCTAAACTGGCATACCAATCACAAGGTAGCTAAACTGGCAAACCAATCACATGGTTTCTAAACTGGCATACTAATCACATGGTAGCTAAACTGGCAAACCAATCACATGGTTGCTAAACTGGCATACCAATCACATGGTAGCTAAACTGGCAAACCAATCACATGGTTGCTAAACTGGCATACCAATCACATGGTAGCTAAACTGGCAAACCAATCACATGGTTGCTAAACTGACATACCAATCACATGGTAGCTAAACTGGCTGCTGTCTTATAAGCTATACCTTTAACTAAATATGAAATGATTAACTATATTGCAATATAATATTATAAATGATATCACTTGATATTAACTAGAACTTGTAACATGCATACTACAAAATAAACTTTCTTTTTTCTTCGTGATCTTATGTATGTCTGTATCATGATTGTCAATGTTTAAAGCAGCTACATGAACCCATAAGGTTGCATACGGTCGGCAGCGTCGGTCGTTTTTCGTTTATATTTGCTATTACTCAGCCCTGGTATTACTGCAATTCTTTACCTGTCATTTCCTAACATCAATACGATACGGTCCTATAAATTGAGGAAGAAGTTTCTTACCCCTGCCAACATTTTTAAAATTTGTATTTTGAATTTTCACCTACTACTTTTATCATATTGGTATTTTTGTATTTCTTGCTCTTCGTCAATTTTATCTTTAACTTTCTTTCTAATTGTTACTATACTACCATTTTCTTGAGTTTCTGGTCTTACTACATTTAATCTCGAGATTGAGATTGAGGCCCCACTGTATCTTACCTACTGTGTCATACCAATGATTCGTCCCACTGTCCAAACAAAACTTTCTAAACGCGTGAGAAGTAAAACTAGACCCGCGATCGCTAATGATTCTATCATTGACTCTAAAGGTACAGAAAATTTTCATCTAAAACCCTTATTGCAACTACAGATTTAGTTTTTCTGACAGGCCTCATAAGAACAAATTCGGTAAACGCATCTACCAACACTAACATATATGAGTTACCTTTTTCGAGCGTACAAAGGGCCCAAGATGGTCAACATGCACGGCGTGGAAAGGAACCTCCACTTTAGGAATGGGATGTAAATAACCGTCATTAGAAGAAGTCTTTTTTGTGTAAGCACATTCGATACAAGCTTCAACGTATGACTTAACAAATTTTGTCATTTTAGGAAACCAGTATGAATTCTTTATACGTTCAAGTGTCTTTTCTACACCAAAGTTGCCAACGTCGTCATGATTCATACGACATAACTGTCATTTTGCATCCTTTGGCATTACCCAACGTATCATCTTCACCATCAATGCACCTATAGAGTTTATTGCCTTTTGTATCCCTAATATGCTTAAGTCCTTCCACGTCTAGATTTGCAGTTAGAATATCTCTGAGGTTAGGTTAGGTATTTTTTTTTTTATATTTCTCTTCCCCCGACATAATCGGAGTCTATGCTTGGCCATGTTCATGCCAGTTCTCGCTTTTTTTCTTCTCGTACTATCATTCCGCATACTATTTCTTTCTGGCATTCGTCATCATTTAGTCTTTATGGGTGGGACTCCCATCTATATATTCCTATTCTAGCTATTCTATTGTTATATTTATTTCTTTATTTTTCTTACTTATATTGGGATGTTTTGGGGTAAATAATGAGCAGGGTTTTATTTTTATTTACATATTGCTTACTTATCTAAATGTAGTCTTCTTTTATATATATCTTAAAATAAAAAATAAAATAAAAATAAAAAAGGTTTTTATTCACGTAGACTTTAAAAAAGCGCTTGTAAATAGTCAGAACATGTTTGTAGTAATATAGTTGTATACATTAGATATTATTTCTAGTAACATAGATATTTAGGTACATCTTGTATGAAAACATTTATAAAATTTATTTTATTATAGAAATGATATTTAGCTAGCTCGTATCAAGTTATTGTAAAGAGATTATGTTTAATTATCTAGTTTAAGTCTAATATTTTTACTACATATTGTCAATGAATCTGTCTATATTAAAGGTATTATTATTATTACGGACCTTGTGTTAATAACGACGGTCGCGCTTTAATGCTACCACCGGATCCAATGCGCCCCAACTGAGAAAACCCAGCGAAACAAACTCAGTGGGTTCATCTACTACCGGTTTCAACACGACCCAGTTGAGACGGTCCGGCGAAACATACTCAAGCGGGCATGAACACGGGATTTGGTCCAATTAGAGTAATTATTTAGTAGGCAAACACAATATATGCTCGATCGGTTGTCTGAATGCTTATTATTTTAGATTATATTTAGGTATACAAAAGAAAAACTTCGAAACAATAACATTATTCATTTTGAGACAGAGTCAATAATTTTAAATTAAGTATATGATAGCAATCATTTACAGATAGTTCACGTAACACAGCAGATCAGTCATGTCTATATGGCTACAAGATCACCAGCGAGCAATGTGCAGGTAGGAAGTGAGAACCAGACGTCTTTGTCATCGATGTACTCTTTAGTGGTGTAATAACCCCTAGCCATAAGTATACGTTTAATACGTGTTTTAAAACTTGTGTCAGGCAGATCAGTAATTTGAGTAGGAAGCTTGATAAAAAACCTAATACAATTTCCTAAAAATGATTTATTAGTTTTGCTTACTCTAAAGCCTGGCATGACTAGTTTGTTTTTATTCCTAGTATTTATATTATGCAGTTCACTTTTCTTTTTATAATTATGAATATTTTTTCTAACAAACATTATATTCTGATATATATATTCCAATGGCACAGTAAGTATATTTATTTCTTTAAACAAATTTCGCAAAGAATCGCGACTGCCTAAACCATAAATGGCTCTGACTGCTCTTTTCTGCAACACAAAAATAGTACCTATGTCAGCCGCCGAACCCCACAGCAGAATGCCATACGACATAATGCTATGAAAGTATGCGAAATACACTAATCTAGCAGTTTGTTCATCTGACAATTGCCTTATTTTCCAGACAGCATAGGAAGCCGAACTTAATTTACCTGCTAACTTTTCAATCTGAGGACCCCATTGCAATTTTGAATCAAGTGTCAATCCTAAAAATACGGTCGATGGGACTAAATCTAATATTTTCGCATTAAGTGCAACTGTTGGTACAATTTGAGTCACATTCGGCAATGAGAACCTGATGCATTTAGTTTTCCCTGCATTTAACAAGAGATTATTTGCCGAAAACCATTCTCATATAAAGCTGAGTGTTTTATTATGCTCAATAAGATCTTTATCCTTTCTATTTACTTTAAATATGAGCGACGTATCATCAGCGAACAAAACTATGTCTGATACTTTCTCTACCAGATAAGGGAGATCATTTATATAAACTAGAAATAAAAATGGGCCCAATATAGATCCTTGGGGCACCCCCATTTTCACAGGATGACGTGCCGAAGTGACACCGCCTATCGAAACCATCTGTTGTCGCCCCGATAAATAGGACATCACAAGATCAAGAGATGTGCCAGATATTCCATAGTACTTCAGTTTAACAACGAGCGTACGATGATCAACGCAATCGAAAGCCTTAGAGAGATCACAGAAAACTCCCAGCGCATCCTGTGATCCCTCCCAAGCCTCCAATGTTGACCTAATTAATGTGCAACCTGCATCCTGAGTAGAGCGGCCCCTTGTAAACCCGAACTGCTTGTTATGCAATATCTCATTCACGTTAAAGTGCGACAACATTTGGCTGAGCATCAGCTTTTCAAATATTTTACCTAAAGCTGGCAGTATTGAGATAGGCCTATAATTCGTGGCATTTTTTGAACAACCTGCCTTGAAAATGGGTATTATCTTACTTATTTTCATTAAATCGGGAAAGACACCATCACTTATACAGCCATTGAAGATGGCTGCAAGGATTGTAGCAATGTTTAGTATGATTGATTTAATTGCTTTAACAGGCAGTCCCCACAAATCTTCTGTGCCTTTCCTTTTAATACTCTTAAAAGCTTTTATAATATCATCACTTGTTACGGATTTAAAACTAAAGTTAGGTACAGTTTGTTTTACGCTTTGATTTAAAAAGAGTTCAGCCACATCTGGTGATGATGCAAGACACTTAGTAATATCCACGGGTATATTTGCAAAAAAAGCAGCTAAAAAATTGGCAATGGTAAGCTTGTCTGAAACCAGTTCATCACCAATATTCAATACTAATGTTTGATCTCTTGATCTACTTTTACCAGTTTGAGTATTAATTATTTGCCAAGCTGATTTTATTTTATTATCAGATTTTTTAATTTTATCTCTTATATATAAAGATTTAGCTTGAATGCAAACTTTTCCTAAGAATGTCTTCTATTGTTGCTGTAAAAAGCTTTAAATCGGATAATATGATATTAGCGAAATGGAACTGTTGACTCAAATTTAAAGAGGTGAAATGGAAAGATATAAGTAATAGAATTATAAACACTTTATCCGTTAAAAACTGTTTGGACTGGAAATAGTAAGGAAAGAATTGGAACAGACTCACAAAACGCCTTTTTCCTTATCCACAAGACGAACTGATTGCTCCCTCGAGGCGATGACTTGGCAGAATTCGACCAGCTGGATCGATTTAAAGACCAACGTCGTACTCGAAGACCTCAGGGAAAGGCACGTAGCTGTCTTCTTGTTTTAAATACGGCGACTCCAACGAAAACCGTTGTGAAGATGACTCGACGTTTTCAAACTCGAACACGAGTCCAAAGTTCTCGATGACGTCCGTACTGCCAACTGCCGACGATCTTGGACCCCCAAAAACGCGACTTAAGAGGCTCGATGTGACCAAAATGTAAAATGAAAGACTAGTGGACTGTAATACTAGTTTATGCAGTACAACATAATATAATTAAACTATGGACTATATATAAAATAATGAGTAAACGCGCGTGTCTTCGGTGCGGTTCGTCCGCCGAGAGTGCCGTTAGACCGGGCGAGAACCGGCGCCCGCGCACCACAATCGATGCCAGCCGACGAGTGCCGATGATGCACGAACACTATATTTGTAATACAGTTTAAACTTATTTTAAATAAGATTAATGTATTTGTTTTCTTATAGTAGTTATTATAACTTAATTTTAAACAAATTTTACACTTTATAGTTTATGATTAGCCCAGTCTTAACTTCACTCCATCTTTATATGCTAACCTATTATATATTCCAATATAAGGGATGAGCATAATTTACCTGTCCGTCTTGTTCCTTTCAATTACGGATTTAGCTATTTTCAAGCAATAATTTAGAAATATGCTCCTATTTTTCCCGGTCATTATCCGCCCTACGTTTTCCTTTGTTAAAGCTTCGTTAATCTCCTGTTCAACATAGTACCTTTCTTTTGCATATACAGGGCATTCCAAGAGTAGATGAGGAACGGATTCTTCAGAGTTTGGGTCACATATACACGATGGGTTCTCCTTACACTTAAATCTGTGTAAGTATTCGGAGAACCCACCGTGTCCTGTCAATATCTGGGTGACAGTTGCGTCAATGTTTATTTTCTTGATGGTCCTGTATGCCGCTGCCGCGTCTGGGAAAAACATTTTTGTGACTGACGCTGTTGTTCCGACTTCTTATCTTCTGCTCCATTCATCAATCGTCGCCGTACGGATGTGACGCTTGATGAAGGAGACAGGATACAAGTCGTAGTCATGTTTCCTGTTTCTCAATATGGCAGCTTCTTTTGCCAGCTGATCCGTTCTTTCGTTGCCCTCAAGTCCAGCGTGAGCTCTAATCCAGAACAAGTTGAATACCTTATTCTGCTTACAGCAAAAGGTTTTCCAGCTCTCGGTTTGAGGGGCAGCGCACCTGTTGTGTTTTTTTTTTTTTTTTTTTGGCATTGACGACTTGCATGCTTCGCTTATTGCTTTTGTAAATGTTTCCGTTTGTTTGTCTATTTGTTCTACTGTAGTTGTGTTTTCGATCTTTATGTTTGTTATTTGGTTTTTAAGGGCTAATTGAATTAGTTTCTCATGAAATTTGGTCCAATTTGCCTTCTTTGTGTTGTAGATTCTTGTCGTTCTTTCTATTCTTATTCCTTTTGATCTTTGTAACTTTACCTTAAAAGTTATAACATTGTGGTCGGAGCTCGTGAGGCCTTCGTCTACTTCCCAACTTTCGACGTGGCTGCTGTATCGCTGTTCCCCTCTTACCGTGTCAAAAGTTGGAATTTCCCCTACGTTAAGAATACGCAGCCCGAGCTCCCCGAGTATCCCGCACACCTCCTCGCCTCTGTGGTCGACCGTAGAGCTCCCCCGCCAGGTGCTCTTTGCATTTGCGTCCCCTCCAACTATAAGTGGTTTTGAGCCATTTTCCGCTGCTATCAGTCTTAGTTGGTCTAGGTAGGGTTCGATTGGTTGGTCTGGTTCGAAGTAGAAGGAGACGAGTGTGATCTTCCATGTACTGGTTTGGATTTCCACCACGACGACGTTTTTACTGGTGAGTTTTTGGTACTGTATTATGTTAAGGTCTTTGTTGAATACGGCTATTGCTGCCTTAACATTCCCTTCTCCTATACCAGTGTCTTGGAAGACCCGCACTCCCCCCTGGTTATTCATTGTTTTCGTAGAGCCTACATATGGTTTCTGCAGCAGCGCTACACTGATTCCTCGCTTCCCTGCCTCTATCAGCAGCAGCAGTTTCTTACGTTGGAGGTTCGCCTGTGCAAAGTCGTATGCAGTTTTCACGCCCTGTGGGCCTTTAGCAATAAGCTACGGTTGATCGTGCTATTTGGTCTCACTTGAAGCGGATTGGGCACTCGGTACTGAATGCGTTATGGTCTGTATGTTAGGTTAGGTTAGGTTAGGGTGGGAGACGGTGGTTGTACGATCGTCGCCTCCCTCCTTCTGGTGGTGATTAGCGGGCGACAGGCGCGGGGGCGCCTTCGCTCGCATTGCACTGATCACCACCCTCGTCGGGCGGGAACGGCCGAGCACTCACGGTCGTTCCCGGGCCTCTCCACTTTGGGAGGGGCGTGCGGGCCCCGCTGTAAAGGCGGGCGGTCGTCGGTGGGGGACTGGACGTAAAGGCTGTGCCGGTTTCCCAGTCCTACTCCAAATAGACGATGCGGGAGTGCCGCTGGGTTATTTTAGTGGGTATGCCGGAGTAGCCGGAGAGTCCCACATAACCCGTCCATCCCCCAATGGGCGGGTATGCGTAACGCATTTTTTCCCAGCGCAAACAAAAAAAAAAAAAAGGTTAGGTTAGGTTCCAGCCGTCTCCGCCACCACCCCTGCCGGTCAGTCGTCGACTGGCAAGGGAAAGGGGAAGGGTTCGCCCCCAGCCGGTGCCAAGAGGAACCTAGTTCCTCCCAAGACCGCGGCCGTCGTGGTGACGCTCACCGCAAAGGCCGCGGAGCGGGGTGAGACGTACGCGTCCATAATGGTGCGGGCGCGTGCAAATGCCGATCCCACCAAATTGGGGATCGGTAAAGTCTCATGCCGCCGGACACAGGCTGGGGCCCGAATCTTCGAGTTCCCGGGTGCCGAGGGCGGTAAGAACGCTGACCTCTTCGCAGCAAAGCTGCAAGAGGTCATTGCGGACGACGCGAAGGTGGCCAGGCCGGTGAAGTCGGCGGCCTTCGAGGTGACGGACCTCGACGACTCCGTCACCAAGGAGGAGGTGGTAGCGGCGGTCGCAGCCATAGGTGGCTGCGCAGTCGCAGCGGTGCAGGGCGGGGGCATCAGGCCCGGGCGCGGTGGCATGGGCGCAATTCGCCTGGAGTGCCCAGTCGCCGCTGCCAAAGCCGTCCTCGAGAAGGGACGGCTCGCCGTCGGGTTCAGCTCGGCGGCGGTCCGGGCCCTTGAGGTCCTGCCGCTGAGGTGTTACCGGTGCTTCGGCATCGGTCACACCCGGGCCCTCTGTCCGTCCAGTGTCGACAGGACGGACAGCTGCTACCGCTGCGGCAAGGAGGGGCACAAAGCCGCCTCCTGCGAGGCCACCGCACCGCACTGCGCGGTGTGTGCCGCCAGTGGCCGCCCTGCGGGCCACATAATGAAGGGGAGGAATTGTATTCCTCTCCTTAAGAAAGGCAAAGCGCAGGCGCCGACCCGGCCTGTCGCTGCCACCGCCACCCCAGTAGCTGGGACCTCGGCGGCTGTGGAGGAGGAGGGTGTGATGTCCGATTAATGGGTAGAGTCGGACATCGCATCCTCCAGGCGAACACCAACCACTGCAGAGCGGCACAGGATCTGCTGATGCAGACTGTGGCCGAGTGGTTGGTGGACGTGGCGGTGGTCGACGAGCCGTACTCGATACCTGGCCGTTGGCTGGGTGATCGGGACGGCATGGTGGCGTTGGTGTCGCGGCCTGCCACGGACTCCCCTCCCCTCTCGCTTTTAGAGAGGGGTCCGGGATACGTGGCCGCCGCGTGGGGAGACATAGCCCTGGTCGGGGTTTATTTCTCCCCAAACCGCCCTCTAAGGGACTTCGAGGATTTTCTCGAAGTCCTTACGGCAGTCGTCGGGAGGGCGGCGCCACGTCAGGTCGTCATATTGGGCGACCTGAACGCCAAGGCGGTGGCCTGGGGCAACCCAGCGGCGTCCTGCAACGTCCGGGGGCACGCCGTCGAATTTTGGTCGGCCTCGTGCGGCGTGTCCCTCCTGAACAGGGGGGATGTTCACACGTGTGTGCGGCAACGGGGAGGGTCAGTGGTTGACGTATCGTTCGCCACCCCCGTTCTAGCCGCCCGCGTCGTGAACTGACGGGTGGAGATGGTGGAGACCCTGTCGGACCACCGATATGTGCGGTTCGACATCTCCACCCAGAGCCCGCGGGGGATGGCCCGCTCGGGCCAATCTCCCTTCCCGCGGTGGGCTCTCACCCGCCTGGACCGGGAGTCAGCCCAGGAGGCGGCGTTCCTCGAGGACTGGCTCTCGCCCCCTGTGGAGGGCACGGACGTGGACGCCGCAGCGGTTCGGCTGCGGGGGTCCCTGACCGGGGTGTGCAACTCTAGCATGCCTCGGTCTCGCCGTCCGCCCCCCCGTCGTGCCGTTTATTGGTGGACGGTGGAGCTGGCGGGGCTCCGGGCCGCGTGCGTGGAGGCCAGGAGGGCCTACACGCGGAGTCGGCGGCGCACCAGCCGATGTCAGGCTGAGGAGGACCGCCTCTACGCCTCTTACCTAGAGGCAAAGACGGTCCTCAAGTCGGCAATGTGCGCCGCCGAGGACTCGGCAAGGGCCGAGATGCTGGAGGGCCTCGACAGGGATCCGTTTGGGAGACCATACAAGCTGGCGCGGAGCCAGCTGCGTCCGTATGGTCCCCCAATAACGGAGACCCTAGAGCCGGCGTTGCTGGATGGGGTGGTTCGGTCACTGTTTCCGCGCAGGACCGACTTCACCCCACCAACGATGAACCCCCCACTGGGGGGGGTGGTGGCTTCGCCGGAGGAGGAGGTGCCTCCAGTGTCAGCGGAGGAACTTCGCGCGGGGTTCTGCCCCTCCGCGCGAAGAAGACGGCCCCTGGACCGGACGGCGTCCCCGCACGGGTGGTGGCCATCGCGGCGTCCCTCATGGAGGAAAGGCTTCGGGACCTCTTCAGCGCGTGCTTGACGGCTGGGAGGTTCCCGAAGCCATGGAAGGAAGGCAAGTTGTGCCTTCTCCGGAAGGAGGGACGCCCGGTGGACTCCCCCTCGGCATACCGGCCCATCGTTCTGCTAGATGAGGTCGGTAAATTGTTCGAGGGGATCGTCGCCACCCGGCTAAACAGCCACTTGCGGGAGGTAGGGCCGGACCTGTCGGACGCCCAGTTCGGGTTTCGACAGGGGCGTTCGACGGTCGACGCGTTGGCCCTACTCAGGGGCCAGGTGAAGGAGGCGGTCGAGGCAGGGGACGGAGTGTTGGCGGTGTCGTTCGACATCGCCAACGCCTTCAACTCCGTGCCCCACTCGACCATATTGGAGGCACTCCGCTACCACGGAGTGCCCCAATATCTGCGGGTGATCCTGGCCAACTACCTGGAGGACCGGTAGGTCCTCCTGGCGGACAGGACGGCCAGGATCAGGCGCTACGGCGCGGAGTCCGGTGTTCCACAGGGTTCGGTGCTAGGGCCCCTCTTGTGGAACATCGGATTCGATTGGCTGCTGCGCGGCACCCTCCTCCAGGGGCCCTACCGGCTAATTCACTGAACTTCATAAATTTTGGTGGAATTCAAATACATGAAGATTAAATGAAGATCATGATTGTGCACCGTAATATTTCCTGAATTTCATTGGCGTTTGACTGGAGATCAAATTGATGACGTCATTGGTTGAACGAATTATTTACGTAGCGTTTAGATGATACATTTTGGTATAATTTAAAATAATTTGAACAATTATAACAATTAACTTATAGACTATCTTTGTATATTATTTATATCGAACTACTTATCTCTTTAACTTAACTTATGATTTTCACTTTGTGAAGTCTGTAAAATGGTAAAAACATTATAAAATTGTTAACCATATTAAACTTTGCGGCGATGGATGACCGCAACCAAACGCAGTGTCAACTGTCAAAAGAAAAGAGGTTATGTTTTTATTTTATGTAGGTACGGTGTTCCGCGAAAAACCTTAAGATATTTTAAAACTGCAAAAATAGTGTAATTATAATAGTGTGTAGTCCGGAAAGTATATTGACAACCAATAATGGGGCAAACATAATTACATTGTATATAATGAAAATAATGTTGCCACTTTCATTTCTGTAGTGTTGTCCTACCGATTTTATAGGTGCCGATTATTTGAACCGTATAATTTAAAATGCCGAAATTAAAAATTTTAATTGATGAATTGAGGGGTGTTATTTATTATATAAATAATTGATATATTTCGTTATATTCAATACATTTGATAATTTAATATTGGAAATAGGAATATCCGTCGAATCGAGTAAACATTATTTTGTGAGGAAGAAAAGCATAATGTGGGAGTGACGAGGAGTGAGGAGTGGAGTGGTGGTTTCCCTGTTGGCAACGCTATCGCTAACAGCTGAATTTGAATGTCCTCAATTTTTTTTTTAAATTTTCTTTGTATCTAAGCTTAATTATCAATAAATCACTGAGTATTTAGTATATTAAAAGTGTTCCACGTATTAATATTGTATTTTGTATGTGAAAATCGTGTGAGTGAAGTGGTTGTATTGTGACAGTTACGGTACATTTGTATGGACTTTAAAGGTAATACCACTGCATTTACAAGTAATTTCACGTCGAATTGCATTAATTATAATTTTATTTGGCATAGACTAAGGTTTAAAGTTATTTATAACATAAGTTATCGCCTATTAGTCTAGTTATCGATATTAAATACGTGAACATAACACAGTTATAGAACCAATTCGAACCAATGTTTAGTAAATGTATACCTACCTGAATACATGTGGCTTGGTTGTGAATAAGTCAAGATCAGAAAAGTCAACCAACTTATTGTAACATTTAGTGGCTCTTATAAAAAAAGAGTTTCGTCTGTAGTTTGTATTGCTGTAGGGGACGTTGAAAATTAGTACCCTGACAGATCTCGTAGGGGTGCGTAATTCTTTCTTAGAGAGGATATGTGGGGAGTCAATGGAAGATTGTGCTAGCTTTACTAGATATGAGATATCTGATATAGTTCTTCTCTACTTGAATGGTAGTAGATGGTATCTTTTCCATCTCGATTCATAACTAGGGTCGTCAGTCCTACAATTACATTGAAGGTATCTCGTGAAGTTCTCTGTGTCTTCTCTGTCTTGAAATATAAATATCATACCGTGGGCACTAAACTTGGGAGCAATTTTCAAGTGAGCTACGATCGAAGGAACAATAGAGTATATTTGCTATTTCAACACCATTTCATTGGAGCAGGACCTTTTTAAAAATTTGCTTTATTTATTAATTTGTTACTATTGTATTAAATCAACCTGTTAAATACCTTGTGAATTATATCTGCGCCCTTGAAGAGGGTTACATGATAGATTTGGTAACACGACTAACAAACTTTGATCAACAGTAGCATGTGGCGTCAAGAATCCAAGTTTCTTAATCTACCAATCTTGACTTAGTTACTGAATTTTTTTGTTTCCAATACTTCGCTTTTTGTGGGAGTAACATTAGCACTGACGCTGGGTGGTCTTATTAAGTAGCATTCTTTTTGCTGCAAAAGATGTGACACATTCTTAAAAACTTGGACAGCCATTACCGCGGTATTTTAGCTAGCAAATCTAGAATTCAACAGTCCTCGAAAATAATTGACTCCGATGCTCTTCCTCCATACCCTTCTTATATCTGAACAACTACACACAAACAGATGTCCAGCGCGAGAACCAAACCTCGGACACGAAGAGGCTAGGTGACTGTCTTAGCCGCTGTGCCACATGTGAAGTCAAATTCACTGCACTTATAAACAACATACCTATTGTTACTTATTTATTAAGTATTAGTGGCTAAAAGTCAAAGTTAAATAAACAAGAAATATTGTAGAAGTAGGTAAAATATTTCGTGATTATTACATTTTTTTTTCCAAATATCCCATGTTTAATGTAGGTCAATTGTAGGTTAGGTAATATTACCTATTCTCATAAAAAATACGGCATACTAACAATATCAATGTCTCTTATTTAGAAGGATCAACCAACTTTTTTTTTCATAAAATTTAATTAAAAAATATTTAAATGACAAAGGTTGGTAAACTCAAAAGTTTATCTACTTAATTGTCAGAAGTTGATTATAAAAGCACCAATAGCTAAAATAGTGATTCATGAGAAAAGTATAAATCAAATAGTTCTTTGCATCAAAATGATCTTCACAACAAAAGGCAATCATTTTCGGTCCGATTGAATGCTGTCTGCGTGTTGCGGTCATCCATTTCTTCGACACTTATCCGGGTGTTTTACCATTGGAATTAAAACACTTAGGGACTGCACAGCATTTACTATTCATTTTCTGGTAATAAAATCGCAAGTACGAGCCACCAGCAGCGGTGATTAAATGAATAGTACCTATATGTATACCCACGAACCGGCCGGCGCGCTGCGTGATGGGAGCTGTGACGTCACAGCGCGATCAAGCACCGCGTACGGTTTTAAATAATATAGCGTGAAAATGCGCACATTGATTGTTATTATCTCGGCTGTCTTTGGGAATATAAAAAAAGTAAAAATGCAGATGTTCTTGTATTTTCTCCTAGATTACTATCGCATATCTAGAATAAAAGCTCATTGACTCATACTACAATGGAGCCCATAAATAAAAAAAATATCAGGCAAATTAAGTTCTGCAGAATATGTCGATAAAGACAAATAATTTAAACTACCTACTCCTTACTACCTACTCCTTACTCGACTTTGCCACACAAATTTTAATTACTTCATCAAATTCCAGAAGCTTGCTAGAAGTACATGCGATTTATTGGAATAAAACCAAATATTTCTTGGTTTTGTCTTTTCTTCACATCATCGGTTTAACGATTACTTTCGATTGCTGACATCACTACTTTAAAATGAAATAACCTAGCAACACAGTAAATGTTAACCGGTTGGTTTCTGACACTGGCACAAATTGTTGAAATATTCAGCAGATTGCCATAATTCATAAAAAAAAAAAAAAAAAAAAAAACTTTAATTTTCGTGAACTAAAAAGCGCGGGAAACGTTGAACCGAATGGTCGATTTTTCTTTCTGATAATTATTTATATTCTATTTTGTATATTATAGGGATAAGTACTGTGTGTTAGTGTTAATATTATTAATATTTAGTTTACATATAATAATTTTTGTGTATAGATAGACTTCGGTCTCGGTAAGTCTTTTATGTATTACTGTACAACGTCCCAAAAATATCTCGAAATAAAATAAAACACGTGTGTCCAGAGCAAGACAATTTATTGCACAAAAGGCCGCGGAGGTCATGTTTCGTAGGAAAATCTCAATAGCGCCATTCAGAAAATATGACGTCACTTGTACAACGCCATCTCTTATTCATAAAGGTAACTAACTAAAACGAATGACATATGATTCTAATTATTTGAACAGATTAGACATTCCGCCCACCATGGACGGCTCCGTCCATCAAACTTAACATGACAATATAAATTTAAATTAATAATTGGTTGTTTGGCTATGTAATATAATCTAAACCTAGGGCCTTACATCTACGAAACAAGTTCACGTCTTATGAAAATAAAAATTAAACAACAGTAAGACAAAGTAAAACATACAAGTTCATTTAAGTGAATTCACAAACTTCATATATAAATTTCATCGAAAAGATTTTAAACAATAACTTAGAGTTCACAGGTAAAATTATTAATTTAGATAATGTTCTTTTAATCTCATTATTTTTACACCGAATGGTTACAACGCGAGTAATGTTGTCCAAACCTGGATGTTTATGTGTAATAACCCCGTATAGCCATCTAGCGGGAGGAAGACCATCCTCCTTCACCAGAACAACGTCTCCAATCTCAGGTTCAGACTTACAATCTGTCCATTTATATCGATGCTGCAATTGAGTTAAATACTCTAGTGACCACCTACGCCAGAAATGTTGAAGCATTTTTTGCGTCAGATGCCACCGCTTCAGATTACTTATGGATGAATTTTCATAATTCACATCGGGTACCGTTACCAAAGGTTCACCCACAAGAAAATGCCCAGGCGTCAAAGGACACAAGTCTTCTGGATTGTTAGAAAGCTGAGAGATCGGCCTCGAGTTAAGGCAGGCTTCAATTTGAGCCAGCACAGTGGTCATTTCTTCAAATGTCAATGTATTGGTACCTATAATTCTTTTCAAATGGTGCTTCGTGGACTTGACACCCGCCTCCCACCATCCTCAAAAATTTGGAACATGGGGAGGTATTTTTTTTTTTTTTTTTTTTTTTTTTTTTTTTTTTTGATTAAACCCGCCAAACTGCGTAACAGTTTGTCGGCGGGAATAGCGCTTAAGTTATTTAAACTTACAATACAATTAGCTATTTAAACTAACAATACAATTATAAAATACTTATAAATAACCACGACACCTCTGATATTGATCAAGTGTATAAGTTAAGCACACTCAGTTTGTTCAAACTCATTGAGTAAGAATTTCCGTAGCTTATGTTTTAAACATTGTTTACTCATCTTATGCTTACTGTGGTCTTGTCTAAGCCATGAGATTTTATTGAAGACTGTTGGCGTCAGATACTTATTGGTTCTTAAGCCATAATAGTTGTTAGTTGTAGTTTGAACATACATATGTTCTCGTACGCGTCTGGTGTTGTAGGCGTTCTGGATTCGTACTTTAAATTCGTCACTGTAGTATTGCTCAAGTACCAATAAGTATTTGACCTTCTGATGTATCGGCAGTATGTTACATTTAACAAAAAGTTTAGAATAGTTTTCTTGACAATCTATCTTCGTTCTTGAATCGACAAGATATTTCAAAAAGCGAATTTGCAGTGCTTTTATAGTATTTAGGTAGGTTTTAAATGTGCGACCATATGTACATAATCCATAGCTCAGCAGTGACTCGGCGAGGGCAAAGTAAATCATACGCAGCGTTTTCCTACTTAAAGGTGTTTTTAATGTGTAAAATTTACTAAGTACTGACCTTAATTTTGTGCAAACTGTGTCAACCTGAGTTCTCCAATTCGCGTGTCCACCCAGAGACCTAAGTACTTAAACTTACTGACATACTCCAGTCTATCACAGGTACAGTTGGCCTGATTCCTGTGTAGACAGTCAAATGTGTGACCCACGACACCTATTTCTGAGCTTCTAATGTTTTTAGCTACTTGATTGTGTGGTGAGTATATATGCATTATTTTGGTTTTGCTTAAGTTTATTATGATTCCGTTATCGTGAGCCCACTTGACGATACTATCAAAATCCGCCTGCAGAATGGCTCTAGCCTCCTGTATGTTCTTAGAGGAGTACAAAGTCAAAGTCAAAGTCAAAGTCAAAGTAAGTTTATTCCGTAAAAATTTTACATTTATGTGGAATCGTCATATTTTTTTACATGCAGCACATGTCATCGGCGTACATATACACTCGGCAATTTTTTACTACGTTACTCACGCTATTGACGTGCATAATGAAGCTAACCGGCCCGGCGACGGATCCGGTTGGCACGCCCAAGTTTACGGCGGACTCCCGTCCTGTGACTCCTGCAATACTCGTTTGGAGGGTTCTGCCACACAAGTAGTTGGGTAAGGCCGTAGATTTTGCCACTTTGTAACGAATAGTAACATAGACACTTCTTTGTTACGATAACGTAAAAGTAACGCGAAAGTAAAATATAATTTTGCAAGGGTGATTTCATATCGCACTCTGAAGTGAAAGTTTGTCATTAACTACTTGGATAAAAAATAATGGATCGAATTTCTGTCTTGTTTAGTAAAATTGTTGGCTAATTTCTTAACATTTCAGTGGTAACAAAATAAAAATTAGTTATGCGTTTGGAGGAAACAGAAAAACAATTAAACCATCTACGGTTTGGAGTTATTTATTACGAAACCATGGCAATATGTTCACTTAATCAACGGATGACAATCCAAAACTACATTCGAAGGAATTAGGTAACAGATAAACAAAAGGAAATGAAATAAAGAAAAAAACATAATCTGGCCTCTTGTGCACTTTAAGTAAGAAAACTTAAAATTGTTATTATTCAAACTCTCCTCCTCAAACTCAACAACAACATTCTATTAATTATGAAATATAAGTTTTACAAAATATAATAATACTCTAAAACATAAGTCAAACAGTGAGATCGGTAAAGTTTTAAAAGTAAAAACGATCCTACTGTGAGGTAATGCAGTAACATATTAAACACCTAGTAATAGACTCTTACAATAGACTCAAACACTAATAAATAAAATGAATATTATTTATATTTATTCGGTAGGTAATTGTAAAATCACAGGACAGGATTAGTAAATCAAGATAGACGTAAAAAAGTTATTCTCAGGTAATATCTAACTATAATACTGTCATTTATGTTTAAAATAAAGTTAGTTTGCATATTTTTCCAACTCTCCTCTAATTCTCTTTTTCCAGTCTGTATAACTTCTCCACATTGTTCTTCTTTTTCTTCAGTCTGGATATTTTCTTCTCTTCCTTCAGTCCGCATATTTTCAGCAATTTAATCTTTTTCTCCGTGCTTTATTGTCAGACTAGCCTTACTGTAAACTAGCCTTTACAGACACTTATGTTACGTCACATAAAACCTTATGTCACCGGTAACATAAAAGTATCATAAAAGTAACGTACAAGTAACATATTATTGGAGTGTTTAGGTCATAATTTGAAAATAAAACAGTTTTTCATGCCAAAACATGCTTTCTCGATCAATGTTAGCTTTGGCGCATACGTGAATAGTATTTTAAATATAAACAAATGTCTACTTACCTTCAAAAATTGCAGAAAACTTTTTTTATATTACTGACGAAATTCACGCATGTAGTTTTTGACAAGATCCAAAGAGAACAAAATGGTGCTTCTTTTTGATTTTTAACATAGTTGTTTGGGGTTGCCAACCTAATTCCCACAATTAACCCAGTTTTATATAAAGACTAGATATTACTCGCAACACTGGTATCATAAAAAAGTAACATAAAAGTGTTAAAATTGAAGACATGTTTTATAACTAGGATAAGAAATAAACAAATGGTGTTTGAACTCAATGTTATATTGAATTAAGTAGCTCAATCATGGTACTTTCCATACGTTTAACACTTTATGTCGAACCTCTTACACTATCTGTAACATAGTCGATTGTTTTCGGATCGCACTTTTAGGACATTAACTTTTTGTATGAAACTGATATAATATGTCATCAACGCATTTAAATTAATAAAAAAAAATTACACAAATTATAGCTACATTGTAAACTTACACAGAATTCTTAGATGTATTTCTACAAGAAAAAAATATGTCAGCTGGAAACTAAATAAAAATAGGTGTACAAAATTAGGGGTACATTCTTGATTATGAAAAAAGTGGCAAAATCTACGGCCTTACCCAGTTACGGAACCACTTGTTTGTGGGCCCTCTTATCCCGCAGTCATCCATGGCCTGGAGTAGCACTTCGTGATCTAAAGTATCGAAAGCCTTTTTATAGTCGATAAATAGTGCTAGGACCTGGTGACCCTGGTCTAGCCTATGATTCAGATCTTCCGAGAATTGCGATAAAGCAGTAGCTGTGCTGCGACCTTGCCTAAATCCGTGCTGCACGTCAGATAATATGAGGTTCTGCTCTAAAAATTCACTAACTTGTCCAGTTACTATTTTTTCAACAATTTTATTAACGACTGATAAGATGGCTATCGGTCTATAATTGGTGTAGTCAGTGTGTGCTCCCTGCTTAAAGATAGGCCTAATTAAAGCTTTTTTGAGGAGATTTGGATATTCTCCCCGGGACAAACACATGTTTACAAAGTGTGCCAAAACAGGTGAAATTTGTCGATTAATACTTTTTAAATCCATGGCTCGAATACAGTCGATGCCTGGCGCCTTATCACTGCTTAGCTGGTCAATAACCTTAGATACGGTATTGCCACACACGGGCTTAAAACGAAAACTTACGTTACATGCTGCCACGTATTGGGTTCGTTCTAACAATTGTATGCTACAGACATGCTTTATGTCAGAAATCTCTTGAGTAAACGTATCTGCAAACTTACTACATATATTATACATACTATCCTGTTTCCCAAAAAATCTTTTAATTATGTTATCTATGCCTTCTTTTTTCCTGCCTAACCAGCAATTGATCATTTGCCAGATTTTTTTTGGATCCCCTTTACATTTTTTTATTTCTAGTTGCCTATGTGCATTTTTAGCCTTATATATTAATTTATTTACTTTATTTCTCAACCGTGTGTATTCCAACCTCTTTGTACTGTTGTTAGGAGCATCTTTCCAATCCCTAAATAACTTATCCTTACGTAGTATCATGTTATTTAATGATTTATTTATCCATGGCTGTGCTACTCGCTTCTTACACTGGTTCATTAAAAGTGTTTTGCTATCTTTATATGTATTGCTAAATATAGACAATAACGTATCATATAGAACTAAGGGACAGTTGATAGTCAATAGTTCAGGCCAGTCAATGTTAGAAAGTTTTTTATGAACTAATTTTGAACTTATCACATACCGAATGTCCTTGTCCTCACTTTCGTTCCAGGTTTGCTTTGAAGCCGTAGGTATTGAGACTCCAACCATGTGATGATCCGACACATAACACTCGATAACGTATGACACACAGTCTAGTAACAGTTTAGAACGCACCCACACATGATCAATACACGACACTTGTTTTATACCTGCTACAATGGCTTCTCTCGTCACCTCTGTGGCGGGTATGACAGACTGTAACCCTAGCTCACACAAGCAGTTTTTATAGCACGAAACTTGAGAATTGTCACTATCTCCTATTAAGTTGATATTTATATCTCCTACCAACACTACTTCTTCGCTAGATGGGATATTACTTATTGTCTGCTCGACTTCCTCCATGAATAACGACTTGCACGTATTAGGGGGTCTATACAAAGCAAGGATATTAAGAGTCGAGGAGTCTAGTATCAGTTTCCCATGGAGTAGCTCGACTGCGCGAGTCTGCGATTTTTCTGCACACAGTCTATACTTATCTTTAACATAAATGACTAGTCCTCCTCCTCGTGAGCGTTCCCTTGTGTTCGAAAATGAATTGTAACCTTCTATGTTATATAGTGTCAACTCGTCTTCCTTAATATTAACCTCGGATAGCACTAACAAATCTATATCTTGCGGACAACACTGTAATAACACTAATAGTTCATCGAAGTGTTTTCTTAGGGAGCGAATGTTTAAATGTACTATGTGTATGTATTCACTGTGGCTAGATAAACTTCTTGCCCAGCTGCTAATACTTTGGTATCTTTTAAATTGACAGTCAAGTGCGGTAATTGCATCAAACCGATCCACTGTTATGTAATATATTGATCACAATGTGTACATCGCGCTATGCGCGCTTGTATAGGTATCTAGGAGTAAATATGGCTGCCGTTACTCCTCCCTATCCACAATCCGTTCAATATCACTTTCGCTCCTAATTGCCAATATTTTCTTTTGTTCGTCACTTTTTTTTATAAGTATTTTTCCATCCTGAACCCATATGTATTTATAGGTATTTTTTAGCTGGTTTTTAGCAAGCCAAAGTAGGTTTCTTTTGTATTTAGTGAGATTTTCGTTAATATAAATACGACTATCGCTTTTAGTGCCATATACCTGCCCATTAGTTAAGCGAACTTTGCGACTTTTGATCCGTTTACTGCGCGCTTCTTTTGTTGTGAACGTTATCACCACTGGCTGCGGTTTATCGGTATCAGGTTTTTCTCGTCCTACCCTTTCTACTCGGTCAATCAGACTGGTGTCGAGTTCGAGCTTGTGGGCAATTGTGGCAACAACTGCGGTAATTTCTTCGTTCTCTTTTCTCTCCAATCCAGCTAATTCTACTTTTCTTTCGTTCTCTTTTTCTTCCAGGTTATTTAGACGTTCTTCCAGGGACTTGTTACACTTTTCTAGGTACGCATTCTTGTTTTCTAAGGCTTTCATTTTCTTTTCCGCTGATGTTTGGAACTGGCACAGTTTGTCATATTTTTCAGATACGAAATCAATCAACTCGGCCAGGTCTTGTAATTTTTTTTGCATCATATAGATTACATCCATCTTTTTATTCATTTCCGCCAGGGTGACGGCAATATTTGGTTCTGTTTCTGGGGTAGGCGGGTCAGACAGCGGGATGCAGTCTACACATTTTTCATTAGTAAAGGTTTTATTCGTGACACATTTCTTGTGGTAGATTGCTTCGCACGGTCCTTTACATCTTACGAACTCCTCCTTCGCCATCGAAATAAATTTACTACACCTTTTACACTTCAACATGATTTCGGTAACCAATAGAGGGTATTTTGTATCAGTTGTATCGCTAGTTACAAAGCTACAATGCACGGGCTAAGACACGACCGTACGCTAAGCGCGCGCGCAGGTAACTGAAATGCCAAGTCGTACCATTCGTATACAATGTCGCCCATGCGCATGTGACCGCCCGTAATATTCTGAATATTCATGAAAAAATATCGAAAATAAACTTCAAAAGGGGGGGTCTATCTGTAACATTTATCATGTTATTCAATTTTGAATTTTTTAAGTAGAGTTTGTAGACTTGCTTTCTATTTTTTGACACATCTCCGAAGTTTATGGGTCGATTTGTATTTTGTTTATTATTTCCAAAAGCTTATGAGTTATTTTAACAGGTTAATTAACATTTTACTAAAAATTATCGACTACGAAAAAAAAAAACGGAATCGAAGTAATTTTTTCGGTAAAAAATTGTGTATTTATTTTAAAAAAACTAGTGTAAGTCCATAAATTATCCCCATAGGACCACTTTTTTAATCATTATTTGTAATCTACTACATAACAGCTAAAAATTCACAGAACATTACTAATACCTATCTCTAAAAAAAAACCAGCAAACAACTTGTTGAACATTTGCAACTATTCAAATAAAAAGGGTCGCTCAGGTAGAAACCGGTTCCTAGAAACAGCTTTTTAACAATTGCGTCCCTACCACGTGCACACCCTTGTCGGCTAGCGTTACTTCATTCAGTCGCTTGATTACTGACCCCGTGACGCTACGTGTTTTGTGATTTGTGCACTACTTAATCTTGTGAGGAAAGTTTGTTAACTACTCGTATCATTGCAATGGTACGATTGCGTGATCTACCGCCGTCTCATGTGGCTGACATGCATTTCATTTACGGTGTTTGTAATGGAAATGCACGCGCTGCTGTCGAAGAGTACAGACGTCGATATCCAAGTAGACCAGTACTTGGGTACCGATCCTTCATTGCCGTACATCGTCTTTTTTGCGAAAGAGGATTATTTCCGCAACAAAATGAGCCCGGCGTGATTGTCCTCTTTCGCAAAAAAGACGATGTACGGCAATGAAGGATCGGTACCCAAGTACTGGTCTACTTGGATATCGACGTCTGTACTCTTCGACAGCAGCGCGTGCATTTCCATTACAAACACCGTAAATGAAATGCATGTCAGCCACATGAGACGGCGGTAGATCACGCAATCGTACCATTGCAATGATACGAGTAGTTAACAAACTTTCCTCACAAGATTAAGTAGTGCACAAATCACAAAACACGTAGCGTCACGGGGTCAGTAATCAAGCGACTGAATGAAGTAACGCTAGCCGACAAGGGTGTGCACGTGGTAGGGACGCAATTGTTAAAAAGCTGTTTCTAGGAACCGGTTTCTACCTGAGCGACCCTTTTTATTTGAATAGTTGCAAATGTTCAACAAGTTGTTTGCTGGTTTTTTTTTAGAGATAGGTATTAGTAATGTTCTGTGAATTTTTAGCTGTTATGTAGTAGATTACAAATAATGATTAAAAAAGTGGTCCTATGGGGATAATTTATGGACTTACACTAGTTTTTTTAAAATAAATACACAATTTTTTACCGAAAAAATTACTTCGATTCCGTTTTTTTTTTTCGTAGTCGATAATTTTTAGTAAAATGTTAATTAACCTGTTAAAATAACTCATAAGCTTTTGGAAATAATAAACAAAATACAAATCGACCCATAAACTTCGGAGATGTGTCAAAAAATAGAAAGCAAGTCTACAAACTCTACTTAAAAAATTCAAAATTGAATAACATGATAAATGTTACAGATAGACCCCCCCTTTTGAAGTTTATTTTCGATATTTTTTCATGAATATTCAGAATATTACGGGCGGTCACATGCGCATGGGCGACATTGTATAGAAAGTCAGCTATTTCCGAAGCTACCATAGACGTTTCAGCATTGAGTAGCTGTCGCAATTCCTTCGCACTACCAACAAATGTGGTCCCATTATCACTCCTTAAGTCCAATACTCGCCCACGTCTGGCCACTAAACGCTTAAAAGACGCAAGAAAACTTTGAGTAGTCATGTTACTGACAACAACCTCTAGATGAATAGCTCGAGTGGACATGCAAACAAACAAGCATATATAGCCTTTAGTGGCGTGATGACCACGACCTTTAGAGATTCGGATGCTGATTGGACCTGCGTAATCTACGCCACTGCATAGAAAGGGCTTCTGAGCAGAGACCCTGGCCTTTGGTAATTGGCCCATCATTTGTTGATGCGTATGTTTTGAATGTCGAATACAAGTTATACATTTATGAACATATTGCCTAACGAGAGTCCTTGCATTGAGTATCCAGTATTTGGATCTTAAAAAATTAAGCATTAATTGCGGCCCGCCATGCAAAGTTCACTCGTGAGCTTCCACAATCAAAAGATTGGTGAAGTGTGATTCATGTTCACATTCCTTCATTCGTAAAAATCTTCTACAGTATGCGATTACTCTCATTAACCTACTGAACTTAGAAAATCTAGTAAATAGACTATCATCATATTCTAATGGAGATGCATAACATTTTGTCTTTACCTTTCTTTCTTCAAACGTAGTTGCTTGTTTATTTTCTTTTATTATAGTCTATTTTATTCAGTAACCAAACTAGACCTCTTTCCCAGAGTTGCATATCGTTACACGCAGTAGGAGAAACCATATGAGTTGAATGTAACGTGAATACGGTATTGTGGCATGTCTCGCTTTGGTTGATTTTGCCTACTTGACCAGATAAGATCCAACCTAGTCTAGTATTTTGTGCAATAAGCTGACCAGGTGGACCTCTGACTATACCTTCTAACAAAATCTGGCCATAAACTTCGGCGCCTAAAAGCAAATCAATCTTGTTCGGAGTATTGAACGACCGATCTGCTAAAGCCAAAGACGAGATTGAGGGCAAAACATTTGCCACAGCCTTCATTTTCGGTAAATAGGAAGTGATTTTCTTTCAAATATAAGCCTTAACAGTGATAATAAAACTAGGATCGATGCGTGATTTGACTTTGATGAGAACCGTCGAATTTAATGAAATCACTGACTGGCCTTGATCACAACCTACACCTGAAATGGAACCTTTAATTGGTATTCTTTTGAGACCTAAGAGCTGGACTGTGGACTCCGTCACAAACGAAGCCTGAGAACCCTGATCTAACAGGGATCTTAAAACTATATCAGTACCGCTCTTAGATTCCACTGCAATTAACGCAGTGGCCAATAATATTTGACTACAACTATTAGTCAAACAACTTACCATATTAGTGGAATTGCTCTGGGTTGATATGGTACAAGCTGACACGGTGTTCTCTGTAACTTGATCAGTTTCGTTACAATCACTAACTGATTTTGAGACATTCTTGAGATGAAGAAGACTATGATGCTTCTTTTTACATATATGACATCTGGTAGACTGGCGGCATGCATATACGGAGTGATTTGCCCCTAGAGAGTTATAGCATAAACGATTTGTTTGGACAAAATTACGACGCTTATCAATATCGAGACTGGCAAACTTTTTACAATAAGCAAGCTTATGGCTATCCTGACAACATATACACAATGTAGAGGACACATGGAGCGACTTGACTGGCATATTAGGAATGAGCTGATGACGTTGTTGGTCTTTGTTGTCCAAAAACTCCAAAGACCGAAATCTTTGTTCAAGGAAAGATTTGAACTCAGTCATTGTGGGCAAGTTGTCTGAACAAGTACTAATTTTAACTTCCCATTGTTTACGTGACTCAGTATCTAGCTTTAAACTTAAAACATATATAACAATAATATCCCAATGCTCAACCATTATACCTAAATTTTCCAAAGCATGTAAACATTCGCTAGTTGTATCTAATAACTCTTTAATTGCGCTTTATAATCAGTAAATAACTCTTCCGTGATCTCATATACATCCTTTATGTTATAATCCGACATTTCGAATTCGTTAGCTTTAATAGAGGATACCATTTTTTCATGAGTATTTGTGAACTTTGACCAATTAGCTTCTAAACTTTCTAATCTTGTTTCTATGTAGGAACTGGTTATTCGTTCCTTAGGAGATTTCTTAAAGTTAGACCTTGCTTTACTGATAGTGGACTGTAAATTACTCAAAGCTTCCATATTGAGTACAACTAAAGTCTTTCAATTAACTGTTCTGGAACTCTATGCTAAGTTTATGTACAACAAAACGTAAAAAATTACAAGTCTTTGAACTTAATACACTTCGCTGCAAAATCGGGCATAGGTTCCCCGTAGTTCACTTTTTATTGAAATTATTCTAAGTCCTATACTCAAGTTAACGATTCTAAGTCCAAATTAATTATTAAAATATGCTAAGTTAATTTTTTTTTTTTTTATAATTTTGTAATCACTGATATTATAAAGTACTCACAGTTGTCCTTGTAACACACAATCACTTCACTGAAGTTCACCTTTACAAAGCTCGTCGTAATGATATGCGGTGGAAGTCTCCCCGCTCACCTCCGCTGCTGCTGCTGCTCACGCCAACACGTACTGGTTATCGCTTGCATATACCGCCGCTGCACGCCACTGGCCTCGCTGCTGACGTTACACTCGAAGCAGGTTGAACGTTCCACCTGACTCCACCACAATTCGGACAATGCACACCAATCCTTAACCGGTTCGCAAGGACCACTTGTACAACGTCCCAAAAATATCTCGAAATAAAATAAAACACGTGTGTCCAGAGCAAGACAATTTATTGCACAAAAGGCCGCGGAGGTCATGTTTCGTAGGAAAATCTCAATAGCGCCATTCAGAAAATATGACGTCACTTGTACAACGCCATCTCTTATTCATAAAGGTAACTAACTAAAACGAATGACATATGATTCTAATTATTTGAACAGATTAGACAATTACTGTATATGAACGAGCCACCTGATTTACCGGCCCCGGGGGGCGTAATGATCCCCCCGGCGGCAAATTTCATTACTATATCAACTCAAAATAATAATACAGTATCTAATGAGTCTGGCATGGACACGGATTGTTCCGCATCTCAACTTAAACGGAAAAAATCTAACTTTAATAAAATTTGCAAACATTGCAATAAAAAGAAAAGGAAGCACGCTCAAGCAGTAGATGGCAAAACGGGTTGTCACTGTGGAGTAAATGAAAACAGTGACACAAACCCTAGTAAAGACATTGAAAATACTTTATTACAAACACCAACTGTCATTCCTGCGATATCCTTAAACGATCCAGATTCCCAAAGTTTTTCTTCAATAGGAAGGAAACAATACGAAGCTCATGACAAGGCCCCATTTAATATTCATGTGCAAAGAATAACCAAGTCACCTGACGATGGAACTACTCTCCACCCAGTCTCATTCGGGAAATTCCTTTTGAGAAATGGTATAAAGAATATAGTTAATGGTTCTGTTAAGAGAATAGGCAGAAATAGAATTTCCCTAGCTTTTTCAAATTTTAGCGATGCTAATTCATTTATAACAAGTGATAGCATAGAAGTGAACAATTTAAAAGCCTTCATTCCATCATTTCAAATTACACGAATGGGCTTTGTTCGTGGGGTACCATCTGACTGGTCAATTGAGGAAATAATGGACAATATCTCGGTGCCTAGTGGGTGTGGTAAGGTTTTAAAGGTAAGGAGAATAAATTATAAATGTACCGAAAACGGTTCAGCAGCGTGGAAACCGACACAAAATGTTGTACTTACATTTGACGGGCAAGTCCTGAATTTAATCGTCAAAAGGAAATCAAGTTAGCTATGGCAGAAAAATCTATATCATATGGCGAAGCAGTCAAACTGTTTCCACCTGTATATAAATCGTACGCCAATGTACTAAATTCTGTCCCAGTACCTCACATGAAACAAAACCATCCAGTGTCCCCCATATCACTTTCACAACGCTCATCATCCAATAGTTCATATAAAAAGACAGTTAACGTGAATAGACGTCCAGCTCCCAAATTAAATAAAGGTTATGATCGTGAATCACATAACCAAATCATCAATGATTTTAAAATCCCTTCACCCCAAAACGGTTGTGCTTTGAATTCAAGTCCTAACCCCTCCATGATGTCTTCATCGGATATCATTCAAGTACTTATTATGACATTGACACAGTCCAATATTAAGATACCGTCCAACGTTGCCCCTATAATTAATATGTTTAAATCACTAAAACCCGTCAATAATGGCACTTCAGAAGATACTGCAGTGGAATTGTAGAAGTGCAATTCCTAAAAAATCTGAAATTGTTCATTTGATAAACAAGTTTAACACTTGTTTATTTGCACTTTCAGAGACTTGGTTAAAACCAGGCTCTACTTTTAAAATTCCAGGATTTTCTTGCTTAAGGGATGATAGATCGGATGGGTATGGCGGTGCCGCTTTACTGGTCAGAAATACCATCCCTTTTTGCCCTCTAGTACTTCCTGCATTTAAAGATTTTTCCGTCGTAGCTGCACGGATAAATAATATATGTATTGTTTCTATCTACATTCCTTCTACTTCTTCTACAGCTTTACATCATCTTAATAACCTTATTACTCTTCTCCCTTGTCCATTCTTAATTTTAGGAGATTTTAACTCCCATCACGTCTCTTGGGGTAGTTCTATATCAACTTATTGCGGTGAACTGCTGTTAGAAATTCTAGACGCACATAATATTTGTATACTCAATTCTGGCTCTCCTACAAGACGTACAGGTCCAAACGAGAATATAAGTGCAATAGACCTTTCAATTTGTTCCCCTTCCTTAGCTTCAGCCTTAACATGGCATACTTTATCACATACTTATGGCAGTGATCACTTCCCAATTGTTTTAAGTTTTCCCTCAAATGGTTCTCGAGATACAAGAAGTTTTCACAGAATGCCACGATTAAAATACAAACTTAATAATGAAAACTTATGGGAGAAATTCAAAACTGTACTAGAGCTTAAAGTTTCAAACTTACCTAGCTTATCGCAGGATGTAAATGAGTGTAGTAATGCATTTACAAATGCTCTCTTGCAAGCTGCAGACGAAACATTCCCTCTAAAAAATGTTGCTAATGGTAGTATCCCTTCTCCTCCTTGGTGGGACAAGGAATGCACACAAATAGTTAAAGATAGGAAAATAGCTGAACAATTGTACAAAAATGATATGTCGGATGAAAATTTTAAAACTGTATCTGGTGCTATAGCAAATGCTCGTAAATTACTCAAAGACAAAAAAATTAAAGGATGGAAAAATTTCTGTCTTTCCATTTCTCCTCGTGTTCATCCCTCGATAGTCTGGCAAAATATACGACGATTTCGTAATGGTGTTAGTGATTGTCGGATTTCTACTATACCTCCAAATTTAAGTGAATCATTTCTCAAGAATCTAGCTCCACCCTCGGCCCCAGAACATAATCTTTTTCAGTGTAACCTTCCTTTTGTAATTCCCCGTAGTAAATTTTCCCTGGATTCCACATTTACTATGGAGGAACTACAGGGTGTTTTATCTAAAATTAAAAATTCCGCTCCAGGTGAAGACGGTATTCCATATTCATTCTTAGCCAACCTTAATCAATCTTCAATTCAGTATTACTTAGATTTAATTAATAAAGTAATGTTATCCGGAAATGTTCCATCTTCTTGGAAATCACAAATAATTATCCCTATTCTTAAACCAGATAAATCACCGGCTGACACCTCCTCATATCGCCCTATAGCTTTATCCCCTGTAATCTCAAAAGTTGCTGAGAATTTAGTTAAAAATCGCCTTGAATGGATTATTGAAAATCATGGAATATTATCCGAATCACAATTTGGGTTCAGGAAAGGCAGGAGCACCTTGGATAGTGTGGGCACTTTTGTGACTGATGTCCGAGTGGCATTTACAAAAAATGAATCTGCTCTTGCGGTGTTTTTAGATTTAAAATCAGCCTATGACAGAGTAAATCTTAATATTCTGCAATATAAGCTACACAAACTTGCTATTCCACCAATTATTTCATGTTTTATCATAAACCTCTTGTCAGGTAAAATAATTAGGCTGGACCAAGCTCGAGAACAGAGTAGACTGGTGTGGAATGGACTTCCACAAGGATCTGTACTCAGTCCTATATTATTTAATTTATATACTTATGATTTGGCGTCTTCACTTTATAATTCTATTAACATCCTTCAATATGCCGATGACTTATTGTTGTACTCCATTGGTAACACATTTAATTCAATATGTAGCGAAATATCAAATTCGTTAAATAATTTAAAAGTCTGGATGGATAAAAATGGTCTAAGCATTTCACCGCATAAAAGTTCCGTAGTTCTCTTCACGCGTCAGCGATTGCATCCCCCCATTCTTATATATTTCGATAATTGCCGAATACCAGTTAAAAATCAAGTCAAGTTTCTGGGTGTTGTCTTAGATTCAAAGCTAACAGGAATGCCTCACATCGAATATGTTGTAACTAAATGTGAAAAGCTTCTCAATTTGATGAGATGCCTCTCGGGTGTTTGGTGGGGTGGACATCCGGTTTCTTTGAAGCTGCTTTACAATGCTTTGGTACGAAGCGTTCTCGATTACGGGACCTTCATACTGGAGCCTTGTAATATAGCGGGTTTGAAGAGGCTGGATTCCATTCAATCAAAAGCTATGAGAATAATTACCGGAGCTATGAAATCTAGCCCTCTCAATGCATTGCAAGTTGAATGTAGCGAGCCACCGCTTAACCTACGAAGGCAGTTCTTAGCTGATCGTCTGCTTTATCGTGTTTTACAATTCTCAAATAGCCCTTTAATCTTAAAACTTCATATTCTTGCAGATCTCATTCAGTCATCAAACTATTGGAAGTACAAAACACTTCCTTGCTTAGTAATAAGTTACTTGAGATATAAATCAATTCAGGCCCCGACACATAGATCTCGTACTCTTGACTTTTTTAACTGTAAATATGAAGCCTTAATTTACAATCCGTGTGTTTACTATCTTTCTAATATTGATAAATACAATGCTAATATTTCCTTTAATTCTATTGTGCAAGATAATTGGCCAGGGTGGAATCACATTTATACAGATGCGTCCAAGCACCAATTAGATGATTTTGTAGGAGTAGGAGTTTATCATGTTCAATATAACATTGTCCAGAAAGTAAAATGCCCATCTCAAACGTCAGTTTTTACCGCTGAATGTCTTGGCATCGCTAAGGCTTTAGAATACATTCTTATTTTCAAACTTGGAAAAACTATCATTTTTAGCGACTCTATGAGCGCATTACAGTCACTAACTCGATTTCCTTTCAACTCCAAACCTATTTTCCCTCTCTTAGCAGACATTAGAAGTAAGCTTTATGACTGTTATATGAAAGGATTTTATGTTACTTTTGTATGGATACCTAGCCATTATGGCATTGTAGGTAACGAAAGGGCCCATAAACTTGCGAATGAGGCTGTGGTGTGTGGAGATAAATTCCCTTTTGAAAATTTTACTCACGACCTGGCTGCTCTTCCTAGAGTTTATCTCCGGGATTCCTGGGATTCAGTCTGGAAAAAGAGTAGCCAATTAAAAGGGAAGAATTATTTAAATATTCAACAAGAAATACCATCTAAACCATGGTTCGCTGGTATAAAACTTGACAAAATTCCTACAACCATTTTAATAAGAATGCGTCTTGGTCATACATCTTGTCCGGCCCATCTTTCTAGGTTGCGTATTATAAATAGTCCACAGTGTGAATGTGGTGATGACTTTGCGGATCTGGATCACATATTCTTCTCCTGTCCTAAACATGACCGTTCTTCCTTTTTAGAAAATTTGATTTCCCTCCGTGTCCCGTTCCCGACATCCATAAATACCCTTCTTTATTCTGTGAATGCATCTATGTATAATATATTTTCAAATTTTATTTGTAGTAATAATATTAGAGTTTAAATATGTATATATATATATATATATATATTTTTTAATTTCTTGATATTATAATATGTCTATTTGATATTTATTTATTTGATTACATACCTATAAAATATTATTATAAAGTGCATACATACTTCCCCTATTCTTGTATAGGCAGTGTCTAAATAGTGAGTTTGGTGTTTAGTAGCCTAACAGTGTCGTAATGGTTGTAATTTTTTTAGATGCCTGCTTATAAATTGGTATCGTGGCCCAAGAATTGCTACTTCTGCAGCTCATGCAAGATAACCCTGACCTAGCCAATGGTCGTGTGAGGGGCTAAGCACCGCCATTGGCTAAGCAGGCAGTGGCGGCTTTATGGGAGACGGTGGCGTCCCAACTTAACGCCATAGGAACTGGCGTTTCTAAAGAGGCGCAAAAGTGGCGAGACGTAAGTAAAATAAATTAGTATTTTTGTAATGTGTTATAAGTAATAACTAACCTTGTTTAAACTAACTACTAAACCTGGTTAAAATCAAACTAAGTAAGTGTACTGCTGTGTGACTGATGGCCTAGAATATCGCCACCCCATTTAACCCGTGGGGGCCGTAGAAGGCGACCCAAGGGATATCTCCCAGAGGATGGGCAGCAGCGTCTCTCTGTGTACTATGACCATCATACTGCGATTGCCAACCCATCTGTACTCAAATCCAAAGTGAAAAGAAAAATCCTTTTGGAGAGGCTTTTGTCCAGTAGTGGATGTCATAAGCTGACATGATGAAGTAAGTGTACATAAATGTTACAGTTCCTTATAAAATGCTAAACTTTAAATTTTAATGTTTTGAGAGGCAACCAATCACACACAAACATTATGGAAATCTTCATGAATTCCATAGAATCTAGTATTACATTGTTTAAAATCAGTTACTTATATTTATAGTTCTTTTACTTATATTTATAGTTAGTAAATTTGATTGTAGCCAAATATATAGAGGGTCCAAGTCATTTTGCACTAGCTCAATAATAATAGATATTGACTTTAATAATTATTAGTGTACATTTATGTAACTGTATTTTTGGGTCACACAAATAGTTGTCAGGGGAGGGACTCCAACCCGCCGCTGCGCCAAATGTGCAACGTTACTACATAATAAAATAAAATAAAATAAAATAAAAAAGGTTTTTATTCACGTAGACTTTAAAAAAGCGCTTGTAAATAGTCAGAACATGTTTGTAGTAATATAGTTGTATACATTAGATATTATTTCTAGTAACATAGATATTTAGGTACATCTTGTATGAAAACATTTATAAAATTTATTTTATACGAGGCCATTATACTTATACCTAGTATTTTTGCTTTTATTCAAGCCGAGCATCTACAGACACCGCATTCCCAGCTTCCAACGCCCATCTGAACCAGGCAACAGCAACAGCAAATGGGTGTGCATAATAAATAGGCACAAAATATGTAATTATAATAATAATAACATTCTGGGACATTATTCTCACATGGTCATCTGCACCCAAACTAAGCAGAGCTTGTACTATGGAAACCAGATAACTGATATGACGGTCAACGTAGCTTAGTTGGTAGTGATCCTGCCTACGAAGCTGGTGGTCCTGGGTTCGAATCCCGGTAAGTGCAAATATTTGTGTGATGAGCACGAATATTTGTTTTTGAGTCATGGATGTTTTCTATGTATATAAGTATTTATCTAACTATATAAGTATGTATATCGTCGCCTGGTACCCATAGTACAAGCTTTGCTAAGTTTGCGGCTAGGATGATCTGTGTGACATTGTCCCCAGATATTATTATTATTATTATACTATTATTCTTTTGTAAATACATACTTATATATATAATTCACACCCAGACTCAGGACAAATAGACATGTTCATGCACACAAATATTTGTCCCGGGTGGGAATCAAACCCACGACCTCGGGCGTGAAAGGCAGCGTATCTACCAACCACGCCAACAGGCACGAATTATTCATGGAATCACCACATTAATTACTTAAAATGTGTAAAACTTGTTAAATTTTTATTTTATTTTTAGACTACCCAGTAACTACTCACCCCCCTGCATGGGCAGCCAATATAGAGCAGTGGAGGATGGAGGTGGAGGACTGGAGACTGGATGTGCAGGAGCAGCTGGCTACGGTGGCTTAAATGTAAATTTCAGCATTCGAGAGGCTGGCTATGGCTGCTGAAGCAAGCAATGTGAATGCCTAAGTGCAGACTGAGTTGCTTCAGATGCTGCTTGAGGAAATGAGCCTGAGGCGATTGTAAGGTAAATATTAAACTGTAAATAACATATCCGGGCTGAATTTTAAAATACTTAACTGTAAATTATGTCCTCCAGGCTGAATTTCCAGGCCAGTCTCAATTGAGACTAGCCATCTGCGCAGGACACATTATAGTGCACAAGTGTGTGTTCACACACAGGGGCACTTTCTATTTCAACACTCTCATGATCCAATGGGACGACTAGGGACACAACCGGAAAGAGGTCAGGTATACGACCGACGGCTTTATGCGCTCTCCTAGGTACTGGGGTATAATACCACCAGCTCCTAGACTTCGGGCTGATACTGAAGAATTTTTCTTTACAGAAAAATCCCAAAATCACTTTTGCGGGATTTGAACTCAGTTACTCGTTATCAGCGGAACACGCTGCCGCTAAACTGACGAGGCAGTAATATAAACGAGAGTAAATGTTAATTATACAAACTATATGTGTTTTTTTTTTAATGTTTAATAATAATTATTAGCACACTTATACAGAAGTTTAACATTTAGTATTGTTTTGTTTTAGATACAAGGTGGAGAACTGTTTTTGGCGCATCCAACAAACACTGAAAATGCCAAGGTTTAGGGCATTGTTCTGGGAAAAAGTTGGAAGACATTCCTGACGATAAAAAAGTTAACAACAGCAGTTAATAAACCTATGCAATGATGATGGTACAAGTGGCACCCTCAGTGATCAATAGTCCTCTCACTGATATAGACATAGGTCACCTATATGGTTATTAGCCTATACCTGTTGATAGTTTATAGGTCACATTTCTCATTAAGTATTGCTTTGTGTTGAGGGAAAATGGAATGAATATCAGAATCACGGGTGTATTTCTCAGATTGGTCTAAATATATTGCAGTTAGTTGGTACCTTCTGTGTACTTTTACGTACCTCTCCTGAAAATCTGTGTACCTACGCTTGTACAGTGATATTTGAAATATTAGGTACACCAGCTATCCTGATGTGAGAACCCCGCGGTACTCACACTGTACGGTCACGGTGTACTGTTAAACTGTGTACCAAGTTACATTTATAGGTTAAGTACATTTGGTACCTCTTGTGTACCTCATGAAACAAGTATTAAACAAATAAAATACGGTATGCTTCTTGAGAAATTTATTTTCCGGGTTCGATTCCCGGTAAGGCAATAATAGTATATGCTGAATATGAAAGTTCTGGGTTCGATTCCCGGTAAGGGAATAATAGATACTATATGCTGAATGTGAAGGTTCTGGGTTCGATTCCCGGGAAGGGAATAATAGTATATGCTGAATGTGAAGGTTCTGGGTTCCATTCCTGGTAAGGGAATAATAGATACTATATGCTGAATGTGAAGATTCTGGGTTCGATTCCCGGTAAGGGAATAATAGTATATGCTGAATGTGAAGGTACTGGGTTGGATTCCCGGTAAGGGAATAATAGTATATGCTTAATGTGAAGGTTCTGGGTTTGATTCCCGGTAAGGGAATAATAGATACTATATGCTGAATGTGAAGGTTCTGGGTTCGATTCCCGGGAAGGGAATAATAGTATATTATTATGCTGAATGTGAAGGTTCTGGGTTCGATTCCCGGAAAGGGAAATTGTATATCAATTTGTATAGGCAGTGTCTATATAGTGAGTTTGGTGTTTAGTATCCTAACAGTGTCGTAATGGCTGTATTTTTTTTAGATGCCGGCTCATAAATTGGTATCGCTGGCCCACCTGCTTCTGCAGCTCATGCGTGATAAGTCAGGGTTGACTTAGCCAATGGTCGTGTGAGGGGCCAAGCACCGCCATTGGCTAAGCAGGCAGTGGTGGCGTTTTGGGAGTCGGTGGTGTCCCAACTTAACGCCGTAGGAACTGGCGTTTCCAAACAGGCGCAAAAGTGGCTGTACTCATCCCCCTGCTTGGGCAGCCGATATAGAGCAGCGGAGGATGGAGGTGGAGGACCGGAGACTGAATGTGCAGGAGCAGCTTGCTTCATCAGTCGATAGGTTGGCCACGGCTGCTGAAATGCAAATTTCAGTAGTCGAGAGGCTGGCCAAGGCTACTGAAATGCAAATTTCAGCGGTCGACAGGCTGGCTACGGCTGCTGAAGCAAGCACTGTGAATGCCCAAATGCAGACTGAGTTGCTTCAGATGCTGCTGGAGGAAATGAGGCTGAGGCGATTGTAAGGTAAATAATAAACTGTAAATAACATTCTCTGGGCTGAAATTCAAAATACTAAACTGTAAATTATGTCCTCCAGGCTGAATTTCCAGGCCAGTCTCAATTGAGACTAGCCATCAGCACAGGACACATTATAGTGCACAAGTGTGTGTTCACACACAGGGCCACTTTCCGGAAAAGTTTTCTTTACAGAAAAATCCCAAAATCACATTTGGGCCCAACCCGGGATTTGAACTCGGTGGAACACGCTACCGCTAAACCAACGAGGCAGTAATATAAACGAGGGTAAATGTTAATTGTACAAACAAATTGTGTTTTTTTTTTATGTTGTAATAATAATTATTAGCATACTTATACAGAAGTTTAACGTTTAGTATTGTTTTGTTCTAGATACAAGGTGGACAACTGAGGTATTCCTCGAAGCGCTACCATTTTGAGGCGCTACTAATGAGGCGCTCCTGTTTAATTCCTCGGAGCGCTACTTTAAGTAGCGCTCCCGATAGCAATTAAAAATATTAACTTTTATTTCCTCGAAGCGCCACTATTATTATCTTTTGAATAAAGATAGGATTCTAACTGAAACTATCGATAAAAGTAAAACACATTATTTTATCCAATTTGCAAAACACCTTGACCATATATTTCAGTAATTAAATTAAATAAAATGAAATTATTATAATTATTGACCAAGGATTGGTTTAAAAAAATTGAGCTTGCTTTGGCATTGCTTTCGGCACTATAATGAAATAATGACCAATGTTATTGTGTATTCAAAGAGTAAATTTTATTCAAAGAGGATGCTATTAATAAATAAAAACCGGCCAAGTGCGAGTCGGACTCGCCCATGAAGGGTTTCGCAGCAGCAAGTATTTCAGTTGATTAAATGAAAGGTAAATAGCGGTTTACTATTTATGACCATAAAAAAACTACTAACTTGATCTCGTTCAAACCAATGTTCGTTGTTAGTTTACATGGTAATGTATATCATAATTTTTTTTTAGTTTTATCATTCTCTTATTTTAGAAGTAACAGGGGGTAAAATGAGTGTCCCCCCCCCCCTGTAACATCTAAAATAAGAGAATGATAAAACTAAAAAAAATATATGATGTACATTATCATAGAAACTAACAACGAAAATTGGTTTGAACGAGATCTAGCAAGTAGTTTTTTTTAATACGTTATAAACCGCCATTTGCTTTCATTCAATCAACTGAAATACTTGCTGCTACGGAACCCTTTATGTGCGAGTCCGACTCGCACTTGGCCGGATTTTTATTTATTAATAGTATCCTCTTTGAATAACATTTACTCTTTGAATACACAATAACATTGGTCATTATTTCATTATAGTGCCGAAAGCAATGCCAAAGCAAGTTCAATTTTTTAAAACCAATCTATGGTCAAGGAGTTTTGCAAATTGTATAAAATAATGTGTTTTACTTTTATCGATAGTTTCAGTTAGAATCCTATCTCTATTCAAAAGATAATAATAGTGGCGCTTCGAGGAAATAAAAGTTAATATTTTTAATTGCTATCGGGAGCGCTACTTAAAGTAGCGCTCCGAGGAATAATAATAATAATAATAATAATAATAATAGAACATTTATTTCTCTCATTTTAGGTACATTGCATCTTATACATAGTTACAATTTAATAGTTTAGATTTACACCTTTGTGAGAGCTGGAGTCTATACTGGGTTCAGGACCTGTATGACAGATCTCCAGGCAATCACCCTCTTAAATTACTTAACTTAATGCGGATATAAATAAATTCAAAACGGAACGATCATTGTATTGGTATTGAGAGGAAAACTGAAAAGAAAGTGAATCGTGTATAACATGGGTCTTAATATTAAACAGTAGTATGTGTGTATATGTGTGTGAGTGTGAGTGTGAGTGTGTGTGTGTGTGTGTGTTTGTGTGAGTGCGTGTGTGTGTGTGCATGTGTGTGCGTGTATGTATGAGGTATTTAAGTGAGTACTCTAATAATATTTTCGGTCTCAGCGTAGTCCAGTTTAGATAACCAGTTTGATACAATTTTTCTACATCTCGGTTTACACATAGGATATATATTTAAAATTTTATTTGACTTATTGTAAATAAAACTGCTAAGAAAATAATAGGAACGTTTGGCCATACCACAACTCACACGGACAGAGGAGCAGACTGTATATTTACGGCGAAGAGAATTAAATTTAGAAGGTTCAAAGGGAATCTGGGAGTGAGTGGTTAGAATGAGGTTAAGAATGAACAATTTCCGAACGGAGAGAACATTGCAAGTTTTGTATAAATCGGTAGTAGGAAATTGATACGGCAGACTCCAACCTACCTTCAGGATAGCTCTCTGAGCGCGTTCAAGTTTCAGCATGTAAGTTTTGGCGGCGCCACCCCAAGAAACGATACAATACTGAATGACAGATTGACAAAGCGAAAGATATACAAGTTTTAAGACACGCGTATCAGCAATGTGGCGGAGATTCTTAAAAATGTATATGAGCCTACGTAGTCTAGACGTAAGGGTATCGATATGTTTATAAAATTGTAAGCGGTTATCAATCTGAATACCCAGATATCTTATGCAGTTTGTACGGTTAAGGTGTGGACAGTTGCATATACCATTACGAGATCGAGGACAAGAGTGGGCAAATAAGGAACAAGAAGATGGTATGTTTCGTGTCTGGGATAGTGAAAAGGTGAGGTAATTCGTTTTCTCAATATTCAGAGTGAGCAAGTTGTAGGACAACCAATCAGAAACTACTTGAAATCCGAATTGAGCATGCTGGAATACTGACTCCCAGGAGTCACCGTGAAATACCAGAGCAGTATCATCGGCATAAGTAAAAATAGATGAGTTAGGAAACTTTAATTGACATAAGTCATTAATGTAGATAAGAAATAGAGTAGGGCCGATAATACTGCCCTGTGGCACACCGTAGGTTATAGGGAGCTCGTCACTCATCCTGTCACCAATTTTGACACATTGTCTCCTGCCCGTGAGATAACTCTTGAAAAGAGATAGTTGAATGCCTCTAATACCAATTTTTTCAAGCTTAGTAACAAGGGAGAGGACAGAAATCGTATCAAAGGCTTTCGCTAGATCTAAGAATATGCCTATTACCTTTCTTTTTTTATCCAAATTAGAAACGATATTATTAGTTAGATTGAGTACTGCGTGTTGTGTGGATATTCCTGTTCGAAAACCATATTGAGATGGGGATAGTAAATTATTTTGTTCTAAATATTTAACAAGTCTATTATTTATAAGTCTTTCGAGTAATTTTGATAGGGTAGGTAAGATGGAAATAGGTCTATAATTGTTAGGGCGATCTCTGTCTCCACCCTTGTGCACTGGATGTACAATGGCTAGCTTGAAGGCATTAGGAAAAATACCTGTTGAAAAGGATAGATTACAGATATAAGTAATATGAGGGACTACGATATTTTTAACATACTTAAGAAGCGTACCAGATATATTATCGCTACCCTCCGCGCAATTACTCTTTAGATTAATTATCAGAGAATCAACTTCAGCTTCATCAGTTTCTAGGAGGACAAACGTTTTTTGGAAACCATGGACATCGTCATTTTGTGGGAGTGAAGAGGAAGGAATAGAGATATTTTCAGCTAATGTACGTCCAATGTTTGCAAAGTAGGTGTTTATATGGTTAATAGAATTTTTTGGATCGGAGGATGATAATAGAGAACTTGCATCCACCCGCTTTTTATCGGTATGAGTTATAGATTTTATAGCGTCCCAGAGTTTTTTATGGTTATTATGTGCATTTTTTATTTGTGCTTTATCGTAGTTCATTTTTGCAGCTTTAAGTAGCATTGTGCAGTAATTTCTATACCTTTTAAAGGTTGTTTGTAATATAGTATTATTATCATTGCCAATTTTCTTTAGTTTTTGATGTAACTTGTCACGGTTTTTCAAACATCGAAGAAGCCCCAGGGTCATCCAGGGCTTGTTTAGACGTTTGCGATTGGAGACCACTTTCTGCTTAGAGTTTCGGACTGTAACTAGGTTCAAGGTATTAATAAAGAAGTTGGTTGCTTCATCTAAGTTAAAAGTATTATACATCGGACTGAAGTCTGCCTGTAGAAGATCCAACCTAATTTTATCATAGTCAAGGAGTTTGATTGTCCTATAGTTTTTTGAGGAATTATACGATTTTATGGATGAGTCAAGAAAGAGCAGAACTGTATCATGATCCGTGACTGTGGTGTGAGCGACAAAACAAAACGCTGGTAATCTAGTTTTTAAGATGATATGGTCAAGACATGACCTGTTGTTTCTTGTGGGAAGCGTATGTGCTGGCAGCATACCATGATAAGCTAGGAGGGTAAGATAATCGGTTGCACGAGGGTCGGAATTATCTTCAGATATATTTATATTGATATCACCAGTTAGTATTATATTTTTATAGGATGAGACAGACTTTATGATATCATTTAAGGAATCTAGAAACGGTGAGATATTTTTTGTTGCTGGGGAACGATAAATTGCGATCACAACAGTCTCATTATTTATTGTTAACAATAAACAGTTAGCATCTTGAATTATGGGCTCAATAATAGATACATTTAAGTAGTTGCGGAAATAAACAATAACACCCTCATTTTGCGTCGTATGTTGGTTGGTATTCGTGGAATTATAGTCAAGGAGTAAAGGTATTGGAGGGGAGTTCAGTAGCCAACATTCGGTCAGAATAATTAGATCCCAGGGTGTCAAACTCCTTTTAAGAAGCGTAGTCAATCCATCAAAGTTTTTATTTATACTTCTTATATTTTGACAGAGAAGCGACAAGGCATTAGGATGGGCCCTGGTAATTTCTTTACAGTCCTCAATCATACATGTAGAGGAATCTGCAACCGATATACGATCCAGATCCATTTGTATATCATTTATAATTGGATCGAATTTTAAGACAAAATTTATAAACATTATATTTTATTGACTTTCTCATTAAGGTGAAGTCAAATTTAGAATAGAAATATAACACAAATAGGGGAATGTATATAACACAGGTGTGTTTGTTGTGCTGGGATGTTATAGTAATGCAGAGTAGATAAAAAAAAAAAAATACCAGTACTAGTAATTTGCAGGAATACTGAGGGAAGTCGATGAGTACGTTTAAAAGTGAGTAGTGTTGTGTAAAATGTGTGTGTGATACAAGAATTACAGAAATATTAGCAAAAAAATAAGAATAATATAAAATAAGTAGGAGTACATGCAACCTGCCTAGTCACATCGATACAATTTTGTGGATGTCAGCTTCAGAATTTATACGAAACGGGATCGAACCGGCAACCTTTTTTATAAAAATCACACCATGGTTCGGCCAGCAGCTGTCACACTTTCCTTCTTTCTGTAGTTTTCGGCCTAGATAGTAAAGGTGTTTCGCATATGAGGTCAACGACTCGGCAATGTAGATAGGTTTCGGCAGGCCCGGCAATTCAATACTGGCGGTCGATAATTTAGAATTACCGTTTCGTTTATTAAATATTCTTGTCGCCTTCAACACATTTTCTTTAAGCGCGGATGAGTGAAATTCAGCCACGACAGTACCAAAAGAAGGGGAATCTTTTTTTGCCTTCAATCTGTATATATTTTTGATGTCGGTTAACTGTATAGGTTCACATATAGTAGTTCCGATCTTGCACAAGTTCTGGCTTAGTATAGGATAAAACATAGGAATATAACAGGAGCGCCTCATTAGTAGCGCCTCAAAATGGTAGCGCTTCGAGGAATACCTCGGACAACTGTTTTTGGCGCATCCAACAAACACTGAAAATGGCAAGGTTTAGGGCATTGTTCTGGGAAAAACCTGGAAGACGAGAGGACAGCCTGGAGAACGACAGCAGTTAATAAACCTAGCTTCATGTTGAGGGACAATGGAAGATTCCGAGTTAATTGTTGTTAAAAATTTAAAAGGCTACAAAACCCGGGACTGGGTCACCGACGCGGCGACGACCAAACATTATAATACGCACTTCATCTACAAAATTTGAGGGCAGTCGAAGCATTTTGATGGGATTATTAACAAGAGTATTTCAAAGTTTAAGGAAAAATAAAAGATAAAATAAAATAAAAAGGTTTTTATTCACGTAGACTTAAAAAAAGCGCTTGCAAATAGTCTGAAAATGTTTGTAGTAATATATTAGATATATATTATTATAAATAGATATTATTTCTTTCTTTCTTTCTTTCTTTTCTAAGAGATTATGTTTAATTATCTAGTTTAAGTCTAATATTTTTACTACATATTGTCAATGGTTCTGTCTATATTAAAGGTATTATTATTACGACGGACCTTGTGTTAATAACGACGGTCGCGCTTTAATGCTACCACCGGATCCAATGCGCCCCAACTGAGAAGACCCAGCGAAACAAACTCAGTGGGTTCATCTACTACCGGTTTCAACACGACCCAGTTGAGACGGTCCGGCGAAACATACTCAAGCGGGCATGAACACGGGATTTGGTCCAATTACAGTAATTATTTAATAGGCACAAACACAATATATGCTCGATCGGTTGTCTGAATGCATATTATTTTAGAATATATTTAGGTATATACCAAAACATAACAACCAACATTTCAAGGACCTTTCAAGTCCACTTACATAATATAATTATTTCAGGTTTATACCAAAACATAATAACATACAAGCTTATTAAATACTTACATCATAATGTAACTTAAGATAATATTTTACTTAATACTTTAGTTAAAATATTTACATGCTAGCATATTAAATACATACATTACCAACTAACTTAAGATAATATTGTACAATACTTTAGGTAAACTATTTAAATAACAGTAAATAGTAGTTCAACTTAAGTAGGTATTTTATTTACATTTCAAGGACCTTTCAAGTCCACTTACATAATATAATTATTTCAGGTTTATACCAAAACATAATAACATACAAGCTTATTAAATACTTACATCATAATCTAACTTGAGATAATATTTTACTTAATACTTTAGGTAAAATATTTACATGCTAGCATATTAAATACATACATTACCAACTAACTTAAGATACTATTGTACAATACTTTAGGTAAACTATTTAAATAACAGTAAATAGTAGTTCAACTTAAGTAGGTATTTTATTTACATTTCAAGGACCTTTCAAGTCCACTTACATAATATAATTATTTCAGGTTTATACCAAAACATAATAACATACAAGCTTATTAAATGCTTACATCATAATCTAACTTAAGATAATATTTTACTTAATACTTTAGGTAAAATATTTACATGCTAGCATATTAAATACATACATTACCACCTAACTTAAGATAATATTGTACAATACTTTAGGTAAACTATTTAAATAACAGTAAATAGTAGTTCAACTTAAGTAGGTATTTTATTTACATTTCAAGGACCTTTCAATTCCACTAACATAATATAATTATTTCAGGCTTATACCAACACATAATAACATACAAGCTTATTAAATACTTACATCATAATCTAACTTAAGATAATATTTTACTTAATACTTTAGTTAAAATATTTACATGCTAGCATATTAAATACATACATTACCAACTAACTTAAGATAATATTGTACAATACTTTAGGTAAACTATTTAAATAACAGTAAATAGTAGTTCAACTTAAGTAGGTATTTTATTTACATTTCAAGGACCTTTTAAGTCCACTTACATAATATAATTATTTCAGGTTTATACCAAAACATAATAACATACAAGCTTATTAAATGCTTACATCATAATCTAACTTAAGATAATATTTTACTTAATACTTTAGGTAAAATATTTACATGCTAGCATATTAAATACATACATTACCACCTAACTTAAGATAATATTGTACAATACTTTAGGTAAACTATTTAAATAACAGTAAATAGTAGTTCAACTTAAGTAGGTATTTTATTTACATTTCAAGGACCTTTCAAGTCCACTTGCATAATTTAATTATTTCAGGCTTATACCAAAACATAATAACATACACGCTTATTAAATACTTACATCATAATCTAACTTAAGATAATAGTTTACTTAATACTTTAGGTAAAATATTTACATGCTAGCATATTAAATACATACATTACCACCTAACTTAAGATAATATTGTACAATACTTTAGGTAAACTATTTAAATAACAGTAAATAGTAGTTAACTTAAGTAGGTATTTTATTTACATTTCAAGTACCTTTCAAGTCCACTTACATAATATAATTATTTCAGGCTTATACCAAAACATAATAACATACAAGCTTATTAAATACTTACATCATAATCTAACTTAAGATAATATTTTACTTAATACTTAATATTTTAGATAGAATATTAACATAGATAATATTTTAGGTAAAATATTAACACACAAGCTTATTATAAATACATACATTATAACTTAAGTATTTCATCTTAGGTTTATTGGAGTCTTTGTCCTTGAGTTTGATGGTGTTGTTGGTAATTCTTCAATCTGTAATAAATGATAAACCATAAATATAATGTGTACTGAATTTGTTCTAATAATGAGTGAATTGTTAAAAAATTAGATGTAAATACTATTTCCTAATTTAGTATAAGAATGATTATTGTTTCTTCCTATTATTATTATACTTTCATTTATCCATACGGTATTAGTTATTTTTCATTTCCTTCCTTAACATAACATAACAAGGCTTCACGCCTGTATTAACTGAAGGTGAAGGCAGAGGTCAATATCACCCACATTTATGCGGCTATGTGTTTAGGTCCCATAAGTAATAGGAGGCAAGCCTATAGCCGTTATTGTATACAATTTCCAACTACGAGCTGCTACTAAGATCTCTATATTTGAGAAGTCTTAAAATTAATTTAATAAAAAAACTCACGTTGTCGTCCAGCCCATAATCTTTGGACCACATTAGTCCTTCCTCCACTAGTATTGTCTCTTGCCAGGGCATCATGAGGAGGCTGACGTCGATTATCCCTTTCTAACTCATCATCTTCGATGGGAAATGATGGATCATTATTCAAGTTGTGCAGTACTGCACATGCATTGAATATTTTTCCGGCCTTTGCAGGGTCATAATGCATAACTCTGTATGCCAATAGGCAGCGGAAACGGGACTTCAGAACTCCAAAACAACGTTCCACGACATTTCGTGTTCGCACATGGCATCTGGTGTAAAATTCTTCAGGAGAATTTGGAGCAGCATGCAGGATTGGTGTCATCATCACGACGCGGCGCAGCACACCCTCGAGGTGTGCCCAGCCTGGGCTGAGCTGCGCCGTGCCCTGACCGATGTAGTCGGGTTAGACCTCTCACTTCCCAGTGTGGTGAACTCCATGCTGGGGAGTGAGGAGGTGTGGGCGGCGGTTGCCTCCTTTTGCGAGAACGTCATGTCGCAAAAGGAGGCGGCGGAGCGCGCGCGGGAGGATGATCCTTTCGCGCCACCGCTCCGCAGGCGAAGGAGGGGTGGGAGAAGGCGGTTGTACGACCGTCGCCTCCCACCCTCTGGTGGTGATTAGCGGGCGATAGGCGCGGGGGCGCCTTCGCTCGCATTGCACTAATCACCACCCTCGTCGGGCGGGAACGGCCGAGCACTCACGGTCGTTCCCGGGCCCCTCCACTTAGGGAGGGGCGTGCGGGCCCCGCTGTAAAGGCGGGCGGTCGTCGGTGGGGGACTGGACGTAAAGGCTGTGCCGGTTTCCCAGTCCTCCTCCACACAGACGATGCGGGAGTGCCACTGGGTTATTTTAGTGGGTATGCCGGAGTAGCCGGAGAGTCCCACATAACCCGTCCATCCCCCAATGGGCGGGTATGCGTAACGCATTTTTTCCCAGCGCAAACAAACCCTGTGCTAGCCACACGCGTCGTGAACTGGCGGGTGGAGATGGTGGAGACCCTGTCGGACCACCGATATGTGCGGTTCGACATCTCCACCCAGAGCCCGCGGGGGATGGCCCGCTCGGGCCAATCTCCCTTCCCGCGGTGGGCTCTCACCCGCCTGGACCGGGAGGCAGCCCAGGAGGCAGCGTTCCTCCAGGACTGGCTCTCGCCCCCTGTAGAGGGCACGGACGTCGACGTCGCAGCGGTTCGGCTCCGGAGGTCCCTGACCGAGGTGTGCAACTCGAGCATGCCTCGGTCTCGCCGTCCGCCTCCCCGTCGCGCCGTTTATTGGTGGACGGGGGAGCTGGCGGCGCTCCGGGCCGCGTGCGTGTGAAGGCCAGGAGGGCTTACACGCGGAGTCGGCGGCGCACCAGCCGATGTCAGGCCGAGGAGGACCGCCTCTACGCCTCTTACGTAGAGGCAAAGACGGTCCTCAAGTTGGCAATGTGCGCCGCCGAAGACTCGGCAAGGGCCGAGATGCTGGAGGGACTCGATAGGGATCCGTTTGGGAGGCCATATAAGCTGGCGCGGAGCCAGCTGCGTCCTTATGGCCCCCCACTAGCGGAGACCCTAGAGCCGGCGTTGCTGGATGGGGTGGTTCGGTCACTGTTTCCGCGCAGGACCGAATTCACCCCTCCAACGATGAACCCCCCGCTGGGGGGGTGTGGTGGCTTCGCCGGAGGAGGAGGTCCCTCCAGTGTCGGTGGACGAACTTCGCGCGGGGGTTCTGACCCTCCGCGCGAAGAAGACGGCCCCTGGACCGGATGACGTCCCCGCACGGGTGGTGGCCATCGCGGCGTCCTTATTGGAGGAAAGGTTTCGGGACCTCTTCAGCGCGTGTCTGACGGCTGGAAGGTTCCCGAAGCTCTAGAAGGAGGGGCAGCTTTGCCTGCTCCGGAAGGAGGGACGCCCGGTGGACTCCCCCTCGGCATACCGGCCCATCGTTCTGCTTGATGAGGTCGGTAAATTGTTCGAGGGGATCATCGCCACCCGGCTTAATAGCCAGTTGCGGGAGGTAGGGCCGGACCTGTCGGACGCCCAGTTCGGGTTTCGACAAGGGCGTTCGACGGTCGACGCGGTGGCCCTACTCAGGGGCCAAGTGCAGGAGGCGGTCGAGGCTGGGGACGGAGTGTTGGCGGTGTCGTTCGACATCGCCAACGCCTTCAACTCCGTGCCCCACTCGACCATATTGGAGGCACTCCGGTATCACGGAGTGCCCCAATATCTGCGGGCGATCCTGGCCAACTACTTGGAGGACCGAGAGGTCCTCCTGGCGGACAGGACGGCCAGGATCAGGCGCTACGGCGCGGAGTCCGGTGTTCCACAGGGTTCGGTGCTAGGGCCCCTCTTGTGGAACATCGGATTCGATTGGCTGCTGCGCGGCACCCTCCTCCAGGGCACGAGTGTCATCTGCTACGCGGATGACACTCTCCTCGTTGCCCGGCGGAGGGACTTTCGGGAGGCGGCCTGTCTGGCCTCGGCTGGCGGATCCTTAGTGGCAGGTAGGATCCGCCAGCTTGGTTTGAGGGTAGCGCTGAACAAGACCGAGGCCGTGTTCTTTCACGGGCCTCGGCAGCGCTGCCCTCCAGACGCCCACATCGTCGTGGAGGGTGTCCGAATAGGGGTCGGGGCCCAGATGAAGTATCTGGGCCTCGTGCTGGACAGCAGGTGGCGCTTCGGCCCGCACTTTTGCGGGCTGTCGACGCGCCTGCTGAAAGCCGCGGACGCCCTCTCATGGCTCCTCCCAAACCTGGGAGGGCCCAAGGAGCGATGCCGGCGCCTCTATGCCGGCATCCTGAAGAGCATGGCCCTGTATGGGGCACCCATCTGGGCGGACTCCCTCTACAGGAGGGAGAATGCAACCGCCATCCGCAGGCCCCAACGGGCCATTGCACAGCGGGTGGCGAGGGCCTACCGCTCAGTGGGTTTTGCGGCGGCGTGCGCTCTGGCCGGCACCCCTCCCTGGGAATTGGAGGCATGGGTGCTCGCCAGAGTGTACGAATGGGCGGCGCGGCGTAGGGCGCTGGGTGAGCGCCCCGCCGCGCAAGAGCGGGATGCCGTGCGGTGGGAGGCGAGGGACGCCATCGTCCTGCACTGGGCACGGGACCTCGCCTCCGCCACCTTTGGACGCCGGACGCTGGATGCCCTCGGTCCAGTCCTACGGGACTGGCTCGAGCGGCCCCACGGTTTCCTCTCGTTCCGTCTGGTGCAGGTGTTGTCCGGGCATGGCTGCTTCGGAACGCACCTGCATCGGATTCAGAGGGAGGAAACCCCGGCGTGCCACGATTGTGGAGCCGCGGAGGACACGGCGCAGCACACCCTCGAGGTGTGCCCAACCTGGGCTGAGCTGCGCCGTGCCCTAACAGATGTGGTCGGGCAGGACCTCTCACTTCCCAGTGTGGTCAACTCCATGCTGGGGAGTGGGGAGGCTTGGGCGGCAGTTGCCTCCTTTTGCGAGAATGTCATGTCGCAAAAGGAGGCGGCGGAGCGCGCGCGGGAGGATGATCCTCTCGCGCCACCGCTCCGCAGGCGAAGAAGGGGTGGGAGACGGCGGTTGTATGATCGTCGCCTCCCTCCTTCTGGTGGTGATTAGCGGGCGACAGGCGCGGGGGCGCCTTCGCTCGCATTGCACTGATCACCACCCTCGTCGGGCGGGAACGGCCGAGCACTCGCGGTCGTTCCCGGGCCCCTCCACTTAGGGAGGGGCGTGCGGGCCCCGCTGTAAAGGTCGTCGGCGGGGGACTGGACGTAAAGGCTGTGCCGGTTTCCCAGTCCTCCTCCATTCAGACGATGCGGGAGTGCCGCTGGGTTATTTTAGTGGGTATGCCGGAGTAGCCGGAGAGTCCCACATAACCCGTCCATCCCCCAATGGGCGGGTATGCGTAACGCATTTTTTCCCAGCGCAAACAAAAAAAAAAAAAAAAAAAGGTTGGGGAAGCCCGCGGGGGATGGCCCGCTCGGGCCAATCTCCCTTCCCGCGGTGGGCTCTCACCCGCCTGGACCGGGAGGCAGCCCTGGAGGCAGCGTTCCTCGAGGACTGGCTCTCGCCCCCTGTGGAGGTGACGGACGTGGACGCCGCAGCGGTCCAGCTGCGGAGGTCCCTGACCGAGGTGTGCAATTCCAGCATGCCTCGGTCTCGCCGTCCGCCTCCCCGTCGCGCCGTTTATTGGTGGACGGGGGAGCTGGCGGCGCTCCGGGCGATCCGTTTGGGAGGCCATACAAGCTGGTGCGGAGCCAGCTGCGCCCTTATGGCCCCCCACTAACGGAGACCCTAGAGCCGGCGTTGCTGGATTGGGTGGTTCGGTCACTGTTTCCGCGCAGGACCGAATTCACCCCACCAATGATGAACCCCCCACTGGGGGGGGGTGGTGGCTTCGCCGGAGGAGGTCCCTCCAGTATCGGTGGAGGAACTTCGCGCGGGGGTTCTGTCCCTCCGCGCGAAGATGACGGCCCCTGGACCGGATGGTGTCCCCGCACGGGTGGTGGCCATCGCGGCGTCCCTTATAGAGGAGAGGTTTCGGGACCTCTTCAGCGCGTGCCTGACGGCTGGGAGGTTCCCGAAGCTCTGGAAGGAGGGGCAGCTTTGCCTGCTCCGGAAGGAGGGACGCCCGGTGGACTCCCCTTCGGCATACCGGCCCATCGTTCTGCTCGATGAGGTCGGTAAATTGTTCGAGGGGATCATCGCCACCCGGCTTAATAGCCAGTTGCGGGAGGTAGGGCCAGACCTGTCGGACGCCCAGTTCGGGTTTCGACAGGGGCGTTCGACGGTCGACGCGGTGGCCCTACTCAGGGGCCAAGTGCAGGAGGCGGTCGGAGCTGGGGACGGAGTGTTGGCGGTGTCGTTCGACATCGCCAACGCGTTCAACTCCGTGCCCCACTCGACCATATTGGAGGCACTCCGGTACCACGGAGTGCCCCAATATCTGCGGGCGATCCTGGCCAATTACCTGGAGGACCGGGAGGTCCTCCTGGCGGACGGAACGGCCAGGATCAGGCGCTACGGGGTGGAGTCCGGTGTTCCACAGGGTTCGGTGCTGGGGCCCCTCTTGTGGAACATCGGATTTGACTGGCTCCTGCGGGGCACCCTCCTCCAGGGCACGAGTGTCATCTGCTACGCGGATGACACTCTCCTCATTGCCCGGGGGAGGAATTTTAGGGAGGCGGCATGTCTGGCCTCAGCTGGCGGATCCTTAGTGGCAGGTAGGATCCGCCAGCTTGGTTTGAGGGTAGCGCTGAACAAGACCGAGGCCGTGTTCTTTCACGGGCCTCGGCAGCGCTGCCCTCCTGACGCCCACATCGTGGTGGAGGGCGTCCGGATAGGGGTCGGGGCCCAGATGAAGTATCTGGGCCTCGTGCTAGACAGCAGGTGGCGCTTCGGCCCGCACTTTAGCGGGCTGTCGACGCGCCTGCTGAAAGCCGCGGACGCCCTCTCATGGCTCCTCCCAAACCTGGGAGGGCCCAAGGAGCGATGCCGGCGCCTCTATGCCGGCATCCTGAAGAGCATGGCCCTGTACGGGGCACCCATCTGGGCGGACTCCCTCCACAGGAGGGAGAATGCAACCGCCATCCGCAGGCCCCAACGGGCCATTGCACAGCGGGTGGCGAGGGCCTACCGCTCAGTGGGTTTTGCGGCGGCGTGCGCTCTGGCCGGCACCCCTCCCTGGGAATTGGAGGCATGGGTGCTCGCCAGAGTGTATGAGTGGACGGCGCGGCGTAGGGCGCTGGGTGAGCGCCCCGCCGCGCAAGAGCGGGATGCCGTGCGGCGGGAGGCGAGGGACGCTATCGTCCTACACTGGACACAGGACCTCGCCTCTGCCACCTTTGGACGCCGGACGTTGGACGCGCTCGGTCCAGCCCTGCGGGACTGGCTCGAGCGCCCCCACGGTTTCCTCTCGTTCCGTCTAGTGCAGGTGTTGTCCGGACATGGTTGTTTCGGAACGCACCTGCACCGGATCCGGAGGGAGGAAACCCCGGCGTGCCACCATTGCGGAGCCGCGGAGGACACGGCGCAGCACACCCTCGAGGTGTGCCCAGCCTGGGCTGAGCTGCGCCGCGCCCTGAATACTGTCGTTGGGCTGGACCTCTCACTTCCCAGTGTGGTGAACTCCATGCTGGGGAGTGAGGAGGCTTGGGCGGCGGTTGCCTCCTTTTGCGAGGACGTCATGTCGCAAAAGGAGGCGGCGGAGCGCGCGCGGGACGATGATCCTCTCGCGACACCGCTCCGCAGGCGAAGGAGGCGCCTTCGCTCGCATTGCACAAATCGCCACCACCGTCGGGCGGGAACGGCCGAGCACTCACGGTCGTTTCCGGGCCCCTCCACTAAGGGGGGGCGTGCGGGCCCCGCTGTAAAGGCGGGCGGTCGTCGGTGGGGGACTGGACGTAAAGGCTGTGCCGGTTTCCCAAACCCATGGTAAACCCAGGTATGCGTAACGCATTTTTTCCCAGCGCAAAAAAAAAAAAAAAAAAAAAAAAAAAAAAAAAAAAAAAAAAAAAAAAAAAAAAAAAAAAGGTTAGGTTGGGGAACCACCCCACAGTGCTTGCGTCCACGTCGCGTTCCCCTGAAACGTCCCAGTTCTGACCACCGTAACGGAGTGGCAGACTGGGTACGGCTAAAGTGCACTGTGCATCGTAGCTACCTCTTGCGTTGAATGCTACGAATTTGCGGAATATGTCTAAACAACCGCGGGATGCCCTCGGGCATTTTATTAAAAAAGGCCCTTCTCAGGGCCAACCCAAAGGCCCTTCTCAGGGCCAACCAAAAGGCCCTTCTCAGGGCCAACGTGACGTATCAGCGTCGGATGAAGGCAGGTCCTTCTATGGAGGGAGAGTGGACTCATTGTCGGACTCTGACAATGAGTCCACTGCGTCGGATGTGATGGTGATCGAGGCTGCTCGGTCACGGTCGGCATCGAGAAAGCGGGCGTTCTTGAAAGTCAGCTCTGATGGGTCCTCAGCCTCGGGTTCGGCGAAGGAGCCCAAAAAGAAAGTGAAGGCCAAGAAGCCGGCAATAGTGGCAGATACCCACGAGGTGGGTTTGGCAGACGCCCAGCGCGAGCTGGACCTAACCAGGCGGGAGCAGCTCCAGCAAGAGCTGGAGGAGCGGGTTGCGGCCCAGGAGGAACGGGCGCGCGTCGCTCGTGCCAAGGCCGGGTACGGTGCGTCCCGGGTCTTGTACTCGGACCACTCCCTGGCCGAATTGGAGAGGATGGCCTTGGAGGACGAGGAGGCGATCGTGGAGGTCGCCGCCAAGTCCTCCCACCTAAAGGGGACATTTCAAAAGTCCCTAAAATGCCGGGCCGCGAGTCTTCGTGAAATCGTCGCGGAGCTGGTGAACCGCAAGGCCAGCGACGAGTCGCGGCAACTGCAGGCGAAAGTGGATCGCCTGCAGTCAGAGGTGAGCCAGCTTCACCTGAAACTGGCCGAAGCCACGGCCCGGCCATCCCAAGCCGAGCCCAGACCTGCGGCAGAGGGCCTTGCCTCCACCGGCCTTGAGGATGTCCTGAAGTGTAATAATTAAGTATGTCATAATATTATTGTGTATGTTCCTTTATATTATTATTGTGTGTATTATTATTATTAATGTTTTACCAATATGCTGACTGACCATTTATACTACCTATTAATTTTGTGTTAGAATATGATTCATTCAATAAATAAGTCTAGATCGATACGGTTGTTTCTCTTACGAAACCACCCTTGAACCCCCAACATAACATGGCGACCCTGCTTAAGCATTAATTTCAGCTGCAATAATATACTAAAATGTGTCGCTCGGGTATTCAAAAAGAAGAAGTTTTCATAAATCAAAATGCAGCCGGAAATAATGATGCCAAATTGAGGGACATTAGTGGCAACGTGGAGAGACTTAGCGTGGTGATGTACGTCGTCTTGGCCATACTCGCAATCGTCGCACTATACATTGGTCTACGAGTCTACCGAAATTGTCATCGCGCGTGGATACAGGAGGAAATTGGGCTCCGTGCAATTCAAAGGATAAGGGCTTCCATAAGAGGGCGAACTGAAGAAGGTACTACTAACCAAGCGTAATGTATCTACATTCCACACATCATTCCAATACATTTTTTTTAGTAAATAGCGTTTACCTAATTGTTCTAAAATCGTGTATTGTGACTCAGTAATGTGAGGCCGTCCGGAAACTGAAATGCAGCGTTGGTCATTTCGCAATATGTTTTCTGTTTGTCGATCCAATTAAGTGTCGTAATAATTAGAATGTTGTTATATTTTTAGATTATATGAATTATGATTGATAGTTTATTAGAAAATTATGATGTTTTGGTAGGAATTAGAAATTATCTAGTTAAGAAGGGGCAAGCTAGGTATAAGGGTAATATTGTTACAAATAAGTTATTAGAATCGAAAAATATTTTTGAAAAATGCTGTGAATTGTATTTAATATTAAAAAGCAGTAAGGAAATCGACCTACCATTGGTAGTAGAAATTTATGAAAAGATAAAAAGGAAGTACGAGGAAATAAATAAATTGTGTATTTTTCCCGATAGGCTAGACTTATCAAAGATGGAGTTTGACCTTAAGGTAGCGTGTAGCTTGATTCCAGTTATGGACGGTAGCGACGCGACGACTAGGCGATTGATAGATTCCGTGGAAATGTATGGCGATATGATTGATGATAAAGGTAAGGCCCTATTGATCACTTTCATTTTAAAAAGTAGGCTTAATGATAACGCTAAGTTACGTATTTCTGGGACCTATACCACAATAAAAGAATTAGTTACCGATTTAAATAAATATCTTTTACCAAAGAAGTCTTTTATAGCCTTGCAAACCCAGCTACAAAATGTTCATCAGGGTTCCAGATCGATAGAGGACTATGGCGGTGACGTAGAAAAGTTGTTCACTGAACTGACAATCGCTCAAGCAGATGGCAAATCGGAGGCATTTAAATTATTAAAACCCTTGAATGAAACGTTTGCTATAAAACGGTTTTCAGACGGTCTGCGTAACACGAAGCTGAGCACCATAGTGTCCGCACGCGGCTTCACTAGTCTAAAAGATGCCATCCAAGCTGCTAAGGACGAGGAGGTGTCTTCATGTCAACCATCGTCGTCAGGTAACATTTTGCATGCATCTAAAAATGGACACTTTCGTTCTAAAACGAGACCCTCTCAGGGTTACCAAAGAGGCACTGTTCGTAGTCAATATTATAATAATTATTCTCGCGGACAGCAAGCTTATAATACTTCTTTTAATCGTGGTCGAGGTTTTCATAGTATTTATAAAGGGAATTACCGCTCGTTTAATAACCAACAGCGAGGTAATAGAGGCTCCAGAGGCCACATCAGCCAAAGGCGAGGCCAAAATATGTATCCAGTCCATAAAACGGAGGATACACAAAAATGCGGCCAAAACGACAATGTAACCAATCAGTTTTTTCGAGATTAACCACTTTGTATTATCCTACCAAGGTGATGCAAAGTACGTCAGTTTTTATATTGGAAATATTAATTATTATTGGTTGGTTGATACGGGTGCTACATTATCAGTAATTAAAAGTAATACTTTGCCAAAAAATGTGACAATACAAAGCGATAATACTCTAATTAATGGAATAGGCGGCCAGTGCCGTTCTCAAGGCTCTGTAAATTTAACTTTAAAACACGATAATGTCTTATTTAAACATAACTTTCTAGTTTTTAACTCATTACCATTAAAAGCTGATGGAATAATAGGCTTAGATTTTTTAGAGAAATTTCATGCTAACATAAATTTAGATACAAATATTTTATCCCTTACTAGTTACGGAAAAACACATTATTTACATTTTATAGAAGAAAGCGACAGAAACAAAAATTCTATTGTAGTACCAGCACGTTCTGAATCCATACATTTTATTTTTGTGAATGAAAGCTGTAATCAGGAGGTAGTTGTATGTGGAAGAGAGCTAACAAAGGATGTTTTTCTGGCAAATACGATAACAAAGGTACGAAATAACAGGATTCCAGTTAAGATATTAAATGTTAGCGATAGAGACATAGATTTAGAATCCTTTAACCCTACTTTACAACCACTGAATACTTATGATATATGTACATTTAATAAAAATAACTTGAATGTTACAAGAGTTAAAACTTTATTATCTGAATTAAATTTAAATTATTTACACAAAGAGGAGAAACAGTCAATTGAGGCAATATGCGCTAAGTATTCAGATGTTTTTTACTTAGATGGCGACAAATTAACTACGACAAATATTTATGAGCAGTCTATAGTCATTAAGCCAAATTCAACACCAGTTTACGTAAAGCCCTACAGATTACCACAGGCATTAAAACCAGAGATAGCTAGACAAATTAATAAAATGTTACAAGATGATATTATTGAAGAGACAAATAGTGAATGGTCAAGTCCAATTTTATTAGTGCCTAAGAAAAGTAGCAAAGGAAGTGAAAATAAATGGCGTCTAGTCATAGATTATAGAAAATTGAACGAAGTTATTTGTAACGATAAATTTCCCTTACCAAATATTAACGAAATATTAGATTCTTTATCCGGTGCCATTTATTTTACTCACCTTGATTTACACCAAGGATATTATCAAGTAAGTTTAGAACCTAATTCTCGTAAATTAACAGCCTTTACCACAAATACAGGCCAATTTTCAATGAAACGCCTACCAATGGGCCTCAAAACTAGTGCTAACGCCTTTAGCCGTATGATGTCTGTAGCAATGTCCGGATTAACATACGAAAAATGTCTAGTGTACCAAGATGATTTAATTGTATTTGGAAGAAACTTGTCTAGTCATAATCAAAATTTAATAAGTATAATGGAAAGACTCAGAAAAGTCAATTTAAAGCTTAATCCAACGAAATGTGAGTTTTTAAGGAAGGAAATTTTATATTTGGGTCACATAGTCTCTGAAAAAGGTGTTTTACCTGATCCGGAAAAGACAAGAGTATTAGAGAAATACCCAGTTCCAAAATCAGTCGATGAAATAAAACGATTTGTAGCTTTTTGCAATTATTACCGTAAATTTATTAGGTATTTTTCACATATTGCACTACCTTTGAATAAATTATGTCGTAAAAATGTACCATTTTTATGGACAAAAGAATGTCAAAACGCATTTGAAACTTTAAAAGGTGCTCTAATGTCTTCACCTATTTTACAATATCCCGATTTCTCTGAGAATCACGAATTTATCTTACAGACAGATGCTTCAGGCACGGCTATCGGATCTGTATTGTGTAACAAAGATTTAAGACCAGTTGCTTATGCTAGTAGACCATTAAACAAAGCCGAAATGAACTATCCTACCATACAAAAAGAATTGTTAGCCATAGTATGGTCTGTCAAATATTTTAGACCCTATTTGTATGGAAATAGGTTTACCATTATGACCGACCACAAACCGTTAGTGTATTTGTTCGGCATGCGAGATCCCTCTAGTAGACTATTAAAATTCAGATTAACTCTAGAAGAATATAATTTTAAGATAATTTATGTGAAAGGTAAAGATAATGTCGTGGCAGATGCTTTGTCCAGAGTATGTATTACATCTGATGAGTTGAAGAGTATGAATGAACAAGTTATGGCTGTAATGACCAGAGCGCAAAAGAAGAGAATGAATGAAGTAAAAAAGGTTGGGGATGAAACGATTCTTAATAAATCCATTAACGATTGGCCTGATCAACCAAGAGTTGTGGAAATATTAGGAAAACCGTGTGATTCTGTAGAAATGTGTTTGGTTGAGAGCAGTAAGCTAAAATATTACAGAGAAAAATATTTAATAACTAAAGAAGTAGAGTGTTTTGAGTTTATAGAAAAACCATATAATTTGTTCATCGATCTTATGCGGGGTAGATCTCAAATTGTTGTGGGTTGCGCCGGCGCAGAGAAGTCAGATCCTCTGGAATCGGAGATGGGAGTGGCACAAGGATCGTCAGTGTCCAATATTCTGTTTTCCTTGCTACTGAATGATCTCCCAAGTGCTGTTACCGATGGTGAAATATATATGTACGCCGATGACGTAGCAGCGGTGGTCACCGCAACTTCTGTGGATCAGCTGGAGAGGCGACTGAATACAGTTGCGAACCAGTTATCTGATTGGTTTCAGAAAAATGGACTTGTTCTTAATGTTACAAAAACAAAGTTTGTTCATTTTTCACTATCAGGACGGTCACAACGATCGCTGTTAGTGTTTGCGAATGGTGTAAGCATAGAACAGGTTGATACAACCACCTTTCTAGGTTTAGAAGTCGACAGTTGCCTAAAGTGGGAGAGCCACATAGCTAAAATATGCGCCAGGCTGGGTAGCGCATGTTTTGCTATTCGTCGAATTGCTAGAGTCGTGCAGGAGAGGGAGGTGCGAGAATGCTATTTTGCGACTGTGCATTCGCAGCTCCAGTATGGCGCTGAGTTGTGGGGTCGCTCTGCCGATTGGGAGCGCGCATTTCGCATGCAAAAACGTGCAATACGGGCGATTGCGCGAATACCGCAGGATGAATCTGCTAGACCGTACTTCACAAAGTTTGGGATTCTTACCTTACCAGCAATAGTAATATATCAGGTAGCGGTGTATGTAAGGGTAAACCTGGACATATACACGAAGCAAAGCGATGTTCACTCTTACTATACTCGCCGGAAGGATAAATTGTCACTAGTGAATAGAACACTCACAAAGTCAGCAAAGTCGACTCATGTTATGGGCCCGGCAGTTTATAATCAGCTCCCAGAGAGCATAGTAACCGCCCTAACTCTCGCAAGTTTCAAGGGTCGGTTAAGACGCTGGTTAGTCGAGCGGGCGTTCTACACTTACGACGAATTTTTAAAATTTAAATAATAGTGGAAATATTTTGACTTATTTATTTGTATTATAATTTATTAGGACGAGTTGACAATTTATTAATTATATTTACTTTAGACATGACTACCTATTTGTGACATTGTTTGTGATATTATAAATAATCGATGTGAACATTTTTGACATGTAATTAACATTACCAATAAATTACTATTGACTACTATTGACTATTGACTATTATTGTGTATGTTCCTTTATATTATTTAGTCAGTATGCTCCTTAACAATGTTTTACCAATATGCTGACTGACCATTTATACTACCTATTAATTTTGTGTTAGAATATGATTCATTCAATAAATAAGTCTAGATCGATACGGTTGTTTCTCTTACGAAACCACCCTTGAACCCCCAACATAACATCCTCCGCAAGGTAATGGCGGACGAGAGGGCCTTCGTAAGGGCCTGCCTAGCGGGCATTGAGGACCGGCTCTTACCGGCGAGGACCCTCCGACCGCCGCTTGCGGCGGACAAGAGGCGTGAGGAGCGGGTGGCAACCACCCAGAGGGAGGACGCCCTTCTCCCTTCCATCACCCCGACCAACCAGCAGGGCTGGACGAAGGTGGTCGGTAAGGGGAAGGGCAAAGGCAAAAGGACGGCACCTGTCGTCCCTGCCGTTCCCGCCACCACCATTCCCAGCCAGTCGCAGCCGACTGCCAAAGGGAAAGGAAAAGGGAAAGGGAAGGGGAATAACATCCCCCCAGCCCCAGCCGTCTCCGCCACCACCCCTGCTGGTCAGTCGACTGGCAAGGGAAAGGGGAAGGGGAAGAGTTCCCCCCCAGCCGGTGCCAAGAGGAACCTGGTTCCTCCCAAAACCGCAGCCGTCGTGATGACGCTCACCGCGGAGGCTGCGGAGCGGGGCGAGACATACGCGTCCGTAATGTTGCGGGCGCGTGCCAATGCCGTTCAAACCAAACTGGGGATCGGCAAAGTCTCGTGCCGCCGGACACAGGCTGGGGCTCGTATCTTCGAGTTCCCCGGTGCTGAGGGCGGGAAACACGCCGACCTCTTCGCAGCTAAGCTGCGAGAGGTCATTGCGGACGCGGCGAAGGTGGCCAGGCCGGTGAAGTCGGCGGCCATCGAGGTGACGGACCTGGATGACTCCGTCACCAGGGAGGAGGTGGTGGCAGTGATCGCAGCCATTGGGGGCTGCGAAGTCGCAGCGGTGCAGGGCGAGGGCATCAGGCCCGGGCGCGGCGGCATGGGCACTATTCGCCTGGAGTGCCCTGTCGCCGCTGCCAAAGCCGTCCTCGAGAAGGGACGGCTCGCCGTCGGGTTCAGCTCGGGTGCGGTCCGGGCACTTGAGGACCAGCCATTGCGGTAATACAAGTGCTTCGGAATTGGCCACACCCGAGCCCTCTGTCCGTCCAGCGTAGACAGGACGGACAGCTGCTACCGCTGTGGCAAGGAGGGGCATAAATCCGCCTCCTGCAAGGCCGCCGCACCGCACTGCGCGGTATGTGCCTCTAGTGGCCGCCCCGCGGGACATATTATGAAGGGGAGGAACTGCAGTCCTCCCCTTAAGAAGGGCAAAATACAGAAGCCGACCCGGCCTGTCATTGCCACCGCCGTCCCAGTGGCTGGGACCTCAGCGGCTGTGGAGGAGGGGGGTGCGATGACCGACTAATGGGTAGAGTCGAACATCGCATCCTCCAGGCGAACACCAACCACTGCAGAGCGGCCCAGGATCTGCTGATGCAGACTGTGGCCGAGTGGTTGGTGGACGTGGCGGTGGTCGCCGAGCCGTACTCGATACCTGGCCGTTGGCTGGGTGATCGGGACGGCTTGGTGGCGTTGGTGTCGCGGCCTGCCACGGACTCCCCTCCCCTCTCGCTTTTAGAGAGGGGTCCGGGATACGTGGCCGCCGCGTGGGGAGAAATAGCCCTGGTCGGGGTCTATTTCTCCCCAAACCACCCTCTAAGGGTCGTTGTGGTGGGCGACCTGAACGCCAAGTCGGTGGCCTGGGGCAACTCAGCGGCGTCCTGCAACGTCCGGGGGCGCGCCGTCGAATTTTGGGCGGCCTCGTGCGGCGTGTCTCTCCTAAATAGGGGGGATGTTCACACGTGTGTGCGGCAACAGGGAGGGTCAGTGGTGGACGTATCGTTCGCGGCGGAGGAATGTGGCGCGGGGGTTCTTTCCCTCCGCGCGAAGAAGACGGCCCCTGGACCGGATGGCGTCCCCGCACGGTCGAGGCTGGGGACGGAGTGTTGGCGGTGTCGTTCGACATCGCCAACGCGTTCAACTCCGTGCCCCACTCGACCATATTGGAGGCACTCCGGTACCACGGAGTGTCCCAATATCTGCGGGTGATCCTGGCCAACTACCTGGAGGACCGGGAGGTCCTCCTGGCGGACAGGACGGCCAGGATCAGGCGCTACGGCGCGGAGTCCGGTGTTCCACAGGGTTCGGTACTAGGGCCCCTCTTGTGGAACATCGGATTCGATTGGCTGCTGCGCGGCACCCTCCTCCAGGGCACGAGTGTCATCTGCTACGCGGATGACACTCTCCTCGTTGCCCGGGGGAGGGATTTTAGGGAGGCGGCCTGTCTGGCCTCAGCTGGCGGATCCTTAGTGGCAGGTAGGATCCGCCAGCTTGGTTTGAGGGTGGCGCTGAACAAGACCGAGGCCGTGTTCTTTCACGGGCCTCGGCAGCGCTGCCCTCCTGACGCCCACATCGTGGTGGAGGGCGTCCGGATAGGGGTCGGGGCCCAGATGAAGTATCTGGGCCTCGTGCTGGACAGCAGGTGGCGCTTCGGCCCGCACTTCAGCGGGCTGTCGACGCGCCTGCTAAAAGCCGCGGACGCCCTCTCATGGCTCCTCCCGAACCTGGGCGGGCCCAAAGAGCGATGCCGGCGCCTCTATGCCGGCATCCTCAAAAGTATGGCCCTATATGGGGCTCCCATCTGGGCGGACTCCCTCCACAGGAGGGAGAATGCAACCGCCATCCGCAGGCCCCAACGGGCCATTGCACAGCGGGTGGCGCGAGCCTACCGCTCGGTGGGCTTCGCGGCGGCGTGCGCTCTGGCCGGCACCCCTCCATGGGAATTGGAGGCATGGGTGCTCGCCAGAGTGTACGAATGGGTGGCGCGGCGTAGGGCGCTGGGTGAGCGCCCCGCCGCGCAAGAGCGGGAGGCCGTGCGGCGGGAGGCGAGGGACGCAATCGTCCTTCACTGGACACGAGACCTCGTCTCCGCCACCTTTGGACGCCGGACGCTGGAGGCGCTCGGTCCAGTCCTGCGGGACTGGCTCGAGCGCCCCCACGGTTTCCTCTCTTTCCGTCTGGTGCAGGTGTTGTCCGGGCATGGCTGCTTCGGAACGCACCTGCATCGGATCCAGAGGGAGGAAACCCCGGCGTGCCACGACTGTGGAGCCGCGGAGGACACGGCGCAGCACACCCTCGAGGTGTGCCCAGCCTGGGCTGAGCTGCGCTGTGCCCTGACAGATGTGGTCGGAATGGACCTCTCACTTCCCAGTGTGGTGAACTCCATGCTGGGGAGTGAGGAGGCTTGGGCGGCGGTTGCCTCCTTTTGCGAGAATGTCATGTCGCAAAAGGAGGTGGCGGAGCGCGCGCGGGAGGACGATCCTCTCGCGCCACCTCTCCGCAGGCGAAGGAGGGGTGGGAGAAGGCGGTTGTACGACCGTCGCCTCCCACCCTCTGGTGGTGATTAGCGGGCGATAGGCGCGGGGGCGCCTTCGCTTCGCATTGCACTAATCACCACCCTCGTCGGGCGGGAACGGCCGAGCACTCACGGTCGTTCCCGGGCCCCTCCACTTAGGGAGGGGCGTGCGGGCCCCGCTGTAAAGGCGGGCGGTCGTCGGTGGGGGACTGGACGTAAAGGCTGTGCCGGTTTCCCAGTCCTCCTCCAAATAGACGATGCGGGAGTGCCGCTGGGTTATTTTAGTGGGTATGCCGGAGTAGCCGGAGAGTCCCACATAACCCGCCCATCCCCCAATGGGCGGGTATGCGTAACGCATTTTTTCCCAGCGCAAACAAAAAAAAAAATAAAAAAAAAAAGGTTAGGTTAGGTTGGGGAACCACCCCACAGTGCTTGCGTCCACGTCGCGTTCCCCGGAAACGTCCCAGTTCTGACCACCGTAACGGAGTGGCAGACTGGGTACGGCTAAAGTGCACTGTGCATCGTAGCAAACAACTGCCTTGTGTGTTACGAACTTGCGGATTATGCCAAAACCTGTGCGGGATGCCCTCGGGCATTTTGCCAAAAAAGGCCCTTCTCAGGGCCAACCCAAAGGCCCTTCTCAGGGCCAACCCAAAGGCCCTTCTCAGGGCCAACCAAAAGGCCCTTCTAAAGGCCAACGCGACGCGTCGGCAGAAGGCAGGGCCTTCTACGGAGGGAGTACGGGCGAGTTGTCGGACTCCGACAATGAGTCCGTTGGGTCGGATGCCAGCGCGATAGCGATCGAGGATTCTCGATCGCGATCGGCATCGAGGAAGAGGACCTTTCTCAAGGTCGTGTCCGATGGCTCCTCGGGCTCAGGCTCGGTAAAAGAGCCTAAAAAGAAAATAAAGGCCAAGAAGTCGGCTATAGCGGCGGATACCCACAACGTGGGTTTGGTAGACGCCCAACGCGAGTTGGACCTTACCAGGCGGGAACAGCTCCAACAAGACCTGGAGGAGCAGGTAGTGGCCAGGGAGGAACGGGCGCGCGCCGCCCGTGCCAAATCGGGATACGGAGCGTCCCGCGTTCTGTACGCGGACCACTCTCTGGCCGAACTGGAGCGGATGGCATTGGAGGACGAGGAGGTAATCGTCCAGGTCGCCACCAAGTCCTCCCACCTAAAAGGGACTTTTCAAAAGTCCCTCAAATGCCGGGCCGCCAGCATGTGCGGCATTGTCGCGGAGCTGGTCAACCGCAAGGCCAGCGACGAATCGCGGCAACTGCAGGCGAAAGTGGATCGCCTGCAGCAGGAGGTAAGCCAGCTGCACCAAAAGCTGGCTGAAGCCACGGCCCGGCCATCCCACGCTGAGCCCAGACCTGTGGTAGAGGGCCTTGACTCCTCCGCCGGCCTTGAGGATATCCTCCGCAAAGTTATGGCGGAGGAAAGGGCCTTCGTGAGGGCCTGCCTAGCAGGCATTGAGGACCGGCTCTTGCCGGAGAAGGTCCTCCGACCACCGCTTGCGGCGGACAAGAGGCGAGAGCCGGTGCCGGCCTCTCAGAGGGAGGACGCCCATCTCCCTTCCACCACCCCGACCACCCAGCAGGGCTGGACGAAGGTGGTCGGTAAGGGGAAGGGCAAGGGCAAAAAGACGGCAGCTGTCGTCCCTGCCGTCCCTGCCACCACCACTCCCAGCCAGTCGAAGCCGACTGGCAAGGGAAAGGGCGGGGGCATCAGGCCCGGGCGCGGTGGCATGGGCACCATTCGCCTGGAGTGCCCAGTCGCCGCTGCCAAAGCCGTCCTCGAGAAGGGACGGCTCGCCGTCGGCTTCAGCTCGGCTGCGGTCCGGGCCCTTGAGGTCCCGCCGCTGAGGTGTTACCGGTGCTTCGGCATCGGTCACACCCGGGCCCTCTGTTCGTCCAGTGTCGACAGGACGGGCAGTTGTTACCGCTGTGGCAAGGAGGGGCACAAAGCCGCCTCCTGCGAGGCCACCGCACCGCACTGCGCGGTGTGTGCCGCCAGTGGCCGCCCTGCGGGCCACATTATGAAGGGGAGGAATTGTATTCCTCCCCTTAAGAAGGGCAAAGTGCAGGCGCCGACCCGGCCTGTCGCTGCCACCGCCACCCCAGTAGCTGGGACCTCGGCGGCTGTGGAGGAGGAGGGTGCGATGTTCGATTAATGGGTAGAGTCGAAGACCGCATCCTCCAGGCGAACACCAACCACTGCAGAGCGGCACAGGATCTGCTGATGCAGACTGTGGCCGAGTGGTTGGTGGACGTGGCGGTGGTTGCCGAGCCGTACTCGATACCTGGCCGCTGGCTAGGTGATCGAGACGGCTTGGTGGCGTTGGTGTCGCGGCCTGCTACGGACTCCCCTCCCCTCTCGCTTTTAGAGAGGGGTCCGGGATACGTGGCCGCCGCGTGGGGAGAAATAGCCCTGGTCGGGGTCTATTTCTCCCCAAACCGCCCTCTAAGGGACTTCGAAAATTTTCTCGAAGTCCTTACGGCAGTCATCGGGAGGGCGGCACCACGTCAGGTCGTCGTAATGGGCGACCTGAACGCCAAATCAGTGGCCTGGGGCAACCCGGCGGCGCCGTGCAACGTCCGGGGGCGCGCCGCCGAATTTTGGTCGGCTTCGTGCGGCGTGTCCCTCCTGAACAGGGGGGATGTTCACACGTGTGTGCGGCAACGGGGAGGGTCAGTGGTGGACGTGTCGTTCGCCACCCCCGTGCTAGCCGCCCGCGTCGTGAACTGGCGGGTGGAGATGGTGGAGACCCTGTCGGACCACCGATATGTGCGGTTCGACATCTCCACCCAGAGCCCGCGGGGGATGGCCCGCTCGGCCCAATCTCCCTTCCCGCGGTGGGCTCTCACCCGCCTAGACCGGGAGTCAGCCCAGGAGGCGGCGTTCCTCCGGGACTGGCTCTCGCCCCCTGTGGAGGTGACGGACGTGGACGCCGCAGCGGTCCAGCTGCGGAGGTCCCTGACCGAGGTGTGCAATTCCAGCATGCCTCGGTCTCACCGTCCGCCTCCCCGTCGCGCCGTTTATTGGTGGACGGGGGAGCTGGCGGCGCTCCAGGCCGCGTGCGTGGAGGCCAGGAGGGCCTACACGCGGAGTCGGCGGCGCACCAGCCGATGTCAGGCTGAGGAAGACCGCCTCTACGCCTCTTACGTAGAGGCAAAGACGGTCCTCAAGTCGGCAATGTGCGCCGCCGAAGACTCGGCAAGGGCCGAGATGCTGGAGGGACTCGATAGGGATCCGTTTGGGAGGCCATATAAGCTGGCGCGGAGCCAGCTGCGTCCTTATGGCCCCCCACTAACGGAGACCCTAGAGCCGGCGTTGCTGGATGGGGTGGTTCGGTCACTGTTTCCGCGCAGGACCGAATTCACCCCTCCAACGATGAACCCCCCGCTGGGGGGGGTGGTGGCTTCGCCGGAGGAGGAGGTCCCTCCAGTGTCGGTGGAGGAACTTCGCGCGGGGGTTCTGACCCTCGGCGCGAAGAAGACGGCCCCTGGACCGGATGGCGTCCCCGCACGGGTGGTGGCCATCGCGGCGTCCCTAATGGAGGAAAGGTTTCGGGACCTCTTCAGCGCGTGTCTGACGGCTGGGAGGTTCCCGAAGCTCTGGAAGGAGGGGCAGCTTTGCCTGCTCCGGAAGGAGGGACGCCCGGTGGACTCCCCCTCGGCATACCGGCCCATCGTTCTGCTTGATGAGGTCGGTAAATTGTTCGAGGGGATCATCGCCACCCGGCTTAATAGCCAGTTGCGGGAGGTAGGGCCGGACCTGTCGGACGCCCAGTTCGGGTTTCGACAAGGGCGTTCGACGGTCGACGCGGTGGCCCTACTCAGGGGCCAAGTGCAGGAGGCGGTCGAGGCTGGGGACGGAGTGTTGGCGGTGTCGTTCGACATCGCCAACGCCTTCAACTCCGTGCCCCACTCGACCATATTGGAGGCACTCCGGTACCACGGAGTGCCCCAATATCTGCGGATGATCCTGGCCAACTACCTGGAGGACCGGGAGGTCCTCCTGGCGGACAGGACGGCCAGGATCAGGCGCTACGGCGCGGAGTCCGGTGTTCCACAGGGTTCGGTGCTAGGGCCCCTCTTGTGGAACATCGGATTCGATTGGCTGCTGCGCGGCACCCTCCTCCAGGGCACGAGTGTCATCTGCTACGCGGATGACACTCTCCTCGTTGCCCGGGGGAGGGACTTTCGGGAGGCGGCCTGTCTGGCCTCGGCTGGCGGATCCTTAGTGGCAGGTAGGATCCGCCAGCTTGGTTTGAGGGTAGCGCTGAACAAGACCGAGGCCGTGTTCTTTCACGGGCCTCGGCAGCGCTGCCCTCCAGACGCCCACATCGTCGTGGAGGGCGTCCGAATAGGGGTCGGGGCCCAGATGAAGTATCTGGGCCTCGTGCTGGACAGCAGGTGGCGCTTCGGCCCGCACTTCAGCGGGCTGTCGACGCGCCTGCTTAAGGCCGCGGACGCCCTCTCATGGCTCCTCCCGAACCTGGGCGGGCCCAAGGAGCGATGCCGGCGCCTCTATGCCGGCATCCTCAAAAGCATGGCCCTATATGGGGCTCCCATCTGGGCGGACTCCCTCCACAGGAGGGAGAATGCAACCGCCATCCGCAGGCCCCAACGGGCCATTGCACAGCGGGTGGCGCGAGCCTACCGCTCGGTGGGCTTCGCGGCGGCGTGCGCTCTGGCCGGCACCCCTCCATGGGAATTGGAGGCATGGGTGCTCGCCAGAGTGTACGAGTGGACGGCGCGGCGTAGGGCGCTGGGTGAGCGCCCAGCCGCGGAAGAGCGGGAGGCCGTGCGGCGGGAGGCAAGGGATGCCATCGTCCTCCACTGGGCACGCGACCTCGCCTCCGCCACCTTTGGACGCCGGACGCTGGACACGCTCGGTCCAGTCCTGCAGGACTGGCTCGAGCGCCCCCACGGTTTCCTCTCGTTCCGTCTGGTGCAGGTGTTGTCCGGGCATGGCTGCTTCGGAACGCACCTGCATCGGATCCAGAGGGAGGAAACCCCGGCGTGCCACGACTGTGGAGCCGCGGAGGACACGGCGCAGCACACCCTCGAGGTGTGCCCAGCCTGGGCTGAGCTGCGCCGTGCCCTGACAGATGTGGTCGGGATGGACCTCTCACTTCCCAGTGTGGTGAACTCCATGCTGGGGAGTGAGGAGGCTTGGGCGGCGGTTGCCTCCTTTTGCGAGGACGTCATGTCGCAAAAGGAGGCGGCGGAGCGCGCGCGGGAGGATGATCCTCTCGCGCCACCGCTCCGCAGGCGAAGGAGGGGTGGGAGAAGGCGGTTGTACGACCGTCGCCTCCCACCCTCAGGGTGTGATTAGCGGGTGACAGGCGCGGGGGCGCCTTCGCTCGCATTGCACAAATCGCCTCCACCGTCGGGCGGGAACGGCCGAGCACTCACGGTCGTTCCCGGGCCCCTCCACTTAGGGAGGGGCGTGCGGGCCCCGCTGTAAAGGCGGGCGGTCGTCGGTGGGGGACTGGACGTAAAGGCTGTGCCGGTTTCCCAGTCCCCCTCCAAACAGACGATGCGGGAGTGCCGCTGGGTTATTTTAGTGGGTATGCCGGAGTAGCCGGAGAGTCCCACATAACCCGCCCATCCCCCAATGGGCGGGTATGCGTAACGCATTTTTTCCCAGCGCAACCAAAAAAAAAAAAAAAAAAAGTTAGGTTAGGTTTTTGTTTTTTTTTTTTTGGGTTGGCCAGCTAAGATGCACTTTATGGATCCCATCTGGCCATTCGTAATGCTCCCCTGAAAGTGACAGAGTCCTTGTTCGCGTGTGATTCGGGATTTCTTAGATATGTTTTTAATTAAATAATTTTAGTTTATTTGTTGAAAATTGAGCTTATTTGTCGATCTGTTGTTATATTTTGTTACGTTATTTGTGTTAAAATTTGTATGAATTGTTTGTTTGCGTATATTAAGATTTATATAATTTAGATTTTATCCAGATTTCTTAACGTGTTTTATTTATTTTATTGTAATGTTGAATTCAATTTGATTTTATTGCGTTTTGGTTATCTTATTCGTATTATGTAATCTGTTTTATAAATTTTTGTTATTCTCTTTATATTGTTTTGTTTATATTAGAATGTTGTGGTTTGTTCTTTATGTTAATATTGCTATATATTTCTTTTTATTGTTTAATCTATTTAGGTATAGTTTTCTTTACTTGATTTATTTATTTGTTTAGGTATTCTGTTTTGTTTTAATCTTAATCTTATGATTGTGTTTTTTTGTAAATTCTTTATGTTTTATTTAGCTACGTTTTTTATTGTTTACTATGTTTATTGGGTATCTTATTGTTTGCAATATGCCTGTTCTCACGGCTTACGCATAATTCCTTCTGATTTTCATTTAGTGTTTACTGTAGGTAATTTAAGTATAAGTGTTGTTATATATCGTTATATCAATAAAGTATTTTTATGATTGATTCTTCTGGTTTTATTTTATTTGGTTACTAGGATTTAATATTTCTTTCTCAGCTGCAGTACAGGACTTTTGAGGTGTGTTATTTATAATTATATATATATATATTTAGATATGGGTTATGAATACTTATTTTATTATATTTATATTTTAATTTTGTATTTATATATTATTTATAAATTCTATATATATTGTGTTTTGCTACTATTCTGATAGATAACTCTATTGTTCTCCATTCCCTTTGCAATTTTTATGTATTATCACAATACATATTCTTACAACTCTCTCTTTTGTTTCCTTCTGATTTCTTTCTGTATATACTATTAATAATTAACATATATAATAATTTCGTTGTGATGATTAATTGCCTTCGTCCATTTTCATAATGTATTCTACGCAATCCTTGTATGGTCTCTAAAGTTCTGTACCGCATGTATTTGTTATTTACGGATGAGTACATTTTCAAGTCATGTCTCCACTTTTTGTTCTTATATTCTGCGCGGTCGTCCCCCTTTTGTATTTTCCACGCTTTTCTCTTTTCAACACAATTACTATTTTCAAAATAGGTTGTTGAGACATCAAAGTTACTATTGGGGGTTTCGGTGCGATTCGGTTTCACGGTATTTCGGCGCCCGACAGTTACTGGTCCCACAGACAGTCAGAAGTAGGCTACCCTAGCCCTAGCTAGGGCATCCCACTTCCTGCGTAAGGGGCATTCGTTGTCAAACGCATTGTGATCCCTGACTTCTGCTCCAACCGTGCTGCAGTTTTTGCAATTCGGTTTTTCACCTGCATGCCAATGGGTACAGTCAGCTCGTAGATGTTCCCCGCCGCAGTGAGAACAAAGGTCTTTTTCCCCCGTACAGAGCTTCCTTCCGTGGCCGAAGCGAAGGCAACGGGTGCATTGTATTAGCGGGGACTGGTCGTGGACTCGTATGCGCTGTAGGTCTATGTGTACCCTCTCCGCTTCGACGAGTCGCTTCCAGACGGGTGGGGAGACCTCAAGCACTACATGGTGTTCGTGGGCATTTTTTGTCCTCTTTTTGTACCTTACTGCGACGGTCATATCGTCCTCATGCAGGTCACCGAAAAGGTGTCGGTTTTGCAATTTAATTGACCTGACTATGTCCTCATCCGTATTGTACTTGAGTACGTTTGTAGCAATCACTAAGGCGTTTTTATACGTTGCTTTTTTCACTTGGAGGGTAGTGGTGGACCGCTTCAGTTGATCTGTCACACTTTTGAGGTCCTCCTCTGTGTGACACCCAAGGATCACCTTTTGACCCCCGACTTTCCTCAGGCGGTCCACCTTTATCCCCGTTTCGCGGGCGGCGATCGTCGACCTGATTTTCTCCACTATCGTGGTACTCGTATCATCAACGTCCTTCGAGGACACGATAATGGAGTGAACAGGTCGAGTCCCGTTGAATGGTTTAGAGGCAGCGATAGATGCGTAGGTCTCTGTTCTGTCTGCGGATGGGGCTGGGGGGAATGAAGGAGGTTTCGTTTGGATTTCATGTAGGAGTGTGCGTGTAGAGAGCATGCATTCCAACATGTCCTTTCTACTCTCCTTTAATTCCCCCAGCACTTCCCTCATTGTGGTTGTGGGGTCACTTTTTCCAACTGCCTCCTCCGTTTGCGTGGAAATGGTTGTGGTCGGTTTTATTGTTTGTGTGTCTATCTCTAAATTTTTGTTGTTTTTATTTTTTGTTAGTTCCTCAGTTTGTGTCTCCTCCTCCTTGGTGACTAGTCTGGGAGTTGTTTCGTCACACACGTTTTCCAAGTGGCCGGCCACTGCCACGACCATGTCCATTATGAGGCAAGGGAACCTCGACAGGTTTTTATTAAGGGTCTCCTTGATTTCCCGTTTTAGATTTCCGGAACGCTCCATTGCCGACTGGGCCTCTTTAGTGAGACGCTCGGCTTCTCTGGCCAAGTTCTGGAGCGTCAGGCGCAGTGCAGCCTCGGAGCGCTCCGGAGTCTGCGCAGTTGGTGTCTTGGTGACCGTTGTACCTGTTGAGGTGCGTTTTGCCGTGGCTGGCTTATCGCTGTCCCTGCCTTTGGTAGGGGCCGTGGCCGACTTCTTGGTAGGTGGTAACTTTTTGAGAGGAGGAGAGGGCTTTATTAGGGCCTTCTGCCGCAGTGGATTTTGTCCACCGGCACTGCCGGCGCTGGTGCGGGTTGTTTTGGCAGCCGCGCCGGCAGCGTAGGTGGTTTGAGTAGGGGAGGAGTGGTCCACTGTAAAGGATTTTCTTTTGTCCAAGTCCCCCTCTGCCGTCCCTGTAGAGCTCCTGGGAGGAGTGCGGAACATGTTATTCTTCGGTAGGCAGGTAATAATAAGTGATAAGTTAGTGAGTGGTGTATAGGGCCAACTCAACTAACGAGTCAAGATATCAAGAGAGTTTTGGGCTTCGAAAGAAACACCAGTCTGTATAAGTAGTCGATAAAGTCTTGCTGTAGGCCGCCTCAGTGGTCGGGGGTATGCCGTGTAGGATATATATCGGATGGTCTTGAGGAGACCTATCCGATCGGCCAGTAAAAATTTTTCAGTACCCCCTTTAAAATATAGTAAATGGGTGGGTGGGCGGCTGACTTTTGGTCAAAAATTTCACTATGTATAGGAAAATGTCTTTTTTAAGTATCACCTATATATTTAAGCCGCCAGTTGGTTTTAGTTATTTAGGTATATATATAATAGAGGTAAGTATATATTGTAAACGGTTTGATTATGTATAATTTTGAAAATATTTTATGTTTCAGGTGGCGGGCGGGCCAATTTTTGCTGTCGCAACGGTTTCCGACGCTTCCCTACCACTTTCCCTGGAGTCTGACCCCACCAGATGGGTGTCTTCGGGTAGGCAAAGACCAGGGCTGTTGATTAAAAGTGGTTGGGTTCGAAGCTCCCGAAGAAAATTTTTCAGTACGAGCAGAATACGGCGCGACACCCGAAAAAAACTAAGAAAATTTAATATAAAATTGATTTAAAAATAATTTAACCACTATAAAGAATGTGAGGCGTTGTTTTGTGTATCGGTAGGTCTATATACACGTTATTTGCACCGTTGGGAACGTCCGAATCGGATGCCTGTGCCTTGAAAAATGCCGAATGTATGGGCGCAAAGCACCTATATATATACTCCACGCCGGTCGATACTATGAGATTTAATTTGATAAATTTAACAGGTTGTATGTGGCTGACCTATATAAATAGGGTGTCGGTAGACGCGTCTTGAGAAGGTCTAATTAGTTGGTAAATAAAATTTTAGGGATCCGTACAAAATTTGGTTAAAAACACCCAAAAACCTGAGACTACGGGTGTTTTGTATGAAAATTGACTTTTTTAGCAAAAAAAAATCTCAAAAGTCTTTCGCAATACTACCACAAACAGGGTGTCAGGAGATGCGTCTTGTTGAGATTTTGCTAAATGCACTATTAAAAAAATTATATGTAGATAGTATAAATTAAAATAGCCAAAAAACCACCAGATGGGTGTCTTCGGGTAGGCAAAGACCAGGGCTGTTGATTAAAAGTGGTTGGGTTCGAAGCTCCCGAAGAAAATTTTTCAGGACGAGCAGAATACGGCGCGACACCCGAAAAATACTAAGAAAATTTAATATAAAATTGATTTAAAAATAATTTAACCACTATAAAGAATGTGAGGCGTTGTTTTGTGTATCGGTAGGTCTATATACACGTTATTTGCACCGTTGGGAACGTCCGAATCGGATGCCTGTGCCTTGAAAAAAAAATGGTTAGGTTAGGTTAGGTTTTTTTTTTTTTTTTAAAATTCCCTTTATTAGGGAACAGGCGAATGACTCCCCTGACTGAGTCAGAGTCCTTTTTTAGAGGTCGTAGTTTAATAGGGGTCTTGTAAAATATGATCTAAGCAACTAGTTCGTTGTATTTGTTTTTAGTATATAGTTGTATTTATTTATGTATTTGTGTTTAGGTTTTGTTGATTGTCTTTTATTTTTAAAGGTATAATTTTGTTTAGCACCTCCAATTTTCCTGCATTCCTTCCGCAATACATATCTACTATGATAGTAGATATTCTTGCGGCTATTCTGTGTACGTCTCATCTTTAAAGAATTTTTTGTGATTGTTTACTGGGTTTGTTTTTGGCTTTATTTTAAGTGTACTTCTATTTATTTCTTTGGATAACTGTTTTTAAAATTTGGGCACTGTATTTAAGAAATATTTTGCTGTGTTTAATGTTGCCAATGACTTTACTTATATTTTCGGCACTTATCGGGAAGCCGATCTCCTGTTCCATATTGTATCTTTGGATGCCATGTATGGGACAATCGAACAGCAGGTGGGGAACCGTCTCGCTTTTTTCAGGATCACAGGAGCACGATGGACTCTGTTTCAATTTGAATCTATGTAAGTATTCGGAGAATCCACCGTGCCCCGTCAGCATCTGAGTAAGCAGGCTGTTGATCTGTAGCTTCCGGACTATTCTGTGCGCCGCCACGGCATCGGGGAAGAACATCCTCGTTACGGCGGCCGTTTCCCCCGATCCGTATCTTCGGTTCCATTCGTCAAGAGACTCCATACGGATTTGTCTCTTGACGAACGAAACCGGACACGGGTTGTAATCTGGCGCTGTTTTAGACCTTAAAGCGGCTTCCTTCGCCAGTTGGTCGGCATGCTCGTTACCCGCGAGTCCTGCATGGGCCTTTACCCAAAACAAATTCACAGATTTGTTCTGTGTAAGGGCCGTTCGCAAGTTCTCGCGGGTCTCGACCGCCAGTGGGTGCTGGGAGCTGTTGTTCTTGACAGTTTCCAGCGCCGACTTTGAGTCACTGAATATGCCGTAAGTGGGCTGGGTGCTTTTGACGATCCAGCGGGTGGCCCTGCATATGGCCAGGAGTTCAGCTTGATAGACCGTGCTGTATGATGGTAGCTTTAGCTTGACGGCTTTTATTTCGGCTTCGCCATTCCAGTACGAAATGGCGGCGCCGACTCTGCCGTAAATTTTGCTACCATCGGTGTAAATTTGCACAGCTTGCCCGGCGTTTATTTGCACCTGCTGCTGGTCTATCAAGCTCATGAACTCCAGGCTCATATGATTTGCCGGATGTCCGTTTGCCGCATATTTAGCCCTTCGCTCGACTTCCCTGCCCGACAGTTCTGGTCGGGGTACTCCCCTCTTTGCCTCGTATAGAGCGGCTGCTTCTTTTATGCGGAGGTCGAGTGGAAGTATCCCGGCCAGAAGCAGTGCCGAGTTCAAGGAGACCGTGCGGTACGACTTAGTGATTTTTTGTGCAAAGCCGCGCCGGATAGCATTAAGATGTTTTCTAGCTCCTAGTTTTCTCGCTGCTGGCGCCCAGGCACCCGCCGCATACGTGATGATTGGCTCTATTACGGCTGTGTATATTGTGTGTATTACTTCCGGGTGGAGGCCCCAGCTGACACGGGCTGCCCTCGACAGCTGCCCATATATATTCACCGATTTTTGGCATATGCTTAGGATATGTTTGTTGAATGTAAGGCAGCTGTCGATGATCAGCCCTAGTATTTTTATTTCGGTGGACATGCCAATGTCGATGCCACCCATGCTCAGGAGCGGCGCATCGTATTTCATTTTCCTCGTCACAATCATTGCTTGTGTTTTGTGTGGCGTGAATTTTAATTTGTTACAGATGCCCCACTCCCGAACATAGGCAAGAGCGGCATTGGCTTGTCGCTGTACCTCCAGCCCGGTATCCCCGTCAAACACCAATATCACGTCGTCGGCGAACGCCTGGCAGTAGTTGTTTCTTGCTGTTAGCCCCTTTAGTAGAGGGTCGATGAGGAGGTTCCACAAAATTGGACCTCCTATGGAGCCTTGGACACACCCCTTGTTGGTACTTACAGAGTGTGTCTCTCCGCCATATCTAACCTCTACTTTCCTGTCCCTAAGGTAGCTTCCCATGATCCTTTTGATGTTGTCGGGACATCCCTCTTCCTCAAGTCGGACCATTATGGCCGGCCACCAAGCGCTGTCGAAGGCTCCCTCTATGTCTAGCGATACCAGGGTGATTATTTTCTTTTCATCTAGTTTTAGCCTAATGTGCTTCATCAGATCATAGAGGGAGTCCTCGGTGCTCCTTTGGGGCACGAAGCCGTATTGGTTGGCGCTTATTCGGGGCAGCAAGTGCCACTTTAGCCTCCCCACGATCATCTTCTCTAATATTTTGCCAAGGACGGGCAGTAGCCCTATGGGCCTGTATGACTTTGGGTGGTGGGGTAGTCTGTTTTCCCTGATTTTGGAAGGATGACTACGGCAGCTTCCTTCCAGAGCGTGGGGAAGAGGCCTAGTTGGAGGCATTTGTTGGCCAGAGCTAGGAAGGCCTCTGGATCGCGAGAGATTGCGTGAGCACAAATATCCGCTGTGAGACCATCCGGTCCCGGGGCTTTCTTTGGATTGAAGCTATCCACAGCCATTTTCAGCTCCTGGATTGAGAACGGGGGGTCGTTAAGTTCACCCTGTACCTCGCTCACCTTTTGGGCTTTAAGTCGAATGGCTGTGTGCTCGGCATTATCTTCCGATGCTAAGTCCTCCGGGTAGAAAGTCTCAGCAAGCAGTTTCGCGGAGTCTTTTAGGTCCAGAAACCTTCCGTTTTTCTTTAAGGGAACTTCTTCTTGCCTCTTCGATGTTCTACCAATCACCCTGTATATTCCCTCCCACATCCCTTCTTTACTTTGTTTGCCGCAGAAATCCTTCCAGCTTTGTGTCTGGGCGTCCTTGGCCTTCCTCTCATAGTCTTCTTTTGTTCGCAGGTACTGCTCAATTACCCCAGCTCTTCTCGTCGGTGCTGCGCAGCGGATCCTTCTCCTCCTGGTGTTCACATCTCTCTTCAACTCAGCGAGCTCATCGGACCACCACGGCATGGTAAGTTTTATGTTTGGCTTTATTTCTGGTATGTATAGTGTGCTTGCTTCTTCTATGTTGTGGATGTATCTGTTTACTGTTATTTCTAGTTGATGGGTGGTTGTTATTTTTTCTATTTCTGGTACCTTAATTTTATGTTCAGAAGCTAATTGGTCCAGTTTCCCATGAAACTGGTTCCAATTAGCCTTTTTGGTGTTGTATTTACGTGTGGTCCTTTTTATGTCGTTGCTACTTCCTATTCTAGTTTTGATTTGGAACACGATGCCGTTGTGGTCCGATCCCGTCATGTTGCAGTCGACCTTCCAGTTCTCTACCAGGCCGAGAAGGTCCGCCGAGCACACCGTAATATCTACTACACTGGAGAAGGTTTGGCCGCCTCGTACCGTGTCGAATGTAGGGGTGTTGCCTTTGTTCAGCACTTGCAATCCCAGGCTATTTAGTGCCCCTGCCAATTCCTCACCTCTGCCGTCGTTCTTTTGGCTGCCCCACCAGACACTTTTTGCATTGGCATCTCCGCCAATGATGATGCTCAAGGGCCTTATTTTTGCCTCTATTTGCTTGATCTGCTCCAGGTATGGTTCTATGGGTAAATCAGGCTCGAAGTAGAAGGAGGCCAATCCAATCTTCCTAGCACCAATCTGGATCCTTACCACGACTATGTTGTTTGTGGTAAGTTCTGGGCACTGTTCGATTTTGATGTCTTTATTAAAGACGGCTATTGCCGCTTTAACAGTGCCCTCCCCAGTGTTGGTGTTTTGGAAGACCCTGACCCCCCGGTACTCCCTCATGTTTTTAGCCCGTCCTACGTACGGTTTCTGGAGCAGTGCAAACATAGCCTTCCTACTTGTGGCCTCTATCATAAGTTCGTCGGTGGCTAACTTTTTTCTTTGGAGGTTGGCTTGTAGGCAAATACTCTTTGTGCCCTCGCCCGTGGGGTGCGCTCTGGTGTCTTTGTTGGGGCCTTTAGCAGTACGCCACTGCCGAACGTGCTATCTTGTCCCACTTTTGGCGTACCGGGCACTCTTGGCTAAAGGCGTTGTGATGTGCCACCATTTTTTTGTCAGTTTTGCAGTTCCTGCATATAGGGAGGTCCCCGGCTTGCTGTACTGGGCAATCCTTTCTTAGATGTTTGTCGCCGCAATGTGAGCATAGGTCCGCCTCTTCGGTGCAGCTCTTGCGGCCGTGTCCGTAGCGCAGGCATTTAGTGCACTGGATTAGTGGTGTCTGGTCAAACACCCTCACCCTTTGCAAGTCCACGTGCACTCTCTCCGCTTCGGTTAGCCGTTGCCACACCTTAGGGGAGACCTGTAGGACGACATGGCTCTCGAGGGGATTTCTGGCTCTTCTCCTATAGCGTACTGCGAGCCTAACCTGCTCTTCAGGCAGATCACCCAGTAGGTGGGAGTTTTGTGTTTGAATAGCTCTGATGATGTCATCATCCTTGTTGTAGCTCAACACGTTCGCTAACATCACCTGAGGGTCTTTATTTATGGCTTCTTCCACCTTTAAGTTGTTTTCAGGGACCTTCAGCCTGTCCACAATATTTAATAGATCCTTTTTATTGCGGCACCCTATTATTAACCTTTGGTCTTTTATTTTTTGGACCCTATCTACGCATATCCCGGTCGCCTTAGCGTCCACCGCAGCTCTGACTTTGTCCATCACCATCCCGCTTGTGTCTCCCTTGTCGCTGGACGAGACGATAAAGGAATGCATTTGCTCGTGGGGAGCTTTATTTTTCGCAGCCATTGATGCGTAGGAGGCTCGGCTGGTGGCGGTGTTGTTTGATGGAGGGGGAAGGGATGCTTCTTCCAGTCCTTTGGTGAGTGCACGCGTAGAGAGCGTGCACTCTGCAGTTAACTTATTGTTTTCTTTTAATTTAGCCAACAATTCCCCCATTATGGCGATGGGCTCTTCTTTCTGCATTGTATTTTGGGCACAGCTTCCTTCCTGATCCGTTGTCCTCCTCTCTCCCATTTCTATGATTATGGAGTGTAATCTAGAGAGGTTATTGTGCAGGATTTCTTTTATTTCCCTTTTTAAGTTACCGGATCGCTCCATTGCTCCCTGTGCCTCCTTTATTAGGCTGAGGGCCTCCTTGGCTAGAGGACTCAGAAAGGTAGGTTGCGTGTCCTTAGAGCTTCCCGGTTCCTGCGTTGTTTTGCCTGTCGAATTGCGCTTTTGGAGGTTCTGTTTCTCGCCAGCCTTCCCTTTGGTGGGAATTGTCACGGCCTTTTTGGCTACGGTTTGTCTCTTTAAGGGGGGAGAAGTGACGCCCGTCTGTGTTTTGGTCGTCTTGGGGTATCGCTCAGCGGAAGTGGTTGGAGTAGGGGAGGAATGGTCAATTGTATAGGATTTCCTCTTCTCCTGTTCCCCCTCTGCCATCCCTGTAGAGCTCCTGGGTGGAGTGCGGAGCATATTCTAAGGTAGGCAGGCACAAAGCAAGCAGTTAATAAGCTAGTGAGTGGTGTATATGGCCAACTCAACTAGTGTGTCAAATGATAATAGTGAGGAATTCTCTCAAGTTTGGATGTGGGTCGCCTCGGTGGTCTGGGGAATGCCGTGTAGGGTATATATCGGATGGGCTTGAGGAGCCCTATCCGATCGGCCAGTAAAAATTTTTCAGGACCCCCTTTAAAATGTAGTAAACGGGTGGGTAGGCGGGCCAAATTTTTGCTGTCGCAACGGTTTCCGACGCTTCCCTACCACTTTCCCTGGAGTCTGACCCCACGAGATGGGTGTCTTCGGGTAGGCAAAGACCAGGGCTGTTGTTTAAAAGTGGTTGGGTTCGAAGCTCCCGAAGAAAATTTTTCAGGACGAGCAGAATAAGGCGCGACACCCGAGAAAACTAATAATTTTGTATATAAAATTGATTTAAAATTAATTTAACCACTATAAAAATTGTGAGGCGTTGTTTTGTGTATCGGGTGGTCTATATACACGTCCGAATCGGATGCCTGTGCCTTGAGAAATGCCGAATGTATGTATTTTTTTTTTTTTTTTTTTTTTTATTTAACGTGACGCGTGCAGTTAGCCTCTCGGCTTTTACTGCTTCACCGGACAGTAGGGGTGAGCGTGGGCTCTAACCGGCCTAGCAAACCGCGACGTGAGCCGCGTCGATGGCCAGTTGGATATTGGTCGGGTCAGCTTCGGCCCTCTGGGAGAGGTCCTCAAACTGGTCGAGCAACTCCCAACCTTGAGTCTTAATGCGCTCGGCAAAACCTGAGGCGCGCCCTTTGCTGTTCGCTTGGGGCGCCCGGGTTTTGGGCGCAGAGGCCGATGACTTTGAAGTCTGGGCTCCTTTGGCCGGGGCCTTTGGAACCTGTGACTTCTTAGTCAGCGGGTTGTAAGCCCAGCCCGATTGGACTGGGGCGGGAGGGGACGCGCTGGTTGAGGGTTTGGGGGACACCGCTTTAGCTGGGACTGGCACAGCCTTAGGGGCGACCACCTCACCCGCAGCCTTGGGTGCGGTCGAGGGGACGTAATCTGGCAGAGGCCAGTGTGGTCTTGCTGGTCGCAGGGATGTCTGTTGGACATCCAAGGACATTAGCGGGGGAGGGCTTGCTTGGGGCTTGGCGGAGCTAGTCTGCGCCTGAGGCTTTCGAGCGTTGCGCTTACTGCGAGGCCTCCTGGCGGGTCTCCTCGCCGGTGCCTTGGGACAGCCGCGATAGTTCGCAGGGTGTCCCAGGGACTGGCAGTTAACACAACCAGGTGGCTCGGAGCATTCGCTACGGTCTTTCGGTCTGGGGCATTCGGAGGTGTGGTGGCCTGGGGTCAGGCATTTGACACACCTCGGGGCGACGTGGCAGGCCGAATGTATGGGCGCAGAGCACCTATATATATACCCACGCCGGCTAGGTCTATGGGATTTAATTTGATGAATTTAGCAAGTTGTATGTGGCTGACCTATATAAATAGGGTGTCGGTAGACGCGTCTTGAGTAGATCTAATTAATTGGTAAATAAAATTTTAGCGGTCCGTACAAAATTTAGTAAAAAACACCCAAAAACCTGAGACTACGGGTGATTTTGTATGAAAATTAACGTTTTTAGCAAAAAATCTCAAAAGTCTTTCGCAATACTACCACAAACAGGGTGTCAGGAGATGCGTCTCGTTGAGATCTTGCTAAATAAGCTATATAAACAATTATATGTAGATAGTTTTAATTACATTTGCCAAAAAACGGTGAATTTTTGGTCGATTATTTCACTATGTGTAGGAAATGTGTCTATTTTAAGGGTCACCTATATATTTAAGCCGGCAATTGGTGTTTGTTATTTAGGTATGTATATAATAAAGGTAAATATATATTGTCCTCAGTTTGCTTATGTATAATTTTGAAGATATTTTATGTTTCAGATGGCGGGCGGGCCAATTTTTGCTGTCGCAACGGTTTCCGACGCTTCCCTACCACTTTCCCTGGAGTCTGACCCCACGAGATGGGTGTCTTCGGGTAGGCAAAGACCAGGGCTGTTGTTTAAAAGTGGTTGGGTTCGAAGCTCCCGAAGAAAATTTTTCAGGACGAGCAGAATAAGGCGCGACACCCGAGAAAACTAATAATTTTGTATATAAAATTGATTTAAAATTAATTTAACCACTATAAAAATTGTGAGGCGTTGTTTTGTGTATCGGGTGGTCTATATACACGTCCGAATCGGATGCCTGTGCCTTGAGAAATGCCGAATGTATGGGCGCAGAGCACCTATATATATACCCACGCCGGCTAGGTCTATGGGATTTAATTTGATGAATTTAGCAAGTTGTATGTGGCTGACCTATATAAATAGGGTATCGGTAGACGCGTCTTGAGTAGATCTAATTAATTGGTAAATAAAATTTTAGCGGTCCGTACAAAATTTAGTAAAAAACACCCAAAAACCTGAGACTACGGGTGATTTTGTATGAAAATTAACGTTTTTAGCAAAAAATCTCAAAAGTCTTTCGCAATACTACCACAAACAGGGTGTCAGGAGATGCGTCTCGTTGAGACCTTGCTAAATGCGCTATATAAACAATTATATGTAGATAGTTTTAATTAAATTTGCCAAAAAACGGTGAATTTTTGGTCGATTATTTCACTATGTGTAGGAAATGTGTCTATTTTAAGGGTCACCTATATATTTAAGCCGCCAATTGGTGTTTGTTATTTAGGTATGTATATAATAAAGGTAAATATATATTGTCCACAGTTTGCTTATGTATAATTTTGAAGATATTTTATGTTTCAGATGGCGGGCGGGCCAATTTTTGCTGTCGCAACGGTTTCCGACGGTTCCCTACCACTTTCCCTGGAGTCTGACCCCACGAGATGGGTGTCTTCGGGTAGGCAAAGACCAGGGCTGATGTTTAAAAGTGGTTGGGTTTGAAGCTCCCGAAGAAAATTTTTCAGGACGAGCAGAATAAGGCGCGACACCCGAGAAAACTAATAATTTTGTATATAAAATTGATTTAAAATTAATTTAACCACTATAAAAATTGTGAGGCGTTGTTTAGTGTATCGGGTGGTCTATATACACGTCCGAATCGGATGCCTGTGCCTTGAGAAATGCCGAATGTATGTTTTTTTTTTTTTTTTTTTTAACGTGACGCGTGCAGTTAGCCTTACGGCTTTTACTGCTTCACCGGGCAGTAGGGGTGAGCGTGGGCTCTAACCGGCCTAGCAAATATAGACTACAAACTAAGTACCCGCGCCGGAGGGCACCCCCTGTGGGGTTCGAACCTCGGCTCTGGGCGGATACTGACGGAGAGAGGGCGAGAGATCATGGTTTTTAGGGAGTTTAGTGCAACTTTCGCTCTACGTTAATGACATGACGCGGCCCCCCGTCCGCGTTGAGGGGGGCTTTTTATCGGTACGATATGCAAACTAAGGGTCATGGAGGACGCTGGTGGTCGCGACGCGTTCGCGGTCGTACTCGCATCCGGCGAGTACGAAATATCGGTTGTGCAGTGTTGCGAGAGTCTCTAATCGATTTGATTTGGTTTAAGTATACGGTGATCTCGTCGTCCGATTCGTCTATGACGTTCTTCGGACGACGGTGTTTACGTGAGAGTCGGGAAGGAGTGTATTTGACCGCCTGTACCACCAATTTGCTTGGATGGTGAGTGGCAGAGTCAAAGTACCTTTTGGACGCTTGCTTCATCCATTGCCTGATGGTAGGCAATTGGAGATCGGCATGGAGGCTTTTGTTACGGACGAACCACGGTGCGCCCGCGGCTCGTCGCATAAACTTGTTCTGGACTACCTGGAGGAGGTGGATGAATCGATCCTTAGCGTGCGCGAAGACCGGGCTCGCATAGGTCATCATGGGTCGAATGCACGTCTTGTAAATTCTCACCTTGTTTTCAAGGGACATTTTACTGCGTGCATTCAGGAGGCCGTGTAATCGATAAAGGGCAAATGAGGCACGGTTACGAGCGTATCTCAGATGGTCCTTGAAGTTTAACTTCCGATCGAGGATCACTCCCAAATATTTGGTTTTCTTCTCCCAGGGGATCGGTTCACCAAACATTCGGACGGGATCGGCGGTGGGGGCGGGGTCTATCCTAGAGAAGAGCACGGCTGCGCTCTTGGTGGGATTGACTTCGATCCTCCATTTCCTGAACCATTCGCCGAGGGCGTCGGCTGAGGATTGGAGTTCTCGGTGGATGACTGACGTGCTCCTACTGGAGTAGTAGAGAGCTGTGTCGTCAGCGAAGAGGGCTAGATGAGCCTTATTGGGTCTGGGGATGTCGCTGGTGTACAGCGAGAACAGGAGCGGGGCAAGGACTGAGCCTTGGGGAACTCCTGCGCGTATCGGTCTGAGGGAGGAGTAATTTCCCTCGACGCGGTAGCTAAACGTTCGGTCCGTAAGGAAGTCTCGTAAGATGTGCACGAGACGGTCGGGCACTTTGAGTTCGAACAGCTTATATAATAAGCCGTTGTGCCAGACCTTATCGAACGCTTTGGCCACATCGAAGAAGAGTGCTCCTGTGTGGGCTCTTTGACGGGCAGCTTTCACCAGGATGTGTTCGACAATGCGATGCACCTGGTGAACGCTGGAGTGTCTGGCTCGAAAGCCAAACTGCTCGTCAGGGAGGATATCGTTTGCGTGGATGTAAGACGACAAACGGGCGTGGATGATGCGCTCGTAGAGTTTCCCCATGGCGCAGAGGAGGCTAATAGGGCGGTAATTCGCCGGATCGGATTTGGGTTTACCGGGTTTCGGGATACCAATCACGTTTGCCTGTTTCCACTGGTGTGGAAAGATGTTGTTGGAAAAGGCCGCGTTGAAAATCGCGACCATCAGGCTAAGTAGAAGCAACGGGAGTTGCTTGAAAACGCGATTGGTGATTCCGTCATACCCGGGGGCTTTGCGAGGGCGGAGGTCCCTGATCAGAGTTTTAACCTCTTCGATGGTCACTGGCCTCAGGGGATCGTTATTTTCGACTATGTCCGTTTCTGAATCTGACTCTGCATCCGCTTGCGTCTGAAGACTCGATAACCCCATCTGGTCCAGGGCATATTTTGTTAATTTTTCCTTTCGAAATTTCTCCCAATTCTCCCTCGGGAATGTCTCCTCTTCCATCGGCGGCGGCGTCGGGCTCCTCGTGGGCGGCGGCGGCGATGTGGCCTTCGTCTCTCGATTGAATTCCGGAAGCAGATTCCTCACAACCCGCTTGTTCGTTGTTGTTTCCGCAGTTTTGTTGGCACGTTTCATTTTTAAAGTGAATTAAAGGATATACCCGCAACCGTTGATTCGCCTGTCAATATCTCTAATATTAATATAACGCGCAGCTTAGTGCGACACCATCTTAAAGCAGTTGATATTAAAAAGGGGGCTGGTATAGATGGAGTTCACCCACTTCTGCTATCTCGATTGTCAGAAGAATTGTCAGGCCCCATTACCATAATTTTCAAAAAATCCATAAAAGAAGGACGTTTTCCTAACATCTGGAAAAAAGCCTTAATCACACCGATTCCAAAGGGTGGAAACAAACATGACGTGAGAGAGTATAGACCTATATCAAAACTATCCGTGTTGGGGAAGATCTTTGAAAAAATTGTAACAAATGAGCTCAGCCTTGTCTTATCGCGTCAAATATCACAACATCAGCATGGATTTCTGAGGGGTAGGAGTGTGGAAACTAATTTATTGCAGTATACTGACTATATCCTCAACGCTATAGATTCTGGCTTTCAAGTGGATGCCGTGTATACTGATTTTTCAAAAGCGTTTGATAAGATAAAACATTCCACGCTAATTTTAAAATTATACAAATTTGGTATACACGGTGATCTGTTACGTTGGTTAACTTCCTACATCTCCAACCGTAGCCAAGCTGTTGCAATAAAAGGGTATACCTCGGGTTTCCTTAAAATTCCATCTGGAATACCGCAGGGATCTCATTTGGGCCCATTTCTATTTACTTTATATCTTAACGACATTAACACATGCTTCCATGATTCAATCCATCTACTTTACGCAGATGATATAAAAATCTACAAGATTATTGCCTCACCAGATGATTGTCTTAAAATGCAAAATGACTTACTAAGATTTGAACGTTATTGTGAACAAGACCAATTATTTTTAAATAACAGTAAGTGTTACACTATCACCTTTACCCGCAAACATTGCCCCATTAAGTATGACTATAGTCTTTCTGGTAATAAATTAACCCGAGTAACTGAGATCAGAGACCTCGGCGTAATCCTGGATGCAAAGTTACAATTTAATCTTCACATAGATCGCATTATTTCTCGATCGTATAAAAATCTGGGCATGATTCTTCGCTTGGCTAAGCCATTTAAACATCCTCTGACTTATAAAATTCTTTATTATTCTTTTGTTCGCAGCATTTTGGAATTTGCGAGTGTAGTGTGGAGTCCACAGTACTCAATACATATTGACAGGTTAGAGAAAATACAAAATAAATTCTTAAAGGCCTTGTCATATCGGTCCGGTCCTCCGTTCACCGATTATGATTCTTCCTTTCGAAGATTTAAAATGGTCCTATTACATCGGAGACGTATTTATCTAGATGAAATATTTCTATATAAAATATTAAATAATAAAATTGACTCAGCATCTTTGGTGGAAAAAATTAATATTAATTTACCTCGAATCTCCTCCCGTTCTAAAACCACTTTTCGGATATCACCATGTAGAACGAATTACGCTAGATACACATTTATTAGACGTTCATGTAGAAAATACATAGAACTACTGGAAGATGTGGACATATTTGCTTTGTCTCTGGATAGTTTCAAGAAGAAAGTGGGTGACATAATTTACAAGGTTTCTTCTAGATTTTTAAATACCTAATTTTGTTTTCATAATACCAGATATATTGTAGAAGAAGTGTATATTGTATTGGTTAAATAACGATGCAACAGACATTTCCTCTATAATAACGGGTAGCCTTTTATTTCCGTTTGTTGTATTATTATTATTTTTTCTTTTTTTGTTGTTGTGTAGACATTGCTTTTCATTTCTTCTGATTATATTGTATTAAGTAGGTATTCGCCTTTTGTGTCTTAGTTATTATATTCGTAACTAATTAATGGAACTTTTTGGTCTTATTGTAATTTGGTCTTATATTGTATTGTTTGTTAACGACTGTATGTTTCCTGAATAAATAAATAAATAAATAAAATAAATAGATATACTTGACATATGTTTAAGTACTCATTAATATCTTCACTGGTGATAATGTGGTAGATGTAGGGTCGCTTGCCAGACATACTGTGACTTTACTCTGCGCGCTCCGGCTATTTATACCGCTCTGTCCCCACGCCTGACCCCGATACTGCAAGGCTTAGCCGGACCTTTCACATTCTCACGCATAGAGATACATTATTCAACTTGCGAATGCGGTTCTCACGTTTACTAGTTGCATTATTCATACCTGCACCTGCGAATGCAGTTTCTCATGAACACGCCTTGCATTTATTATACGTGCCATTGCTGTTTCCCACGCACACGAGTTGTATTATTCATACAAGCCAATGTCCTTTGTGCTGGCCTACTTGGAGGTTTAGTTGGGTATAAATAACCGACCCTACCTTAGATTGTATTCACTAGTCATGGCGCCTTTCAACGAACTGTTGTGTCCTGAGAACTTTATCGATACTCCGCCGCCTTCGCCTGATACTACGACGAACCCCGACTTCCCCTTCGAGTCGGAACGACTAGCTGCTCTAATCAACTACTTTTATTCGTCGCTTCGTGTCGTGTCGTGTTATTGGGTTCGTATTCGAGTTACCATGTGTATTCCATTGGTGCCGAGCAATCGTGTGGACCCCACTGTGATGTATACCTGTCCTCGCTGTGCCCAAAATTTTAACAGCAGCCTAAGCGACCTGCGCCAATATCCATATCCGCCCGGTCTTGTGATGCCCATTGGTTTGTTTGTTCCCGTGTATATTAAGAATATATTTTCTTTCTCTAAATTTTCCTTTGTTAATCTTCTAATTTCATTATTTTCTCTTGCTATTGCCAATTTTTCGCTCTCTGTCATTCTGCCATATATTCTCTTTTGTTTGGGTACCTTGTCCGCTCGTACTGCTATTGCATTTCTTCCTCGATCGTCGACAACTCTCTCACCGTCCTCGTACCACATTCGTCCCTGCCTAGTGGCACTTGGCGCAGGTCGCTTAGGCTGCTGTTAAAATTTTGGGCACAGCGAGGACAGGTATACATCACAGTGGGGTCCACACGATTGCTCGGCACCAATGGAATACACATGGTAACTCGAATACGAACCCAATAACACGACACGACACGAAGCGACGAATAAAAGTAGTTGATTAGAGCAGCTAGTCGTTCCGACTCGAAGGGGAAGTCGGGGTCCGTCGTAGTATCAGGCGAAGGCGGCGGAGTATCGATAAAGTTCTCAGGACACAACAGTTCGTTGAAAGGCGCCATGACTAGTGAATACAATCTAAGGTAGGGTCGGTTATTTATACCCAACTAAACCTCCAAGTAGGCCAGCACAAAGGACATTGGCTTGTATGAATAATACAACTCGTGTGCGTGGGAAACAGCAATGGCACGTATAATAAATGCAAGGCGTGTTCGTGAGAAACTGCATTCGCAGGTGCAGGTATGAATAATGCAACTAGTAAACGTGAGAACCGCATTCGCAAGTTGAATAATGTATCTCTATGCGTGAGAATGTGAAAGGTCCGGCTAAGCCTTGCAGTATCGGGGTCAGGCGTGGGGACAGAGCGGTATAAATAGCCGGAGCGCGCAGAGTAAAGTCACAGTATGTCTGGCAAGCGACCCTACATCTACCACATTATCACCAGTGAAGATATTAATGAGTACTTAAACATATGTCAAGTATATCCTTTAATTCACTTTAAAAATGAAACGTGCCAACAAAACTGCGGAAACAACAACGAACAAGCGGGTTGTGAGGAATCTGCTTCCGGAATTCAATCGAGAGACGAAGGCCACATCGCCGCCGCCGCCCACGAGGAGCCCGACGCCGCCGCCGATGGAAGAGGAGACATTCCCGAGGGAGAATTGGGAGAAATTTCGAAAGGAAAAATTAACAAAATATGCCCTGGACCAGATGGGGTTATCGAGTCTTCAGACGCAAGCGGATGCAGAGTCAGATTCAGAAACGGACATAGTCGAAAATATTCCTTCGGAGGAGGAAGTGGAGAGAGATTACGAGCTAACGGTAGGGAAGTGGGAAGAGGAGTATGTGCAGTCGGTACGTATACAGTTGGCGACGAAAGTGATTGCACAAAACTTTATAAGGGACCTTATAAACTCATCGCTTACCATTATGGAACAAGAAGACCACACTGGCATCTCATATACTACAGTCCAAATAAACAGTGGGGACTTAACTCTAGATTGGGGCGAGCTATTCGAAAAAGATCCTACAAGAATAAATCAGTTGACTGCCTTGCTTGTGTACGCGAGTATCTTTATTCCGGCAATGGTCGTCAAGTGCTACAGGGCATTCTCAGCGAGGAAAATATTGAAGCTTGTAAGTGCGCCGAACATAATTGTGGAATGGAGTGCGAAAATAAATGGAAAAACGCGAACTACGAAGCTGACTGTTCCGAGGGGGGAGATTCAATATTTCGACATGAAGGCCAGCCACTTGAAGAAAGGGACGACGGAATGGTGGATGCAATTAATGAAATCTGTAACGGTAACGAATCAGGAAGTGGATCTGAAGTATCAGCCAAAAAAAGGAAACTTTTGGATGAACGGCAAAACGGTTCAAACGACGGTAACACCAGAGAAAATCAATCTATTAACTGTAGAAATACAGATATTATTGTCCTTTTATGCCAAACTGGTGCTTTCACAGAATCCGAAGCTATGGGAGTATTTACAAAGTCATATAAAGGGATTGAGCTTATGTGCTCCAAACAATATAACGAAAAAATCAGGAACTGGGTCCACATCGCCCGAGTTTTGGTATTTTCGGAATCGATAAAGCAGAGATTTGAACGAGCAAAGAAAAAGTATGAAAACGAGAACCCCGGTTTGATGGATAACACGATTCAAGAAGAGTTTATGATTAAATTTAAGGAAATTTTGACGCAGAACAAGATTGATTTGGAAGAATTCTTTACGCAGACGTTTAAACATTTTACAAGACAGAACGAGAAGAAGAATAATTTGTTTTTTGTAGGTCCCCCTTCAACAGGAAAGACGATGATTATGAATAGTCTTGTAGAATGTCACTTTAATTATTGTAGATTAACTGGATTGATTAGTAACTCTAGTTTTAACTTTAGTGGTTTATTGCACACGAACGCTTGTTTAATGGATGAATGTAAATTAACTGACAATCAGTTTGAACAGTGGAAAATGTTGGCCTCTGGTGTACCAATGTCGACGGATGTAAAATATAAAGACAGATGTGATGTAAAAGATTGCATATGTGCAATAAACCACTAAAGTTAAAACTAGAGTTACTAATCAATCCAGTTAATCTACAATAATTAAAGTGACATTCTACAAGACTATTCATAATCATCGTCTTTCCTGTTGAAGGGGGACCTACAAAAAACAAATTATTCTTCTTCTCGTTCTGTCTTGTAAAATGTTTAAACGTCTGCGTAAAGAATTCTTCCAAATCAATCTTGTTCTGCGTCAAAATTTCCTTAAATTTAATCATAAACTCTTCTTGAATCGTGTTATCCATCAAACCGGGGTTCTCGTTTTCATACTTTTTCTTTGCTCGTTCAAATCTCTGCTTTATCGATTCCGAAAATACCAAAACTCGGGCGATGTGGACCCAGTTCCTGATTTTTTCGTTATATTGTTTGGAGCACATAAGCTCAATCCCTTTATATGACGTTGTAAATACTCCCATAGCTTCGGATTCTGTGAAAGCACCAGTTTGGCATAAAAGGACAATAATATCTGTATTTCTACAGTTAATAGATTGATTTTCTCTGGTGTTACCGTCGTTTGAACCGTTTTGCCGTTCATCCAAAAGTTTCCTTTTTTTGGCTGATACTTCAGATCCACTTCCTGATTCGTTACCGTTACAGATTTCATTAATTGCATCCACCATTCCGTCGTCCCTTTCTTCAAGTGGCTGGCCTTCATGTCGAAATATTGAATCTCCCCCCTCGGAACAGTCAGCTTCGTAGTTCGCGTTTTTCCATTTATTTTCGCACTCCATTCCACAATTATGTTCGGCGCACTTACAAGCTTCAATATTTTCCTCGCTGAGAATGCCCTGTAGCACTTGACGACCATTGCCGGAATAAAGATACTCGCGTACACAAGCAAGGCAGTCAACTGATTTATTCTTGTAGGATCCTTTTCGAATAGCTCGCCCCAATCTAGAGTTAAGTCCCCACTGTTTATTTGGACTGTAGTATATGAGATGCCAGTGTGGTCTTCTTGTTCCATAATGGTAAGCGATGAGTTTATAAGGTCCCTTATAAAGTTTTGTGCAATCACTTTCGTCGCCAACTGTATACGTACCGACTGCACATACTCCTCTTCCCACTTCCCTACCGTTAGCTCGTAATCTCTCTCCACTTCCTCCTCCGAAGGAATATTTTCGACTATGTCCGTTTCTGAATCTGACTCTGCATCCGCTTGCGTCTGAAGACTCGATAACCCCATCTGGTCCAGGGCATATTTTGTTAATTTTTCCTTTCGAAATTTCTCCCAATTCTCCCTCGGGAATGTCTCCTCTTCCATCGGCGGCGGCGTCGGGCTCCTCGTGGGCGGCGGCGGCGATGTGGCCTTCGTCTCTCGATTGAATTCCGGAAGCAGATTCCTCACAACCCGCTTGTTCGTTGTTGTTTCCGCAGTTTTGTTGGCACGTTTCATTTTTAAAGTCAATTAAAGGATATACTTGACATATGTTTAAGTACTCATTAATATCTTCACTGGTGATAATGTGGTAGATGTAGGGTCGCTTGCCAGACATACTGTGACTTTACTCTGCGCGCTCCGGCTATTTATACCGCTCTGTCCCCACGCCTGACCCCGATACTGCAAGGCTTAGCCGGACCTTTCACATTCTCACGCATAGAGATACATTATTCAACTTGCGAATGCGGTTCTCACGTTTACTAGTTGCATTATTCATACCTGCACCTGCGAATGCAGTTTCTCACGAACACGCCTTGCATTTATTATACGTGCCATTGCTGTTTCCCACGCACACGAGTTGTATTATTCATACAAGCTAATGTCCTTTGTGCTGGCCTACTTGGAGGTTTAGTTGGGTATAAATAACCGACCCTACCTTAGATTGTATTCACTAGTCATGGCGCCTTTCAACGAACTGTTGTGTCCTGAGAACTTTATCGATACTCCGCCGCCTTCGCCTGATACTACGACGGACCCCGACGTCCCCTTCGAGTCGGAACGACTAGCTGCTCTAATCAACTACTTTTATTCGTCGCTTCGTGTCGTGTCGTGTTATTGGGTTCGTATTCGAGTTACCATGTGTATTCCATTGGTGCCGAGCAATCGTGTGGACCCCACTGTGATGTATACCTGTCCTCGCTGTGCCCAAAATTTTAACAGCAGCCTAAGCGACCTGCGCCAAGTGCCACTAGGCAGGGACGAATGTGGTACGAGGACGGTGAGAGAGTTGTCGACGATCGAGGAAGAAATGCAATAGCAGTACGAGCGGACAAGGTACCCAAACAAAAGAGAATATATGGCAGAATGACAGAGAGCGAAAAATTGGCAATAGCAAGAGAAAATAATGAAATTAGAAGATTAACAAAGGAAAATTTAGAGAAAGAAAATATATTCTTAATATACACGGGAACAAACAAACCAATGGGCATCACAAGACCGGGCGGATATGGATATTGGCGCAGGTCGCTTAGGCTGCTGTTAAAATTTTGGGCACAGCGAGGACAGGTATACATCACAGTGGGGTCTACACGATTGCTCGGCACCAATGGAATACACATGGTAACTCGAATACGAACCCAATAACACGACACGACACGAAGCGACGAATAAAAGTAGTTGATTAGAGCAGCTAGTCGTTCCGACTCGAAGGGGAAGTCGGGGTCCGTCGTAGTATCAGGCGAAGGCGGCGGAGTATCGATAAAGTTCTCAGGACACAACAGTTCGTTGAAAGGCGCCATGACTAGTGAATACAATCTAAGGTAGGGTCGGTTATTTATACCCAACTAAACCTCCAAGTAGGCCAGCACAAAGGACATTGGCTTGTATGAATAATACAACTCGTGTGCGTGGGAAACAGCAATGGCACGTATAATAAATGCAAGGCGTGTTCGTGAGAAACTGCATTCGCAGGTGCAGGTATGAATAATGCAACTAGTAAACGTGAGAACCGCATTCGCAAGTTGAATAATGTATCTCTATGCGTGAGAATGTGAAAGGTCCGGCTAAGCCTTGCAGTATCGGGGTCAGGCGTGGGGACAGAGCGGTATAAATAGCCGGAGCGCGCAGAGTAAAGTCACAGTATGTCTGGCAAGCGACCCTACATCTACCACATTATCACCAGTGAAGATATTAATGAGTACTTAAACATATGACAAGTATATCTATTTATTTTATTTATTTATTTATTTATTCAGGAAACATACAGTCGTTAACAAACAATACAATATAAGACCAAATTACAATAAGACCAAAAAGTTCCATTAATTAGTTACGAATATAATAACTAAGACACAAAAGGCGAATACCTACTTAATACAATATAATCAGAAGAAATGAAAAGCAATGTCTACACAAATACAAAAAAAGAAAAAATAATAATAATACAACAAACGGAAATAAAAGGCTACCCGTTATTATAGAGGAAATGTCTGTTGCATCGTTATTTAACCAATACAATATACACTTCTTCTACAATATATCTGGTATTATGAAAACAAAATTAGGTATTTAAAAATCTAGAAGAAACCTTGTAAATTATGTCACCCACTTTCTTCTTGAAACTATCCAGAGACAAAGCAAATATGTCCACATCTTCCAGTAGTTCTATGTATTTTCTACATGAACGTCTAATAAATGTGTATCTAGCGTAATTCGTTCTACATGGTGATATCCGAAAAGTGGTTTTAGAACGGGAGGAGATTCGAGGTACATTAATATTAATTTTTTCCACCAAAGATGCTGAGTCAATTTTATTATTTAATATTTTATATAGAAATATTTCATCTAGATAAATACGTCTCCGATGTAATGGGACCATTTTAAATCTTCGAGAGGAAGAATCATAATCGGTGAACGGAGGACCGGACCGATATGACAAGGCCTTTAAGAATTTATTTTGTATTTTCTCTAACCTGTCAATATGTATTGAGTACTGTGGACTCCACACTACACTCGCAAATTCCAAAATGCTGCGAACAAAAGAATAATAAAGAATTTTATAAGTCAGAGGATGTTTAAATGGCTTAGCCAAGCGAAGAATCATGCCCAGATTTTTATACGATCGAGAAATAATGCGATCTATGTGAAGATTAAATTGTAACTTTGCATCCAGGATTACGCCGAGGTCTCTGATCTCAGTTACTCGGGTTAATTTATTACCAGAAAGACTATAGTCATACTTAATGGGGCAATGTTTGCGGGTAAAGGTGATAGTGTAACACTTACTGTTATTTAAAAATAATTGGTCTTGTTCACAATAACGTTCAAATCTTAGTAAGTCATTTTGCATTTTAAGACAATCATCTGGTGAGGCAATAATCTTGTAGATTTTTATATCATCTGCGTAAAGTAGATGGATTGAATCATGGAAGCATGTGTTAATGTCGTTAAGATATAAAGTAAATAGAAATGGGCCCAAATGAGATCCCTGCGGTATTCCAGATGGAATTTTAAGGAAACCCGAGGTATACCCTTTTATTGCAACAGCTTGGCTACGGTTGGAGATGTAGGAAGTTAACCAACGTAACAGATCACCGTGTATACCAAATTTGTATAATTTTAAAATTAGCGTGGAATGTTTTATCTTATCAAACGCTTTTGAAAAATCAGTATACACGGCATCCACTTGAAAGCCAGAATCTATAGCGTTGAGGATATAGTCAGTATACTGCAATAAATTAGTTTCCACACTCCTACCCCTCAGAAATCCATGCTGATGTTGTGATATTTGACGCGATAAGACAAGGCTGAGCTCATTTGTTACAATTTTTTCAAAGATCTTCCCCAACACGGATAGTTTTGATATAGGTCTATACTCTCTCACGTCATGTTTGTTTCCACCCTTTGGAATCGGTGTGATTAAGGCTTTTTTCCAGATGTTAGGAAAACGTCCTTCTTTTATGGATTTTTTGAAAATTATGGTAATGGGGCCTGACAATTCTTCTGACAATCGAGATAGCAGAAGTGGGTGAACTCCATCTATACCAGCCCCCTTTTTAATATCAACTGCTTTAAGATGGTGTCGCACTAAGCTGCGCGTTATATTAATATTAGAGATATTGACAGGCGAATCAACGGTTGCGGGTATATCCTTTAATTCACTTTAAAAATGAAACGTGCCAACAAAACTGCGGAAACAACAACGAACAAGCGGGTTGTGAGGAATCTGCTTCCGGAATTCAATCGAGAGACGAAGGCCACATCGCCGCCGCCGCCCACGAGGAGCCCGACGCCGCCGCCGATGGAAGAGGAGACATTCCCGAGGGAGAATTGGGAGAAATTTCGAAAGGAAAAATTAACAAAATATGCCCTGGACCAGATGGGGTTATCGAGTCTTCAGACGCAAGCGGATGCAGAGTCAGATTCAGAAACGGACATAGTCGAAAATAACGATCCCCTGAGGCCAGTGACCATCGAAGAGGTTAAAACTCTGATCAGGGACCTCCGCCCTCGCAAAGCCCCCGGGTATGACGGAATCACCAATCGCGTTTTCAAGCAACTCCCGTTGCTTCTACTTAGCCTGATGGTCGCGATTTTCAACGCGGCCTTTTCCAACAACATCTTTCCACACCAGTGGAAACAGGCAAACGTGATTGGTATCCCGAAACCCGGTAAACCCAAATCCGATCCGGCGAATTACCGCCCTATTAGCCTCCTCTGCGCCATGGGGAAACTCTACGAGCGCATCATCCACGCCCGTTTGTCGTCTTACATCCACGCAAACGATATCCTCCCTGACGAGCAGTTTGGCTTTCGAGCCAGACACTCCAGCGTTCACCAGGTGCATCGCATTGTCGAACACATCCTGGTGAAAGCTGCCCGTCAAAGAGCCCACACAGGAGCACTCTTCTTCGATGTGGCCAAAGCGTTCGATAAGGTCTGGCACAACGGCTTATTATATAAGCTGTTCGAACTCAAAGTGCCCGACCGTCTCGTGCACATCTTACGAGACTTCCTTACGGACCGAACGTTTAGCTACCGCGTCGAGGGAAATTACTCCTCCCTCAGACCGATACGCGCAGGAGTTCCCCAAGGCTCAGTCCTTGCCCCGCTCCTGTTCTCGCTGTACACCAGCGACATCCCCAGACCCAATAAGGCTCATCTAGCCCTCTTCGCTGACGACACAGCTCTCTACTACTCCAGTAGGAGCACGTCAGTCATCCACCGAGAACTCCAATCCTCAGCCGACGCCCTCGGCGAATGGTTCAGGAAATGGAGGATCGAAGTCAATCCCACCAAGAGCGCAGCCGTGCTCTTCTCTAGGATAGACCCCGCCCCCACCGCCGATCCCGTCCGAATGTTTGGTGAACCGATCCCCTGGGAGAAGAAAACCAAATATTTGGGAGTGATCCTCGATCGGAAGTTAAACTTCAAGGACCATCTGAGATACGCTCGTAACCGTGCCTCATTTGCCCTTTATCGATTACACGGCCTCCTGAATGCACGCAGTAAAATGTCCCTTGAAAACAAGGTGAGAATTTACAAGACGTGCATTCGACCCATGATGACCTATGCGAGCCCGGTCTTCGCGCACGCTAAGGATCGATTCATCCACCTCCTCCAGGTAGTCCAGAACAAGTTTATGCGACGAGCCGCGGGCGCACCGTGGTTCGTCCGTAACAAAAGCCTCCATGCCGATCTCCAATTGCCTACCATCAGGCAATGGATGAAGCAAGCGTCCAAAAGGTACTTTGACTCTGCCACTCACCATCCAAGCAAATTGGTGGTACAGGCGGTCAAATACACTCCTTCCCGACTCTCACGTAAACACCGTCGTCCGAAGAACGTCATAGACGAATCGGACGACGAGATCACCGTATACTTAAACCAAATCAAATCGATTAGAGACTCTCGCAACACTGCACAACCGATATTTCGTACTCGCCGGATGCGAGTACGACCGCGAACGCGTCGCGACCACCAGCGTCCTCCATGACCCTTAGTTTGCATATCGTACCGATAAAAAGCCCCCCTCAACGCGGACGGGGGGCCGCGTCATGTCATTAACGTAGAGCGAAAGTTGCACTAAACTCCCTAAAAACCATGATCTCTCGCCCTCTCTCCGTCAGTATCCGCCCAGAGCCGAGGTTCGAACCCCACAGGGGGTGCCCTCCGGCGCGGGTACTTAGTTTGTAGTCTATATTTGCTAGGCCGGTTAGAGCCCACGCTCACCCCTACTGCCCGGTGAAGCAGTAAAAGCCGTAAGGCTAACTGCACGCGTCACGTTAAAAAAAAAAAAAAAAAAAACATACATTCGGCATTTCTCAAGGCACAGGCATCCGATTCGGACGTGTATATAGACCACCCGATACACTAAACAACGCCTCACAATTTTTATAGTGGTTAAATTAATTTTAAATCAATTTTATATACAAAATTATTAGTTTTCTCGGGTGTCGCGCCTTATTCTGCTCGTCCTGAAAAATTTTCTTCGGGAGCTTCAAACCCAACCACTTTTAAACATCAGCCCTGGTCTTTGCCTACCCGAAGACACCCATCTCGTGGGGTCAGACTCCAGGGAAAGTGGTAGGGAACCGTCGGAAACCGTTGCGACAGCAAAAATTGGCCCGCCCGCCATCTGAAACATAAAATATCTTCAAAATTATACATAAGCAAACTGTGGACAATATATATTTACCTTTATTATATACATACCTAAATAACAAACACCAATTGGCGGCTTAAATATATAGGTGACCCTTAAAATAGACACATTTCCTACACATAGTGAAATAATCGACCAAAAATTCACCGTTTTTTGGCAAATTTAATTAAAACTATCTACATATAATTGTTTATATAGCGCATTTAGCAAGGTCTCAACGAGACGCATCTCCTGACACCCTGTTTGTGGTAGTATTGCGAAAGACTTTTGAGATTTTTTGCTAAAAACGTTAATTTTCATACAAAATCACCCGTAGTCTCAGGTTTTTGGGTGTTTTTTACTAAATTTTGTACGGACCGCTAAAATTTTATTTACCAATTAATTAGATCTACTCAAGACGCGTCTACGATACCCTATTTATATAGGTCAGCCACATACAACTTGCTAAATTCATCAAATTAAATCCCATAGACCTAGCCGGCGTGGGTATATATATAGGTGCTCTGCGCCCATACATTCGGCATTTCTCAAGGCACAGGCATCCGATTCGGACGTGTATATAGACCACCCGATACACAAAACAACGCCTCACAATTTTTATAGTGGTTAAATTAATTTTAAATCAATTTTATATACAAAATTATTAGTTTTCTCGGGTGTCGCGCCTTATTCTGCTCGTCCTGAAAAATTTTCTTCGGGAGCTTCGAACCCAACCACTTTTAAACAACAGCCCTGGTCTTTGCCTACCCGAAGACACCCATCTCGTGGGGTCAGACTCCAGGGAAAGTGGTAGGGAAGCGTCGGAAACCGTTGCGACAGCAAAAATTGGCCCGCCCGCCATCTGAAACATAAAATATCTTCAAAATTATACATAAGCAAACTGAGGACAATATATATTTACCTTTATTATATACATACCTAAATAACAAACACCAATTGCCGGCTTAAATATATAGGTGACCCTTAAAATAGACACATTTCCTACACATAGTGAAATAATCGACCAAAAATTCACCGTTTTTTGGCAAATGTAATTAAAACTATCTACATATAATTGTTTATATAGCTTATTTAGCAAGATCTCAACGAGACGCATCTCCTGACACCCTGTTTGTGGTAGTATTGCGAAAGACTTTTGAGATTTTTTGCTAAAAACGTTAATTTTCATACAAAATCACCCGTAGTCTCAGGTTTTTGGGTGTTTTTTACTAAATTTTGTACGGACCGCTAAAATTTTATTTACCAATTAATTAGATCTACTCAAGACGCGTCTACCGACACCCTATTTATATAGGTCAGCCACATACAACTTGCTAAATTCATCAAATTAAATCCCATAGACCTAGCCGGCGTGGGTATATATATAGGTGCTCTGCGCCCATACATTCGGCCTGCCACGTCGCCCCGAGGTGTGTCAAATGCCTGACCCCAGGCCACCACACCTCCGAATGCCCCAGACCGAAAGACCGTAGCGAATGCTCCGAGCCACCTGGTTGTGTTAACTGCCAGTCCCTGGGACACCCTGCGAACTATCGCGGCTGTCCCAAGGCACCGGCGAGGAGACCCGCCAGGAGGCCTCGCAGTAAGCGCAACGCTCGAAAGCCTCAGGCGCAGACTAGCTCCGCCAAGCCCCAAGCAAGCCCTCCCCCGCTAATGTCCTTGGATGTCCAACAGACATCCCTGCGACCAGCAAGACCACACTGGCCTCTGCCAGATTACGTCCCCTCGACCGCACCCAAGGCTGCGGGTGAGGTGGTCGCCCCTAAGGCTGTGCCAGTCCCAGCTAAAGCGGTGTCCCCCAAACCCTCAACCAGCGCGTCCCCTCCCGCCCCAGTCCAATCGGGCTGGGCTTACAACCCGCTGACTAAGAAGTCACAGGTTCCAAAGGCCCCGGCCAAAGGAGCCCAGACTTCAAAGTCATCGGCCTCTGCGCCCAAAACCCGGGCGCCCCAAGCGAACAGCAAAGGGCGCGCCTCAGGTTTTGCCGAGCGCATTAAGACTCAAGGTTGGGAGTTGCTCGACCAGTTTGAGGACCTCTCCCAGAGGGCCGAAGCTGACCCGACCAATATCCAACTGGCCATCGACGCGGCTCACGTCGCGGTTTGCTAGGCCGGTTAGAGCCCACGCTCACCCCTACTGTCCGGTGAAGCAGTAAAAGCCGAGAGGCTAACTGCACGCGTCACGTTAAATAAAAAAAAAAAAAAAAAAAAAAATACATACATTCGGCATTTCTCAAGGCACAGGCATCCGATTCGGACGTGTATATAGACCACCCGATACACAAAACAACGCCTCACAATTTTTATAGTGGTTAAATTAATTTTAAATCAATTTTATATACAAAATTATTAGTTTTCTCGGGTGTCGCGCCTTATTCTGCTCGTCCTGAAAAATTTTCTTCGGGAGCTTCGAACCCAACCACTTTTAAACAACAGCCCTGGTCTTTGCCTACCCGAAGACACCCATCTCGTGGGGTCAGACTCCAGGGAAAGTGGTAGGGAAGCGTCGGAAACCGTTGCGACAGCAAAAATTTGGCCCGCCTACCCACCCGTTTACTACATTTTAAAGGGGGTCCTGAAAAATTTTTACTGGCCGATCGGATAGGGCTCCTCAAGCCCATCCGATATATACCCTACACGGCATTCCCCAGACCACCGAGGCGACCCACATCCAAACTTGAGAGAATTCCTCACTATTATCATTTGACACACTAGTTGAGTTGGCCATATACACCACTCACTAGCTTATTAACTGCTTGCTTTGTGCCTGCCTACCTTAGAATATGCTCCGCACTCCACCCAGGAGCTCTACAGGGATGGCAGAGGGGGAACAGGAGAAGAGGAAATCCTATACAATTGACCATTCCTCCCCTACTCCAACCACTTCCGCTGAGCGATACCCCAAGACGACCAAAACACAGACGGGCGTCACTTCTCCCCCCTTAAAGAGACAAACCGTAGCCAAAAAGGCCGTGACAATTGCCACCAAAGGGAAGGCTGGCGAGAAACAGAACCTCCAAAAGCGCAATTCGACAGGCAAAACAACGCAGGAACCGGGAAGCTCTAAGGACACGCAACCTACCTTTCTGAGTCCTCTAGCCAAGGAGGCCCTCAGCCTAATAAAGGAGGCACAGGGAGCAATGGAGCGATCCGGTAACTTAAAAAGGGAAATAAAAGAAATCCTGCACAATAACCTCTCTAGATTACACTCCATAATCATAGAAATGGGAGAGAGGAGGACAACGGATCAGGAAGGAAGCTGTGCCCAAAATACAATGCAGAAAGAAGAGCCCATCGCCATAATGGGGGAATTGTTGGCTAAATTAAAAGAAAACAATAAGTTAACTGCAGAGTGCACGCTCTCTACGCGTGCACTCACCAAAGGACTGGAAGAAGCATCCCTTCCCCCTCCATCAAACAACACCGCCACCAGCCGAGCCTCCTACGCATCAATGGCTGCGAAAAATAAAGCTCCCCACGAGCAAATGCATTCCTTTATCGTCTCGTCCAGCGACAAGGGAGACACAAGCGGGATGGTGATGGACAAAGTCAGAGCTGCGGTGGACGCTAAGGCGACCGGGATATGCGTAGATAGGGTCCAAAAAATAAAAGGCCAAAGGTTAATAATAGGGTGCCGCAATAAAAAGGATCTATTAAATATTGTGGACAGGCTGAAGGTCCCTGAAAACAACTTAAAGGTGGAAGAAGCCATAAATAAAGACCCTCAGGTGATGTTAGCGAACGTGTTGAGCTACAACAAGGATGATGACATCATCAGAGCTATTCAAACACAAAACTCCCACCTACTGGGTGATCTGCCTGAAGAGCAGGTCTCCTATAGCGTACTGCGAGCCTGTACGCTATAGGTGAAGAGCCAGAAATCCCCTCGAGAGCCATGTCGTCCTACAGGTCTCCCCTAAGGTGTGGCAACGGCTAACCGAAGCGGAGAGAGTGCACGTGGACTTGCAAAGGGTGAGGGTGTTTGACCAGACACCACTAATCCAGTGCACTAAATGCCTGCGCTACGGACACGGCCGCAAGAGCTGCACCGAAGAGGCGGACCTATGCTCACATTGCGGCGACAAACATCTAAGAAAGGATTGCCCAGTACAGCAAGCCGGGGACCTCCCTATATGCAGGAACTGCAAAACTGACAAAAAAATGGTGGCACATCACAACGCCTTTAGCCAAGAGTGCCCGGTACGCCAAAAGTGGGACAAGATAGCACGTTCGGCAGTGGCGTACTGCTAAAGGCCCCAACAAAGACACCAGAGCGCACCCCACGGGCGAGGGCACAAAGAGTATTTGCCTACAAGCCAACCTCCAAAGAAAAAAGTTAGCCACCGACGAACTTATGATAGAGGCCACAAGTAGGAAGGCTATGTTTGCACTGCTCCAGAAACCGTACGTAGGACGGGCTAAAAACATGAGGGAGTACCGGGGGGTCAGGGTCTTCCAAAACACCAACACTGGGGAGGGCACTGTTAAAGCGGCAATAGCCGTCTTTAATAAAGACATCAAAATCGAACAGTGCCCAGAACTTACCACAAACAACATAGTCGTGGTAAGGATCCAGATTGGTGCTAGGAAGATTGGATTGGCCTCCTTCTACTTCGAGCCTGATTTACCCATAGAACCATACCTGGAGCAGATCAAGCAAATAGAGGCAAAAATAAGGCCCTTGAGCATCATCATTGGCGGAGATGCCAATGCAAAAAGTGTCTGGTGGGGCAGCCAAAAGAACGACGGCAGAGGTGAGGAATTGGCAGGGGCACTAAATAGCCTGGGATTGCAAGTGCTGAACAAAGGCAACACCCCTACATTCGACACGGTACGAGGCGGCCAAACCTTCTCCAGTGTAGTAGATATTACGGTGTGCTCGGCGGACCTTCTCGGCCTGGTAGAGAACTGGAAGGTCGACTGCAACATGACGGGATCGGACCACAACGGCATCGTGTTCCAAATCAAAACTAGAATAGGAAGTAGCAACGACATAAAAAGGACCACACGTAAATACAACACCAAAAAGGCTAATTGGAACCAGTTTCATGGGAAACTGGACCAATTAGCTTCTGAACATAAAATTAAGGTACCAGAAATAGAAAAAATAACAACCACCCATCAACTAGAAATAACAGTAAACAGATACATCCACAACATAGAAGAAGCAAGCACACTATACATACCAGAAATAAAGCCAAACATAAAACTTACCATGCCGTGGTGGTCCGATGAGCTCGCTGAGTTGAAGAGAGATGTGAACACCAGGAGGAGAAGGATCCGCTGCGCAGCACCGACGAGAAGAGCTGGGGTAATTGAGCAGTACCTGCGAACAAAAGAAGACTATGAGAGGAAGGCCAAGGACGCCCAGACACAAAGCTGGAAGGATTTCTGCGGCAAACCAAGTAAAGAAGGGATGTGGGAGGGAATATACAGGGTGATTGGTAGAACATCGAAGAGGCAAGAAGAAGTTCCCTTAAAGAAAAACGGAAGGTTTCTGGACCTAAAAGACTCCGCGAAACTGCTTGCTGAGACTTTCTACCCGGAGGACTTAGCATCGGAAGATAATGCCGAGCACACAGCCATTCGACTTAAAGCCCAAAAGGTGAGCGAGGTACAGGGTGAACTTAACGACCCCCCGTTCTCAATCCAGGAGCTGAAAATGGCTGTGGACAGCTTCAATCCAAAGAAAGCCCCGGGACCGGATGGTCTCACAGCGGATATTTGTGCTCACGCAATCTCTCGCGATCCAGAGGCCTTCCTAGCTCTGGCCAACAAATGCCTCCAACTAGGCCTCTTCCCCACGCCCTGGAAGGAAGCTGCCGTAGTCATCCTTCCAAAATCAGGGAAAACAGACTACCACCACCCAAAGTCATACAGGCCCATAGGGCTACTGCCCGTCCTTGGCAAAATATTAGAGAAGATGATCGTGGGGAGGCTAAAGTGGCACTTGCTGCCCCGAATAAGCGCCAACCAATATGGCTTCGTGCCCCAAAGGAGCACCGAGGACTCCCTCTATGATCTGATGAAGCACATTAGGCTAAAACTAGATGAAAAGAAAATAATCACCCTGGTATCGCTAGACATAGAGGGAGCCTTCGACAGCGCTTGGTGGCCGGCCATAATGGTCTGACTTGAGGAAGAGGGATGTCCCGACAACATCAAAAGGATCATGGGAAGCTACCTTAGGGACAGGAAAGTAGAGGTTAGATATGGCGGAGAGACACACTCTGTAAGTACCAACAAGGGGTGTGTCCAAGGCTCCATACGAGGTCCAATTTTGTGGAACCTCCTCATCGACCCTCTACTAAAGGGGCTAACAGCAAGAAACAACTACTGCCAGGCGTTCGCCGACGACGTGATATTGGTGTTTGACGGGGATACCGGGCTGGAGGTACAGCGACAAGCCAATGCCGCTCTTGCCTATGTTCGGGAGTGGGGCATCTGTAACAAATTAAAATTCACGCCACACAAAACACAAGCAATGATTGTGACGAGGAAAATGAAATACGATGCGCCGCTCCTGAGCATGGGTGGCATCGACATTGGCATGTCCACCGAAATAAAAATACTAGGGCTGATCATCGACAGCTGCCTTACATTCAACAAACATATCCTAAGCATATGCCAAAAATCGGTGAATATATATGGGCAGCTGTCGAGGGCAGCCCGTGTCAGCTGGGGCCTCCACCCGGAAGTAATACACACAATATACACAGCCGTAATAGAGCCAATCATCACGTATGCGGCGGGTGCCTGGGCGCCAGCAGCGAGAAAACTAGGAGCTAGAAAACATCTTAATGCTATCCGGCGCGGCTTTGCACAAAAAATCACTAAGTCGTACCGCACGGTCTCCTTGAACTCGGCACTGCTTCTGGCCGGGATACTTCCACTCGACCTCCGCATAAAAGAAGCAGCCGCTCTATACGAGGCAAAGAGGGGAGTACCCCGACCAGAACTGTCGGGCAGGGAAGTCGAGCGAAGGGCTAAATATGCGGCAAACGGACATCCGGCAAATCATATGAGCCTGGAGTTCATGAGCTTGATAGACCAGCAGCAGGTGCAAATAAACGCCGGGCAAGCTGTGCAAATTTACACCGATGGTAGCAAAATTTACGGCAGAGTCGGCGCCGCCATTTCGTACTGGAATGGCGAAGCCGAAATAAAAGCCGTCAAGCTAAAGCTACCATCATACAGCACGGTCTATCAATCTGAACTCCTGGCCATATGCAGGGCCACCCGCTGGATCGTCAAAAGCACCCAGCCCACTTACGGCATATTCAGTGACTCAAAGTCGGCGCTGGAAACTGTCAAGAACAACAGCTCCCAGCACCCACTGGCGGTCGAGACCCGCGAGAACTTGCGAACGGCCCTTACACAGAACAAATCTGTGAATTTGTTTTGGGTAAAGGCCCATGCAGGACTCGCGGGTAACGAGCATGCCGACCAACTGGCGAAGGAAGCCGCTTTAAGGTCTAAAACAGCGCCAGATTACAACCCGTGTCCGGTTTCGTTCGTCAAGAGACAAATCCGTATGGAGTCTCTTGACGAATGGAACCGAAGATACGGATCGGGGGAAACGGCCGCCGTAACGAGGATGTTCTTCCCCGATGCCGTGGCGGCGCACAGAATAGTCCGGAAGCTACAGATCAACAGCCTGCTTACTCAGATGCTGACGGGGCACGGTGGATTCTCCGAATACTTACATAGATTCAAATTGAAACAGAGTCCATCGTGCTCCTGTGATCCTGAAAAAAGCGAGACGGTTCCCCACCTGCTGTTCGATTGTCCCATACATGGCATCCAAAGATACAATATGGAACAGGAGATCGGCTTCCCGATAAGTGCCGAAAATATAAGTAAAGTCATTGGCAACATTAAACACAGCAAAATATTTCTTAAATACAGTGCCCAAATTTTAAAAACAGTTATCCAAAGAAATAAATAGAAGTACACTTAAAATAAAGCCAAAAACAAACCCAGTAAACAATCACAAAAAAATCTTTAAAGATGAGACGTACACAGAACAGCCGCAAGAATATCTACTATCATAGTAGATATGTATTGCGGAAGGAATGCAGGAAAATTGGAGGTGCTAAACAAAATTATACCTTTAAAAATAAAAGACAATCAACAAAACCTAAACACAAATACATAAATAAATACAACTATATACTAAAAACAAATACAACGAACTAGTTGCTTAGATCATATTTTACAAGACCCCTATTAAACTACGACCTCTAAAAAAGGACTCTGACTCAGTCAGGGGAGTCATTCGCCTGTTCCCTAATAAAGGGAATTTAAAAAAAAAAAAAAAAAACCTAACCTAACCTAACCTAACCATTTTTTTTTCAAGGCACAGGCATCCGATTCGGACGTCCCAACGGTGCAAATAACGTGTATATAGACCTACCGATACACAAAACAACGCCTCACATTCTTTATAGTGGTTAAATTATTTTTAAATCAATTTTATATTAAATTTTCTTAGTTTTTTTCGGGTGTCGCGCCGTATTCTGCTCGTCCTGAAAAATTTTCTTCGGGAGCTTCGAACCCAACCACTTTTAATCAACAGCCCTGGTCTTTGCCTACCCGAAGACACCCATCTGGTGGTTTTTTGGCTATTTTAATTTATACTATCTACATATAATTTTTTTAATAGTGCATTTAGCAAAATCTCAACAAGACGCATCTCCTGACACCCTGTTTGTGACGACGGGCCTGTTGGCGTGGTTGGTAGATACGCTGCCTTTCACGCCGCAGGTCGTGGGTTCGATTCCCACTCGGGACAAATATTTGTGTGCATGAACATGTCTGTTTGTCCTGAGTCTGGGTGTAAATTATCTATATAAGTATGTATTTACAAAAGAAAAATAGTATATGTAGTATATTAGTTATCTGGTTTCCATAGTACAAGTTCTGCTTAGTTTGGGACCAGATGGCCGTGTGTGAATAATGTCCCAGGATATTATTAATAATTATTATTAATAATTATTATTTTATTTAATAATTATTGCGAAAGACTTTTGAGATTTTTTTTTGCTAAAAAAGTCAATTTTCATACAAAACACCCGTAGTCTCAGGTTTTTGGGTGTTTTTAACCAAATTTTGTACGGATCCCTAAAATTTTATTTACCAACTAATTAGACCTTCTCAAGACGCGTCTACCGACACCCTATTTGTATAGGTCAGCCACATACAACCTGTTAAATTTATCAAATTAAATCTCATAGTATCGACCGGCGTGGAGTATATATATAGGTGCTTTGCGCCCATACATTCGGCATTTTTCAAGGCACAGGCATCCGATTCGGACGTTCCCAACGGTGCAAATAACGTGTATATAGACCTACCGATACACAAAACAACGCCTCACATTCTTTATAGTGGTTAAATTATTTTTAAATCAATTTTATATTAAATTTTCTTAGTTTTTTTCGGGTGTCGCGCCGTATTCTGCTCGTACTGAAAATTTTCTTCGGGAGCTTCGAACCCAACCACTTTTAATCAACAGCCCTGCTCTTTGCCTACCCGAAGACACCCATCTGGTGGGGTCAGACTCCAGGGAAAGTGGTAGGGAAGCGTCGGAAACCGTTGCGACAGCAAAAATTGGCCCGCCCGCCACCTGAAACATAAAATATTTTCAAAATTATACATAATCAAACCGTTTACAATATATACTTACCTCTATTATATATATACCTAAATAACTAAAACCAACTGGCGGCTTAAATATATAGGTGATACTTAAAAAAGACATTTTCCTATACATAGTGAAATTTTTGACCAAAAGTCAGCCGCCCACCCACCCATTTACTATATTTTAAAGGGGGTACTGAAAAATTTTTACTGGCCGATCGGATAGGTCTCCTCAAGACCATCCGATATATATCCTACACGGCATACCCCCGACCACTGAGGCGGCCTACAGCAAGACTTTATCGACTACTTATACAGACTGGTGTTTCTTTCGAAGCCCAAAACTCTCTTGATATCTTGACTCGTTAGTTGAGTTGGCCCTATACACCACTCACTAACTTATCACTTATTATTACCTGCCTACCGAAGAATAACATGTTCCGCACTCCTCCCAGGAGCTCTACAGGGACGGCAGAGGGGGACTTGGACAAAAGAAAATCCTTTACAGTGGACCACTCCTCCCCTACTCAAACCACCTACGCTGCCGGCGCGGCTGCCAAAACAACCCGCACCAGCGCCGGCAGTGCCGGTGGACAAAATCCACTGCGGCAGAAGGCCCTAATAAAGCCCTCTCCTCCTCTCAAAAAGTTACCACCTACCAAGAAGTCGGCCACGGCCCCTACCAAAGGCAGGGACAGCGATAAGCCAGCCACGGCAAAACGCACCTCAACAGGTACAACGGTCACCAAGACACCAACTGCGCAGACTCCGGAGCGCTCCGAGGCTGCACTGCGCCTGACGCTCGAGAACTTGGCCAGAGAAGCCGAGCGTCTCACTAAAGAGGCCCAGTCGGCAATGGAGCGTTCCGGAAATCTAAAACGGGAAATCAAGGAGACCCTTAATAAAAACCTGTCGAGGTTCCCTTGCCTCATAATGGACATGGTCGTGGCAGTGGCCGGCCACTTGGAAAACGTGTGTGACGAAACAACTCCCAGACTAGTCACCAAGGAGGAGGAGACACAAACTGAGGAACTAACAAAAAATAAAAACAACAAAAATTTAGAGATAGACACACAAACAATAAAACCGACCACAACCATTTCCACGCAGACGGAGGAGGCAGTTGGAAAAAGTGACCCCACAACCACAATGAGGGAAGTGCTGGGGGAATTAAAGGAGAGTAGAAAGGACATGTTGGAATGCATGCTCTCTACACGCACACTCCTACATGAAATCCAAACGAAACCTCCTTCATTCCCCCCAGCCCCATCCGCAGACAGAACAGAGACCTACGCATCTATCGCTGCCTCTAAACCATTCAACGGGACTCGACCTGTTCACTCCATTATCGTGTCCTCGAAGGACGTTGATGATACGAGTACCACGATAGTGGAGAAAATCAGGTCGACGATCGCCGCCCGCGAAACGGGGATAAAGGTGGACCGCCTGAGGAAAGTCGGGGGTCAAAAGGTGATCCTTGAGTGTCACACAGAGGAGGACCTCAAAAGTGTGACAGATCAACTGAAGCGGTCCACCACTACCCTCCAAGTGAAAAAAGCAACGTATAAAAACCCCTTAGTGATTGCTACAGACGTACTCAAGTACAATACGGATGAGGATGTCCTCAATTAAATTGCAAAACCGACACCTTTTCGGTGACCTGCATGAGGACGATATGACCGTCGCAGTAAGGTACAAAAAGAGGACAAAAAATGCCCACGAACACCATGTAGTGCTTGAGGTCTCCCCACCCGTCTGGAAGCGACTCGTCGAAGCGGAGAGGGTACACATAGACCTACAGCGCATACGAGTCTACGACCAGTCCCCGCTAATACAATGCACCCGTTGCCTTCGCTTCGGCCACGGAAGGAAGCTCTGTACGGGGGAAAAAGACCTTTGTTCTCACTGCGGCGGGGAACATCTACGAGCTGACTGTACCCATTGGCATGCAGGTGAAAAACCGAATTGCAAAAACTGCAGCACGGTTGGAGCAGAAGTCAGGGATCACAATGCGTTTGACAACGAATGCCCCTTACGCAGGAAGTGGGATGCCCTAGCTAGGGCTAGGGTAGCCTACTTCTGACTGTCTGTGGGACCAGTAACTGTCGGGCGCCGAAATACCGTGAAACCGAATCGCACCGAAACCCCCAATAGTAACTTTGATGTCTCAACAACCTATTTTGAAAATAGTAATTGTGTTGAAAAGAGAAAAGCGTGGAAAATACAAAAGGGGGACGACCGCGCAGAATATAAGAACAAAAAGTGGAGACATGACTTGAAAATGTACTCATCCGTAAATAACAAATACATGCGGTACAGAACTTTAGAGACCATACAAGGATTGCGTAGAATACATTATGAAAATGGACGAAGGCAATTAATCATCACAACGAAATTATTATATATGTTAATTATTAATAGTATATACAGAAAGAAATCAGAAGGAAACAAAAGAGAGAGTTGTAAGAATATGTATTGTGATAATACATAAAAATTGCAAAGGGAATGGAGAACAATAGAGTTATCTATCAGAATAGTAGCAAAACACAATATATATAGAATTTATAAATAATATATAAATACAAAATTAAAATATAAATATAATAAAATAAGTATTCATAACCCATATCTAAATATATATATATATATATATAATTATAAATAACACACCTCAAAAGTCCTGTACTGCAGCTGAGAAAGAAATATTAAATCCTAGTAACCAAATAAAATAAAACCAGAAGAATCAATCATAAAATACTTTATTGATATAACGATATATAACAACACTTATACTTAAATTACCTACAGTAAACACTAAATGAAAATCAGAAGGAATTATGCGTAAGCCGTGAGAACAGGCATATTGCAAACAATAAGATACCCAATAAACATAGTAAACAATAAAAAACGTAGCTAAATAAAACATAAAGAATTTACAAAAAAACACAATCATAAGATTAAGATTAAAACAAAACAGAATACCTAAACAAATAAATAAATCAAGTAAAGAAAACTATACCTTAATAGATTAAACAATAAAAAGAAATATATAGCAATATTAACATAAAGAACAAACCACAACATTCTAATATAAACAAAACAATATAAAGAGAATAACAAAAATTTATAAAACAGATTACATAATACGAATAAGATAACCAAAACGCAATAAAATCAAATTGAATTCAACATTACAATAAAATAAATAAAACACGTTAAGAAATCTGGATAAAATCTAAATTATATAAATCTTAATATACGCAAACAAACAATTCATACAAATTTTAACACAAATAACGTAACAAAATATAACAACAGATCGACAAATAAACTAAAATTATTTAATTAAAAACATATCTAAGAAATCCCGAATCACACGCGAACAAGGACTCTGTCACTTTCAGGGGAGCATTACGAATGGCCAGATGGGATCCATAAAGTGCATCTTAGCTGGCCAACCCAAAAAAAAAAAAAACAAAAACCTAACCTAACTTTTTTTTTTTTTTTTTTTGGTTGCGCTGGTTGGCGGGTTATGTGGGACTCTCCGGCTACTCCGGCATACCCACTAAAATAACCCAGCGGCACTCCCGCATCGTCTGTTTGGAGGGGGACTGGGAAACCGGCACAGCCTTTACGTCCAGTCCCCCACCGACGACCGCCCGCCTTTACAGCGGGGCCCGCACGCCCCTCCCTAAGTGGAGGGGCCCGGGAACGACCGTGAGTGCTCGGCCGTTCCCGCCCGACGGTGGTGGCGATTTGTGCAATGCGAGCGAAGGCGCCCCCGCGCCTGTCACCCGCTAATCACACCCTGAGGGTGGGAGGCGACGGTCGTACAACCGCCTTCTCCCACCCCTCCTTCGCCTGCGGAGCGGTGGCGCGAGAGGATCATCCTCCCGCGCGCGCTCCGCCGCCTCCTTTTGCGACATGACGTCCTCGCAAAAGGAGGCAACCGCCGCCCAAGCCTCCTCACTCCCCAGCATGGAGTTCACCACACTGGGAAGTGAGAGGTCCATCCCGACCACATCTGTCAGGGCACGGCGCAGCTCAGCCCAGGCTGGGCACACCTCGAGGGTGTGCTGCGCCGTGTCCTCCGCGGCTCCACAGTCGTGGCACGCCGGGGTTTCCTCCCTCTGGATCCGATGCAGGTGCGTTCCGAAGCAGCCATGCCCGGACAACACCTGCACCAGACGGAACGAGAGGAAACCGTGGGGGCGCTCGAGCCAGTCCTGCAGGACTGGACCGAGCGCGTCCAGCGTCCGGCGTCCAAAGGTGGCGGAGGCGAGGTCGCGTGCCCAGTGGAGGACGATGGCATCCCTTGCCTCCCGCCGCACGGCCTCCCGCTCTTCCGCGGCTGGGCGCTCACCCAGCGCCCTACGCCGCGCCGTCCACTCGTACACTCTGGCGAGCACCCATGCCTCCAATTCCCATGGAGGGGTGCCGGCCAGAGCGCACGCCGCCGCGAAGCCCACCGAGCGGTAGGCTCGCGCCACCCGCTGTGCAATGGCCCGTTGGGGCCTGCGGATGGCGGTTGCATTCTCCCTCCTGTGGAGGGAGTCCGCCCAGATGGGAGCCCCATATAGGGCCATGCTTTTGAGGATGCCGGCATAGAGGCGCCGGCATCGCTCCTTGGGCCCGCCCAGGTTCGGGAGGAGCCATGAGAGGGCGTCCGCGGCCTTAAGCAGGCGCGTCGACAGCCCGCTGAAGTGCGGGCCGAAGCGCCACCTGCTGTCCAACACGAGGCCCAGATACTTCATCTGGGCCCCGACCCCTATTCGGACGCCCTCCACGACGATGTGGGCGTCTGGAGGGCAGCGCTGCCGAGGCCCGTGAAAGAACACGGCCTCGGTCTTGTTCAGCGCTACCCTCAAACCAAGCTGGCGGATCCTACCTGCCACTAAGGATCCGCCAGCCGAGGCCAGACAGGCCGCCTCCCGAAAGTCCCTCCCCCGGGCAATGAGGAGAGTGTCATCCGCGTAGCAGATGACACTCGTGCCCTGGAGGAGGGTGCCGCGCAGCAGCCAATCGAATCCGATGTTCCACAAGAGGGGCCCTAGCACCGAACCCTGTGGAACACCGGACTCCGCGCCGTAGCGCCTGATCCTGGCCGTCCTGTCCGCCAGGAGGACCTCCCGGTCCTCCAGGTAGTTGGCCAGGATCATCCGCAGATATTGGGGCACTCCGTGGTACCGGAGTGCCTCCAATATGGTCGAGTGGGGCACGGAGTTGAAGGCGTTGGCGATGTCGAACGACACCGCCAACACTCCGTCCCCAGCCTCGACCGCCTCCTGCACTTGGCCCCTGAGTAGGGCCACCGCGTCGACCGTCGAACGCCCTTGTCGAAACCCGAACTGGGCGTCCGACAGGTCCGGCCCTACCTCCCGCAACTGGCTATTAAGCCGGGTGGCGATGATCCCCTCGAACAATTTACCGACCTCATCAAGCAGAACGATGGGCCGGTATGCCGAGGGGGAGTCCACCGGGCGTCCCTCCTTCCGGAGCAGGCAAAGCTGCCCCTCCTTCCAGAGCTTCGGGAACCTCCCAGCCGTCAGACACGCGCTGAAGAGGTCCCGAAACCTTTCCTCCATTAGGGACGCCGCGATGGCCACCACCCGTGCGGGGACGCCATCCGGTCCAGGGGCCGTCTTCTTCGCGCCGAGGGTCAGAACCCCCGCGCGAAGTTCCTCCACCGACACTGGAGGGACCTCCTCCTCCGGCGAAGCCACCACCCCCCCCAGCGGGGGGTTCATCGTTGGAGGGGTGAATTCGGTCCTGCGCGGAAACAGTGACCGAACCACCCCATCCAGCAACGCCGGCTCTAGGGTCTCCGTTAGTGGGGGGCCATAAGGACGCAGCTGGCTCCGCGCCAGCTTATATGGCCTCCCAAACGGATCCCTATCGAGTCCCTCCAGCATCTCGGCCCTTGCCGAGTCTTCGGCGGCGCACATTGCCGACTTGAGGACCGTCTTTGCCTCTACGTAAGAGGCGTAGAGGCGGTCTTCCTCAGCCTGACATCGGCTGGTGCGCCGCCGACTCCGCGTGTAGGCCCTCCTGGCCTCCACGCACGCGGCCCGGAGCGCCGCCAGCTCCCCCGTCCACCAATAAACGGCGCGACGGGGAGGCGGACGGTGAGACCGAGGCATGCTGGAATTGCACACCTCGGTCAGGGACCTCCGCAGCTGGACCGCTGCGGCGTCCACGTCCGTCACCTCCACAGGAGGCGAGAGCCAGTCCCGGAGGAACGCCGCCTCCTGGGCTGACTCCCGGTCTAGGCGGGTGAGAGCCCACCGCGGGAAGGGAGATTGGGCCGAGCGGGCCATCCCCCGCGGGCTCTGGGTGGAGATGTCGAACCGCACATATCGGTGGTCCGACAGGGTCTCCACCATCTCCACCCGCCAGTTCACGACGCGGGCGGCTAGCACGGGGGTGGCGAACGACACGTCCACCACTGACCCTCCCCGTTGCCGCACACACGTGTGAACATCCCCCCTGTTCAGGAGGGACACGCCGCACGAAGCCGACCAAAATTCGGCGGCGCGCCCCCGGACGTTGCACGGCGCCGCCGGGTTGCCCCAGGCCACTGATTTGGCGTTCAGGTCGCCCATTACGACGACCTGACGTGGTGCCGCCCTCCCGATGACTGCCGTAAGGACTTCGAGAAAATTTTCGAAGTCCCTTAGAGGGTGGTTTGGGGAGAAATAGACCCCGACCAGGGCTATTTCTCCCCACGCGGCGGCCACGTATCCCGGACCCCTCTCTAAAAGCGAGAGGGGAGGGGAGTCCGTAGCAGGCCGCGACACCAACGCCACCAAGCCGTCTCGATCACCTAGCCAGCGGCCAGGTATCGAGTACGGCTCGGCAACCACCGCCACGTCCACCAACCACTCGGCCACAGTCTGCATCAGCAGATCCTGTGCCGCTCTGCAGTGGTTGGTGTTCGCCTGGAGGATGCGGTCTTCGACTCTACCCATTAATCGAACATCGCACCCTCCTCCTCCACAGCCGCCGAGGTCACAGCTACTGGGGTGGCGGTGGCAGCGACAGGCCGGGTCGGCGCCTGCACTTTGCCCTTCTTAAGGGGAGGAATACAATTCCTCCCCTTCATAATGTGGCCCGCAGGGCGGCCACTGGCGGCACACACCGCGTAGTGCGGTGCGGTGGCCTCGCAGGAGGCGGCTTTGTGCCCCTCCTTGCCACAGCGGTAACAACTGCCCGTCCTGTCGACACTGGACGAACAGAGGGCCCGGGTGTGACCGATGCCGAAGCACCGGTAACACCTCAGCGGCGGGACTTCAAGGGCCCGGACCGCAGCCGAGCTGAAGCCGACGGCGAGCCGTCCCTTCTCGAGGACGGCTTTGGCAGCGGCGACTGGGCACTCCAGGCGAATGGTGCCCATGCCACCGCGCCCGGGCCTGATGCCCCCGCCCTGCACCGCTGCGACTGTGCAGCCCCCAATGGCTGCGACTGCTGCCACCACCTCCTCCTTGGTGACGGAGTCGTCCAGATCCGTCACCTCGAAGGCCGCCGACTTCACCGGCCTGTCCACCTTCGCGTCGTCCGCAATGACCTCTTGCAGCTTTGCTGCGAAGAGGTCAGCGTTCTTCCCGCCCTCGGCACCCGGGAACTCGAAGATTCGGGCCCCAGCCTGTGTCCGGCGGCATGAGACTTTACTGATCCCCAATTTGGTGGGATCAGCATTTGCACGCGCCCGCACCATTATGCGGTACACTCTGCGGTGAGCGTCACCACAACGGCCGCGGTCTTGGGAGGAACTAGGTTCCTCTTGGCACCGGCTGGGGGCGAACCCTTCCCCTTTCCCTTGCCAGTCGTCTGTGACTGACCGGCAGGGGTGGTGGCGGAGGCGGCTGGGGGGGTGGTTTTCCCCTTCCCTTTTCCCTTGCCAGTCGGCTTCGACTGGCTGGGAGTGGTGGTGGCAGGGACGGCAGGGACGACAGCTGCCGTCTTTTTGCCCTTGCCCTTCCCCTTACCGACCACCTTCGTCCAGCCCTGCTGGGTGGTCGGGGTGGTGGAAGGGAGATGGGCGTCCTCCCTCTGAGAGGCCGGCACCGGCTCTCGCCTCTTGTCCGCCGCAAGCGGTGGTCGGAGGACCTTCTCCGGCAAGAGCCGGTCCTCAATGCCTGCTAGGCAGGCCCTCACGAAGGCCCTTTCCTCCGCCATAACTTTGCGGAGGATATCCTCAAGGCCGGCGGAGGAGTCAAGGCCCTCTACCACAGGTCTGGGCTCAGCGTGGGATGGCCGGGCCGTGGCTTCAGCCAGATTTTGGTGCAGCTGGCTTACCTCCTGCTGCAGGCGATCCACTTTCGCCTGCAGTTGCCGCGATTCGTCGCTGGCCTTGCGGTTGACCAGCTCCGCGACAATGCCGCACATGCTGGCGGCCCGGCATTTGAGGGACTTTTGAAAAGTCCCTTTTAGGTGGGAGGACTTGGTGGCGACCTGGACGATTACCTCCTCGTCCTCCAATGCCATCCGCTCCAGTTCGGCCAGAGAGTGGTCCGCGTACAGAACGCGGGACGCTCCGTATCCCGATTTGGCACGGGCGGCGCGCGCCCGTTCCTCCCTGGCCACTACCTGCTCCTCCAGGTCTTGTTGGAGCTGTTCCCGCCTGGTAAGGTCCAACTCGCGTTGGGCGTCTACCAAACCCACGTTGTGGGTATCCGCCGCTATAGCCGACTTCTTGGCCTTTATTTTCTTTTTAGGCTCTTTTACCGAGCCTGAGCCCGAGGAGCCATCGGACACGACCTTGAGAAAGGTCCTCTTCCTCGATGCCGATCGCGATCGAGAATCCTCGATCGCTATCGCGCTGGCATCCGACCCAACGGACTCATTGTCGGAGTCCGACAACTCGCCCGTACTCCCTCCGTAGAAGGCCCTGCCTTCTGCCGACGCGTCGCGTTGGCCCTGAGAAGGGCCTTTTGGTTGGCCCTGAGAAGGGCCTTTGGGTTGGCCCTGAGAAGGGCCTTTGGGTTGGCCCTGAGAAGGGCCTTTTTTGGCAAAATGCCCGAGGGCATCCCGCACAGGTTTTGGCATAATCCGCAAGTTCGTAACACACAAGGCAGTTGTTTGCTACGATGCACAGTGCACTTTAGCCGTACCCAGTCTGCCACTCCGTTACGGTGGTCAGAACTGGGACGTTTCCGGGGAACGCGACGTGGACGCAAGCACTGTGGGGTGGTTCCCCAACCTAACCTAACCTTTTTTTTTTTATTTTTTTTTTTGTTTGCGCTGGGAAAAAATGCGTTACGCATACCCGCCCATTGGGGGATGGGCGGGTTATGTGGGACTCTCCGGCTACTCCGGCATACCCACTAAAATAACCCAGCGGCACTCCCGCATCGTCTATTTGGAGGAGGACTGGGAAACCGGCACAGCCTTTACGTCCAGTCCCCCACCGACGACCGCCCGCCTTTACAGCGGGGCCCGCACGCCCCTCCCTAAGTGGAGGGGCCCGGGAACGACCGTGAGTGCTCGGCCGTTCCCGCCCGACGAGGGTGGTGATTAGTGCAATGCGAAGCGAAGGCGCCCCCGCGCCTATCGCCCGCTAATCACCACCAGAGGGTGGGAGGCGACGGTCGTACAACCGCCTTCTCCCACCCCTCCTTCGCCTGCGGAGAGGTGGCGCGAGAGGATCGTCCTCCCGCGCGCGCTCCGCCACCTCCTTTTGCGACATGACATTCTCGCAAAAGGAGGCAACCGCCGCCCAAGCCTCCTCACTCCCCAGCATGGAGTTCACCACACTGGGAAGTGAGAGGTCCATTCCGACCACATCTGTCAGGGCACAGCGCAGCTCAGCCCAGGCTGGGCACACCTCGAGGGTGTGCTGCGCCGTGTCCTCCGCGGCTCCACAGTCGTGGCACGCCGGGGTTTCCTCCCTCTGGATCCGATGCAGGTGCGTTCCGAAGCAGCCATGCCCGGACAACACCTGCACCAGACGGAAAGAGAGGAAACCGTGGGGGCGCTCGAGCCAGTCCCGCAGGACTGGACCGAGCGCGTCCAGCGTCCGGCGTCCAAAGGTGGCGGAGACGAGGTCTCGTGTCCAAGGTTCCCTCCACCTTCCCATGGCCTTTTCGACAACTCGGTCATTAAGGCCGAATCCGGGAGATGCGCGCGCTACTTGCGGATGCTTCATTTCACGCGTGCACTTCTTGATCTCCCTACATTGCCATGCCTTGTCGCGTTCTCATTCCCACTCTCCCCCAACTGAGGGCAATACACAAGCACAGAACAGCTCGCTCGTCGGCGCAGACTGTCAGTGGTCTTCCATATCTATTTGCAGCGCTGAATTGGCGTGATTACTCTCCTGCGCTGATGCTGCTGCGAAGTATTCATCTTCTACTTGTCTCCGTTTTTGGTGCCATGCCTTGCAGAACCCACGAAATGCCCCGAAATTCTCCCGGGAGCTTACGAGATCCGGGTAGTACACCGGCCCCTCCTCCAGGCATACCAAGCTGTCCAACATTGTGCGTCTGCTGTCTGAGTACAGGGGGCATTCCCACAGAGCGTGAAAGACCGTTTCCTCTACCCACCCGCAAAAACATGCCTTCGTCTCTGACAGGCCAAGCCTGTGCAAATTAAATCTAAAGCACCCATGACCAGTGAGGATCTGCGAGGTCTCATAGTCCGGTTCCACCCATCTCATTTTGAGCCGGGCTGCTACGTCCGGGAAAAAGAGATGGGTGTTCCTACCCTTAGGGTCCACGGCCCAACGGACCTGCCATCTCAGCAAGACTTCCTCCAATAGGGCCCGAATCCGACCACGCTGCTCGCGAGAAGCATATTTTTTTCGTATTTCGTCCCGACCGCCAGCATAGCTCACCTCGAGGTCCGCCGGCAGCACCCCAGCCAACACGGGCAGGGCAGCAGTGCTGCAAGTACGATAGGCCTTGGTCAGAAGGACCAGGGCACGACGCTGCGTACGGAGCAGGCCACTTCTCACTGCGTGCTGTGTCACGCGCCCATGCCAGCATGCCGCCGCATATCCAATTGTGGGGACAAACGTGCCCTTGTAGACTGCCAGAAGGGCATGAAATCTCACTCCCCATGACGTGGTAGATACCCGCGACATTTTGCCGAAGCATGCCGAGGCCCGGTCACCAATGTAGACGGCATGCTGGGCAAACGATAGGCTGCTGTCCAGTACCACCCCTAGGACCGTAGCTGATGCGACGCTGCCCACCGAACAGCCATCCATCCGAATCGTGGGAGGGCGGTTATTAAATCGGCCTCTCAGGGTCATTGTTTTCGATTTGCCCTGGGAAAAGGAGAGCCTATTTCGCCCGCCCCAGCCAGCCAGTGTTTCGAGGGCTGTTGCCGCCTTATTTTCTATTTCCCTACGCGAGTTTCCCTCGATGAGCAGCGTCACATCATCCGCGTATGCCACCAGCCGGGCCCCCGGGGGCATGGGCAGGCGAAGCAGATCGTCCAGCAGCACGTTCCAGAGCGCGGGACCCAGCACGGAGCCCTGAGGACACCCCATGGTGGACACTTTCCATTCCGCGTGGGTGCCCATGAAGAAGCCAATGCGGCGATTGGTGAAGTAGTCTCCCAGCATTCGATAAATGTTGGGAGGGCAACCAGCACGTTTCGCCTTGACCATGATCATAGGCCACCACGCGTTATCAAAGGCCCCAGATATGTCCAAAAAGACGGCCTGCACGTACGCCGCTGAGCTTTCCCGGGCACAGCCCAGTATTGCCTGAAGCGCCGACACGGTGGATTTTCCCCTAGAGAAGCCATGCTGGGAGTCGGAAATGTTACGCGTTATGCTAGGAGTGCATATCAGTAGAAGACGTTCTAAGATTTTACCCAGTATAGGCAGCAGAGTGATCGGGCGGTAAGCCTTCGGGTCAGTCAAGCACCTGCCATTGCCTTTCGGCAGGACAAGCAGTCGGCCCACCTTCCAGACGTCTGGGAAAACTCCCTCAACTAGACACGCTCCCATTACCTTTAAGAGGTCATACGGGGCGGCTTCGAATGCGTGCTTAATAATTCTTGCTGAGATGCCATCGAGTCCCGGTGCCGTAGCTGGCAACGCCCTAATGATACCACGCAGGTCCCCCATGGCCAGTGCCGGCGCAACGCGTCCTGAAGGGACGCATGCAGCGATTAGCCTGACTTGCCTATGATAAGCGTTATCTTGCACAACTTTGTCATCCGGACAGAGCTCGGCAAGGATGCCCCGGGCGGCTTCCTCCGTAGAGCCCGCATATCCCTCTGCAAGTTTAATTCCATCAAGGACGTTTGCGGGCGGCCGCATCCTACCACTCGCAGCTCTGTACGCCGCGCCCCACGGGTCATCATTGCCGCTCTCAGCCAAGCGGACAAAGTGCCGTTCTTGCGCGCGCTCCATGGCTGCGCGGTACCTATACCTGGCCTGTCGGAGCTCGGCATGGGCAGCCTCTTCACGCACACCCCCTTGTTTTCGTGTGCCTTGCCACACGCGCCTTTTGTGGCCATATATTTTCCGTTTAATTTCAAGGTCTGCAGACCACCATTCGTATCCCCTATCCCGTTTAGGTGGGGTGGATTCCCCTAGTATTTGTAGGGCAGTGTGGCGTAGAATACCGGAGTATTGAGCAGAGACTAGTTTGGCAGATCTACCCCATCTCATGTTACCCAAGTTGGACAGCAAGGTCGCTCGGAACAGTCCCCAGTCCACCCCCCGGTCGCGCATTCTACCAAAAGACGTCCCTGGACTCAACGAAGGCACTGAAGGCATTTCCGCATCACTGCCAAGGGTGAAAGTGATCAGGCGATGGTCGCTGGTGTTAGCGCCCTCCCGTACCGTCCAGCTCGACAGAGTCACTGATCGGGTGTGTAGTGTGATATCGATGTTAGATTCACCCATGGGCCCAGAAAATGTATGTAGGCAGCCCTCAATGTTGGCTACCAGCAGCCCGTTGCAGTTGATGAGGTCCTCTAGTTGCTGCCTTCGGCTCTCTGCCGAGTACCCCCTGCCAGTGTATTGTTGTGGTCTGCTGAACCACATCGGTGAGTGGGTGTTGACATCGCCACCAAAGATGATACGTTTGCCGCGTAGGTTGGCCAACGTGCGTTCCAGGTGAGCAATGTGGGTCTCAATTGGGTCCGAATACTTAAAGTAGGCTGAGATGATGTATACATCGTGCGGCTGACCTACGTGGCACACAAGGCATTTATCGTTGCTTAGGTGGTGTAGTATAGCTATTGGCAGGGTGTTAGAGGCAACGTATACACCAGCCTGGGCATCGCTACCTGATTGCAGGATGCGGTCGTGTGTGTGTTGCTCCTGGACGAGTATGAGGTCCAGGTCGAATTCGGCTGATACCTGGGCTAGAGATGCTGTGGCTAGTGCGGCATTGTTTAGGTTTTGCTGCCCAATGCTAATCCTAGTTTTATGCTCCATAATTGGTGGCTAAGGCTTGACGTTGCTCGGCGTGCAGTCGTGCTGGGCAATCCCTCGCCCAGGTTTTGTGGTGGGCATCCTTGCCCAGGATTGTGCAAGTTGCGCAGGCTGATTCAATTGCCGTGCATTTCTCCTCCAGGTGCTCGGAAGAGCCGCAGTTCTTGCAGATTGCGCATTTTGCGCGGCAGTGTTTCGCCGGGTGGCCATAAGCCCAGCATCTTCGGCAGATGGTTACGTCCGTGTAGTCCTCGACGTAAACCGGATCCCATCCCACTGCTACCGTATCACGGCTCAAAAGAGCCTTCCGTAGATCGGGGGAGCACTCGAGGACTACTGTTGTAATACCAGAGCCCATTCTTCCCTTCTTAAATGCAATTTTGCAGTTATCTTTCATGCGGGTTACTGGCCAGTCATGTCTGAGGTGGGCATTCTGGGCATTCATGGACTCTAGCATGTCTTCAAAGGATATTTCGCCTCTAATGTTCCGTAGTGCCACGCGCGGACGTAGTTCCTTCGGTTCTTGTGACCTTAGGGTGGGGGGAACGGCCCTCTTCAGGCGCTCAGCCTCTTCTTTAGAGCCGGTGGTGACGACGATGCCCGCGTTTCCAATCCGGCGTACGCCGGTAATTGCGATATTCAGCGCAGCCGGGTTAATTTTCGTCTTGGCTTCCGTTTTTGTGTCGTCCGCCGTCTTCAGTCTGTCTCGCTGATCGTCATTTGGGTATAGTGCCACCACCGTACCCTGCACCTGCTTCAGTGGGATTGGTTCCACTCCTTTTCTCTTAAGGGCAGCCGAGTAGTCCATGCGTGCAGTAGGGGGTGGTAGGCTGGATGGTGGTTTCAATTTGACCATTTCTTCCGCCGTATTGCGGCGCCCCTCTGAGATGGCTAGCCGTAGGGTAAGGTGGGTAATGACCGCGCTAAGGCGTTCTGTGTGGGCGCCTATGCTAGCTATTTCGTCCTTGTTAAGCTTAGACGTCTTCGATTTAATGGCCTCCGAGATGCCTCGTGTTGCTGCGGTGGCTATGCCTGTCAGGTCCTCAAGCGAAGCGTCTGTTAACGAGTCCCGATCAGGTCTCGACGGTGGGTCGCCCTCCCTAGGGCTCGGGGTGGCTGTGTCCGCAGTTGCATGCTGCGTGGCGCTGGCTTGAGGGGCTTTTGGGTTGTCGAGGTGTTTGCCGGCCTGTCCCGATGTTTGCGCCCGACATTCTGTAGGGGAGCAGGGGCGCTGACGTGAGGGTGCTGGGGCGTTCAGTATACCGCCCATAGGTGGGACAGTCCCAGCTCCTGGATGGTGCGTCTGCAGTTTCCTGCGAAGAGCTTCCTGTACCATGTCAGGTGATGTCAGCGTCTTCCGCTTGGTAGCGGTTCCGAGTTGCCTGCTGGTGGGGGTTGCGCTGGCGGGGCCGGAGGGATTTGGCAGGAGTGGCTTATACGCCATTGGAGGCGAGCGGGCCAGCGAAGAGCGAGGGGTGAAGCCAGCCTCTGAGCTGAGCTCGACCAGGGCCTCCATTTCCGCCATCTTTTCCTGCATCATGCCCTCAATCAGGGCCCTCTCAACCGCCTCCCCTTCATCCTCTTCCATGGCTCAGTTGTTCCGAATTGGGGGGGGGGGGGGGGGGAGTCGAGGCTGGAGTGTCTTAGATAGACTCTTAGATGTCCTGGAATAGATCACAGGCACAAACAAAAATTTTACGGTGGCACCTACGCGATGCCGCGAATATGTTATTTGGCACTACTATATAGTCATACACGAACGCAGGAAAAATACAGTGTGCCACGCGTATCTGTAGAGACTGTGTCCGGTGCAGAGTTCGTGGATGCGAACGTCTTTCGCACACACGGAGCGAGCGCGAACACACGTTAATACACACACACGCACACAAACAAGATGTGCAAGCGTCACTGCCGCAGGATAACGTCACTACCGTAGGAGGCGTCCAGATCGCACAAGGGAAACGTCACTATCGCACTTAGCCTATCAGCGTCACTTTCGCGAGTGGGCGTAGCCCAAACCAAGCACTAGGCCCGCCTGGGGGCGGGGCCAATGTGCTAGAGCTGCACGCGAATCAAGATGGCCGCGGCTCCTAATGGAGAAATCCACAAGGTAGAACAGGAGGCACCGATTTTTGGCGACAACCAATCAGAAAAAAGATATAAAAATACTCGCGCGCGGAGACAAACACGTCCGTTCGCCACGGCGGTCGGCGAGCGAGTCTCGTGTCCAGTGAAGGACGATTGCGTCCCTCGCCTCCCGCCGCACGGCCTCCCGCTCTTGCGCGGCGGGGCGCTCACCCAGCGCCCTACGCCGCGCCACCCATTCGTACACTCTGGCGAGCACCCATGCCTCCAATTCCCATGGAGGGGTGCCGGCCAGAGCGCACGCCGCCGCGAAGCCCACCGAGCGGTAGGCTCGCGCCACCCGCTGTGCAATGGCCCGTTGGGGCCTGCGGATGGCGGTTGCATTCTCCCTCCTGTGGAGGGAGTCCGCCCAGATGGGAGCCCCATATAGGGCCATACTTTTGAGGATGCCGGCATAGAGGCGCCGGCATCGCTCTTTGGGCCCGCCCAGGTTCGGGAGGAGCCATGAGAGGGCGTCCGCGGCTTTTAGCAGGCGCGTCGACAGCCCGCTGAAGTGCGGGCCGAAGCGCCACCTGCTGTCCAGCACGAGGCCCAGATACTTCATCTGGGCCCCGACCCCTATCCGGACGCCCTCCACCACGATGTGGGCGTCAGGAGAGCAGCGCTGCCGAGGCCCGTGAAAGAACACGGCCTCGGTCTTGTTCAGCGCCACCCTCAAACCAAGCTGGCGGATCCTACCTGCCACTAAGGATCCGCCAGCTGAGGCCAGACAGGCCGCCTCCCTAAAATCCCTCCCCCGGGCAACGAGGAGAGTGTCATCCGCGTAGCAGATGACACTCGTGCCCTGGAGGAGGGTGCCGCGCAGCAGCCAATCGAATCCGATGTTCCACAAGAGGGGCCCTAGTACCGAACCCTGTGGAACACCGGACTCCGCGCCGTAGCGCCTGATCCTGGCCGTCCTGTCCGCCAGGAGGACCTCCCGGTCCTCCAGGTAGTTGGCCAGGATCACCCGCAGATATTGGGACACTCCGTGGTACCGGAGTGCCTCCAATATGGTCGAGTGGGGCACGGAGTTGAACGCGTTGGCGATGTCGAACGACACCGCCAACACTCCGTCCCCAGCCTCGACCGCCTCCTTTACTTGGCCCCTGAGTAGGGCCACCGCGTCGACCGTCGAACGCCCCTGTCGAAAGCCGAACTGGGCGTCCGACAGGTCCGGCCCTACCTCCCGCAAATGGCTGTTAAGCCGGGTGGCGAGGATCCCCTCGAACAGTTTACCGACCTCATCGAGCAGAACGATGGGCCGGTATGCCGAGGGGGAGTCCACCGGGCGTCCCTCCTTCCGGAGCAGGCAAAGCTGCCCCTCCTTCCATAGTTTCGGGAACCTCCCAGCCGTTAGACACGCGCTGAAGAGGTCCCGAAACCTCTGCTCCATGAGGGACGCCGCGATGGCCACCACCCGTGCGGGGACGCCATCCGGTCCAGGGGCCGTCTTCTTCGCGCGGAGGGAAAGAACCCCCGCGCCAAATTCCTCCGCCGTAACCGGAGGGACCTCCTCCGCCAGCGAAGCCACCACCCCCCCCAGTGGGGGGTTCATCGTTGGTGGGGTGAATTCGGTCCTGCGCGGAAACAGCGACCGAACCACCCCATCCAGCAACGCCGGCTCTAGGGTCTCCGTTAGTGGGGGGCCATAAGGGCGAAGCTGGCTCCGCGCCAGCTTATACGGCCTCCCAAACGGATCCCTATCGAGGCCCTCCAGCATCTCGGCCCTCGCCGTGTCCTCGGCGGCGCACATTGCCGTCTTGAGGACCGTCTTTGCCTCTACGTAAGAGGCGTAGAGGCGGTCCTCCTCAGCCTGACATCGGCTGGTCCGCCGCCGACTCCGCGTGTAGGCCCTCCTGGCCTCCACGCACGCGGCCCGGAGTGCCGCCAGCTCCCCCGTCCACCAATAAACGGCGCGATGGGGAGGCGGACGGCGAGACCGAGGCATGCTGGAATTGCACACCTCGGTCAGGGACCCCCGCAGCCGAACCGCTGCGGCGTCAACGTCGCCAACGTCCACAGGGGGCGAGAGCCAGTCCTCGAGGAACGCCGCCTCCTGGGCTGACTCCCGGTCCAGGCGGGTGAGAGCCCACCGCGGGAAGGGAGATTGGCCCGAGCGGGCCATCCCCCGCGGGCTCTGGGTGGAGATGTCGAACCGCACATATCGGTGATCCGACAGGGTCTCCACCCTCTCCACCCGCCAGTTCACGACGCGGGCGGCTAGCACAGGGGTGGCGAACGATACGTCCACCACTGACCCTCCCTGTTGCCGCACACACGTGTGAACATCCCCCCTATTTAGGAGAGACACGCCGCATGAGGCCGCCCAAAATTCGACGGCGCGCCCCCGGACGTTGCAGGACGCCGCTGAGTTGCCCCAGGCCACCGACTTGGCGTTCAGGTCGCCCACCACAACGACCCTTAGAGGGTGGTTTGGGGAGAAATAGACCCCGACCAGGGCTATTTCTCCCCACGCGGCGGCCACGTATCCCGGACCCCTCTCTAAAAGCGTGAGGGGAGGGGAGTCCGTGGCAGGCCGCGACACCAACGCCACCAAGCCGTCCCGATCACCCAGCCAACGGCCAGGTATCGAGTACGGCTCGGCGACCACCGCCACGTCCACCAACCACTCGGCCACAGTCTGCATCAGCAGATCCTGGGCCGCTCTGCAGTGGTTGGTGTTCGCCTGGAGGATGCGATGTTCGACTCTACCCATTAGTCGGTCATCGCACCCCCCTCCTCCACAGCCGCTGAGGTCCCAGCCACTGGGACGGCGGTGGCAATGACAGGCCGGGTCGGCTTCTGTATTTTGCCCTTCTTAAGGGGAGGACTGCAGTTCCTCCCCTTCATAATATGTCCCGCGGGGCGGCCACTAGAGGCACATACCGCGCAGTGCGGTGCGGCGGCCTTGCAGGAGGCGGATTTATGCCCCTCCTTGCCGCAGCGGTAGCAGCTGTCCGTCCTGTCTACGCTGGACGGACAGAGGGCTCGGGTGTGGCCGATTCCGAAGCACTTGTAGCACCGCAATGGCTGGTCCTCAAGTGCCCGGACCGCACCCGAGCTGAACCCGACGGCGAGCCGTCCCTTCTCGAGGACGGCTTTGGCAGCGGCGACAGGGCACTCCAGGCGAATAGTGCCCATGCCGCCGCGCCCGGGCCTGATGCCCCCGCCCTGCACCGCTGCGACTTCGCAGCCCCCAATGGCTGCGATCACTGCCACCACCTCCTCCCTGGTGACGGAGTCATCCAGGTCCGTCACCTCGATGGCCGCCGACTTCACCGGCCTGGCCACCTTCGCCGCGTCCGCAATGACCTCTCGCAGCTTAGCTGCGAAGAGGTCGGCGTGTTTCCCGCCCTCAGCACCGGGGAACTCGAAGATACGAGCCCCAGCCTGTGTCCGGCGGCACGAGACTGCCGATCCCCAGTTTGGTTTGAACGGCATTGGCACGCGCCCGCAACATTACGGACGCGTATGTCTCGCCCCGCTCCGCAGCCTCCGCGGTGAGCGTCATCACGACGGCTGCGGTTTTGGGAGGAACCAGGTTCCTCTTGGCACCGGCTGGGGGGGAACTCTTCCCCTTCCCCTTTCCCTTGCCAGTCGACTGACCAGCAGGGGTGGTGGCGGAGACGGCTGGGGCTGGGGGGATGTTATTCCCCTTCCCTTTCCCTTTTCCTTTCCCTTTGGCAGTCGGCTGCGACTGGCTGGGAATGGTGGTGGCGGGAACGGCAGGGACGACAGGTGCCGTCCTTTTGCCTTTGCCCTTCCCCTTACCGACCACCTTCGTCCAGCCCTGCTGGTTGGTCGGGGTGGTGGAAGGGAGAAGGGCGTCCTCCCTCTGGGTGGTTGCCACCCGCTCCTCACGCCTCTTGTCCGCCGCAAGCGGCGGTCGGAGGGTCCTCGCCGGTAAGAGCCGGTCCTCAATGCCCGCTAGGCAGGCCCTTACGAAGGCCCTCTCGTCCGCCATTACCTTGCGGAGGATGTTATGTTGGGGGTTCAAGGGTGGTTTCGTAAGAGAAACAACCGTATCGATCTAGACTTATTTATTGAATGAATCATATTCTAACACAAAATTAATAGGTAGTATAAATGGTCAGTCAGCATATTGGTAAAACATTGTTAAGGAGCATACTGACTAAATAATATAAAGGAACATACACAATAATATTATGACATACTTAATTATTACACTTCACCTCCCGGGGACAAAAAGAAAAATATATATATTGGTAATATATATATATTTTTTTTTATTATGACATATTATTACAATAAAACTTAATTAAAACTTATTTCTATACATTGCAATGTTAGTACCTAATTATTACATATTTAATTTAAAAATTGATTTTAGTAGCTAAGTCATTGCCAATATGGCCTTGTCCTATTTTTATGTACTAATTCTATTTTGTTATTTTTATTTATTTTTACATTACATCCTAAATCTTCTACAACTAAATAGGGACCTCCATATAAAGCATCTAATTTACGTGTATTTTCATTTTTTAGTAGAATTAAGTCATCTTTTTTATATTTTATTGAATTCATAGTTTTATCATAAATATCTTTTCGTTTATTTTTACTTGTTAACAAATTATTTCTAGCATCGGCATGTGCTAACTGTAATCTATATTTCAGTTGTAATGGATAGTCATCAACATTATACAGTGATTCTACACAATCAGTTATATTACTAGGTATTCGACAGAGTTGACCAAAAACAAGTTCATATGGCGTGTACTTTGTTTCAGTATGAACAGTATTATTGAAACTAAATGACCAAAAGGGTAACCAATAACTCCATGTATCCGTATGATTACCGCATTGAATTCTTAAAAATGCACCCAAATTTTTGTGAGCATTTTCAAGAGCTCCAATGGACTGATGATGGTAGGCAGTCGATGATAATTTTTCAATATTAAGAATTTTACAAACCTGTTCCATTGTAGAAGAGATAAATTCGGCTCCTCGATCTGTTGCTATTGTTTCGGGAACACCAAATTTTAGTATAAATTCTCTAACAAATGCACCTGCAATGGACACCGTTTCTTTATTTTTTAAAGGAATAGCTTGTACAAATTTAGTTAACTCACACTGTATAGTCAATATATAACAATTTCCATTCTCGTCTCTATCTAAAGGTCCTACTACATCTAAGAAAATTTTTTGGAACGACGTAGAAGCCGTAGTTGTAATTTCCATAGGTTCCTTAATGTAACGAAAGTATTTAGACTTCTGACATTTCGTACATTTTTTTACATAATTTTGGACATCCTTATTTATATTTGGCCAATAATACCGTCTTTTAATCGTGTTAATCATTCTGCGCACCCCCGCATGACCGCTGGATGGCAATAAATGAAAGTCGTTCATAATAATATTTTTTTCGTCATCATCTGTAATTCTTTTCACACCTCTTAATACACATAATCGTGGTCCGGACCAATTACTAAGTGTGGTTATCTCTTCACAAACACTTTTAATAAATTCAATATTAGTGTTATTTTTTATTATACATATTTCGTCTATATGTATCATTTCGCAAAATTCACTTAATTTCTGCACAAATTCGGCTCGCGAAAAGTGTGCCTTAAAATCAAGATTTATATATAAGGTCTTTTTAGACTCTATAAACACAAAACACTCTACTTCTTTAGTTATTAAATATTTTTCTCTGTAATATTTTAGCTTACTGCTCTCAACCAAACACATTTCTACAGAATCACACGGTTTTCCTAATATTTCCACAACTCTTGGTTGATCAGGCCAATCGTTAATGGATTTATTAAGAATCGTTTCATCCCCAACCTTTTTTACTTCATTCATTCTCTTCTTTTGCGCTCTGGTCATTACAGCCATAACTTGTTCATTCATACTCTTCAACTCATCAGATGTAATACATACTCTGGACAAAGCATCTGCCACGACATTATCTTTACCTTTCACATAAATTATCTTAAAATTATATTCTTCTAGAGTTAATCTGAATTTTAATAGTCTACTAGAGGGATCTCGCATGCCGAACAAATACACTAACGGTTTGTGGTCGGTCATAATGGTAAACCTATTTCCATACAAATAGGGTCTAAAATATTTGACAGACCATACTATGGCTAACAATTCTTTTTGTATGGTAGGATAGTTCATTTCGGCTTTGTTTAATGGTCTACTAGCATAAGCAACTGGTCTTAAATATTTGTTACACAATACAGATCCGATAACCGTGCCTGAAGCATCTGTCTGTAAGATAAATTCGTGATTCTCAGAGAAATCGGGATATTGTAAAATAGGTGAAGACATTAGAGCACCTTTTAAAGTTTCAAATGCGTTTTGACATTCTTTTGTCCATAAAAATGGTACATTTTTACGACATAATTTATTCAAAGGTAGTGCAATATCTGAAAAATACCTAATAAATTTACGGTAATAATTGCAAAAAGCTACAAATCGTTTTATTTCATCGACTGATTTTGGAACTGGGTATTTCTCTAATACTCTTGTCTTTTCCGGATCAGGTAAAACACCTTTTTCAGAGACTATGTGACCCAAATATAAAATTTCCTTCCTTAAAAACTCACATTTCGTTGGATTAAGCTTTAAATTGACTTTTCTGAGTCTTTCCATTATACTTATTAAATTTTGATTATGACTAGACAAGTTTCTTCCAAATACAATTAAATCATCTTGGTACACTAGACATTTTTCGTATGTTAATCCGGACATTGCTACAGACATCATACGGCTAAAGGCGTTAGCACTAGTTTTGAGGCCCATTGGTAGGCGTTTCATTGAAAATTGGCCTGTATTTGTGGTAAAGGCTGTTAATTTACGAGAATTAGGTTCTAAACTTACTTGATAATATCCTTGGTGTAAATCAAGGTGAGTAAAATAAATGGCACCGGATAAAGAATCTAATATTTCGTTAATATTTGGTAAGGGAAATTTATCGTTACAAATAACTTCGTTCAATTTTCTATAATCTATGACTAGACGCCATTTATTTTCACTTCCTTTGCTACTTTTCTTAGGCACTAATAAAATTGGACTTGACCATTCACTATTTGTCTCTTCAATAATATCATCTTGTAACATTTTATTAATTTGTCTAGCTATCTCTGGTTTTAATGCCTGTGGTAATCTGTAGGGCTTTACGTAAACTGGTGTTGAATTTGGCTTAATGACTATAGACTGCTCATAAATATTTGTCGTAGTTAATTTGTCGCCATCTAAGTAAAAACATCTGAATACTTAGCGCATATTGCCTCAATTGACTGTTTCTCCTCTTTGTGTAAATAATTTAAATTTAATTCAGATAATAAAGTTTTAACTCTTGTAACATTCAAGTTATTTTTATTAAATGTACATATATCATAAGTATTCAGTGGTTGTAAAGTAGGGTTAAAGGATTCTAAATCTATGTCTCTATCGCTAACATTTAATATCTTAACTGGAATCCTGTTATTTCGTACCTTTGTTATCGTATTTGCCAGAAAAACATCCTTTGTTAGCTCTCTTCCACATACAACTACCTCCTGATTACAGCTTTCATTCACAAAAATAAAATGTATGGATTCAGAACGTGCTGGTACTACAATAGAATTTTTGTTTCTGTCGCTTTCTTCTATAAAATGTAAATAATGTGTTTTTCCGTAACTAGTAAGGGATAAAATATTTGTATCTAAATTTATGTTAGCATGAAATTTCTCTAAAAAATCTAAGCCTATTATTCCATCAGCTTTTAATGGTAATGAGTTAAAAACTAGAAAGTTATGTTTAAATAAGACATTATCGTGTTTTAAAGTTAAATTTACAGAGCCTTGAGAACGGCACTGGCATGGCCGCCTATTCCATTAATTAGAGTATTATCGCTTTGTATTGTCACATTTTTTGGCAAAGTATTACTTTTAATTACTGATAATGTAGCACCCGTATCAACCAACCAATAATAATTAATATTTCCAATATAAAAACTGACGTACTTTGCATCACCTTGGTAGGATAATACAAAGTGGTTAATCTCGAAAAAACTGATTGGTTACATTGTCGTTTTGGCCGCATTTTTGTGTATCCTCCGTTTTATGGACTGGATACATATTTTGGCCTCGCCTTTGGCTGATGTGGCCTCTGGAGCCTCTATTACCTCGCTGTTGGTTATTAAACGAGCGGTAATTCCCTTTATAAATACTATGAAAACCTCGACCACGATTAAAAGAAGTATTATAAGCTTGCTGTCCGCGAGAATAATTATTATAATATTGACTACGAACAGTGCCTCTTTGGTAACCCTGAGAGGGTCTCGTTTTAGAACGAAAGTGTCCATTTTTAGATGCATGCAAAATGTTACCTGACGACGATGGTTGACATGAAGACACCTCCTCGTCCTTAGCAGCTTGGATGGCATCTTTTAGACTAGTGAAGCCGCGTGCGGACACTATGGTGCTCAGCTTCGTGTTACGCAGACCGTCTGAAAACCGTTTTATAGCAAACGTTTCATTCAAGGGTTTTAATAATTTAAATGCCTCCGATTTGCCATCTGCTTGAGCGATTGTCAGTTCAGTGAACAACTTTTCTACGTCACCGCCATAGTCCTCTATCGATCTGGAACCCTGATGAACATTTTGTAGCTGGATTTGCAAGGCTATAAAAGACTTCTTTGGTAAAAGATATTTATTTAAATCGGTAACTAATTCTTTTATTGTGGTATAGGTCCCAGAAATACGTAACTTAGCGTTATCATTAAGCCTACTTTTTAAAATGAAAGTGATCAATAGGGCCTTACCTTTATCATCAATCATATCGCCATACATTTCCACGGAATCTATCAATCGCCTAGTCGTCGCGTCGCTACCGTCCATAACTGGAATCAAGCTACACGCTACCTTAAGGTCAAACTCCATCTTTGATAAGTCTAGCCTATCGGGAAAAATACACAATTTATTTATTTCCTCGTACTTCCTTTTTATCTTTTCATAAATTTCTACTACCAATGGTAGGTCGATTTCCTTACTGTTTTTTAATATTAAATACAATTCACAGCATTTTTCAAAAATATTTTTCGATTCTAATAACTTATTTGTAACAATATTACCCTTATACCTAGCTTGCCCCTTCTTAACTAGATAATTTCTAATTCCTACCAAAACATCATAATTTTCTAATAAACTATCAATCATAATTCATATAATCTAAAAATATAACAACATTCTAATTATTACGGCACTTAATTGGATCGACAAACAGAAAACATATTGCGAAATGACCAACGCTGCATTTCAGTTTCCGGACGGCCTCACATTACTGAGTCACAATACACGATTTTAGAACAATTAGGTAAACGCTATTTACTAAAAAAAATGTATTGGAATGATGTGTGGAATGTAGATACATTACGCTTGGTTAGTAGTACCTTCTTCAGTTCGCCCTCTTATGGAAGCCCTTATCCTTTGAATTGCACGGAGCCCAATTTCCTCCTGTATCCACGCGCGATGACAATTTCGGTAGACTCGTAGACCAATGTATAGTGCGACGATTGCGAGTATGGCCAAGACGACGTACATCACCACGCTAAGTCTCTCCACGTTGCCACTAATGTCCCTCAATTTGGCATCATTATTTCCGGCTGCATTTTGATTTATGAAAACTTCTTCTTTTTGAATACCCGAGCGACACATTTTAGTATATTATTGCAGCTGAAATTAATGCTTAAGCAGGGTCGCCATGTTATGTTGGGGGTTCAAGGGTGGTTTCGTAAGAGCAACAACCGTATCGATCTAGACTTATTTATTGAATGAATCATATTCTAACACAAAATTAATAGGTAGTATAAATGGTCAGTCAGCATATTGGTAAAACATTGTTAAGGAGCATACTGACTAAATAATATAAAGGAACATACACAATAATATTATGACATACTTAATTATTACACTTCAGGACATCCTCAAGGCCGGTGGAGGCAAGGCCCTCTGCCGCAGGTCTGGGCTCGGCTTGGGATGGCCGGGCCGTGGCTTCGGCCAGTTTCAGGTGAAGCTGGCTCACCTCTGACTGCAGGCGATCCACTTTCGCCTGCAGTTGCCGCGACTCGTCGCTGGCCTTGCGGTTCACCAGCTCCGCGACGATTTCACGAAGACTCGCGGCCCGGCATTTTAGGGACTTTTGAAATGTCCCCTTTAGGTGGGAGGACTTGGCGGCGACCTCCACGATCGCCTCCTCGTCCTCCAAGGCCATCCTCTCCAATTCGGCCAGGGAGTGGTCCGAGTACAAGACCCGGGACGCACCGTACCCGGCCTTGGCACGAGCGACGCGCGCCCGTTCCTCCTGGGCCGCAACCCGCTCCTCCAGCTCTTGCTGGAGCTGCTCCCGCCTGGTTAGGTCCAGCTCGCGCTGGGCGTCTGCCAAACCCACCTCGTGGGTATCTGCCACTATTGCCGGCTTCTTGGCCTTCACTTTCTTTTTGGGCTCCTTCGCCGAACCCGAGGCTGAGGACCCATCAGAGCTGACTTTCAAGAACGCCCGCTTTCTCGATGCCGACCGTGACCGAGCAGCCTCGATCACCATCACATCCGACGCAGTGGACTCATTGTCAGAGTCCGACAATGAGTCCACTCTCCCTCCATAGAAGGACCTGCCTTCATCCGACGCTGATACGTCACGTTGGCCCTGAGAAGGGCCTTTTGGTTGGCCCTGAGAAGGGCCTTTGGGTTGGCCCTGAGAAGGGCCTTTTTTAATAAAATGCCCGAGGGCATCCCGCGGTTGTTTAGACATATTCCGCAAATTCATAGCATTCAACGCAAGAGGTAGCTACGATGCACAGTGCACTTTAGCCGTACCCAGTCTGCCACTCCGTTACGGTGGTCAGAACTGGGACGTTTCAGGGGAACGCGACGTGGACGCAAGCACTGTGGGGTGGTTCCCCAACCTAAACTTTTTTTTTTTTTTTTTTTTTTGCGCTGGGAAAAAATGCGTTACGCATACCTGGGTTTACCATGGGTTTGGGAAACCGGCACAGCCTTTACGTCCGTATTCAGGGCGCGGCGCAGCTCAGCCCAGGCTGGGCACACCTCGAGGGTGTGCTGCGCCGTGTCCTCCGCGGCTCCGCAATGGTGGCACGCCGGGGTTTCCTCCCTCCGGATCCGGTGCAGGTGCGTTCCGAAACAACCATGTCCGGACAACACCTGCACTAGACGGAACGAGAGGAAACCGTGGGGGCGCTCGAGCCAGTCCCGCAGGGCTGGACCGAGCGCGTCCAACGTCCGGCGTCCAAAGGTGGCAGAGGCGAGGTCCTGTGTCCAGTGTAGGACGATTGCGTCCCTCGCCTCCCGCCGCACGGCATCCCGCTCTTGCGCGGCGGGGCGCTCACCCAGCGACCTACGCCGCGCCGTCCACTCATACACTCTGGCGAGCACCCATGCCTCCAATTCCCAGGGAGGGGTGCCGGCCAGAGCGCACGCCGCCGCAAAACCCACTGAGCGGTAGGCCCTCGCCACCCGCTGTGCAATGGCCCGTTGGGGCCTGCGGATGGCGGTTGCATTCTCCCTCCTGTGGAGGGAGTCCGCCCAGATGGGTGCCCCGTACAGGGCCATGCTCTTCAGGATGCCGGCATAGAGGCGCCGGCATCGCTCCTTGGGCCCTCCCAGGTTTGGGAGGAGCCATGAGAGGGCGTCCGCGGCTTTCAGCAGGCGCGTCGACAGCCCGCTAAAGTGCGGGCCGAAGCGCCACCTGCTGTCTAGCACGAGGCCCAGATACTTCATCTGGGCCCCGACCCCTATCCGGACGCCCTCCACCACGATGTGGGCGTCAGGAGGGCAGCGCTGCCGAGGCCCGTGAAAGAACACGGCCTCGGTCTTGTTCAGCGCTACCCTCAAACCAAGCTGGCGGATCCTACCTGCCACTAAGGATCCGCCAGCTGAGGCCAGACATGCCGCCTCCCTAAAATTCCTCCCCCGGGCAATGAGGAGAGTGTCATCCGCGTAGCAGATAACACTCGTGCCCTGGAGGAGGGTGCCCCGCAGGAGCCAGTCAAATCCGATGTTCCACAAGAGGGGCCCCAGCACCGAACCCTGTGGAACACCGGACTCCACCCCGTAGCGCCTGATCCTGGCCGTTCTGTCCGCCAGGAGGACCTCCCGGTCCTCCAGGTAGTTGGCCAGGATCGCCCGCAGATATTGGGGCACTCCGTGGTACCGGAGTGCCTCCAATATGGTCGAGTGGGGCACGGAGTTGAAGGCGTTGGCGATGTCGAACGACACCGCCAACACTCCGTCCCCAGCTCCGACCGCCTCCTGCACTTGGCCCCTGAGTAGGGCCACCGCGTCGACCGTCGAACGCCCCTGTCGAAACCCGAACTGGGCGTCCGACAGGTCTGGCCCTACCTCCCGCAACTGGCTATTAAGCCGGGTGGCGATGATCCCCTCGAACAATTTACCGACCTCATCGAGCAGAACGATGGGCCGGTATGCCGAGGGGGAGTCCACCGGGCGTCCCTCCTTCCGGAGCAGGCAAAGCTGCCCCTCCTTCCAGAGCTTCGGGAACCTCCCAGCCGTCAGGCACGCGCTGAAGAGGTCCCGAAACCTCTCCTCTATAAGGGACGCCGCGATGGCCACCACCCGTGCGGGGACACCATCCGGTCCAGGGGCCGTCTTCTTCGCGCGGAGGGACAGAACCCCCGCGCGAAGTTCCTCCACCGATACTGGAGGGACCTCCTCCGGCGAAGCCACCACCCCCCCCAGTGGGGGGTTCATCATTGGTGGGGTGAATTCGGTCCTGCGCGGAAACAGTGACCGAACCACCCCATCCAGCAACGCCGGCTCTAGGGTCTCCGTTAGTGGGGGGCCATAAGGGCGCAGCTGGCTCCGCGCCAGCTTGTATGGCCTCCCAAACGGATCGCCCGGAGCGCCGCCAGCTCCCCCGTCCACCAATAAACGGCGCGACGGGGAGGCGGACGGCGAGACCGAGGCATGCTGGAATTGCACACCTCGGTCAGGGACCTCCGCAGCTGGACCGCTGCGGCGTCCACGTCCGTCACCTCCACAGGGGGCGAGAGCCAGTCCTCGAGGAACGCTGCCTCCAGGGCTGCCTCCCGGTCCAGGCGGGTGAGAGCCCACCGCGGGAAGGGAGATTGGCCCGAGCGGGCCATCCCCCGCGGGCTTCCCCAACCTTTTTTTTTTTTTTTTTTTGTTTGCGCTGGGAAAAAATGCGTTACGCATACCCGCCCATTGGGGGATGGACGGGTTATGTGGGACTCTCCGGCTACTCCGGCATACCCACTAAAATAACCCAGCGGCACTCCCGCATCGTCTGAATGGAGGAGGACTGGGAAACCGGCACAGCCTTTACGTCCAGTCCCCCGCCGACGACCGCCCGCCTTTACAGCGGGGCCCGCACGCCCCTCCCTAAGTGGAGGGGCCCGGGAACGACCGCGAGTGCTCGGCCGTTCCCGCCCGACGAGGGTGGTGATCAGTGCAATGCGAGCGAAGGCGCCCCCGCGCCTGTCGCCCGCTAATCACCACCAGAAGGAGGGAGGCGACGATCATACAACCGCCGTCTCCCACCCCTTCTTCGCCTGCGGAGCGGTGGCGCGAGAGGATCATCCTCCCGCGCGCGCTCCGCCGCCTCCTTTTGCGACATGACATTCTCGCAAAAGGAGGCAACTGCCGCCCAAGCCTCCCCACTCCCCAGCATGGAGTTGACCACACTGGGAAGTGAGAGGTCCTGCCCGACCACATCTGTTAGGGCACGGCGCAGCTAAGCCCAGGTTGGGCACACCTCGAGGGTGTGCTGCGCCGTGTCCTCCGCGGCTCCACAATCGTGGCACGCCGGGGTTTCCTCCCTCTGAATCCGATGCAGGTGCGTTCCGAAGCAGCCATGCCCGGACAACACCTGCACCAGACGGAACGAGAGGAAACCGTGGGGCCGCTCGAGCCAGTCCCGTAGGACTGGACCGAGGGCATCCAGCGTCCGGCGTCCAAAGGTGGCGGAGGCGAGGTCCCGTGCCCAGTGCAGGACGATGGCGTCCCTCGCCTCCCACCGCACGGCATCCCGCTCTTGCGCGGCGGGGCGCTCACCCAGCGCCCTACGCCGCGCCGCCCATTCGTACACTCTGGCGAGCACCCATGCCTCCAATTCCCAGGGAGGGGTGCCGGCCAGAGCGCACGCCGCCGCAAAACCCACTGAGCGGTAGGCCCTCGCCACCCGCTGTGCAATGGCCCGTTGGGGCCTGCGGATGGCGGTTGCATTCTCCCTCCTGTAGAGGGAGTCCGCCCAGATGGGTGCCCCATACAGGGCCATGCTCTTCAGGATGCCGGCATAGAGGCGCCGGCATCGCTCCTTGGGCCCTCCCAGGTTTGGGAGGAGCCATGAGAGGGCGTCCGCGGCTTTCAGCAGGCGCGTCGACAGCCCGCAAAAGTGCGGGCCGAAGCGCCACCTGCTGTCCAGCACGAGGCCCAGATACTTCATCTGGGCCCCGACCCCTATTCGGACACCCTCCACGACGATGTGGGCGTCTGGAGGGCAGCGCTGCCGAGGCCCGTGAAAGAACACGGCCTCGGTCTTGTTCAGCGCTACCCTCAAACCAAGCTGGCGGATTGTTTCAGAGCGTAGCTTCATCGATAATTTTCGATTGACAAAAGATTCATTTCGCAATCTATGTCAGGATTTAGGGCCATATCTGACGATGCCTCGTCGCTCCTCGTCTGTCCACCCAGAAATTAAGGTGAGTGGTACCTAGATTATGTAGTACATTAAATTCACACCTGTGAAATGAGGTTACATTACAACTTATAATTAGTTATAATAGACCAATGTGTATTTATAACAGGTATTGGCTGCTCTACAGTACTATGCGTTTGGTGGATACCAACGCTCTGTCGGCAACTACTACAAACTTGGGCTTGCACAGCAGACTGTTTCAGATTGTCTGACAGAGGTTACAAATGCCCTCAACGAGCCTTACATCTTGAGGAAATATATAAGGTTTCCTCTAACTGAAACTGAGAGGTTAGATGTTTCCAGGGGGTTCAATGATAAATTTGGATTTCCTGGAGTACTTGGATGTGTTGATGGCACACACATTGCCATTATACGACCAAGGCAGAGTGAGGAGGCCTATTTCAATAGGAAGTATTACCATTCACTAAATGTAATGGTGGTAAGTGTCATGACATTTTTACCTTACTGAATTTGTTTCAATTCTTATGATCATGTCTGTAAAAATATGTTAATTTTCAGGTCTGTGATGCAAATTTGCGCATTCGATATTGTGATGCATCATATGGTGGTGCCAGCCATGATTCTCATATCTGGAACAGCAGCCCTGTGAAAAGGGAAATGGAACGTCTCCATAACCTAGGCCATTCATACTGGCTTTTGGGAGACTCTGGTTATGCGCAACGCCATTGGATGATGACACCAATCCTGCATGCTGCTCCAAATTCTCCTGAAGAATTTTACACCAGATGCCATGTGCGAACACGAAATGTCGTGGAACGTTGTTTTGGAGTTCTGAAGTCCCGTTTCCGCTGCCTATTGGCACACAGAGTTATGCATTATGACCCTGCAAAGGCCGGAAAAATATTCAATGCATGTGCAGTACTGCACAACTTGAATAATGATCCATCATTTCCCATCGAAGATGATGAGTTAGAAAGGGATAATCGACGTCAGCCTCCTCATGATGCCCTGGCAAGAGACAATACTAGTGGAGGAAGGACTAATGTGGTCCAAAGATTATGGGCTGGACGACAACGTGAGTTTTTTTATTAAATTAATTTTAAGACTTCTCAAATATAGAGATCTTAGTAGCAGCTCGTAGTTGGAAATTGTATACAATAACGGCTATAGGCTTGCCTCCTATTACTTATGGGACCTAAACACATAGCCGCATAAATGTGGGTGATATTGACCTCTGCCTTCACCTTCAGTTAATACAGGCGTGAAGCCTTGTTATGTTATGTTAAGGAAGGAAATGAAAAATAACTAATACCGTATGGATAAATGAAAGTATAATAATAATAGGAAGAAACAATAATCATTCTTATACTAAATTAGGAAATAGTATTTACATCTAATTTTTTAACAATTCACTCATTATTAGAACAAATTCAGTACACATTATATTTATGGTTTATCATTTATTACAGATTGAAGAATTACCAACAACACCATCAAACTCAAGGACAAAGACTCCAATAAACCTTAGATGAAATACTTAAGTTATAATGTATGTATTTATAATAAGCTTGTGTGTTAATATTTTACCTAAAATATTATCTATGTTAATATTCTATCTAAAATATTAAGTATTAAGTAAAATATTATCTTAAGTTAGATTATGATGTAAGTATTTAATAAGCTTGTATGTTATTATGTTTTGGTATAAGCCTGAAATAATTATATTATGTAAGTGGACTTGAAAGGTCCTTGAAATGTAAATAAAATACCTACTTAAGTTAACTACTATTTACTGTTATTTAAATAGTTTACCTAAAGTATTGTACAATATTATCTTAAGTTAGGTGGTAATGTATGTATTTAATATGCTAGCATGTAAATATTTTACCTAAAGTATTAAGTAAACTATTATCTTAAGTTAGATTATGATGTAAGTATTTAATAAGCGTGTATGTTATTATGTTTTGGTATAAGCCTGAAATAATTAAATTATGTAAGTGGACTTCAAAAGTCCTTGAAATGTAAATAAAATACCTACTTAAGTTGAACTACTATTTACTGTTATTTAAATAGTTTACCTAAAGTATTGTACAATATTATCTTAAGTTAGTTGGTAATGTATGTATTTAATATGCTAGCATGTAAATATTTTAACTAAAGTATTAAGTAAAATATTATCTTAAGTTACATTATGATGTAAGTATTTAATAAGCTTGTATGTTATTATGTTTTGGTATAAACCTGAAATAATTATATTATGTAAGTGGACTTGAAAGGTCCTTGAAATGTTGGTTGTTATGTTTTGGTATATACCTAAATATAATCTAAAATAATATGCATTCAGACAACCGATCGAGCATATATTGTGTTTGTGCCTATTAAATAATTACTGTAATTGGACCAAATCCCGTGTTCATGCCCGCTTGAGTATGTTTCGCCGGACCGTCTCAACTGGGTCGTGTTGAAACCGGTAGTAGATGAACCCACTGAGTTTGTTTTGCTGGGTCTTCTCAGTTGGGGCGCATTGGATCCGGTGGTAGCATTAAAGCGCGACCGTCGTTATTAACACAAGGTCCGTCGTAATAATAATACCTTTAATATAGACAGAACCATTGACAATATGTAGTAAAAATATTAGACTCAAACTAGATAATTTTTTTTTTTTTTTTCCATTTCATTCTCTCTATCTGCGATCAGCCTCACAGCTATAATCAGATCTTGTGTTTGTTTTGAGAGCTTTTATGAGATTAGCACATCCTGTGATGTGGTCTCTCTTATTCAGATTATGATTTAAAATCATATTGTGGCTAGCCGTGGCCGTTTCAATCGATATGTACAATTATTTGTATTTAAGAGTGCCTTGGCTAATACATTTCTGTGATGGTTGAGTCTATGTCTGTAGTCCTCACAAGACTTTTTAAATTGTTCCTTGATAGTAAGAACTTCCAGGTATTCATGAACCTCTGTGTTTTTTATGAACCAAGGTGCACAGCATATTAGTTTAAGGATACTGTTTTGGAAGCGTTGCAATATTTCTATATTGGAGTGACATGCCGACCCCCAGAGTTCAATACCATATGTCCAAATAGGTTTTATTATGGATTTGTAGATAATAAGTTTATTTTCTAAACTTAGAGAAGACTCTCTTCCAATCAACCAGTGCATGCTTTTTACTTTTCTATTTGCCTGTTCTCTTTTAGCTTTTATGTGATCTCTCCAAGTTAATCTCCTATCAAGGTGCATTCCAAGATATTTTACCTTGGTTTGTTGTGGAAGTTCAATGCCGTTAAGTTTTACTGTAGGACAGTCTTTTCTTTTCAATGTGAATGTTATATGAACTGACTTAGCAGAACTAGCTTTAACTCTCCATTTGTTGAACCAAATACTGATTTTGTCCAGATGTTCTTGTAGATTCTGAGTTGCTACGCTAGGATCTTTATTTGAGGATAGGATAGCAGTGTCATCCGCGTAAGTCGCTGTCATCACTTGTGCTGAGATGGGTAAGTCAGCTGTATACACTGTATACAAAACTGGGCCCAGTACAGAGCCTTGGGGAACTCCGGCTACAATTGGTCGCAAGGAAGACACAGTTTCATCGATTTTGACTTGGAATATCCGCTGATCTAGGTAAGATTTAAGAAGCATGTAGGCGGTATTTGGTAGACAGTGTTTAAGTTTGGCTTGCGCCTTTGTGCCATACGCGGTCAAACGCCTGTTGCACATCAAGGAAAACGCTTGAACAATATTCTTTGTTCTCCATTGTTTGCCTGATTTTGTGAGCCACTCTGTGTATTTGCTCTGTGGCTCCATGGTGAGCTCGGAATCCAAATTGATGTTCGGGTATCACTCTGTGTTCTTCAAGTACTGGTAGTAAACGTCTTAATAACAGTTTCTCCAGCAGTTTTGACATCACTGGAAGTAGACTAATGGGTCTGTATGAGGAGACCTCAGTGAGTGACTTTCCTGGTTTCGCTATCATATTTATCACCGACACTTTCCAAAGTCGTGGGAAATATTGTATTCGTAGTACAGCATTAAATAAAATTGTTAACAGAACTATTCCTCTCTTAGGTAATTGTTTAAGAACTTCTGCAGTTATTAAGTCAAAGCCAGGAGCCTTTTTGAGTTTTAGGATTTTTATAGCTTTGAAGACTTCCATGGTGGTCACTGGTTTCAGTGGAAGCGACATTTGCTGGTCACTATTTATTGCATCCTCTATCTCTTGATCTGACTCTGCATTACTGGCTTCGTTAGGTGTGAACGTTTCTTGCAAAAATTGTGCAAATAGTTCAGCCTTTTCCCTAGAGTTTCTGGTCCAATTACCGTTTCTTTTCTTTAAGGGGGGCACATGTTCTTTAGGCCTTTTGAGCATTTTTGTAATTTTCCAAAGTGAGTAGTCTTCTCTTTTATATGGTGACAGTGTGCTGAGCCTATCATGCATTGTGTTGTTTTCAATCTCTTCAAGCATGACTTTAAGTTCTTTTTGTGCCTTATTAAGATCTCTTTTGTATTGCCGGTTTCTACTTGTGTGCCATTGTCTTCTAAGTCTTCTCTTTTCATTGATTTTTTGCGTTATTTCCATAGTATAATCCTTGCTGTATTGTGAGGATTCCATATATGGTGTAGCCAGCCAAGCAGCAGTCTGAATGAGATTGGTGGTGTACCAGGTAGCATATTCAACTTCTTCTTCAGTTTTTAGAGGTATTTGCAGATTGACATTGTCACTTATGTATTCTCTGAATGTTTCCCAATCAGTTTTATTGTTATATAAGGTCTCTCGAGGTTCCTTCCAAATAACTGTAGTACTGATGGTGCATATTATAGGTGAGTGATCAGATGAACCATCTAGACATGATTCTACCTTGGTATATAATCCAGAAAAGCCTTTAGTAATAAAAAAGTCAATGAGGTCAGGAATTTTATTGGAGTCTGTAGGCCAGTATGTAGGCTCACCTGTTGTCAGTACATCGAGGCAGTTCATATCCACCGATTTTTTCAACTCTCTTCCTCTAGTGGTAGTGAGCCTAGACCCCCAGAAATTGTTCTTGGCATTCCAGTCTCCACCAGTAATATATCTGTTGCCAAGTATGTGAAAGAAGTCACTAAACATTTTTTCATCAATGCGATGTCGTGGAGGACAATATACGGCAGCAATGTTCAGTGTCCCCTGCCAGTCATCTACTGATATAATGGCTGCCTGTAAGTAAGCGTGTTTGAAGCTAGGAAGAAGATGTTGTTTTATGTTCTCCTTTATTATTATGGCTGCACCAGCATGCGATGTACCATCTGGGTGGTTGCAATAGTAGATATTAAAACCCGTGATTTTTATAGTTCTTTCATCAGTTAAGTGTGATTCTGATAATAAGAGAATGTCTATTTTGTTATGGTTGATGAACACTTCTACTTCATGCTTGTTTGGAGACAAGCCATTTATATTCCATGTTGCGATTCGGAGGAATTTCATTTGTTACATTTGGCTATTAGAGTGGCAATAAGACCCATTAGGTTGCTTATCTGATTTATGAGGATATCTATCTTCTCTGATTGTTTTAAAATTATTTCTTCTAGTAAATTTGTTGACTGAGATGGTTGGTTCTCTGTTTTTTTATGCCAGTTGTTTGTATTTGTGGGGTTGGTTGTGTATGTTTGTTGTTGATCTTTACTCTTCTCATTATTAGCAGTGTGTTGGTTACCAAATTTAGATGGTTTCAGTGGTGGAAAATCCATCATGGACGGAGGATTTAAAGTGTTTTCCTTTTTCTCGAACACTTTATGTATCTTGTTAGTATGTGCCTTTTTTCTGTCCCAGATCTCCTTATAAACTTGACAACCCTTATAATTGGCCGGGTGATTTCCTAAGCAGAGTGCACAGGTTGCTGGGGTATTTCGGTCTTTTTTTGGGCAGTCTATGGTTCTATGACCTTTTGCACATTTGACACATCTGAATGGGCGCATAAAATTATTTTTCGTATGTCCGTATTGTTGGCATCGAGCACATTGAGGGATGTCATTTGTTTTTCTCGGATCCTCAATCTTAACCCTTGTATGATAGATAAATTCAATATCTTTTACTTCTGCATTTTTTGAACTTGGTTCCAAATTAACAAATAACAAGTTCAAAGGCATTTTGTTTTTTCTGGACAGGGGACAGATTATTTCCCCTCTGACTTTATTTCCAGTTTTTTCCAAGGCTTCTATTATGGCTTCTTTTGGTGTGGTATGGTGTAAATTTTTGATTACAATTCTATAACATCTGTTTTCTTTTTGTGTAAAAGTATGACCAATAAGACCTTTGCTTCTAATGTGTTCAATCATTTTTTTGTATGTTTCTGAGGACTTAGTCATTAACCTTAGCTGATCCCTGTTTATAATTTTGTAGGAGAAATTGTCGCTGGGCATGGCCTCATTTAATAAATCCGTCAATTTCGATAGATCATCCACACCATACAGAATTATTGGTGGTGGGTTCCATGATTTAACAGGATTCACTGATGGGGGTTCTCCATCCATGTCTACTGGCAAACCACTAAATCTATTAGTAGTGTTAATTTCTTGGTTAGATGTAGTAAGTGTTTTATCAGGTGATGGAGTTTGTCTCACTTTCTTTCGCTTTTGGGAATTAGGTATTCTTTGCCAGTTTGGAGGACATAGTGTTTGTGATGTTTGTTGGCCGACCATGGTAGTTGTTTTGTTTTCTGGAGTTTCTGTATTGCCATGTTTTTTATCCTGATTAGGTGTTCTAGTTGTGGGCGTGTACTGACAAGGATGGGTTGTCAAACATTTTTTTTTAATTGGAGTTTTTTTTGTTGGGTCACTCATGTTCTCTGACAATCTAGTAGATCGGACATTTTGTCAAGTTCTTCTGTGACTTAATCATTAATTCATAAAATAATAATATGTTTTTGAAAATTGTAAACTTTTTGATGAACTGGCAACACTTTTCCTAGTGACAGTTGGCAGTGACAGATGATAAATTTGAATGAGGGTATAAAATATTTAGTTTTGACAATTATTTTATAATCTTGATGGAGGGTATAAAAATAATATTAATTCACAATTTTGTTTCACTTATTTTGCACTGATTTTAAAGTATTTGTGATTACAAACAATAACACTGATAATTTAAGCAGTTCTGCACAATTTAAGCAAACATTCACAAAGGAAACAGTTCAATTTATATTTATAAACACAATGATTTCGCACAGACGTGTTGACAGCCAGACAGGGTTGCCAGAACCTCTATTATACAATTAGACAACCGATCGAGCATATATTGTGTTTGTGCCTATTAAATAATTACTGTAATTGGACCAAATCCCGTGTTCATGCCCGCTTGAGTATGTTTCGCCGGACCGTCTCAACTGGGTCGTGTTGAAACCGGTAGTAGATGAACCCACTGAGTTTGTTTCGCTGGGTCTTCTCAGTTGGGGCGCATTGGATCCGGTGGTAGCATTAAAGCGCGACCGTCGTTATTAACACAAGGTCCGTCGTAATAATAATACCTTTAATATAGACAGAACCATTGACAATATGTAGTAAAAATATTAGACTTAAACTAGATAATTAAACATAATCTCTTGACAATAACTTGATACGAGCTAGCTAAATATCATTGCTGTAATAAAATAAATTTAATAAATGGTTTCATACAATATGCACCTAAATATCTATGTTACTAGAAATAATATCTATTTATAATAATATATATCTAATATATTACTACAAACATTTTCAGACTATTTGCAAGCGCTTTTTTTAAGTCTACGTGAATAAAAACCTTTTTATTTTATTTTATCTTTTATTTTTCCTTAAACTTTGAAATACTCTTGTTAATAATCCCATCAAAATGCTTCGACTGCCCTCAAATTTTGTAGATGAAGTGCGTATTATAATGTTTGGTCGTCGCCGCGTCGGTGACCCAGTCCCGGGTTTTGTAGCCTTTTAAATTTTTAACAACAATTAACTCGGAATCTTCCATTGTCCCTCAACATGAAGCTAGGTTTATTAACTGCTGTCGTTCTCCAGGCTGTCCTCTCGTCTTCCAGGTTTTTCCCAGAACAATGCCCTAAACCTTGGCATTTTCAGTGTTTGTTGGATGCGCCAAAAACAGTTGTCCGAGGTATTCCTCGAAGCGCTACCATTTTGAGGCGCTACTAATGAGGCGCTCCTGTTTTATTCCTCGGAGCGCTACTTTAAGTAGCGCTCCCGATAGCAATTAAAAATATTAACTTTTATTTCCTCGAAGCGCCACTATTATTATCTTTTGAATAGAGATAGGATTCTAACTGAAACTATCGATAAAAGTAAAACACATTATTTTATACAATTTGCAAAACTCCTTGACCATAGATTGGTTTTAAAAAATTGAACTTGCTTTGGCATTGCTTTCGGCACTATAATGAAATAATGACCAATGTTATTGTGTATTCAAAGAGTAAATGTTATTCAAAGAGGATACTATTAATAAATAAAAATCCGGCCAAGTGCGAGTCGGATTCGCACATAAAGGGTTCCGTAGCAGCAAGTATTTCAGTTGATTGAATGAAAGCAAATGGCGGTTTATAACGTATTAAAAAAAACTACTTGCTAGAGCTCGTTCAAACCAATTTTCGTTGTTAGTTTCTATGATAATGTACATCATATATTTTTTTTAGTTTTATCATTCTCTTATTTTAGATGTTACAGGGGGGGGGGGGGGGGGGGACACTCATTTTACCCCCTGTTACTTCTAAAATAAGAGAATGATAAAACTAAAAAAAATTTATGATATACATTACCATGTAAACTAACAACGAACATTGGTTTGAACGAGATCAAGTTAGTAGTTTTTTTATGGTCATAAATAGTAAACCGCTATTTACCTTTCATTTAATCAACTGAAATACTTGCTGCTGCGAAACCCTTCATGGGCGAGTCCGACTCGCACTTGGCCGGTTTTTATTTATTAATAGCATCCTCTTTGAATAAAATTTACTCTTTGAATACACAATAACATTGGTCATTATTTCATTATAGTGCCGAAAGCAATGCCAAAGCAAGCTCAATTTTTTTAAACCAATCTATGGTCAATAATTATAATAATTTCATTTTATTTAATTTAATTACTGAAATATATGGTCAAGGTGTTTTACAAATTGGATAAAATAATGTGTTTTACTTTTATCGATAGTTTCAGTTAGAATCCTATCTCTATTCAAAAGATAATAATAGTGGCGCTTCGAGGAAATAAAAGTTAATATTTTTAATTGCTATCGGGAGCGCTACTTAAAGTAGCGCTCCGAGGAATTAAACAGGAGCGCCTCATTAGTAGCGCCTCAAAATGGTAGCGCTTCGAGGAATACCTCAGTTGTCCACCTTGTATCTAGAACAAAACAATACTAAACGTTAAACTTCTGTATAAGTATGCTAATAATTATTATTACAACATAAAAAAAACACAATTTGTTTGTACAATTAACATTTACCCTCGTTTATATTACTGCCTCGTTGGTTTAGCGGTAGCGTGTTCCACCGAGTTCAAATCCCGGGTTGGGCCCAAATGTGATTTTGGGATTTTTCTGTAAAGAAAACTTTTCCGGAAAGTGGCCCTGTGTGTGAACACACACTTGTGCACTATAATGTGTCCTGTGCTGATGGCTAGTCTCAATTGAGACTGGCCTGGAAATTCAGCCTGGAGGACATAATTTACAGTTTAGTATTTTGAATTTCAGCCCAGAGAATGTTATTTACAGTTTATTATTTACCTTACAATCGCCTCAGCCTCATTTCCTCCAGCAGCATCTGAAGCAACTCAGTCTGCATTTGGGCATTCACAGTGCTTGCTTCAGCAGCCGTAGCCAGCCTGTCGACCGCTGAAATTTGCATTTCAGTAGCCTTGGCCAGCCTCTCGACTACTGAAATTTGCATTTCAGCAGCCGTGGCCAACCTATCGACTGATGAAGCAAGCTGCTCCTGCACATTCAGTCTCCGGTCCTCCACCTCCATCCTCCGCTGCTCTATATCGGCTGCCCAAGCAGGGGGATGAGTACAGCCACTTTTGCGCCTGTTTGGAAACGCCAGTTCCTACGGCGTTAAGTTGGGACACCACCGACTCCCAAAACGCCACCACTGCCTGCTTAGCCAATGGCGGTGCTTGGCCCCTCACACGACCATTGGCTAGGTCAACCCTGACTTATCACGCATGAGCTGCAGAAGCAGGTGGGCCAGCGATACCAATTTATGAGCCGGCATCTAAAAAAAATACAGCCATTACGACACTGTTAGGATACTAAACACCAAACTCACTATATAGACACTGCCTATACAAATTGATATACAATTTCCCTTTCCGGGAATCGAACCCAGAACCTTCACATTCAGCATATAGTATCTATTATTCCCTTACCGGGAATCAAACCCAGAACCTTCACATTAAGCATATACTATTATTCCCTTACCGGGAATCCAACCCAGTACCTTCACATTCAGCATATACTATTATTCCCTTACCGGGAATCGAACCCAGAATCTTCACATTCAGCATATAGTATCTATTATTCCCTTACCAGGAATGGAACCCAGAACCTTCACATTCAGCATATACTATTATTCCCTTCCCGGGAATCGAACCCAGAACCTTCACATTCAGCATATAGTATCTATTATTCCCTTACCGGGAATCGAACCCAGAACTTTCATATTCAGCATATACTATTATTGCCTTACCGGGAATCGAACCCGGAAAATAAATTTCTCAAGAAGCATACCGTATTTTATTTGTTTAATACTTGTTTCATGAGGTACACAAGAGGTACCAAATGTACTTAACCTATAAATGTAACTTGGTACACAGTTTAACAGTACACCGTGACCGTACAGTGTGAGTACCGCGGGGTTCTCACATCAGGATAGCTGGTGTACCTAATATTTCAAATATCACTGTACAAGCGTAGGTACACAGATTTTCAGGAGAGGTACGTAAAAGTACACAGAAGGTACCAACTAACTGCAATATATTTAGACCAATCTGAGAAATACACCCGTGATTCTGATATTCATTCCATTTTCCCTCAACACAAAGCAATACTTAATGAGAAATGTGACCTATAAACTATCAACAGGTATAGGCTAATAACCATATAGGTGACCTATGTCTATATCAGTGAGAGGACTATTGATCACTGAGGGTGCCACTTGTACCATCATCATTGCATAGGTTTATTAACTGCTGTTGTTAACTTTTTTATCGTCAGGAATGTCTTCCAACTTTTTCCCAGAACAATGCCCTAAACCTTGGCATTTTCAGTGTTTGTTGGATGCGCCAAAAACAGTTCTCCACCTTGTATCTAAAACAAAACAATACTAAATGTTAAACTTCTGTATAAGTGTGCTAATAATTATTATTAAACATTAAAAAAAAAACACATATAGTTTGTATAATTAACATTTACTCTCGTTTATATTACTGCCTCGTCAGTTTAGCGGCAGCGTGTTCCGCTGATAACGAGTAACTGAGTTCAAATCCCGCAAAAGTGATTTTGGGATTTTTCTGTAAAGAAAAATTCTTCAGTATCAGCCCGAAGTCTAGGAGCTGGTGGTATTACACCCCAGTACCTAGGAGAGCGCATAAAGCCGTCGGTCGTATACCTGACCTCTTTCCGGTTGTGTCCCTAGTCGTCCCATTGGATCATGAGAGTGTTGAAATAGAAAGTGCCCCTGTGTGTGAACACACACTTGTGCACTATAATGTGTCCTGCGCAGATGGCTAGTCTCAATTGAGACTGGCCTGGAAATTCAGCCTGGAGGACATAATTTACAGTTAAGTATTTTAAAATTCAGCCCGGATATGTTATTTACAGTTTAATATTTACCTTACAATCGCCTCAGGCTCATTTCCTCAAGCAGCATCTGAAGCAACTCAGTCTGCACTTAGGCATTCACATTGCTTGCTTCAGCAGCCATAGCCAGCCTCTCGAATGCTGAAATTTACATTTAAGCCACCGTAGCCAGCTGCTCCTGCACATCCAGTCTCCAGTCCTCCACCTCCATCCTCCACTGCTCTATATTGGCTGCCCATGCAGGGGGGTGAGTAGTTACTGGGTAGTCTAAAAATAAAATAAAAATTTAACAAGTTTTACACATTTTAAGTAATTAATGTGGTGATTCCATGAATAATTCGTGCCTGTTGGCGTGGTTGGTAGATACGCTGCCTTTCACGCCCGAGGTCGTGGGTTTGATTCCCACCCGGGACAAATATTTGTGTGCATGAACATGTCTATTTGTCCTGAGTCTGGGTGTGAATTATATATATAAGTATGTATTTACAAAAGAATAATAGTATAATAATAATAATAATATCTGGGGACAATGTCACACAGATCATCCTAGCCGCAAACTAAGCAAAGCTTGTACTATGGGTACCAGGCGACGATATACATACTTATATAGATAGATAAATACTTATATAAATAGAAAACATCCATGACTCAAAAACAAATATTCGTGCTCATCACACAAATATTTGCACTTACCGGGATTCGAACCCAGGACCACCAGCTTCGTAGGCAGGATCACTACCAACTAAGCTACGTTGACCGTCATATCAGTTATCTGGTTTCCATAGTACAAGCTCTGCTTAGTTTGGGTGCAGATGACCATGTGAGAATAATGTCCCAGAATGTTATTATTATTATAATTACATATTTTGTGCCTATTTATTATGCACACCCATTTGCTGTTGCTGTTGCCTGGTTCAGATGGGCGTTGGAAGCTGGGAATGCGGTGTCTGTAGATGCTCTGCTTGAATAAAAGCAAAAATACTAGGTATAAGTATAATGGCCTCGTATAAAATAAATTTTATAAATGTTTTCATACAAGATGTACCTAAATATCTATGTTACTAGAAATAATATCTAATGTATACAATTATATTACTACAAACATGTTCTGACTATTTACAAGCGCTTTTTTAAAGTCTACGTGAATAAAAACCTTTTTTATTTTATTTTATTTTATTTTATTATGTAGTAACGTTGCACATTTGGCGCAGCGGCGGGTTGGAGTCCCTCCCCTGACAACTATTTGTGTGACCCAAAAATACAGTTACATAAATGTACACTAATAATTATTAAAGTCAATATCTATTATTATTGAGCTAGTGCAAAATGACTTGGACCCTCTATATATTTGGCTACAATCAAATTTACTAACTATAAATATAAGTAAAAGAACTATAAATATAAGTAACTGATTTTAAACAATGTAATACTAGATTCTATGGAATTCATGAAGATTTCCATAATGTTTGTGTGTGATTGGTTGCCTCTCAAAACATTAAAATTTAAAGTTTAGCATTTTATAAGGAACTGTAACATTTATGTACACTTACTTCATCATGTCAGCTTATGACATCCACTACTGGACAAAAGCCTCTCCAAAAGGATTTTTCTTTTCACTTTGGATTTGAGTACAGATGGGTTGGCAATCGCAGTATGATGGTCATAGTACACAGAGAGACGCTGCTGCCCATCCTCTGGGAGATATCCCTTGGGTCGCCTTCTACGGCCCCCACGGGTTAAATGGGGTGGCGATATTCTAGGCCATCAGTCACACAGCAGTACACTTACTTAGTTTGATTTTAACCAGGGTTAGTAGTTAGTTTAAGCAAGGTTAGTTATTACTTATAACACATTACAAAAATACTAATTTATTTTACTTACGTCTCGCCACTTTTGCGCCTCTTTAGAAACGCCAGTTCCTATGGCGTTAAGTTGGGACGCCACCGTCTCCCATAAAGCCGCCACTGCCTGCTTAGCCAATGGCGGTGCTTAGCCCCTCACACGACCATTGGCTAGGTCAGGGTTATCTTGCATGAGCTGCAGAAGTAGCAATTCTTGGGCCACGATACCAATTTATAAGCAGGCATCTAAAAAAATTACAACCATTAGGACACTGTTAGGCTACTAAACACCAAACTCACTATTTAGACACTGCCTATACAAATTAATATACAATAGTACAAAAAACTATTTACTTACGTTTTAAATTGGTTTTAAACAAAGAGAATAAATCATAACAAACTATTCACGAAAATTAAAGTTGAAACCAACCGGTTAACATTTACTGTGTTGCTAGGTTATTTCATTTTAAAGTAGTGATGTCAGCAATCGAAAGTAATCGTAAAACCGATGATGTGAAGAAAAGACAAAACCAAGAAATATTTGGTTTTATTCCAATAAATCGCATGTACTTCTAGCAAGCTTCTGGAATTTGATGAAGTAATTAAAATTTGTGTGGCAAAGTCGAGTAAGGAGTAGGTAGTAAGGAGTAGGTAGTTTAAATTATTTGTCTTTATCGACATATTCTGCAGAACTTAATTTGCCTGATATTTTTTTTATTTATGGGCTCCATTGTAGTATGAGTCAATGAGCTTTTATTCTAGATATGCGATAGTAATCTAGGAGAAAATACAAGAACATCTGCATTTTTACTTTTTTTATATTCCCAAAGACAGCCGAGATAATAACAATCAATGTGCGCATTTTCACGCTATATTATTTAAAACCGTACGCGGTGCTTGATCGCGCTGTGACGTCACAGCTCCCATCACGCAGCGCGCCGGCCGGTTCGTGGGTATACATATAGGTACTATTCATTTAATCACCGCTGCTGGTGGCTCGTACTTGCGATTTTATTACCAGAAAATGAATAGTAAATGCTGTGCAGTCCCTAAGTGTTTTAATTACAATGGTAAAACACCCGGATAAGTGTCGAAGAAATGGATGACCGCAACACGCAGACAGCATTCAATCGGACCGAAAATGATTGCCTTTTGTTGTGAAGATCATTTTGATGCAAAGAACTATTTGATTTATACTTTTCTCATGAATCACTATTTTAGCTATTGGTGCTTTTATAATCAACTTCTGACAATTAAGTAGATAAACTTTTGAGTTTACCAACCTTTGTCATTTAAATATTTTTTAATTAAATTTTATGAAAAAAAAAGTTGGTTGATCCTTCTAAATAAGAGACATTGATATTGTTAGTATGCCGTATTTTTTATGAGAATAGGTAATATTACCTAACCTACAATTGACCTACATTAAACATGGGATATTTGGAAAAAAAAATGTAATAATCACGAAATATTTTACCTACTTCTACAATATTTCTTGTTTATTTAACTTTGACTTTTAGCCACTAATACTTAATAAATAAGTAACAATAGGTATGTTGTTTATAAGTGCAGTGAATTTGACTTCACATGTGGCACAGCGGCTAAGACAGTCACCTAGCCTCTTCGTGTCCGAGGTTTGGTTCTCGCGCTGGACATCTGTTTGTGTGTAGTTGTTCAGATATAAGAAGGGTATGGAGGAAGAGCATCGGAGTCAATTATTTTCGAGGACTGTTGAATTCTAGATTTGCTAGCTAAAATACCGCGGTAATGGCTGTCCAAGTTTTCAAGAATGTGTCACATCTTTTGCAGCAAAAAGAATGCTACTTAATAAGACCACCCAGCGTCAGTGCTAATGTTACTCCCACAAAAAGCGAAGTATTGGAAACAAAAAAATTCAGTAACTAAGTCAAGATTGGTAGATTAAGAAACTTGGATTCTTGACGCCACATGCTACTGTTGATCAAAGTTTGTTAGTCGTGTTACCAAATCTATCATGTAACCCTCTTCAAGGGCGCAGATATAACTCACAAGGTATTTAACAGGTTGATTTAATACAATAGTAACAAATTAATAAATAAAGCAAATTTTTAAAAAGGTCCTGCTCCAATGAAATGGTGTTGAAATAGCAAATATACTCTATTGTTCCTTCGATCGTAGCTCACTTGAAAATTGCTCCCAAGTTTAGTGCCCACGGTATGATATTTATATTTCAAGACAGAGAAGACACAGAGAACTTCACGAGATACCTTCAATGTAATTGTAGGACTGACGACCCTAGTTATGAATCGAGATGGAAAAGATACCATCTACTACCATTCAAGTAGAGAAGAACTATATCAGATATCTCATATCTAGTAAAGCTAGCACAATCTTCCATTGACTCCCCACATATCCTCTCTAAGAAAGAATTACGCACCCCTACGAGATCTGTCAGGGTACTAATTTTCAACGTCCCCTACAGCAATACAAACTACAGACGAAACTCTTTTTTTATAAGAGCCACTAAATGTTACAATAAGTTGGTTGACTTTTCTGATCTTGACTTATTCACAACCAAGCCACATGTATTCAGGTAGGTATACATTTACTAAACATTGGTTCGAATTGGTTCTATAACTGTGTTATGTTCACGTATTTAATATCGATAACTAGACTAATAGGCGATAACTTATGTTATAAATAACTTTAAACCTTAGTCTATGCCAAATAAAATTATAATTAATGCAATTCGACGTGAAATTACTTGTAAATGCAGTGGTATTACCTTTAAAGTCCATACAAATGTACCGTAACTGTCACAATACAACCACTTCACTCACACGATTTTCACATACAAAATACAATATTAATACGTGGAACACTTTTAATATACTAAATACTCAGTGATTTATTGATAATTAAGCTTAGATACAAAGAAAATTTAAAAAAAAAATTGAGGACATTCAAATTCAGCTGTTAGCGATAGCGTTGCCAACAGGGAAACCACCACTCCACTCCTCACTCCTCGTCACTCCCACATTATGCTTTTCTTCCTCACAAAATAATGTTTACTCGATTCGACGGATATTCCTATTTCCAATATTAAATTATCAAATGTATTGAATATAACGAAATATATCAATTATTTATATAATAAACAACACCCCTCAATTCATCAATTAAAATTTTATATTCGGCATTTTAAATTATACGGTTCAAATAATCGGCACCTATAAAATCGGTAGGACAACACTACAGAAATGAAAGTGGCAACATTATTTTCATTATATACAATGTAATTATGTTTGCCCCATTATTGGTTGTCAATATACTTTCCGGACTACACACTATTATAATTACACTATTTTTGCAGTTTTAAAATATTTTAAGGTTTTTCGCGGAACACCGTACCTACATAAAATAAAAACATAACCTCTTTTCTTTTGACAGTTGACACTGCGTTTGGTTGCGGTCATCCATCGCCGCAAAGTTTAATACGGTTAACAATTTTATAATGTTTTTACCATTTTACAGACTTCACAAAGTGAAAATCATAAGTTAAGTTAAAGAGATAAGTAGTTCGATATAAATAATATACAAAGATAGTCTATAATTTAATTGTTATAATTGTTCAAATTATTTTAAATTATACCAAAATGTATCATCTAAACGCTACGTAAATAATTCGTTCAACCAATGACGTCATCAATTTGATCTCCAGTCAAACGCCAATGAAATTCAGGAAATATTACGGTGCACAATCATGATCTTCATTTAATCTTCATGTATTTGAATTCCACCAAAATTTATGAAGTTCAGTGAATTAGCCGGTAGGGCCCCTGGAGGAGGGTGCCGCGCAGCAGCCAATCGAATCCGATGTTCCACAAGAGGGGCCCTAGCACCGAACCCTGTGGAACACCGGACTCCGCGCCGTAGCGCCTGATCCTGGCCGTCCTGTCCGCCAGGAGGACCTACCGGTCCTCCAGGTAGTTGGCCAGGATCACCCGCAGATATTGGGGCACTCCGTGGTAGCGGAGTGCCTCCAATATGGTCGAGTGGGGCACGGAGTTGAAGGCGTTGGCGATGTCGAACGACACCGCCAACACTCCGTCCCCTGCCTCGACCGCCTCCTTCACCTGGCCCCTGAGTAGGGCCAACGCGTCGACCGTCGAACGCCCCTGTCGAAACCCGAACTGGGCGTCCGACAGGTCCGGCCCTACCTCCCGCAAGTGGCTGTTTAGCCGGGTGGCGACGATCCCCTCGAACAATTTACCGACCTCATCTAGCAGAACGATGGGCCGGTATGCCGAGGGGGAGTCCACCGGGCGTCCCTCCTTCCGGAGAAGGCACAACTTGCCTTCCTTCCATGGCTTCGGGAACCTCCCAGCCGTCAAGCACGCGCTGAAGAGGTCCCGAAGCCTTTCCTCCATGAGGGACGCCGCGATGGCCACCACCCGTGCGGGGACGCCGTCCGGTCCAGGGGCCGTCTTCTTCGCGCGGAGGGGCAGAACCCCGCGCGATGTTCCTCCGCTGACACTGGAGGCACCTCCTCCTCCGGCGAAGCCACCACCCCCCCAGTGGGGGGTTCATCGTTGGTGGGGTGAAGTCGGTCCTGCGCGGAAACAGTGACCGAACCACCCCATCCAGCAACGCCGGCTCTAGGGTCTCCGTTATTGGGGGACCATACGGACGCAGCTGGCTCCGCGCCAGCTTGTATGGTCTCCCAAACGGATCCCTGTCGAGGCCCTCCAGCATCTCGGCCCTTGCCGAGTCCTCGGCGGCGCACATTGCCGACTTGAGGACCGTCTTTGCCTCTAGGTAAGAGGCGTAGAGGCGGTCCTCCTCAGCCTGACATCGGCTGGTGCGCCGCCGACTCCGCGTGTAGGCCCTCCTGGCCTCCACGCACGCGGCCCGGAGCCCCGCCAGCTCCACCGTCCACCACTAAACGGCACGACGGGGGGGCGGACGGCGAGACCGAGGCATGCTGGAGTTGCACGCCCCGGTCAGGGACCCCCGCAGCCGAACCGCTGCGGCGTCCACGTCCGTGCCCTCCACAGGGGGCGAGAGCCAGTCCTCGAGGAACGCCGCCTCCTGGGCTGACTCCCGGTCCAGGCGGGTGAGAGCCCACCGCGGGAAGGGAGATTGGCCCGAGCGGGCCATCCCCCGCGGGCTCTGGGTGGAGATGTCGAACCGCACATATCGGTGGTCCGACAGGGTCTCCACCATCTCCACCCGCCAGTTCACGACGCGGGCGGCTAGAACGGGGGTGGCGAACGATACGTCAACCACTGACCCTCCCCGTTGCCGCACACACGTGTGAACATCCCCCCTGTTCAGGAGGGACACGCCGCACGAGGCCGACCAAAATTCGACGGCGTGCCCCCGGACGTTGCAGGACGCCGCTGGGTTGCCCCAGGCCACCGCCTTGGCGTTCAGGTCGCCCAATATGACGACCTGACGTGGCGCCGCCCTCCCGACGACTGCCGTAAGGACTTCGAGAAAATCCTCGAAGTCCCTTAGAGGGCGGTTTGGGGAGAAATAAACCCCGACCAGGGCTATGTCTCCCCACGCGGCGGCCACGTATCCCGGACCCCTCTCTAAAAGCGAGAGGGGAGGGGAGTCCGTGGCAGGCCGCGACACCAACGCCACCAAGCCGTCCCGATCACCCAGCCAACGGCCAGGTATCGAGTACGGCTCGTCGACCACCGCCACGTCCACCAACCACTCGGCCACAGTCTGCATCAGCAGATCCTGTGCCGCTCTGCAGTGGTTGGTGTTCGCCTGAAGGATGCGATGTCCGACTCTACCCATTAATCGGACATCACACCCTCCTCCTCCACAGCCGCCGAGGTCCCAGCTACTGGGGTGGCGGTGGCAGCGACAGGCCGGGTCGGCGCCTGCGCTTTGCCTTTCTTAAGGGGAGGAATACAATTCCTCCCCTTCATTATGTGGCCCGCAGGGCGGCCACTGGCGGCACACACCGCGCAGTGCGGTGCGGTGGGCTCGCAGGAGGCGGCTTTGTGCCCCTCCTTGCCGCAGCGGTAGCAGCTGTCCGTCCTGTCGACACTGGACGGACAGAGGGCCCGGGTGTGACCGATGCCGAAGCACCGGTAACACCTCAGCGGCAGGACCTCAAGGGCCCGGACCGCCGCCGAGCTGAACCCGACGGCGAGCCGTCCCTTCTCGAGGACGGCTTTGGCAGCGGCGACTGGGCACTCCAGGCGAATTGCGCCCATGCCACCGCGCCCGGGCCTGATGCCCCCGCCCTGCACCGCTGCGACTGCGCAGCCACCTATGGCTGCGACCGCCGCTACCACCTCCTCCTTGGTGACGGAGTCGTCGAGGTCCGTCACCTCGAAGGCCGCCGACTTCACCGGCCTGGCCACCTTCGCGTCGTCCGCAATGACCTCTTGCAGCTTTGCTGCGAAGAGGTCAGCGTTCTTACCGCCCTCGGCACCCGGGAACTCGAAGATTCGGGCCCCAGCCTGTGTCCGGCGGCATGAGACTTTACCGATCCCCAATTTGGTGGGATCGGCATTTGCACGCGCCCGCACCATTATGGACGCGTACGTCTCACCCCGCTCCGCGGCCTTTGCGGTGAGCGTCACCACGACGGCCGCGGTCTTGGGAGGAACTAGGTTCCTCTTGGCACCGGCTGGGGGCGAACCCTTCCCCTTTCCCTTGCCAGTCGACGACTGACCGGCAGGGGTGGTGGCGGAGACGGCTGGAACCTAACCTAACCTTTTTTTTTTTTTTGTTTGCGCTGGGAAAAAATGCGTTACGCATACCCGCCCATTGGGGGATGGACGGGTTATGTGGGACTCTCCGGCTACTCCGGCATACCCACTAAAATAACCCAGCGGCACTCCCGCATCGTCTATTTGGAGGAGGACTGGGAAACCGGCACAGCCTTTACGTCCAGTCCCCCACCGACGACCGCCCGCCTTTACAGCGGGGCCCGCACGCCCCTCCCAAAGTGGAGAGGCCCGGGAACGACCGTGAGTGCTCGGCCGTTCCCGCCCGACGAGGGTGGTGATCAGTGCAATGCGAGCGAAGGCGCCCCCGCGCCTGTCGCCCGCTAATCACCACCAGAAGGAGGGAGGCGACGATCGTACAACCGCCGTCTCCCACCCTAACCTAACCTAACCTAACATACAGACCATAACGCATTCAGTACCGAGTGCCCAATCCGCTTCAAGTGAGACCAAATAGCACGATCGACCGTAGCTTATTGCTAAAGGCCCACAGGGCGTGAAAACTGCATACGACTTTGCACAGGCGAACCTCCAACGTAAGAAACTGCTGCTGCTGATAGAGGCAGGGAAGCGAGGAATCAGTGTAGCGCTGCTGCAGAAACCATATGTAGGCTCTACGAAAACAATGAATAACCAGGGGGGAGTGCGGGTCTTCCAAGACACTGGTATAGGAGAAGGGAATGTTAAGGCAGCAATAGCCGTATTCAACAAAGACCTTAACATAATACAGTACCAAAAACTCACCAGTAAAAACGTCGTCGTGGTGGAAATCCAAACCAGTGCATGGGAGATCACACTCGTCTCCTTCTACTTCGAACCAGACCAACCAATCGAACCCTACCTAGACCAACTAAGACTGATAGCAGCGGAAAATGGCTCAAAACCACTTATAGTTGGAGGGGACGCAAATGCAAAGAGCACCTGGCGGGGGAGCTCTACGGTCGACCACAGAGGCGAGGAGGTGTGCGGGACACTCGGGGAGCTCGGGCTGCGTATTCTTAACGTAGGGGAAATTCCAACTTTTGACACGGTAAGAGGGGAACAGCGATACAGCAGCCACGTCGAAAGTTGGGAAGTAGACGAAGGCCTCACGAGCTCCGACCACAATGTTATAACTTTTAAGGTAAAGTTACAAAGATCAAAAGGAATAAGAATAGAAAGAACGACAAGAATCTACAACACAAAGAAGGCAAATTGGACCAAATTTCATGAGAAACTAATTCAATTAGCCCTTAAAAACCAAATAACAAACATAAAGATCGAAAACACAACTACAGTAGAACAAATAGACAAACAAACGGAAACATTTACAAAAGCAATAAGCGAAGCATGCAAGACGTCAATGCCAAAAAAAAAAAAAAAACACACAACAGGTGCGCTGCCCCTCAAACCGAGAGCTGGAAAACCTTTTGCTGTAAGCAGAATAAGGTATTCAACTTGTTCTGGATTAGAGCTCACGCTGGACTTGAGGGCAACGAAAGAACGGATCAGCTGGCAAAAGAAGCTGCCATATTGAGAAACAGGAAACATGACTACGACTTGTATCCTGTCTCCTTCATCAAGCGTCACATCCGTACGGCGACGATTGATGAATGGAGCAGAAGATAAGAAGTCGGAACAACAGCGTCAGTCACAAAAATGTTTTTCCCAGACGCGGCAGCGGCATACAGGACCATCAAGAAAATAAACATTGACGCAACTGTCACCCAGATATTGACAGGACACGGTGGGTTCTCCGAATACTTACACAGATTTAAGTGTAAGGAGAACCCATCGTGTATATGTGACCCAAACTCTGAAGAATCCGTTCCTCATCTACTCTTGGAATGCCCTGTATATGCAAAAGAAAGGTACTATGTTGAACAGGAGATTAACGAAGCTTTAACAAAGGAAAACGTAGGGCGGATAATGACCGGGAAAAATAGGAGCATATTTCTAAATTATTGCTTGAAAATAGCTAAATCCGTAATTGAAAGGAACAAGACGGACAGGTAAATTATGCTCATCCCTTATATTGGAATATATAATAGGTTAGCATATAAAGATGAAGTGAAGTTAAGACTGGGCTAATCATAAACTATAAAGTGTAAAATTTGTTTAAAATTAAGTTATAATAACTACTATAAGAAAACAAATACATTAATCTTATTTAAAATAAGTTTAAACTGTATTACAAATATAGTGTTCGTGCATCATCGGCACTCGTCGGCTGGCATCGATTGTGGCGCGCGGGCGCCGGTTCTCGCCCGGTCTAACGGCACTCTCGGCGGACGAACCGCACCGAAGACACGCGCGTTTACTCATTATTTTATATATAGTCCATAGTTTAATTATATTATGTTGTACTGCATAAACTAGTATTACAGTCCACTAGTCTTTCATTTTACATTTTGGTCACATCGAGCCTCTTAAGTCGCGTTTTTGGGGGTCCAAGATCGTCGGCAGTTGGCAGTACGGACGTCATCGAGAACTTTGGACTCGTGTTCGAGTTTGAAAACGTCGAGTCATCTTCACAACGGTTTTCGTTGGAGTCGCCGTATTTAAAACAAGAAGACAGCTACGTGCCTTTCCCTGAGGTCTTCGAGTACGACGTTGGTCTTTAAATCGATCCAGCTGGTCGAATTCTGCCAAGTCATCGCCTCGAGGGAGTAATCAGTTCGTCTTGTGGATAAGGAAAAAGGCGTTTTGTGAGTCTGTTCCAATTCTTTCCTTACTATTTCCAGTCCAAACAGTTTTTAACGGATAAAGTGTTTATAATTCTATTACTTATATCTTTCCATTTCACCTCTTTAAATTTGAGTCAACAGTTCCATTTCGCTAATATCATATTATCCGATTTAAAGCTTTTTACAGCAACAATAGAAGACATTCTTAGGAAAAGTTTGCATTCAAGCTAAATCTTTATATATAAGAGATAAAATTAAAAAATCTGATAATAAAATAAAATCAGCTTGGCAAATAATTAATACTCAAACTGGTAAAAGTAGATCAAGAGATCAAACATTAGTATTGAATATTGGTGATGAACTGGTTTCAGACAAGCTTACCATTGCCAATTTTTTAGCTGCTTTTTTTGCAAATATACCCGTGGATATTACTAAGTGTCTCGCATCATCACCAGATGTGGCTGAACTCTTTTTAAATCAAAGCGTAAAACAAACTGTACCTAACTTTAGTTTTAAATCCGTAACAAGTGATGATATTATAAAAGCTTTTAAGAGTATTAAAAGGAAAGGCACAGAAGATTTGTGGGGACTGCCTGTTAAAGCAATTGAATCAATCATACTAAACATTGCTACAATCCTTGCAGCCATCTTCAATGGCTGTATAAGTGATGGTGTCTTTCCCGATTTAATGAAAATAAGTAAGATAATACCCATTTTCAAGGCAGGTTGTTCAAAAAATGCCACGAATTATAGGCCTATCTCAATACTGCCAGCTTTAGGTAAAATATTTGAAAAGCTGATGCTCAGCCAAATGTTGTCGCACTTTAACGTGAATGAGATATTGCATAACAAGCAGTTCGGGTTTACAAGGGGCCGCTCTACTCAGGATGCAGGTTGCACATTAATTAGGTCAACATTGGAGGCTTGGGAGGGATCACAGGATGCGCTGGGAGTTTTCTGTGATCTCTCTAAGGCTTTCGATTGCGTTGATCATCGTACGCTCGTTGTTAAACTGAAGTACTATGGAATATCTGGCACATCTCTTGATCTTGTGATGTCCTATTTATCGGGGCGACAACAGATGGTTTCGATAGGCGGTGTCACTTCGGCACGTCATCCTGTGAAAATGGGGGTGCCCCAAGGATCTATATTGGGCCCATTTTTATTTCTAGTTTATATAAATGATCTCCCTTGTCTGGTAGAGAAAGTATCAGACATAGTTTTGTTCGCTGATGATACGTCGCTCATATTTAAAGTAAATAGAAAGGATAAAGATCTTATTGAGCATAATAAAACACTCAGCTTTATATCAGAATGGTTTTCGGCAAATAATCTCTTGTTAAATGCAGGGAAAACTAAATGCATCAGGTTCTCATTGCCGAATGTGACTCAAATTGTACCAACAGTTGCACTTAATGCGAAAATATTAGATTTAGTCCCATCGACCGTATTTTTAGGATTGACACTTGATTCAAAATTGCAATGGGGTCCTCAGATTGAAAAGTTAGCAGGTAAATTAAGTTCGGCTTCCTATGCTGTCTGGAAAATAAGGCAATTGTCAGATGAACAAACTGCTAGATTAGTGTATTTCGCATACTTTCATAGCATTATGTCGTATGGCATTCTGCTGTGGGGTTCGGCGGCTGACATAGGTACTATTTTTGTATTGCAGAAAAGAGCAGTCAGAGCCATTTATGGTTTAGGCAGTCGCGATTCTTTGCGAAATTTGTTTAAAGAAATAAATATACTTACTGTGCCATTGGAATATATATATCAGAATATAATGTTTGTTAGAAAAAATATTCATAATTATAAAAAGAAAAGTGAACTGCATAATATAAATACTAGGAATAAAAACAAACTAGCCATGCCAGGCTTTAGAGTAAGCAAAACTAATAAATCATTTTTAGGAAATTGTATTAGGTTTTTTATCAAGCTTCCTACTCAAATTACTGATCTGCCTGACACAAGTTTTAAAACACGTATTAAACGTATACTTATGGCTAGGGGTTATTACACCACTAAAGAGTACATCGATGACAAAGACGTCTGGTTCTCACTTCCTACCTGCACATTGCTCGCTGGTGATCTTGTAGCCATATAGACATGACTGATCTGCTGTGTTACGTGAACTATCTGTAAATGATTGCTATCATATACTTAATTTAAAATTATTGACTCTGTCTCAAAATGAATAATGTTATTGTTTCGAAGTTTTTCTTTTGTATACCTAAATATAATCTAAAATAATAAGCATTCAGACAACCGATCGAGCATATATTGTATTTGCCTACTAAATAATTACTCTAATTGGACCAAATCCCGTGTTCATGCCCGCTTGAGTATGTTTCGCCGGACTGTCTCAACTGGGTCGTGTTGAAACCGGTAGTAGATGAACCCACTGAGTTTGTTTCGCTGGGTTTTCTCAGTTGGGGCGCATTGGATCCGGTGGTAGCATTAAAGCGCGACCGTCGTTATTAACACAAGGTCCGTAATAATAATAATACCTTTAATATAGACAGAACCATTGACAATATGTAGTAAAAATATTAGACTTAAACTAGATAATTAAACATAATCTCTTGACAATAACTTGATACGAGCTAGCTAAATACCATTTCTATAATAAAATAAATTTTATAAATGTTTTCATACAAGATGTACCTAAATATCTATGTTACTAGAAATAATATCTAATGTATACAACTATATTACTACAAACATGTTCTGACTATTTACAAGCGCTTTTTTAAAGTCTACGTGAATAAAAACCTTTTTTATTTTTATTTTATTTTTTATTTTAAGATATATATAAAAGAAGACTACATTTAGATAAGTAAGCAATATGTAAATAAAAATAAAACCCTGCTCATTATTTACCCCAAAACATCCCAATATAAGTAAGAAAAATAAAGAAATAAATATAACAATAGAATAGCTAGAATAGGAATATATAGATGGGAGTCCCACCCATAAAGACTAAATGATGACGAATGCCAGAAAGAAATAGTATGCGGAATGATAGTACGAGAGGAAAAAAAGCGAGAACTGGCATGAACATGGTAGTCCAAGCATAGACTCCGATTATGTCGGGGGAAGAGAAATATAAAAAAAAAATACCTAACCTAACCTCAGAGATATTCTAACTGCAAATCTAGACGTGGAAGGACTTAAGCATATTAGGGATACAAAAGGCAATAAACTCTATAGGTGCATTGATGGTGAAGATGATACGTTGGGTAATGCGAAAGGATGCAAAATGACAGTTATGTCGTATGAATCATGACGACGTTGGCAACTTTGGTGTAGAAAAGACACTTGAACGTATAAAGAATTCATACTGGTTTCCTAAAATGACAAAATTTGTTAAGTCATACGTTGAAGCTTGTATCGAATGTGCTTACACAAAAAAGACTTCTTCTAATGACGGTTATTTACATCCCATTCCTAAAGTGGAGGTTCCTTTCCACGCCGTGCATGTTGACCATCTTGGGCCCTTTGTACGCTCGAAAAAGGTAACTCATATATGTTAGTGTTGGTAGATGCGTTTACCGAATTTGTTCTTATGAGGCCTGTCAGAAAAACTAAATCTGTAGTTGCAATAAGGGTTTTAGATGAAAATTTTCTGTACCTTTAGAGTCACTGATAGAATCATTAGCGATCGCGGGTCTAGTTTTACTTCTCACGCGTTTAGAAAGTTTTGTTTGGACAGTGGGACGAATCATTGGTATGACACAGTAGGTAAGATACAGTGGGGCCTCAATCTCAATCTCGAGATTAAATGTAGTAAGACCAGAAACTCAAGAAAATGGTAGTATAGTAACAATTAGAAAGAAAGTTAAAGATAAAATTTACGAAGAGCAAGAAATACAAAAATACCAATATGATAAAAGTAGTAGGTGAAAATTCAAAATACAAATTTTAAAAATGTTGGCAGGGGTAAGAAACTTCTTCCTCAATTTATAGGACCGTATCGTATTGATGTTAGGAAATGACAGGTAAAGAATTGCAGTAATACCAGGGCTGAGTAATAGCAAATATAAACGAAAAACGACCGACGCTGCCGACCGTATGCAACCTTATGGGTTCATGTAGCTGCTTTAAACATTGACAATCATGATACAGACATACATAAGATCACGAAGAAAAAAGAAAGTTTATTTTGTAGTATGCATGTTACAAGTTCTAGTTAATATCAAGTGATATCATTTATAATATTATATTGCAATATAGTTAATCATTTCATATTTAGTTAAAGGTATAGCTTATAAGACAGCAGCCAGTTTAGCTACCATGTGATTGGTATGTCAGTTTAGCAACCATGTGATTGGTTTGCCAGTTTAGCTACCATGTGATTGGTATGCCAGTTTAGCAACCATGTGATTGGTTTGCCAGTTTAGCTACCATGTGATTGGTATGCCAGTTTAGCAACCATGTGATTGGTTTGCCAGTTTAGCTACCATGTGATTAGTATGCCAGTTTAGAAACCATGTGATTGGTTTGCCAGTTTAGCTACCTTGTGATTGGTATGCCAGTTTAGCAACCATGTGATTGGTTTGCCAGTTTAGCATACCATGTGATTGGTATGCCAGTTTAGCAACCATGTGATTGGTTTGCCAGTTTAGCATACCATGTGATTGGTATGCCAGTTTATAATAATAAAAACATTTATTTCAGATAGTTGCATCCACAGTAGTTTAGCAACCATGTGATTGGTTTGCCAGTTTAGCTACCATGTGATTGGTATGCCAGTTTAGCAACCATGTGATTGGTTTGTCAGTTTAATTACCATTGTACTTGTTTTGCTAAGTTTGTGATGCACATTAGTAAAAAGACTACCGCTGTTATTAATTGTAAAATGATTTAGAACAAGAGATATTACAATTTAGTCAGAATTATTATTATAAATATTAAAAACTAATTCTCACATATGTTATGTTCATCTATACAAATAAATAAAATCGGAGTGTCTGTTTGTAATATTGAAATAACCGTTTTTTTCTACATAAATATGAATATATATACGGTACCTACACCAAAATATTTTTTTTTACAATTTTTGTCTGACTGTCTGTCTGTTTGTTCCGGCTAATCTCTGAAATGGCGGGACCGATTTTGACGGGACTTTTATTGGCAGGTAGCTGATGTAATAAGGAGTAACTTAGGCTACTTTTATTTTAGAAAAAAACATTTATTTTAGAAAAAACAAAAAAAAAAACAAAATAAACTAATTAACACGCGAACGAAGTCGCGGGCACAGCTAGTTAAAAATAAAATAAAAAAGGTTTTCATTCACGTAGACTTTAAAAAAGCGCTTGTAAATAGTCAGAACATGTTTGTAGTAATACAGTTATTATTTCTAGTTACTTATTACAGATATTTAGGTACACGGAATGTTAAAACATTTATACAATTTATTTTATAATGGTAGTGATATTTAGCTAGCTTGTATTAAGTTATTGTCAAGGAGATTATGTTTAGGTTTAATTATTGAAATTTATATTTTACTACATATTGTCTGAATGGTTATGTCTATATTAAGGTATGAATTCAGTATTATTATTATAACGGACCTTGTGTTTAAAACGTCGGTCGCGATTCTATGTTACATATACGTATACAATTTATTTTTTCTGCCTCTTACTGATTTTGTAAAACCGATTGATTGCCCAAGTGTTAGGTTCTTTTAGACTTGTGTGTATGAGGACATACACAAGGTCAGGATTGACGAGTGTTAGGTTGAATAATATTTATTTTAAAATCTACTAAAATTAAAATGGGTTATTAATAATATTTATGTGGCAACACTTAACGGTGACGTGTCGCAAGCTGGCGGATCGATCGGTTACTTTTGCTTGGAGCGTCGTACGGGCCGGAAGTACGGAGCTAGAGTATTGCTGTGTTACCTTTAATTGTGTAAAGCAGTGTTTTTCAACCTGTGGGTCGCGACCCCCTAGGGGGTCGCGAAGCGTCTTTAGGGGGGTCGCGAAGCTTCTATAGGGAAGTTGCAAAAGGTTGGGAAAGCTAGTCACAAGGTCGCAAATGAATTTGGAGTATTATGATTAGGCCTGCTGCAAATACATTAGAAGTTAAGCTGGAAGTTCCAAAACTATGGCTAGTACTTTGTCTCTTGACAACCATCTAACTTCTGTATGATAAAGTAAATGTTGGGGGAGTGCTCTCAAATTAAAAAAAAAAACTTTAAACAAGAAAAAGCGTTCAGACACGTCGTCTGAACGCTTTTTCTTTAATAGAAGTTATAATTTCTACTTTCTTTAGGTGTCGCCTTAACCCTACCCCTCGGAGAACTCTTTCTCTAAAACTCTATTTAAAAAAAAAAATGAAACGAAGGATAAAAAAGAAAAGGTATTCTACGGCGGACACCCATTCCACATTTAATGTGGACTTTTGCAATGTCAGGGGACTTCACAGCAATCTCGACGCCGTCCATTACCACCTCGAGATGGCGCGGCCTGCCTTACTCTTTTTGACGGAGACTCAAATATCTGCCCCGGACGATATATCGTACCTAAAATACCCCGGATACGAAGTCGAACACACGTTCATTCGGAAAGCCGGGGTGTGCGTTTTTATACGGGGCGATATTTGCTGTCGCCGACTTCGGGGCCTCGAACAGGGTGACCTGTCCATTTTATGGCTACGTGTAGACCATGGAGGGCTCACCCGAATCTACGCGTGTCTGTACAGGTCCCCTGGCAGTGATCCGGGGTCGATTCAACTCATCGAGAACGTCCAAAAGGGGATTGACCTAATATTGGAACAGTGTCCGTCCGCGGAGGTGGTGGTCCTTGGAGATTTCAACGTCCACCACAAAGAGTGGTTGGGATCCCGGACCACTGACCTCCCTGGTCGTACAGTTTTCAATATGGCCTCGGCCTACGGTCTCTCCCAACTGGTAATACAGCCCACCCGTATTCCAGACATAGAGAACCATGAGCCCTCCTTGTTGGATCTTCTGCTGACAACTCATCCGCACGGTTATAGGGTGGTGGTCAATGCTCCCTTAGGATCATCTGACCACTGCCTTATCCGAAGCTCCGCCCCTGTTGCGCGCCCTGACCGCACTCCTGCCGTCGGGTCCCGCAGAGTCTGGCAATATGAGTTAGCAGATTGGGATGGACTGCGTGGGTTTTTTGCGTCCTATCCTTGGAAGCGGCTCTGCTTTTCCACCGAAGATCCTGACACATGTGCTGACTGCATCACGGAGACGGTGCTACAGGGGATGGAACTTTTCATCCCTTGTGGCAAAATTCCCGTTGGCGGCCGCAGTCGCCCCTGGTTCAACAAAGCCAGTAGGGATGCCGCGCGCCGCAAGCAGTCTGCATATCTGATGTGGGATAAGGCCCGGAAAAATCAAGATCCGGAAGTCAAGGTGGAGAAGCGGAAGTTCAATGCCGCTTCTAGGTCCTACAAGAGAGTTATTGCCGAGGCCAAGGCAGAACATGTTGCCAGAGTTGGCGAGCGACTAGGTAAGTATCCCTCCGGGAGTCGCGCTTTCTGGGCGCTCGCCAAAGCTGCTCAACGCAACTTTTGCCAGTCCAATCTCCCACCACTGCACAAGCAAGATGGCAGTCTGGCCCATAGTGCTAAGGAGAAGGCAGATCTTCTTTGCCAAACTTTTGCCTCAAACTCGACTTTGGACGATGCCGGTGCCATACCTCCTTCCATCGCACGGTGTGATTGCTCTCTGCCCGAAATCCGCATAACGCAACGTGCGGTTAGGCGGGAGCTTAAGCTCCTAGACGTCCATAAGTCGAGCGGGCCGGACGGCATCCCTTCAGTGGTGCTAAAGACGTGCGCCCCTGAGTTGACCCCGGTTTTAACGCGCCTTTACCGTCTCTCTTACAGCGCTAAAAGGGTTCCATCTTCGTGGAAGGTAGCCAACGTCCACCCTATTCCCAAAAAGGGTGACCGGTCGGACCCTACGAACTACAGGCCTATAGCGGTAACATCCTTGCTATCCAAGGTCATGGAGAGAGTCATCAACTCTAAGCTCCTACAATACCTAGAGAAACACCAACTGATAAGCGATCGTCAGTATGGCTTCCGTCACGGTCGTTCAGCTGGTGATCTTCTAGTGTATTTTACACATCGTTGGGCACAAACCTTGGAGAGCAAGGGTGAGGCTCTAGCCTGTAGTCTTGACATCGCCAAGGCATTCGATAGGGTCTGGCATAAGGCTCTTCTATCGAAGCTACCATCATATGGAATCCCCGAGGGACTCTGCAGTTGGATCACCAGCTTTTTGGACGGTCGGAGCATTAAAGTCGTAGCAGACGGTTCTTGCTCCGACACCAAAACCATTAACGCTGGCGTACCACAAGGCTCGGTGCTCTCCCCTACGCTATTCATTCTGCATATCAATGACATGTTATCTATAGAAAACATGCATTGCTATGCGGATGACAGCACGGGTGATGCGCAGTATAGCGGCCACCAGAATGTCTCTCGCAGCTCGGTACAAGAGAAACGGTTGCAACTTGTGTCTGAAGTCGAGGGTTCTCTCGGGCGGGCCTATGAATGGGGTGTAGAGAACCTAGTCCAGTTTAACCCCAATAAGACACAAGTGTGCGCGTTCACTGCTAAGAAGGACCCATTTGTCGTAGCGCCCCGATTCCAAGGGGTTGATCTCCGTGTATCCGAGAGTATTGGGATCCTCGGAATCGAAATTTCGAGCACCTGCCAATTTAGGGGTCATTTGGAGGACAAAGCCAAACTGGCAAGTAAGAAGTTGGGCGTCCTGAATAGAGCTAGGCGGTACTTCACTCCAAGACAGCGGCTTGCGCTATATAAAGCACAAGTCCGCCCGCACATGGAGTATTGCTCACATATCTGGGCAGGAGCCCCTAAATACCAGCTCGACCCACTTGACTCCCTCCAAAGGCGTGCTATTAGAATCGTTGGGGATTCCAATCTTACGGACAGATTGGAGTCGCTAGAGCAGCGGAGAGACTTCGGATCTCTCTGCGTGTTCTACCGTCTCTTTCACGGGGAATGCTCTGAGGAACTGTTTGAGCTGGTGCCACCGTCCCCTTTTTATCATCGGACCACGCGCACTCGTAGTAAGGTTCATCCGTATCACCTGGAAGCGATCTCGTCAAGCACGGTTCGCTTTCAGCGTTCATACATCCCACGTACGTGCCGGCTCTGGAATGAATTACCTGCTGCGGTGTTTCCCCAGCGCTACGACATGTCCTTCTTCAAACGAGGTTTAAAAAGAGTACTAATATCACGGTAGGCAGCGGTTTGCTGTGCCCCCTGGCACTGCGAATGTCCATGAGCAGCGGTTACCACTTACCATCAGGTGGGCCGCTAGCTCGTCTGCTTACTAAGGCAATAAAAAAAAAAAAAAAAAAAAAAAAAAAAATTATAATAATATTTAGAACTTGATAGTATTCATGTGGCAAGGTTTTGGCTGCAAGAGCTTGGCAATAGAAAAAGCTATGCGTCAATAGGCGTTTCTCATCTGTTCTTTCAGCCTAGCAATAATACCACTGTTTGCACCAGTCATGGCTTTTGGTCGGTCACTACAAATAGCATACATTTCTTTTTCCCAATAGATATTCATATTTTGCGTAGCTTCGAGAAACGTGTTATACAAGCAGTACCTGTAGTATTCATGGAAAGCGCTATACATTAGTATTTCTTAAATTAAATTTTCATTTGATTCAAACCGCACAAAAGCTAGAAAGTGCATACAATCCGCAATATCCGTAGATTCATCCAATTTCAAGGAGACTTTCTGCTACATTCTTTTATTTTTTCTATGACTTGATCAGGAACATCAGTCGTCAAATATGTTTTGGATTCAGTATTTGTCACAAAATAAAAAAAAATGGTAAAAAGCGGGTAAAAAACGGGTAGGGGGGTCGCGTAATATTTCTTCATATTAAAGGGGCCGCGTCATAAAAAAGGTTGAAAAACACTGGTGTAAAGATAACGAAGTGTTGGTTTAATATCCAAATATAACATGGTTTCACCTACTCAAGGACTTTTATTACACTTACTTATTATTTTTACATAGTGCATATAGCTTTTATAATTCTAATATCAAAAACTCAAGGAAACGCATCCGCCAACACCCTATTTGCGGTTGTTCGCGCACGAAACCGGTCCTGCGAGAGGTGCGGCCGACCGGGCGGCTGAGATACGGGCGGCTCCCCCACTCCGGACCCACTCCGTTCATATCCACCGATGCCATCGGTTATCGCCAGTTCAACGCTCTTAATGTTCCAAATTTAATTATTTTTAAGTTATCTTGAATATACCAGTATTATACAGTCCACACGAAGTTTCATTACGATTTCTACCAAGCTAGAACCAACATTGGTCCATTCTCCGCAAAGAAACTGGAAGATTTCGAGTTTGGGGCGTGGCTGATTGGTGACTTCGTCATACTAGAAGACAACCGCCTTCTGTGCCGACTTCGGAATCCATATTGTTGTGGTGAACGTTGTTGTGGTTAAGGATCAGACGTATCGAGTGAGTTCGTTCCAATAATTCCTTAACTATTCCATTAATTGCCGAAATTCCTATAGCCTGTCCATCTTTTACTGCATTTCTAAGCCTTAATTTCATTAATTTCTATCTTCTCAATCATTCATTCAAAGTGATAATTAAGTCTAAGTAAAATTATTGCGCTTTCTTGTTATTTCTAATACAAAGCGATCAGCTGTGGCCGACTGCAGCTCGCCGCGTTCAAGGTCACGCGACAGCTAACGATGTCATTTAAAACCTGTTTGCTAACGACTTATGCAGTTTGCTGCTTTTATAGTTAATTATTTTTTTCTTTAACGTTTAGTTATTATCGGGTCCGTGGCTTAGGCCCCCAGTGGTCGAGGCACCTGTGGCCGACGCCCCCGATTCGATTATTTTAATTCAAAGCAATTTTTGATCAAATGTACTATCAGGCACAAAAATCTTTTACAAAAATAATAAATGTCTAATGGTGGTATATGTATAATACATTAAATCATAATTATATTTATTTCATAGCAATGCTTTTATATTGGATGTATGTTTTGAAAAATGAAAGTCTTAGTTATTTTTCATTAGTAACAAAATTCCAATCTACAACAATATATGAAAATATATTGTTGTAGATTGTAATTTTGTTACTGTACTTTTCACTCGTAATTTTCCAATTTTCGTTACATACCTACAATTTTTAATAAATAATGGACTTATATCCTTATTTCTAGAACGCAACGCAAATCCAGCGTGTTACTATGTTTTTCCAACAAGTCTATATTTAACTATATTGTAAATATTTCGCACAAGCCCTTGTGAAGGATCTTCGCTCGTCATTATGAGATGACTTTCGTATCGGTTACATATTGCAATATTCAATAACTTGACTCAGGTGTGAAAGAGATATACTTAATATCTATTCATACCTCCTTATTATTTTAAATGTTGTAGACAAAAAGATGGGCTTTTTATTGTTGCCAATAACTGGTTTGGCTCAGTTAGCTAACGATTTGGTTCAAGTTGAAAGATAATATTTCTACATGGTAATTTATTATAAATGTATGTTAATATATTTTATATTAATAACATTCACTAACATTTTATATGAGGTCTTTTTAATTTCTGGATGATTGTACATAATAAATATGTTTTAATGTAGAAAAAGGTGTGTAAGGATAAGGTTAAGTGGCGATCTATTTTCTGTGCAATTTGATAGATAACTTTTGTTTGGCAAGGAATAATATTATTATAGTGAAACACTTTTCTCATTTACTGTACTAAGTGAAAAAGCACACAAATAAAATGATATAAAATAAATCCGATCGGGGGCGTAGGCCACAGGTGCCTCGACCACTGGGGGCCTAAGCCACGGACCCTTATTATCGCGTAGTAAGCTTTGCATTGCCATTATAGTTGCATATTAGCGTGATTTAGCTAGTTAATAATACTTAGAATTATATATATCTTTTAAAATGTCTGAGGCTAGTAAGGATTAAGAACTTTTGCAATTAACTAAGTTACAACGAAGGATAAGTTCAATAAAAGGCAAGCTTATGATTTTCAATAATTATTTAAACAATTTTAAGGGCTCGGATACTTTGTCAGACCTCTTTAAAATTGATCTTCGGGAACGTCTTTCCAAATTTGAAGCCTCATATTCCCAATAATAATATGATGAATTACAGACCGAGCTGGACATAACTACCGATGAGCCAGACCAGTAACTAGCGGCGCGTGAGCAGTTCGAGGATGGGTACCACACGCTGGTGGCTCGCGCTCTATTGTTGCTGTCGCCTGGCGGCACCGGGGTCTTCGGCTGTGTTGGTGACGTACCGGGATCTACTGCTTCAGCATCAGGTTGTATACGACTTAATGATAATTTTGTTCGTCTGCCTAAAATTGATTTACCCCGATTTGATGGTAATTATCAGGCTTGGCTAGAGTTTAGGGACACATTCCTCTCTTTAATACACAAGAATGACGGTATGTATGACATTAATAAATTCCACTACCTGAGGGCGTCATTAAAAGGTAATGTACCTACCCAGGCTTACAGCTCGTGGCGGCCGTTATCCTAAATACGTACAGTATGGCTACGTTTGAACTAACAGAGCCTGTGGTTACCTAAGACCCTGCTGACTACAAACCTAGCCTTCTAACAATCACCTAGTACCCTAGCTTCCCTAACGCCCTAGCCTACCATACAAACCAGACCGAACGTAGGTTACGTCGGTTTTGACGTACGGGATGTCTGTCACAGGAGACCTACGGTAACAGACGGAAGTTGGGTAGGAATAGGGGTTCGTGTACGTCGTGCAATGTACACAGGAAAAGGTTTTCCCACTGCCGATCCCACAGACTCATAGGATCGATGACGGCTAAAGGTGTCTTGGCCACAGTGAGAGGAGTTACAGGAGATGAATCAAAATTGACTCCAGCTTGATGACTAGTTTATTACAATAATTAACTTTATTATATACAAATTTTGTGGTAAATACACATTGATGCCTATTTACATGTGTGTTGTGTGTGTATCGAGCCGATGCAGCGAAAATCTCAGTAGGCCACTTCCCAGTGCTGACGGTGTGCCGGTGTTGCCGGCGCGTGTAACGAATGTATGTCGCTCTTAATGTTGACGCTGTGATTTTTTGCTGGCGCGTGTAGTAGATGTATGTTCAAGGTTGAACATTCTGGCGCCTCTCAGGACCTGGACTCTAGTTGGTATAACTCGATTGTCTCGCTCAGCATAGTTGGTTGTTTGTGGAGGGACCTTGGCTTATCCTTCCTTGGTTGCTGTGCTGCCCGGCGCGGCGTATTGGTTGACTGTATATAGGGTCCATGGTGACGGTTGTATGTTGCTGTCTTATTGGTTGGTCCGGCTCACGCTGCGTAGACGACTCTGTGGCGACAGGTTGCGTGGACACTTCGGCTGGTTGGTCCGCTGCCTTTCCTCTTGAACACCTGGTATGATGCTGTGTTGTGGCTGCAATCCATCTCACCATCGGTGGTCCGTAAGTAACTATAAGTAATATAGCAAGAAACAAGATTATTGATGATATAAAACTGGTTAAATATGTGTGAGCGCTGATTTGCTTCCAAATAGTGTTGTCTAAGTCTGTTTGTAGCGTATTTTCTTTGTTGATTAGATGCTGAAAAATGTCTGTTGAGCTATCTATTATTTCCTCTTTGGATATTTTCAACATGTTATTAGTAGAAACGTGTGTATTTATAGAAAAATCTGTTTGTTTTGAATACGACGCTACAATCTGTACTGACATTGATCTTTTAGCAGTTAATATATTATTAAATGTTTTAATAATACAGTTATCTGAGATTTGTATCACACCAACATCTCGAAGCTCTACTTCTTCTCTTTGACCGTCACAAATGATTGAAATTGCAATATGATCTCTTACAATGAATAACCATGTGTTCTGCATGTACAGTTGTTTCCATATTATACTATTAGGTATATTAAATGTGTTGGTTAAACATTTCGTACGTGTGTTATTGGTGAAAAGTTGGTTAACAATGCAATTTTCATTTAATTGCATGTTTTTCACCGCCCCAGGGTAGCAAATAAAATGATTACGTCTATGTAAACAACTTTTAAATTCTTCATAATTTAAATCAAAATATAGTTCGTTGTTGTAATCTACACCTATGTAAGCTTTTTGAACTTGTATATTTTGAAATGATTTATCTGAATTTTTCTTTGGGACCGGCGTAACATACACTAAAGTATAATTAGTTATGTCTTGTATAGGAAAATAAGCGTATATTTGTATGTGGGTGTTGTTTTCAGTTATTCTGGTTTCTAGTAATTGTTGTTGAACGATTTTTAAGTTCGATGGTAATTTTTTATTTGCTGTTAATATCACATCACTGACGTTCTTTGGTGATAATACGCTGTATACTCAAAGTCAAAGTCAAAGTCAAAGTAATTTTATTCCGTAAAAATTTTACATTTATGTGGAATCGTCATATTTTTTTTACCCTACCGTGCAGTGCATGACGTGGCAGCTACTGAGAAACACTGCCAGAAAACTCAGTAGGAATCCTTTTTTAAAATAAAATATACTTAAGATTAATTACAATCATGTGTGTTGACTCAGAACAACTCCATCCCAAGCACTTTTATCACTTAAATAATCAGAAATTTTGTAATATGCCCTGCTACACAATTTGGCTTTAATAATTCTTTTAAACTTATTCGTAGACAATTCTCTAATATCATTGGGAAGTTTGTTATAGAATCTTATACATTGCCCCATAAAAGAGTTACTTATTTTGTGGAGACGGGTAGTATGCAGTATGAGATTATTCTTATATCTAGTATTTACATTATGTGTATCGCTCCTTTTACAGAAGGAATCGATATTTTTATGCACATATAGTAAGTTTTCATATATATACTGAGATGGTACAGTTAGAATGTTGACCTCTTTCAATTTTTCTCTTAGAGACACTCTCGGGCCAAGATTATAGATAGCTCTTACAGCTCTTTTTTGCAATATAAATATGGTGTCAATGTCAGCAGAGCTACCCCAGAGAAGAATTCCATAGGACATTACACTATGAAAATAACTGAAATAAACCATTCTAGCTGTGTCAACATCAGTCAGCCGTCTAATAGTTTTCACTGCATATGCTGCAGAACTTAATTTGCCGGACAGTTTTTCTATTTGTGGGCTCCATTGTAGCTTTGAGTCAATAGTGATACCCAAGAACACAGTTGATTCAACAGGGTCCAACCTAGCTCCATTAAGTTGTACATTGGTTGTCGCCTGTTTCACATTCGGTGTAGTGAATTTAATGACTTTAGTTTTCTTATCATTAAGCACAAGATTATTGGCATTAAACCAATGAACAACTTTAGAGATTGCATCATTAACATCGTCAAAATTGCTTAATTGTCGGTTTATTTTGAACGTCAGGGAAGTATCATCTGCAAACAACACAATCTCATGCTTATCCCTTACGTAGTAAGGTAAGTCATTGATATAAATTAAAAACAAAAATGGGCCCAGAATTGACCCCTGTGGGACGCCCATTACCACTGGAGATCCCGGAGATATTTTACCGTTTATTTCGACCTTCTGAATTCTATTGCCCAAGTAAGAAGTCAGAAGTTCGAGAGCCTTGTTCCTAATACCGTAGTGGTGTAATTTTCTGACCAGAGTATCATGATGAACGCAATCGAACGCTTTGGACAAATCGCAAAAGATACCTAATGCATCTTGCGAGTCTTCCCACGCCGCGAATATACTTTTTAATAAGTTGACCCCTGCATCTATGGTTGAACAACCCTTTGTGAATCCAAACTGTTTCCGGTGTAGTAAATTATGTATATTAAAGTGTCTGAGCAGCTGGCTAAGCATAAGCTTTTCAAATATTTTACTAAGAGTGGGCAGCACGGAAACAGGTCGAAAATTTGAAGGGTCTGAAGTATCACCAGCTTTAAACAAAGGAATGATTTTACTATACTTCATCAAGTCAGGAAATACACCTGATGCAACACAGCAATTGAACACAGTAGCTAAGTGTGGGGCGATTATAGTAATAATTGATGAAACAGTCTTAACAGATAGACCCCACAGATCCTTTGTGTTTTTCATATTAATACTCTTGAAAGCATTTAAAATATCTTTAGGGCTAACCACCGAAAATTCAAAAACTGTGTCACACGACCCTACGCTTTGCTTGAGTATCTGCTCAGCAGATGTAGAAGAACATGAAAGAGAGTTAGTAAGTATGACTGGAATATTCGAAAAATATTTTTCAAACTCAGTCGCAATCTCCAAATCGCCTTTAATATCTATGTTGTTTATTACTAAGTTAAAATCACGACTACGTATTTTTGTTTTACCTGTCTCAGCATTAATTATCTTCCAAGTAGTTTTGATTATATTTGTAGAAGATTTAAGTATATTTTTTATGTGCAAAGATTTAGCAGCGGTACAGGCTCGTCTAAATGTTTTGGCATATTGTTTCACATATTCTTGAAACTCTGTATTATGATTATGGGATCTTTCTTCATACAATTCATACAACCGATTCCGACTTTTATAGATGCCTGGAGTTGCCCAATCACTGAATACCAGACGGTCACTTACAGACAGTTGTTTGGGTGTGAACATTGTGCAGAACTCATCATTAATCAAATTGAATAAAGAGTTGTACAAGTGATCCGGATTATCATGATAGGGCAGCCATGCTATTTGTTTTACTATATTACATTTAAATTTTTCTAAGCGGTTTTCACTAAATGGAATATAGCTTATAAGTTTTCTTTTAATTTTTGGAGCATTTGAATAAGTTACCAACTGACCTGAATGATCTGACTGAATTTTATTGATTATTGATTGAAATAAAGGTTTTACAGTGCTAAATATATTATCAATGCATGTAGCACTTGTAGCAGTTACTCTAGTTGGTTCTGTAAAATTGTGATATAAATTATAGGATTTAAACAAATTTAATAAATTGCAACTTATTGTGCTTTTCTCCAAAATATTTATATTAAAATCTCCACAAATAATAACTGTTTTATGGCTGTTAGATAATTTATTTAATGCATCCTCCATAATATCTGAAAAAGTATCAAATGGTGCACAAGGAGGTTTGTAAAGACTCAAAACAATAAATTGCTCCAACTCAACACATGAAATCTCTACAACTCGCTCAACAGAGAGGCTCACAACATCACTTCTTTCTTTAAACTTTAACAACTTATTTATTAGAATTAGAGAGCCACCATGAATATATTTTTCCCTGATGAACGAGCTTACAACCTGGTGATTATTGAAGCTGAAAATGAATTGATGGAGTTTTAGCCAGTGCTCAGTTAAACATAAAATATCTATATTGTTACAATTCAAAAACAGCTCCAATTCTAGCTCTTTTCCCATCAAACCTTGAATATTTTGGTGCACCAGGTTAATACAATTTTTTTTTGTATATTTATTGACTTTATCATGTATGTTTGATGGGTTCAAATTTTTTTTTATTACATTACGTGGATCCGCCTTCCCACTTAAACTCACATTAAAACCATGACCAGAATTTGGTATTATGCAAGAGAAATCCTCTATTGTCATACTATTTAATTTAAATTATTTTGAATATAAATGTCATTTGAATTGGATATATTCAAATTGTCATCATCAGTAGGCATACAACTGGCATTATTTATGTCAACGGTACATTGCTCAGTACTCAGTACTTGGCCAAACATCTCACTTCTAGCTAAAGGTTTAGCCAAGTTCCTGGCTGAAATGTCAAAGAAATAACATAGCGATGAAGCTATTTGTCTTGTACAATAGTTAGGAAGATAGCAATAGTTATCTTTTGTCAGGTAAAAAGGTTTCTTAACAAAGGTGTTAATGTCAATTACATGTAATTTCTCCTGCATATAGGTTGACAATGTGTGTAAAGTTAGATTCAAGTTATATCTAATCATATTTTCCTCCTGTGACAAACTAGCACTATAGGGAAATGAGAATATAACAACTTTACTTATATTTAAACAATTTAAATGATTAATATACTGTACAAGTGATTTTTTATTCAAATTACCCCTATTTCCCATTAAAAGAATCAGATTACCAGGATTATTAAATTTATGTTCAAAAACTTTTTTGAAGATATGGTGGCTAGAGGCTCCAGGCATACAGAAATTGATATTTGAATGTCCTGCTGTTGATAATGACCGCCCTAAGTTTTTACCAATTTCATCACTGAATATTGTCACTTCAGACTTAAAATTTATTTTTACATTATTTGTGTGTATTCTATGAGCTAATGACCTGTTATGTGAAGTTTCAGATTGGTTAGGGGAACTATTACTATTATTATTATTTGTTTGCAGTAAATTAGGAGACTGTTTTTCTAGCAAGGAACAGGTAAGCGACTGTTTTTCGGACAGTTCATACTTTATTGTTATTCTTTTGAGCTCATCTTGAAGAAAGTCAATTTTTTTTTGTTGACTTTCTATATCACAATTGTATTTTAAAGTACTATTTTTTAATTTTATAGTATACAAATTCAACTTTTCTATTAATTCCAATCTTTCCCTGTTTTGACTATCATATTTAAAGAAGAATTTATGTCTTTTTACTAATTTTTGGGACTTTTTGATGAATTTGTTAATTTTTTGGTATTTTTTGAATTTAGTTTTGCTACAGCCATTAAATGCCATTGATTTTATATTAATGAAATCCTCATCTCTTGTGGGGAGTGATGTGAAATGGGGCTGGTTATTGGCTGCAACAGAAACCATGGAAGCATCCTTGACCACCAACTCATCATAAAGTGTTTGGTTCTGCGAGGTGATTAAGTTGTTATTTAATTTTCCCAACTGAGATCTTAATGCTGTTATTTCATTATTGGCCTCTTGCAGTTGTTGTTCCAAATGATAGGATTTATTCAATGCAAAGTCATATTCAATACGACATTGATCAAATCCATTTATGATGTTTTGGAGCTGATCCCGGGCTTCAATAGCATCCGTATATTGTACATGTAGCTGTGACAATTGACTTTTTAATATCCTCACCTGTTCAGATGACTCTAACAGTATTCTTTCATTATCATCACGCTCTTTCTCATAACAATCACACAATTGCTTGGAGTCCTGTAGTTCCTTCAAAGCTTTTAGTAGGTTTTCTTCAGCTTGACGAGCCAAAGCCCCACGAGTGGTAATGCCAGACATTGTTTACAATAAAATGTACTTAAAATCAACTGGAATGGGGTTATGTCAACGTATAGAACAACTGTGATAATACGCAACAACCTTGATTGAAAGTAACTTTCATCTATAACAAATGCCAAATAAAATCAAAGTTAACACGCTCTGTTGTTAGATTGCGAGTAAATACAGTGGTTTTTACCTTAGGAGTCCATGCAAATGTGCCGGTAACTGTCACAATATAATCACAAATTTAACATATAAAACACTATAGATAATTATTTTAACAAGTTATCTATACTAATTACTCAGTGATTTAATTAGATTTGGGCTTTTAAACAATGAAAATTAAACAAAATTCAATAATTAATTAAGGACATTCAAAATCAGCTGTTAGCGTTAGTGTTGCCACAGTAGGAAAAAACTGTTGCTTTGTACTGTTGCTTTAGCTAAGTAGATTTCCAGTAGTCCAGAATAATAGTCCATAATTTCTCCTATGTAGTTATGCGCTAGTTGATAAGTCTGCATAATGCGTATGTTTACACTATTGTGGTCAATTGTGTTGTACCATCGGTTGCAATTATCCATATACTTTATAACTTTGTTTAGTTTGGTTTGGTACCTCATTAGTTTTTGTCTTATCTTTTCTTCAGTTTTGTTGACTTGTGAAATAGTTGTAATCATGAATTTTGTTTGATGGCTAGCCGCTTCAATTAGTTTTTGTTGGTTCAAATTCAGTGAGTCTATGTCTCGGTATACTTCATCGTTTACACCGAATATAGATGTTAGTAATTGTCCTAGTATGCCCCTCTTTTTCCTGGTTTGATTAATTTCTGTCAAATACTCTTTAGTTCGCTCAAATTTTGATTCCTCTTCTATCAGGTGATGGTATAATTGTTTGCAATGTGTTGGTTCTATTATGGCTTCCGCATTTCTGCATAGTTGACTGAACTGTGCCGTCACTGTTTTCATTTCAGTGTAATCTTGTTGTAGGTGTTCTTTTTCAAAGTTTGTCTCTATTCTGAAAATTCCTCTATCAATGCTTGCTGTACCTATTTGTTCTATATAAAATCCAGGTGGCACCGCTCTTGATGTATATGTCGACATTGTCGTACCCAACATTTGTAGGATGACTAGTAAAACCATGAACCATTTTAATGGTTTGCTACATTTTTTTATGTGGTATGTTTTTTGTTTTCTTGTCTTCGTGGCCGTGTTTGTTTGTATAGTATTCGTCGAAAATTCGTTATAGCTACCCGTTTCCGTTTGAATTGGTAACGGAATCAGTGTATGAATTGAGCGTTTTTGAGTTGACCCCGACGATTTTTGGAGAGTAACAACTCTAGTTAAGTTATCGTTACCAGCGTGTATTTCCTTAACTTTCGCAAGCGGCCATTTGCTGGGACTGATCTTTTCATCTTTCATAATTACTAACGTTCCAACTGCCAAGTTCTCCTGTTCATTTTTCCACTTGTACCTCTGTTGTAGTGTAATTAAATGAGCGTCTTGAACTATAGTTAATGTTACATGGTGGCCGTGTGGTAACAGAATTGGGTGTTTCTGATCGTATGGCAGATTAGAGTTTTGCAGCCTGCCTCCGACTCGCAACAATCCATCAGTATCAATAAATGGGTCTAACGATGACAATTTGTTGCCTTTCTTCAACGACAGTCCGCTTTTAATAGTTTTGTACTCCTCGGGGAATACTGTTTGTTGAACTAGTACGAGAACATTTTTAGTTGTCTCATTAATTTCCGTACAACTCAACGGTTTTTTGTTTCTTTGTTTATTTGTAAATCTGTAGCAATATGACAACACTCGTATCATCCTCTGAAAGCTTGAAAATCTTTCCCATACTTCGTTTTGCGGTTGTACTGTAGTGGTTACGAGACAACAACGCTTGATCTCTTCACATATTTCCGGTATTGTTTTTGTACTGGGGAAATTGTTGTTTTTTAACCAATCAGGGCCATTCCACCACAGAGATAAGTTTTGTAGCTTGTTTGGCGGAACTCCTCTTGTAATTTCGTCGGCTGGATTTTGTGTTGTGTTCACGTAATTCCACTTTGCTTGTGGTAGTAGTTTACGTATTTCGCATACCCTGTTAGCAACGAAAGTCTTCCATCGCTCAGCTTCACCTTTGATCCAACCGAGAGTTATCATTGAGTCGGTCCAACAGTAAATATTTGCGATTGGAATTTCCATTGCGGTTATAACTTTTCCCATCAATTGTGTTAGTAACAGTGCTGCGCATAATTCCAGTCTCGGTAACGTGGTTTTGTGCTTTTTCGGCGCCACCTTTGATTTAGCTTGCAACAGAGTTATATTATACGTGCTGCTATCACTCTGTGCCCGACAATATACCACTGCACCGTACGCTTTCTCTGACGCATCACTGAACCCATGCAGCTCAACTTTAGAGTGAGGCAACCAATTACACCATCTTGGGATGGAAATATTCTCAATCGTTTTCAGCTGTTTCTGTAGTTCAGTCCATTTTATTTTAACTCTGTCGTCCACCGGCTGATCCCATTCTGCACTATTTGTCCAAAGCTCCTGGATTAATAGTTTCATATCGATGATAACTGGCGCTAGCCATCCTAGGGGGTCAAATATTTTAGCAACTTCAGATAAGATAAATCGTTTTGTTGGCTTTTCATTGTGATTGACAGTAATCTGAAAACAAAACCTGTCTTCTAGTGGCGACCATAACACTCCTAGTGACTTTATTGTCTCATCTAGCGGTATCTTCGTCATTTTGCTATCTTGGTTTTCCTCAGGTATATTTTCTAATAACTCAGCATTATTGGAGGACCATTTTCTGAGATTAAATCCGCCTGCTTGTAGCATGTTTATGAGGTCTTTTTGTAGCTTCCTTGCTGATTCAACGTTGTTATCCCCTGATAATATGTCATCCACAAAAAAATCTCTGAGAGTTATTTGGCTGGCCGCAGGATAATTCGTTTTTTCATCTATGGCAAGTTGTTGTAATGTTTTGATCGCTAAATATGGCGCAGATGCTGTGCCGTACGTTACAGTAGTTAATTCGTACTCATCGATTGCATGTTTTGCCGATTTCCTCCATAATATTCGTTGGTAACTTAAGTCTTGTTCATTTACTTTTATGAATCGATACATTTTTTCAATATCCGCCATAAATACTATTCTATGTTTACGCCAACGTAATAGTATATCTGCTAAATCTTGTTGTAATCTTGGTCCTGTAAACATATTTCCGTTTAGGCTTACATTGGTGCTTGACTTGCTGGACGCATCAAATACCACTCTTAACTTAGTAGTTAACGAATCTTCTTTGATTACTGGCTGATGAGGGATATAGTATTTGCCTTGATAATAGTCTGTTCTAGTGACTTTTCTCATGTGGCCCATTTCTAGGTATTCATTTAAGAATTCTTGGTATCTTTTTTGCAGGTTCCAACTTTAGCAAACTTTCGTTCTAGTTGTAAAAGCCTTGCCACAGCTTTTTGGCGAGAATCCCCGTAATCGATATTGTTATCCTTGAAAGGAAGTCTCACGGTGTAGGTTCCATCCGGATTCCTAATTGTAGTTTCTTGGTAAAAGTTTTCGCAGTCTTGGTCGTAATTCGATAACTGGTATTTTTCGGGTACTTCCTCTAACTCCCAAAACTTGCTTAGTTGTTGAACTTCTGTAGTACGTGTTGTCATACTGATGATTTTTATTGTATTAGTGGTAGTCTGATTACAGCAAATCCCAGATAAAATCCATCCAAATTCTGTATCTTGTGCGATAATTCCATCTTGAATCTTGTACAATCCGTTTAATAGTAAATTACTATATTCTTGAGCGCCCAATATTATATCTATTGGGCCTCTTTTGTAATACGTAGGGTCGGCAATTACTTTGTTTTGTAAACAATCTGACCGTATTTCTGGTATGTTTTTCTCTGGTAGCGAGCCAGTTAATTTTGGTAGAATGATAAGTGTGACTGGTAACCTGTATTCGCTGGGGAATCTTGGTTGTAGTTGGACATCGATAGTATAATTCGATGTTTTAGGTTTCTCGTCAGCAATCCCGATTATCTCAGTTTGTATATTGCACCGTGGAAATGCTAACAATTGGGCCACCTCTTCCGTACAGAATGAGGCTTCTGAACCCTGGTCGCATAGAACTCTCAGTACGTGGGATGTTCCGTCTATAGAGTTTGCTTGTACTAAGGCCGTCGCAAGTAACGTGGTTTTTTGTATATCAGCTCTGTAAGTGGTAGATATGTTGGATGTAGACTTTGTCATAGCTTTACTTGTGGATGGGGTTGACAAACCTTCTTTTCTAGACCCACTTTTTAATGGTGACGCGTTTTGGTTGTGATGGTGCAAATAAGAATGGTGACCTCTTTTCCCACAGTATCCGCAACTTTTCGTGCTGTTACATTTAATCGTCATTTCGTGTACCAAACAATTTTTGCACATTTGTTTGTCATTGACCGCCTTATTGCGGTCTTGCACTGTCAGCGCTTTAAAACTAGAACATTGATAAATGCTGTGTTCGTAACTGTGACAAAACCAACACATGCGTTTGTCCTCTCGGTTTTTTATGACATCTGAAAATTCATTGCGCGGCTTGTGACCACTAACTTCTTCTTGAGAAAAGCAAGTACTTTCCAAACATTTAAATCTCTTCTCCAAAAATTGCATCATTTCCGAAAAATCTTGTATTTTGTTTGGTTCCTTCAACTGATGTTCGTATTTTTCATCAGTTTCTGAGTCCCATATTCTACTAAGCAGTCTAGTTAAGATAGGGTCCCACGTTGAGATGTCAATTTTTTGACTTTTCAGTGCCTCTAGGTTTTCATTAATCGTATCATGCAAGTTTCTCAAGTTCGTAGCATTGGCCTTTTTTATTTTTGTCAAACTTAGAATTTTGTCGATGTGTTTGGTAACGATCAATCTCTCATTTTTGTATCGCTTCGTTAACAGAGTCCATGCGGTTGCGTAATTTGCGTCACAGACTGTTAAATGCTTAATCAGCTTAGCGGCGTTTCCTTGTACATGCGTCTTTAAGTACTGCATTTTTTCTGTGTCACTCAATGATTTATCTTCGTGTATTATCTTCAAGAATAAGTCATAAAACGAACTCCATGACTCATAAGTGCCATTAAACGTCGGAATTACTATTTTTGGCAACTTAATCGATGTTTTATGATCGCTGTTTGATGGTTTTTTACTCATAGTTGCGGCCAATTTTTCAATAACAAGCTCAAATTCCGTCTGTGTCCTTTCAAACATATTTTCTTGAAAATAACTGTGGTCAACGGTGCTATCTTCCATTAGGATTAACAAATGTGTTTCTTCAATCTCTTGCCATTGTTTTTGTAAAGTTGCTAGTAGAGATTCTAAGTACCAATCCGCCTTGCCCTCAACAATGGATTGATTTGCTGACTGCAGTTTTTTTTGCATCTGATTGATACGAAATAATTGTATAAATATTTTCGGTGAACTGACCACTTTTTCTTCTTGGGGTTCTATGTCTTCTGGCTCATAAATTTGGTTTAGTAATTGTAATCGCCTCTCACACTTCAATAGGTAATCAATAGCTTGCGCGTACTGTTTTTTAATAGAATCGTAGTAGTTAGTAGTGATGTATTTGTGATCACACAACGCATCCTGGTCTTCTAGTCTTGAATGGTTATTGGTCGTTCTTGTAAATATGTCTGTGAGTCGAGCTCTCCTTTCCGTGATGTACTTCAAAGTTTTCCGTGTTGCGGAGTCTTTCTTGATGTTAGCGAATATTTGTCTTATTTCATTGTAGTCCGCTTCTTGGCTTCTTATGGTTTCATTAATTTCTTGTATGTCCATTTTTCTAACTGCCCTATCCTATCCCTAACGAACTGTTTCTACGACACTTAGTTGCAATCTTTGCCCTCGATACGGTATGTGCGACTTCTCAAAACACCGGTGAGACCCGCTTGTGGAGAGGCCGGTTCCCGATCCGCTACCGTACGAACGACAACTAAGTTAGTCAGTCCTTCAACATACAACAAAACAGGCGCTTATTGAGTACGCAAGCTTGAAGTACGTTAAAGTGTATGTCAGTAAGTGCTATCCTACAGGAACAAATGAACAAACCCCCCTGGTTCTTAAAATAAGCTCGAAGGACCAAATGTACCTACCCAGGCTTACAGCTCGTGGCGGCCGTTATCCTAAATACGTACAGTATGGCTACGTTTGAACTAACAGAGCCTGTGGTTACCTAAGACCCTGCTGACTATAAACCTAGCCTTCTAACAATCACCTAGTACCCTAGCTTCCCTAACGCCCTAGCCTACCATACAAACCAGACCGAACGTAGGTTACGTCGGTTTTGACGTACGGGATGTCTGTCACAGGAGACCTACGGTAACAGACGGAAGTTGGGTAGGAATAGGGGTTCGTGTACGTCGTGCAATGTACACAGGAAAAGGTTTTCCCACTGCCGATCCCACAGACTCATAGGATCGATGACGGCTAAAGGTGTCTTGGCCACAGTGAGAGGAGTTACAGGAGATGAATCAAAATCGACTCCAGCTTGATGACTAGTTTATTACAATAATTAACTTTATTATATACAAATTTTGTGGTAAATACACATTGATGCCTATTTACATGTGTGTTGTGTGTGTATCGAGCCGATGCAGCGAAAATCTCAGTAGGCCACTTCCCAGTGCTGACGGTGTGCCGGTGTTGCCGGCGCGTGTAACGAATGTATGTCGCTCTTAATGTTGACGCTGTGATTTTTTGCTGGCGCGTGTAGTAGATGTATGTTCAAGGTTGAACAGGTAATGCAGCGGAAATTATTAAAACGCTCGATTTTAATAGCGTAAACTATCAGTCCGCGTGGAGTTTATTATGTGATCGGTACAACAATAGTCGCCTTCTTGTAAACAATCATGTGCAAGCGTTATTTAGTGTCCATCCTGTCGTTAAGTAATCTAGTGGATGTTTACGTCGCCTTATTGACGAGACAAATAAAAACATTCGCGCATTAAAGACACTAAATGAACCCACAGAGCATTGGGCTACTCTTCTTATATATATGTTAACTGCCAAAATAGATCCAGTTACAAATAGACATTGGGAAGAGTATCGAAACACACTTTCCTCACCTCAAAACTACCACAGTTCTGTACATTTGTTAGCAATAGGGCAGATTTGTTAGAAGCGATTGAAGAAAAACACTCAAATTTAAATAAAAATAATCATGATATACAAAAATCTAAGTCATTTATTGTAGCTACAAACACAAAAAATTATAAAACTTTGAATAAAAAAATAACCTTTGTCCTTTGTGTATAAATAGTCAGTATCTTTATAATTGCGTACAGTTTCGTAATTTAAATGTAGAATCTCGCATTCAAAAAGCCAACTAATAAAAGGTTTGTTTGAATTGTTTACGTTCGGGTCATAATGAGAAAGTATGCAATTATCTCACTGCAAATATTGTAAACACAAACACAATACTTTGTTGCACGTAGATACATTGGAACCTTTCTTATCAGGACACACCAAGCACTAATAATGTTGTGTTGTCAACAAATATAAAAAAGAAACACATGCCGTGCTACTTTCCACAGCTTTAGTGTGCGTGGAGGGGCGCGATGGCCAGCAGCACCGCGCCCGCTTACTGTTGGATAACGGTAGCATAGCCAATTTCATTACTAGTACGCTTTGCAATCGACTGCACTTGCCGCGACAGGGTGCGAGTTCCACGGTTACAGGTATTCATAACCAAACTTCATTAAGTACACAGTCTTGTAAGCTCAGAATTGAGCCTTTATATACCGACTATGGGGCAGACATTGATTGCTTATTACTACCCGAGATCACTAAAACTTTACCTTCTACAACTTTAGATATATGTATCATTCCTCTTCCTAAAGGACTACATCTAGCTGACCCAAACTTTTACCTGCCAGCAGCGATCGACATCCTTGTCGGCGCTGAGGTCTTTTGGGATATCTTGGGTCAGTCGACTATAGACTTAGCCCATACACAACCAAAGTTGTATGAGACTAAGTTAGGGTGGGTTGTTTCGGGTTCCATTGTTCGTCTTAAAACAAATAAGATTGTAAGTAAAAAATCTCATTTTTCTTCACATTTTTGCAGCTATATGTTAACAGATCACAGTGCTGATCTAACGCGATTCTGGAAACTAAACTAAACAGAATGTGAGGAGATATTTCATAAAACTACAAAACGCGACTCGGACGGTCGTTTTTGTTGGAGGTTCCATATCACTGCACTGGCAGCATTCCATATGTAAATAGTAATCTGCCACATTAGGCGTGTTTTGACTTGTTGGTTGTCATTCAGTAAAAGTGAATAAAACTGTCTTGACTGTAATGTGTGTTTTATATAAAACTATATAATAACATAGGTTCACCTGCGTACTCTGTACAACAATTTCCTACAGTTTTGTAGTTAGTAGGTGTAGGTGACTCATATTTTATGGCAAAGCGTAGGTTTCTGTAATTAGAACAACGTTTTAAAAAAAATCCAGATTTAAAAAAACTAACTGACTTCATGTTAGAGTACATTTCTTTGGGTCATATGGTAGAAACACCACCATGTGACAGCAATAAAGATATTAAATATTATATGCCTCACCATGGCGTTTTACAGGAATCAGTTACAACGAAGTTGCGCGTAGTATTTGATGGGTCAGCAGTAACGACTTCTGGAAGGTCTTTCAACGCCTTGCAAATGATCGGTCCGCCGATACAAGACGACCTAATTTCAATTTTGCTGAGATTTCGCCAGCATAAATATGTTGTTACTGCTGACATAGAAAACATGTACAGGCAGGTCATGGTATGTCCTACTCAACACCATCTACAACAAATACTGTGGCGTTCTAACCCCTCGGAGCCTATTAAAGAATATTCGCTAGTAACTGTTACCTATGGTACATCATCAGCCCCGTTCTTAGCAATTCGATGCTTGAAACAATTAGCTAATGAGTGCACTGATGACAAGGTTCGAAGGGCTTTAACTCACAATTTTTACGTTGACGATTGTCTGTCCAGTTTACCATCAATTTTTTCTGACATTTTTTCATTTTCCATTAAAGAAAGAAAGAAAGAAAAAATCATTTATTCATTACCAGGACGGACATAACAATGAAATTATACAATAACAGAAAAACAAACAATGAAAATCTTATACTTAATATTCGTTAGTCCGTTCTAGGTGACAGGCATCTATCTCAGCATTGGCCGTCGCAATATTGCGACGGCGCTGATATTCTGATAGCGCCCGACTGTGAGGTCCACGGATAGTTAACCCCCATTACATACTATAGTAAAATGAAATGAAATAACAGATATTTGATGAACTAAATACATTAATAATATAAATAAAAAGAATTTAATATAGTGAAGAAGATAGAAATATGTACCGAAATTTATCAAGAAAAAAAAATGGCATTAATTCATATAATTTCAATTAGATAAAATAATTTAAATACTAGATTAACATCAAATACATTTCATACACTAACATATTATGTGATTCTGACTACTTTAGCGGAGACGTGGGAATTTTTTTTTTAAAACCCTTATTATGCAAATATACGGCATATCTAGTTCCTGACTGTGGACTCTGACTCTGACGTTCCAACAAATATCTTTTAAACCTTTTACGAAAGGTAGATACAGTGTTTTTCTCACGAAGAGGAGGGGGAAGGTCATTCCATATCTTCGAGGCTGAAAACTTAAAACTACTACTACTACTTAAAACTACTTACTACTACTAAAGAAGAGGCTCTTGTGCTATATCTGTTGTAGTCTCTAATGCAAGAAACAACCTTCATAATTACAACCTTCTTAATATTACACCTTCAGATAAAATTAACAAAACGCATATTTTTCCTGTCATGTCACAGGTCTTCGATCCTCTAGGTTTAGTATGTCCATGCATTGTCGAAGCAAAGCTTTTAATGCTACGACTGTGGATAGATAAATGCCAGTGGGATGAAGTTGTTTCTAAAGAGATAGCTACAATATTGGTCAACTTCATACAAACTTTGCCACTCTTAAACAACCTAAGCATACCTAGATGGGTTTCTTGTGATTCTCCTCTCAATGGTCAACTGCATATTTTTAGTGATGCATCTGAAAAAGCGTATGGTGCAGCTGCTTATATCAGATCTTCTTGTACAAGTGAGGAAACGGTACGCTTGCTTATTTCGAAAAATCGTGTCACACCCATTAAACCGACAACTATTCCCAGACTCGAATTATGTGGAGCACTGTTGGCGGCAAGACTGTGTACTAAAATTTGTGATTCTCTTACGTTGCAGATAGACGAGGTTTATTTTTGGTGTGACTCAACTATTGTGTTGGGTTGGCTTAATATGTCACCTAACTTACTTAAACCGTTTGTACGTAACAGAATCAACGAAATGCAGGAAGTTTCTAAGTACTGTACGTTGAGCTACGTCCCATCGTCGGAGAATCCAGCTGATATTGTGTCTCGTGGGCTTAACGCTAGTCTTATTAGTAGTTGCTCCTTATGGTGGGAGGGTCCTTCATTTTTAAAACTAAGTAGTGATCAATAGCCAAAAATGCCAAGGAGTCATACTAAATCAAATTTACCAGAGTAGTATGTCATTTTAATGATAATAAAATTTTAATTTCTAGTAATAATGTTCAAAACAAGACAATGATTAACGAAATAATTGAAAAATATTCAAGATTAAACAATGTACAAAGAATAATTGCGTATTTAAAAAGGTTTATTTACAATTTAAAAAATAAAAATAACATATTAAAAGGACCTCTCACTTTACAGGAATAGAAATGTCTATTAAATGTATTATACGTGGTGCACAACAAGAGATGTTCGCCGATGAATTCAAAATTTTAAAATCAGGCCACCAAAAAATCGTTTGTTGTCTTTAACCCCTTTCGTAGATGGGGATGATCTCATTCGCGTTGGGGAAAGGCTTGATAATTCACCATATGAATTTGACACCAAGCATCCAATTTTGCTGTGCAGTACGCATCGCTTAACTAAATTAATGTTTGAATTTCACCATGAAAAAACCCTACATGCAGGTCCACAGCTCCTTTTGGCTAACATTCGCCAAACATATTGGGCTTTAGGTAGCCGTAACTTATCTAGAGCGGTGGTCAAAAACTGCATGAAGTGTTTTCGCCATAAAGCGCAAATTGTACAGCCTGTAATGGGACAGCTTCCTTCCTCAAGGACATTCCTTGAATTCCCTTTCCTCAACTGCAGTGTCGACTACGCTGGGCCAATCCTGATAGCGGACCGTAAAGTTAGGGGCTACAGACTTATTAAGTCGTACCTGTGCATTTTTGTTTGCCTCTCAGTCAAGGCTGTACACCTGGAGCTCGTTACGGACCCTACAAAAGAGAGTTACTTGGCAGCCGTCAGTCGGTTTGTTTCCCGCAGAGGTAAACCACAAAGTATCCTGTCAGACAATGGAACGTGCTTTGTAGGTGCTTGCAATGACTTGCAACTCTTCTTAGAAAATGAAAATGCAAATCTTACTTCTGGTATGGCACAGGAAGGTATCAAATTTATATTTTCTCCAGCGTATTCACCTCACTTTAATGGCCTTGCAGAGGCTGCGGTATGTAGTACCAAACAACTTCTTCGTAAATTGCTACAATTGACTCATCTAGTTTATGAAGAAATGGTCACTTGCTTAAATTCGATTGAGGCAATATTAAATTCGCGTCCTTTGACTCCTCTTTCCTCAGACCCTTCTGATTTCACTGCTTTAACTCCTTCCCATTTCCTTATTGGACGAGCACTCACGACTGTTCCCCACCCACCGGTGACTAACACTAACATCACCATACTGGAGCGCTTTCGTCGTGTTCAATATCTGCAACAACATTTTGGCAGCGGTTTAATTCAGAATACGTTTGTCTTCTACAGCAGAAAACGAAATGGCACTCATCTAATGCTGCACTAAAAGAAGGAGCCCTTGTCCTTATAAAGGATAAAGCTCAACCTCCACTTCTTTGGCTTCTTGGACGTATAGTGCAGACTTTTCCCGGAGCAGATGGAGTTACGAGGGTCGTGGACATCAATACCAAGAAAGGCATGATTCGGCGTGCATATAACAACATGGGCATATGTTGTTATTTGCACGCCGAATCATGCCTTTCTTCTAGTTTAGTTCTTTCATGCTTCCATTGAAATGATTGAAAAATCCACAGATTTCTTCAACGCGGGCAGCTTGTTCGCGCACGAATCCGGTCCTGCGAGAGGTGCGGCCGACCGGGCGGCTGAGATGCGGGCGGCCTCCCCACTCCGGCCCCACTCCGTTCATATCCACCGGTGCCAACGGTTATCGCCAATTCAACGCTCTTAATGTTCCAAATTTAATTCTTTCAAAGTTATCATCAATATACCAGTATTATACAGTCCACACGAAGTTTCATTACGATTTCTACCAAGCTAGTACCAACAGCGGTTGTAAGCCACAGGATCTTTGAGTTTTTTGGTATAAACATTAGTGTTTAGAAAGTTAGCTTCCTACTACAAATTCTAGATTTTCAATGATACCTAATTATTTTTTTTCTGTGCCCTAATTTGTTAATTTACTTACCGGTTAGCTCTCGTCGAGACGCATCTAACGACACCGCATACACGGTGATCGCACCAGTATCTCATAAGATATCTGCAATTTTAGATTTTTCATCATCCAAACCGAGGTTAAGTGGCGGGTACTTTTTACCCATACATTTCAAATATCTCAATCCTCAAACATACGATGACAATCATTCTTTTTGTGTCTATCGTTTAATATTAGCCCCCAATATATAAAGTAACTTCGTTTTCATTATAATATACATACCTACATTTGCTCAAATCATAGAGCTCTTCCAGGGAATTCCATAGATACCCTTGAAGACATACTTCAGAACACCGAACAATCCAAAAATGGCTTCCCTAGATTCCCTTCCCAAGGACACCGATTCGTTGATCTTATCGGATGAGGAAGGACTCCATGAGGCTTACAATTCGGCAGAGGGGGACAACCGCACTCCCGACTGTACCCAATTGAACCTACCACCTGGCGCGGACCCTTTCCTTACCCTCGTACCGATTAAGATCAGGGAAGCCAGGAAGCTTCTTCTAGAAGATTCTAGAAGATTTTTAGAGACGATATCCTCGCTGAATCCCCCGCCCCTCCAAATCTCAATCATGATACACTCAAAAAGTCGATCATCTCAGAGGTCACTGAAGCGGTAAAGACTGCCCTCTGGGACGAGATGAGGGTGCTAAAGAAAACCTACACCCCCCCCCCCTTCTACCTAGAACAACTTACTCAGAAGTAGCCAAGACCAAAGTACCGACTGACCGACTTACAATTCTGACTAGCAAGCCGGCCATCATTATACCCCAATAAGGAGGTCTCGGGCCCTCGGGACACCCTCTCCGCCTTCCGCGCCGGAGTAACATTCAGGGACACGAACTTCTCGCCTTCAAACGTGAAGTTCGTATCTAATAATAAAATCCGCGAGGAGTTTGATACCCCTGCGCAAGCTAAAATTGCCCTAGACTAAATCAACAGCGCACCAAATATTTCGGCTGAATACACAAGACGACTCAAACCCATGATAATCCTTAAGGGCATATCGGTCGACACCCCGGCTGAGGAATTACCTCAAATTATCCACCAACAAAATCTTTCCAGTTACGATTGCTCTAAGGACGATATAGTGTTCCGCTTCAAACGGGGCAACAAAAGTGAACGACTGTATAACGCGGTTCTGATGACAACTCCATTGGTGTGGAGGACAATTATGAAGTCGGGGAAGGTTTCCATCGACCACCAGCGGATTCACGTAGAGGAGTATGTGCCCGTGCTACTACAAAACGCCTTCTCCCACTGCTCATCACCGGCGCATGTATATAAAGACTGCCCGGTGAAGAGAGACCAAACCAAGGCAGACTGCTTCAACTGTATCATGCACTCCAAGTGTTACAACGGGAATGGTACAAACACCAGTCACAGTGCCACATCTAATTCCTGCCCCCGATCCATAGCTGTTTTCAACCGTCTACACGCACGTATTGATTATGGATCATAATACGCTTGACCCACATAGCAACTCAAACACACATATTTCCAACACAAATACACCCTCGTTGTAACCTATGAGTTCGTGCAGGTGAACCTCGGCCGAGGACGTAACGAACGCCCAGCAAGAACAGTGGGTGCACCTGGATGAGAAAAAATTTGACTTTGCTCTCATTAGTGAGCCCTTTGTGGGTCCAAATTCGTCGATGAACGCCTTTCCCGGCTACTCATTATACCAATTCCCGAACCACTCGCCACATACCCGTGCCGCCATTCTAGTCAGGGATGGCACGGTGGGTACTGTAGCGACTGTATATCGCACATAATATCACCTATTTAGATAATATCACGTAGCACATAAAATCACGTATTTAGATTAAGCTTAGTGATTAAGAATTAACACGTACGTAAGATATTTACACGTACAACATTAGTATATAAACCCTTTGTACATATTAAATATAACAGACTAAAATACCATCTTGTTGTCTCATTATTACTCTTGCCAAAATATGGCAAATTGGTGACCCCGCGGCCCGAGAAGAAAAACACGCAACATGACTCAACCAACGTGCAAATCAAGCAGCAACCAACATGAACACTCGAAATAGCAGCTGGCACCGGCATTCTGTCCCGCATTCCGGAGTTTTGGAGGGACCAACCCAGGTTATGGTTTATCCAAGGAAGAAATACTACAGGTTAGTGACCTTATTACCTCCTCGCCATCTACAGAAAAGTATAAGACCATCAAGGAACGTCTAATCGACTGCTATGAAGAATCAGAACAACGTCAATTGCAAAAATTATTGTCTGAAATGGACCTCGGCGATCAAAAACCATCACAACTTCTACGCAAGATGCAAGTTTTGGGTAAAGGGAAAATCGGCGACGAAACCATCAAACTACTATGGTTGAGACTTTTACCACCATCAGTTACTACAGTTCTAGCTGTCACAGAGGACATGGACGTCAAACAGATGAGCCAGATTGCCGACAAAATATTATTAAATTCAAAACTTACTGAGGTATCAGCCGTAAACGAAATTATAAATAAAACAGACGACGGTGCAATGAGCAGCATATTAGCCCAATTAGCAAAAATGCAATTGGAACTAAGTACAATTCAGCGCAATCATAGAGACTATCGACGCAGCACTCCAAGTTACTATAAGCGTCAACATTCTCCATCGAGGTCAAGAGCAAGCAGTCGGAACAAATATTTCAGTTATTAGCAAGCCACAGAGACCTTCATCTATACAAAGTGAACAATACACACTTTATGCCGCTAATGGTACAAAAATCAAGACATATGGTAAAAAAACACTCACTTTAAACTTGGGGCTACGTAGACGTTTTACGTGGATCTTCGTCATCGCAGATGTAACGCAACCAATTATCGGCGCAGATTTTTTAGAGCATTACAAGTTATTAGTCGACATAGCTGGTCGGAAACTTATTGACAGGGTAACTGAGCTGACGACGCCTGCAACCCTGACCAAATCGACGCAGCAATCAATTCGGACTATTTACGTTGGAAACAATCGGCGCATTACTCAACTTTTATCAGCATTTGGACACGGTTTTCAAACGCTTACAGGAGAATGGAGTAACTATTAATCTCGAAAAATGTGACTTTCTCAAGAGCGAAATAGATTTCTTAGGTTATCATATAACGAGCCAAGGAATAAGCCAAAGACAGTCAAAGAATTAAGGAGATTTTTAGACATGGTTAATTTTTATAGAAATAACCTTCCACACGCCGCTGACTATCAAAACATTCTAAACGACTATCTGCGCGACTCTAAAAAGATGGATAATTTTCCTATTCCTTGGTCAACAAAGGCCGAAAAAGCTTTTGATAAATGCAAGGAAAAAATTTTGAACGCAGTATTGACAGTTCAGAGCAAACTATTTGAGCGATGCGACAGAATAAAAAAAAAAAAAAAAGTCTAACACCCCTATGAAGGACCTTTCCCAGTGACAAAAAATAATCAAAACAAATGCCACGGTTAACCTAGGTCATTAGCATGGCGCATATGCTTGCACAAACCAAGTGCATCGACCAAGGCAGAGTAAGGTGTCAAAACAACATCAGCAATTTTATTTATATTCTGCATCAACAAGGTTACGGTCACTAGTTACATATTTTATTTATTTTATAAGTTATTATGTTATTATTAATTTAAAACGTTACTGTATATTTTAATCAACTATAGGAATTATAAATAGATATATTTTTTTAAAGGGGGAGTATATGTAGCGACTGTATATCGCACATAATATCACCTATTTAGATAATATCACGTAGCACATAAAATCACGTATTTAGATTAAGCTTAGTGATTAAGAATTAACACGTACGTAAGATATTTACACGTACAACATTAGTATATAAACCCTTTGTACATATTAAATATAACAGACTAAAATACCATCTTGTTGTCTCATTATTACTCTTGCCAAAGTATGGCAAATTGGTATACAGTCGCTACAGGTACTATCGGTATTTCTGAATACTCCAATGCACACCTGTGCGTGGTGAAACTCAGCCGAAGGGGTTGGAGAGATCTATATCTTGTTTTTGTATAAATAGAGCCTCGAACAGACGCGGGTGGCACCATGCGCAGGTCAGAGGACTTCCTGCAAAGGACTGCCGGTTCTACTCACCTTGTTGGCGGTGACTTCAATGGCTGGCACGGTGCGTGGGGATCGCCGACCTGTAACAGAAGAGGAAATAAGATCTATGACCTGATGTTACATCACAATCTGCATTTATGCAATGTGGGAAACACGCTTAGAATACCGTGTGAGACGGTAGCGAATGTATCGCTACCGTCTCACACGGTATTCTAAGAACCTCCATAATTGACCTCACCTTCGTCAGCAACCCTCAGGTTGCCCGTATCGCCGATTGGCGTGTCGACCCGACCGTGTGTCCGTCGACCCAGCATAGCGCCGTTCGGTTTGGCGTCTCGCTTGATCGACTGCAACTAACTAAAAACGTGAAATTATCCACCTTCCGTTACAATACCAGTTCGGTCAAGTGGGATGTCCTTTCGGATCGGTTCGCTCGGAAGGTTGCGAATAACTTTGACACCACGACTGATATCTCAACTCTGGACGCCCCCGGCCTCGACCGATTTATACGCCATATGACCAACGGTCTCCAACGAACATGCGACAAAGTATTACCACGCAGCACCGCTCCTACCAATCGCCCCCCCCCTGGCGGAGCGAGGAACTTGATAATCTAAAATAGCAAGTTTTACTATTTCACCACAGACTCATCAACAGGCGCCGTCGACGCCAACCCATTGACGACTTAGTAAATGAAAACAAACAACTACGTAAGACCTAGTCCGACCTTATCCGAAAAACATCAAATGAGCATTTCAAAGCTTTCTGTAATCGACAGGCTAAAGAAGACGTATACTCCATTATTAATAAAATAATTAAATCTCCCCCCTTAAAACAGCCACCCTCAACTCTTAGACTAGACGACGGTTCATATACACAAGACACGACTAGTACTGCTCACGCCCTTCTCAACAAGTTTTATCCTGATGAATCAAATGACTATACTGACAGACAGAAAATCAATTATGAACGTCCCACTCGATACTCCATCTGGGGCTCTACCGGCTAAGTCGCCGAACATCGTTTTCGTGAATGGCGTTTAAATAAATAAAGGTTAAAAATGACTTAATCAATCGTTAAATAGGCTTCAACGTTGACAATCGATTCCGGACCATTTATGACGTCACATGTGGTCATGGAAGCCGATTTAGCGATTGATTAAGTCATTTTAACGTTAATTTATTTGAACGCCATTCACGAAAACGATGTTCGGCGAGTTAGACGGTAGAGCCCGTGAACCCCCCTTTACTTCTTCCGAGCTATTACAGTGCCTCAGATCAATGAACCCCAAAAAGCTCCTGGATCGGATCATCTCACTTCTAAAATTTGTCTTAAATTTGCCCAACTCTACCCTGACCGACTTATACAGAAGATGCTACGAGATAGGTTACTTTCCTGACGCCTGGAAGATAGCCATCACGAAAATTATACCCAAACCAAATAAGAATGATTACACGTCTACATAGGGCCAGTAGCATGTCGAACGAATGCAGGCTTGAATGTGGTATAAGGCAGGGGGTCTAAGCTCTCCGTTGCTTTTTAACATCTACATAAACACATTCTAGCCCTACTTGCCACTCGTCCATCGTTGTCGGTTGAACAACTGTCTTATTATCGCGTGACACTACAAAACGAACATTTTCAACGATTGTAGACAATTGACGCGCCCCACGGTTTTATTTTAGTCTACGACTGTATCTATTTTATTATTTTTTAGCTTTTAGTACATATCTTAAACATTACAATGTATGTTTAACATAAAACCGTTTAACTTAAAAAGTTTTTTACCATTTTTTTTTTGTTTCATGTTACACGTATGAATTGTTCTTCCGTGTGAAAGAGGCGAGTATGTGACTTACTGTTTGAAACAAACTGTCGGCGTGGCCCAGTGGCTGCCTTCGAGGCTGAAGTCCTGAAGCGTCTAATCTGGCAGGCGTGCACTTGGCGCGCGTGGCTAGCTGGCAGGAAGTCTCTACTTTGTGTTGGACAGGAAGTCCTGTACTAAGAGTTATGCCACAACTTTTGATAATACGTTTCAACCGAACCTTTTAATATTATTTAGTTTATAGTACACTTGTATATGCGGTCGGGCGCGAGCGGAATTCAGGTCTCTTGCTGGTTGCTGCCGGTGCAGTCCAGTGGTGGCTCCCGAGGCTGATGCCTCGGAGTACCTGGCTTCAGCAGACGTGCGCTCAGTACGCGTGAATAGTGTAGTCAATGAGTTATAAGTGCTAGTCGCTATGGTACTATGCACTCAGGCATGTCGCTTGGCGTTTGTCGCTATAACTTTGGGAGTGTCTCCATGAATGAGTTATTAAGTGCTAGTCGCTATGGTACTATGCACTCAGGCGGGTCGCTTGGCGTTTGTCGCTATAACTTTGGGAGTGTCTCCATGAATGAGTTATTAAGGCGCCACCAGTTCACGTAAAAATTTCATGCGAGGGGGTGAAGCACGCGCATAGCCCCCCGCTGCTGCGGGGCGGGAGGGATGCTACGGCACTCGTTGATGCCACGCGCGTGCAGATTCTTGTTATTATTTTCGCTTCGGTGTGCACACAGTGTAAAAATAGTAGTAGTGCAACTTAAATTTTATGGTAATTCATTTTTTTTGGGCATAGGAAGTGGTTGATGGGTAAGTTAAATAAATACAGTAATAACTTATGAAATGAAATGAATTTTATTCAACACTTGGGTATTAACATACACTTGTACTTGTCAAGCTCACAATGCAGTACATAAACATAGAGGATAGTATAAAAGTTACAAATAAATATATTCATTAGTCCGCCCGTGCGGTTTGTTGTATCACATATATATTCTTAAATAAATAACAAGTTACTAATCTTTTATTTTGATATTTAGTTCTACCATATTAAAATAAAAGAATGGAAGACTAAAGCAAAAAGACGAAATTCTAAATGAGGGGATTACCGATCATGCGTTAATGGGCCAAAGCGATCCTCGCCGCTGTGGAACCTACCCTAGCTAGCTTGCGGCTTTCTCTAGCTATCTAGGTGGACGACCCGGAGAAGAAAGCCACAAAGAAACTCCGGACTTGCTTCTTTCGTCTTCTTTTGCTTTCAGTTTACGATTTTTTTAATGTCATTATTATTTTACTTACATTGTGATTGGTTGTTATGTAGGCTAATGCACGCACAGAACCGTTGTCATCCAGTGAATCATAATAAAATAAATAAGCAATACCATTCAATTTCACTCAAGCACTTAGAATATCCACTTGCTAGACGAAAAAACGGTGGGTGCATCCGCAAACATTTACAAAATTAACAAGTCACACGAAGTCAGCGAAAAACACAGCGAAAAAAATATGAGTGCCCCAACAGCATTTCGATCAGTTACCGCAAGCAGCACCCGTTCACGAGTATGACGTGTGGGCCAGCCATCGCCTCCTTCGCCAAATTAGAGGGAAGGAAACGACCCGACCCACAACGTACACACCCACAATATATTTTATATCTATTAAATGGTATAACCTCTTTCAGGTTTTGCATACGCTTCATTTAATTTACAATGTTTGCAATTTTTTTAACATTATACAACTGATCTAATATGTAATGTTAATTTAAGATTAACAATTACAAATAACCTAAGGGCTGCAACTTTCGAACGGCAAGACCAATTTTCATGAAATGTCCTTCCCAATTAAACTAACTATCAGATGAAATAAATGCATTTTAAACGGTAGATCCCTTTAGAAGCTGCGATGTCCCAGACAGGCACACAGAATACACGTTAAACTTATGACACCTTGTTTTGTGTCAGGAGTTAAAAAATAGGTGGAAAATAAGTAAGTGATACAATCGTTTTACCGATCAATAATTTTTAAAACAGTAACTAATAGATAGGTGTGGTAAGTTTAAAGTGTGTATCTGAGTGTATGTCTGTGGCGTCGTAGCTCCTTAACGGATTTTTTAAAAAGTTAGTATTAAAAAAATATGTTTGAAATTCATAATTATTTAAAAATCTGCGAAATTAAGAACCGTTATCTCTTCTTCATCGTGTATTCTGATACCTGCACTGAAAGAGACATCCTTATTGCATGCTATATTATTTACGTCTTCCGTAATCCATAGTACATTATTAGACTGGTTGTTCTCCTTGTCTGTTTCATCGTCCCTAAATGGTTATTCCCTACTATAGCGTGAGTCAACCAGCTCAACAAGAATTTGATTTTTGTAAAAATAACCAGCTATTGCTCCATCTTATTTTTCCAAAACTGTTCGTCTTTATTTATTTTAATGACTTTTAATGGTGTTTTCTCACTTTCCCATATACCTAAACTACACTTTTCTCTGCCACTAATATTCAACTGAACTTGGGTTTGAAAATACCAATTACTGTTTAGATTTTTTGAAACGAAGTTCCTTATCGCGCGTTGTGAAAGGGGGCTAGACGGAAAAAATTCTCATGAAAAATTGTTCACGACACATTTTTCAGATGTGCGGCGTGTGCATGTTTCTCTGACCACGTGTGCTAAGCGGTCACTGTAGCCTATAGACGCTTCTAACAAACAAGTATACGGACCACGTGATGCTAAGCGGTCACCGTAGCCTATGGACGCTTCTAACAAACAAGTATACGGACCACGTGATGCTAAGCGGTCACCGTAGCCTATGGTCGCTTCTAACAAACAAGTATATGAACAACGTGATGCTAAGCGGTCACCGTAGCCTTTGGTCGCTTCTAACAAACAAGTATATGGACCACGTGATGCTAAGCGGTCACCGTAGCCTTTGGTCGCTTCTAACAAACAAGTATATGGACGACGTGATGCTTAGCGGTCACCGTAGCCTATGGTCGCTTCCAACAAACAAGTATACGGACCACGTGATGTAAAGCTGTCACCGTAGCCTATGGTCGGTTCTATCAAACAATATGGACCACGTGATGTTAAGCGGTCGCCGTAGCCTAACGGTCGGTTCTATCAAACAATAAAATTTTATTACAATTCCTTCACTAATTAATCGAAAGGAACTTCGTTCCATCCGGGTGTCCCTTGACACCTCTCAAGTTTTTATTGTATTTATAAATTTGTATTATTTGTTTTTATAGCTCCATCCATGCCAACTTTGGAAGGAGCTACTGGACATTTTATTTCAACCAATGTGTCATCACCTACTATTCCATCTGGACTTGCCCCAAGGAATGGATATACTTTATGAATAAATAGGCCCCAAGACTCAATTTTTATAATTTCTTTTTTAGCCAACTGCACTAGTGCAATTTTTTTCATGTGATACTGAAGCCACGTTAGAAATATTCTTTTTGTACAAAATATCTTTACTAAATTTCCAGGACCTTTTTACTTTTAATACCCCTTCCAAAATTTGAAGCGGTGAGTAAATTTTTCCTCAGCTCTAACCATTCACAGCTGTCTCTCTGTAAAACTGTCTCTCCACCGCCTTTCTGTCTACTACAAGACCTTCTAAATTTTCTAAAAACATTCAATTTATCCACCATGTATTGTTACCAAACAAGCTAGACCAACGATTCCGTCAAATGTTCTACTGTTCAATCCTATACACTATGTACTGTCGGCCACCTACTAGCGCAGACTTCACTATTATGGACTTTATTACTAAAGAGTTTAAGTGCTATTAGAGAAAAATATTATCGGTCATTTCGTTGACGTGTTTGACGTTTCCTTGTCCCAATTTAACTAAGTGATCTATGACGTTTATTTACCATTTTCACGAAAACAATTACTTCTAAAAATATAAAAAACAGTTCACAAAAAATCTTAAAACCTACCTAATACTACAAAAAAATTATAGCTACTTTGAATAAAGTAATTTCTGTCTTATATTTATTGAAATTTTTATTAAGTTGTTCGGCGATCAGAGCGACACAGAAACCACGTCCCGGGGCAGCGTCTGAACGCGAACTGGAAGTACAAGTCGTTCCGACATTTGTTCTTGTCACTCGGTTAATAAGGTCGAACTTTGCGTAACGAAGGGCGGTCGTCTGTAAATGCAGACGCTGAATCAATTTATATTTAAGGTTTTTATTTAATTTTGTAAAAATAAAGAGCAATATTATAAAATAAACGGTCTATTCTTTTAGACACTATTTAAGGTACACACTTCTTAAAAAAAATATGCTGTTGTCGCTTAAAATATGGAGAAATAGAAGCTGAAAATTTTTAATCTTAGGTCACTTCACATTTTTTTTTTGCTTTAGACCTTTGTTGTTTTGGAAATCTACTCGGTTCATTATTTTATTTAGGTTCATTATTTTATTTATTTCTTAGTTTGGTATCTATTTCGAGACGTGAGATTCGTAAGAAGAAAAAGGGGCTTCTTACTGAGTTTTCAACTACGACGTCGCCTTAAGTGCTAGTCGCTATGGTACTATGCACTCAGGCGGGTCGCTTGGCGTTTGTCGCTCTAACTTGGCGTTTGTCGCTGTAACTTGGCGTTTTTCGCTATAACTTTGCGTTCGTCACAATACTTGGCGTTTGTCGCTATAACTTGTTCAATTATGAGTATGATAGAAGTTTATAAGAGATTTTTGCATACATTAGATAGCGAAGTGTTTTGAGTGTATTTATCTTTGCTACGAGAGTGATTGTTTGTTTCAGTGCCTTGAGTGCGTGACGGATGATTGAATAGGTAACTTTGTGCAGTTGCCATGATAATTAACTGTTTGTGTTTTATACAGATGATGATTCTGATGACGGCGAGCTCTCTATTGCAGTAGGAACTGGCGATCATAGCTTCGCCGTATCTCCTGGTGCTGCTGAAGAAGCGCGGTCGTGGTCGACGCGTAGTCAGGGGAGGCCGTGTGAGGAATTTTCAAGATCGGTGAGGTGTCACGTGGGACTTTGCCTATATATATAGCGAGTCGACCGGTGGCTCTCTGGAGTCTCGTTTGGACAGCCGACGCGCACGGACACGTTCGTGCGCTCCTGCCTTACCCGACTATTTCCGACTATACGTGCTCGTGTACGTTCGTCAGTTGAGATAAATCGATCGTCAGATTGGTTGAATCTCGGCAAACCTTCACACTATTAATTGGTGTAGTGGCGTCTTTTTCAAGACAGCGCTACCCCAATATAGTGTGTGTTTCTTTGTACTTTCGTGCCCCTTCAGGGAAAATCCACTTTTCTAGTGGTACTTGGTGGAAACGTAACCGTGCCAACTAAGCCAAGTTAGTGTAGCCCTAAGCACTAGGCCTTGCTCCTTCAGAGCAACGCCAGTTAATTGGAAGCGGTTTGGAATCATTGGCCTTGGGGGCTACCCTAGTCAACTCCAAATCGGAATCCCACCTCCTTACCCTACCTTCCCATTCTCTCTTGTTGTTTGGGTGCTGACGGCTTCGGCCCATATCGCCCTCTGCATTAGAGCTGCTAGGAACCCTTTCGCACAATAAGACTGGCGAGAGGGATACAAGCTTAGGGCTCACCATAGGTACACATACCTCCTCGTCTAACCCGGCGAGGAGGGTGATACACACACCAACACACCCTCGGGCCCGTCCAACCCGAGGTGATAGTTGTTAGGGACATTCTATTGTTAGAGCGACCGCCGAGAAGTTTCTTGTTAGTTCTTCTTCTCGGAACGCTCCGGGAGCGAACTAACGTAATTATTCGGTAGTTGTTAGGCTTTTAAAACCATCACAAGATGGCCGCCCCCGTACCCGCCTCCATGGTAGACATTACCAAGGATCCCCGCTTCGTTGAAGCGCTCTTCAAGCTCCTCAAGTCCGACCCAGTTGGCTGGGTAAACTTGATGGAGACCGTCAAGACAAAGCTCATGCTTGACGATTCCCCTTGCTCCGGCGCATCTGCGCAGGAGAATCTTAGTCTCTCCGTCCCCTCCTCTTCTGCCCCGTTCACCCAGACGGACAGGCAGTCGCCACTCCCCCGTAACCGTACCACCTCTCCATCTCAGCCTCTAGCCACAGAGGAAGAGATGGACGTCGTACCGATTGACAGCGACGACGACGCTCACAACGAGTGGACAACCGTCAGGCGCGGGAAAGCTGATAAGCGGACCCGCGGCGACAAGTCGTCGTCGTCCTCGTCTGGCAGCTCTTCCGGCTCTGATTCTGAGGCTTCGACTCAGGAGAAGAGCAAGAAGAGCGCCAAGACGAAGAAGTTGCGCACGGAGAGACCCTCCGCCACCAACTCTGTCCCCTCTTCCCCCACTACAAGCGCCCCCGCCTCACAGGCAAAGGCCAAACCCTCTGGCTTCACGGCCAAGACCACTAAGCCCCCACCTATCATGCTACTCAGCATCGATAAGTGGGAAGACTTGTCCACGACGTTAAAGTCCAAAGGTGTAGTCGCACTCAGCACTACATACATCCTCAAGGAGCAGATGTACAAAATACAGCTGCAGACCTCCACTGAATACAGGACAACGACGGCTCTCTTCGATGCACGTAAGGTAGACTACTACACTTACGGCACCGCTGAGGACAAAACACTCCGCGTGGTTATCCGCCGAGTGTGCCGTTACCTTCCCATCGACTCCATCAAGGAGGACCTAACCACCCAAGGGTACCCCGTGAGAGAGGTGCATCGGATGCGCCGATCAAACGGTGGCGAGCCCTTCGATATGGTGCTGGTCCACCTTGACGACTCGAAGGAAGGACAGAAAATCCTGACTGTCCTTAAAACAGTTTGCGGCGTCGGCGGCATCGTCGTCGAGCCGCCGCGGCGAGGGACCGTACAGGGGCAGTGCCACAACTGCCAACTGTACGGGCACTCGTCTAAGAACTGCCACGTCGCCCCGAGGTGTGTTAAATGCCTGACCCCAGGTCATCACACCTCCGAATGCTCAAGACCTAAGGATCGTAGCGAATGCTCCGAGCCACCCGGTTGTGTCAACTGCCAGTCCTTGGGACACCCTGCGAACTATCGCGGCTGTCCCAAGGCACCGGCGAGGAGACCCGCCAGGAGGCCTCGCAGCAAGCGCAACGCTCGCAAGCCTCAGGCGCAGACTAGCTCCGCCAAGCCCCAAGCAAGCCCTCCCCCGCTAATGTCCTTGGATGTCCAACAGACATCCCTGCGACCAGCAAGACCACACTGGCCTCTGCCAGATTACGTCCCCTCGACCGCACCCAAGGCTGCGGGTGAGGCGGTCGCCCCTAAGGCTGTGCCAGTCCCAGCTAAAGAGGCGTCCCCCAAACCCTCAACCAGCGCGACCCCTCCCGCCCCAGTCAAATCGGGCTGGGCTTACAACCCGCTGACCAAGAAGTCACAGGCTCCAAAGGCCCCGGCCAAAGGAGCCCAGACTCCAAAGTCATCAGCCCCAGCGCCCAAAACCCGGGCGCCCCAAGCGAATAGCAAAGGGCGCGCCTCAGGCTTTGCCGAGCGCATCATGACTCAGGGCTGGGAGTTGCTCGATCAGTTTGAGGACCTCACCCAGAGGGCCGAAGCTGATCCGACCAACATCCAGTTGGCCATCGACGCGGCACGCGTATACCGCCGCTTTATTAAATCAATACAACCGTAATGGCTGTACACCCGTTGATGACTCCCCAATTCACTTGCAGGCTAAAACCCAGATCTTTAAAGATCGGGTTTTACAATGCAGACGGATTAGCGAGACAACGCGATGAGGTCGCAGAATTCCTCTGCGATCATCAAATTGATCTCTTCCTCGTTCAAGAGACATTCCTCAAACCGAGCAAACGGAGAAGTCCTACAGTTGCCAACTATCGTATAGTTCGCAACGATAGGACTCACTCCGCCAAAGGGGGCACGCTGATTTACTTTAAGAAATCACTGCATTGCGTACCTTTGGACCCTCCCGTGCTGAAGAACATTGAGGTCTCTGTCTGTCGAATAGGCATGACAGGCCATAAGCCAATCACGATAGTCTCGGCCTACCTCCCCCCAGACAAGGAGATACTACTTAGCGATCTCCAAGCACTGTATGACTTAGATGGCTCTGTCATAGTGGCAGGCGATCTAAACTCCAAGCATGAGCAATGGAGCTGCCGTACGAGCAACTCGAACGGCCGCGCACTTGCTAATCACTTGGCAATCATACCGTTCGACCCTATAGTCCCTCTCGAACCGACCCACTTCCCCAGAATTGACAGTCACCGACCCGACATACTCGACATAGCACTCCTTAAGAATACAAACCTACGTTTGGCTTCTGTAGAAGTGCTACACGAGTTAGACTCCGACCATAGACCGGTCATCCTTAGTCTTGCCTCCCGCACAAGCCACTCTGGCGCGGATAGCAACCTACCACCCAGATATGTTACCGACTGGCAGAAACTTGAGGGCAAACTCAAGTCAGCCACGTCGGAGCACTTAGATTCGATTCCATCCCTCATAGAGACCCCCGAGCAAACGCATGCAGCCATCGGCTCTTTCACGACTCACATCCAAATCCAAATGAACGAATGTTCCCGGGAGGTCCCAGCGGCTGACGCGTTCAGACGGTGGAAGCTCCCGGAGGATTTGCGTGAGTTAGTGACTGAGAAGAACGCGGCCATCAGAGCCTTCGACTCCTATAACACCTTGGAAAACCGCACTCGAATGCGTGAACTACAGCGTACTGTACGTGAACGCATGACCGAGAGGCGGGATTCCGGGTGGGATAGGACGTTAGCCGAGATTCAACCCTCGCGGAAGGCCTTTTGGAATCTCTGCAAGCGACTCAAGACAGATACCGACTGGACCATCCCCCCGCTGACGCGTCCGAATCAACGCCCCGCGTTCGATGACGACGAAAAAGCCGAATGCATGGCCGACAATCTAGAGACCCAATGTTCTCCCAGCACCCTACCAGTAGACCCGGAGCACCTCAATGAGGTCGACTCTGAGGTAGAACGTAGGCTCGCCATACCACTCCCTCCGACCCCAACTGCCCCCTCCCGGGAGGATGCAGACGTCGACGACGACGATCCCCTGAGGCCAGTGACCATCGAAGAGGTTAAAACTCTGATCAGGGACCTCCGCCCTCGCAAAGCCCCCGGGTACGACGGAATCACCAATCGCGTTTTCAAGCAACTTCCGTTGCTTCTACTTAGCCTGATGGTCGCGATTTTCAACGCGGCCTTTTCCAACAACATCTTTCCACACCAGTGGAAACAGGCAAACGTGATTGGCATCCCGAAACCCGGAAAACCCAAATCCGATCCGGCGAACTACCGCCCCATTAGCCTCCTCTGCGCCATGGGGAAACTCTACGAGCGCATCATTCACGCCCGTTTGTCGTCTTACATCCACGCAAACGATATCCTCCCTGACGAGCAGTTTGGCTTTCGAGCCAGACACTCCAGCGTTCACCAGGTGCATCGCATTGTCGAACACATCCTAGTGAAAGCTGCCCGTCAAAGAGCCCACACAGGAGCACTGTTCTTCGACGTGGCCAAAGCGTTCGATAAGGTCTGGCACAACGGCTTATTATATAAGCTGTTCAAACTCAAAGTGCCCGACCGTCTCGTGCACATCTTACGAGACTTCCTTACGGACCGAACGTTTAGCTACCGCGTCGAGGGAAATTACTCCTCCCTCAGACCGATACGCGCAGGAGTTCCCCAAGGCTCAGTCCTTGCCCCGCTCCTGTTCTCGCTGTACACCAGCGACATCCCCAGACCCGATAAGGCTCATCTAGCCCTCTTCGCTGACGACACAGCTCTCTACTACTCCAGTAGGAGCACGTCAGTCATCCACCGAGAACTCCAATCCTCAGCCGACGCCCTCGGCGAATGGTTCAGGAAATGGAGGATCGAAGTCAATCCCACCAAGAGCGCAGCCGTGCTCTTCTCTAGGATAGACCCCGCCCCCACCGCCGATCCCGTCCGAATGTTTGGTGAACCGATCCCCTGGGAGAAGAAAACCAAATATTTGGGAGTGATCCTCGATCGGAAGTTAAACTTCAAGGACCATCTGAGATATGCTCGTAACCGTGCCTCATTTGCCCTTTATCGATTACACGGCCTCCTGAATGCACGCAGTAAAATGTCCCTTGAAAACAAGGTGAGAATTTACAAGACGTGCATTCGACCCATGATGACCTATGCGAGCCCGGTCTTCGCGCACGCCAAGGATCGATTCATCCACCTCCTCCAGGTAGTCCAGAACAAGTTTATGCGACGAGCCGCGGGCGCACCTTGGTTCGTCCGTAACAAAAGCCTCCATGCTGATCTCCAATTGCCTACCATCAGGCAATGGATGAAGCAAGCGTCCAAAAGGTACTTTGACTCTGCCACTCACCATCCAAGCAAATTGGTGGTACAGGCGGTCAAATACACTCCTTCCCGACTCTCACGTAAACACCGTCGTCCGAAGAACGTCATAGACGAATCGGACGACGAGATCACCGTTTACTTAAACCAAATCAAATCGATTAGAGACTCTCGCAACACTGCACAACCGATATTTCGTACTCGCCGGATGCGAGTACGACCGCGAACGCGTCGCGACCACCAGCGTCCTCCATGACCCTTAGTTTGCATATCGTACCGATAAAAAGCCCCCCTCAACGCGGACGGGGGGCCGCGTCATGTCATTAACGTAGAGCGAAAGTTGCACTAAACTCCCTAAAAACCACGATCTTGCCCTCTCCCCGTCAGTATCCGCCCAGAGCCGAGGTTCGAACCCCACAGGGGGTGCCCTCCGGCGCGGGTACTTAGTTTGTAGTCAATATTTGCTAGGCCGGTTAGAGCCCACGCTCACCCCTACTGCCCGGTGAAGCAGTAAAAGCCGTAAGGCTAACTGCACGCGTCATGTTAAAAAAAAAAAAAAAAAAAAAAAAAAAAAAAAAAAAAAAAAAAAAAGGTGGCTCTCTCTCTTTTGGAACCAGACATCGACGCTGAGCGGAAGCTCTGCCGATTCACGTATCGATTAATCTTGAGTGTAATGTGCAGTGGTTACTGTGTTTGTCGTTATAAGTGATTTGTGATAAGAAAATTGTTGTCGATTTCTAAATTATTTATTCTGTAGGGTGAATAAACTCTTAAATTCATTAAAATCCTTTTAAGTCCTAAAAATATAACTAATAAGATAATAAATATAACTAAAACCCACGATCTGCGGCGTGAAAGGCAAGCAATTACCAACCACGCCAAACCAGCCCATTGCACTAATTAATTAATAATAATATCCTGGGACATTATTCACACACGGCCCTGCGATCCCAAACTAAGCAGAGCTTGTACTATGGAAACCAGATAACTGATATACTACTTTTCTTTTGTAAAGACATACTTATATAGATAATAACACCCAGACTCAGGACAAACAGACATGTTAATGCACACAAATATCTGTCCTGGGTGGGAATTGAACCCACGACCTCATAATTAACTAATTTATTTTGAATACTATTAATATATATATAAATAAACTTTATTTTTATTACCTACTCCTTACTAAATGTGAATACATACTAGAATAATATAATACGTAAACTAATGCATGCAGATAAACCAGTAATAAAAGAAAAATTAGTATTAAATAAATGATACATTTATATTTGTTTAACAAAAATAATTTCAAAACCCTAAAACGGTTAATACTTTACAGCTGTCTCATTGGCGGTGGAATGTTATTCCAAATCTTAGACGCTGAGTATTTGAAACTGCCACGAAATGAAGCTGTTTTGTGTGGAGGTGTTAAAACCTATTTTCTAATTATTAATCAAAAATAAGGTAAGATAAGATAAATACACTTTATTGTACACCATTATTCATAAAAGTTACAAGATCTCAAATAAAATAATTATATAAAAGGTACAATAGGCGGTCTTATCGCTTAAAGCGATCTGTTCCAGACAACCTTTAGTTGGACTATATTGTATGGAATTAGGAGTAGGGGTAGTGTATGGTGTAAAAATATAGAATATGATTAAGTACTTAAGACTAATAGTGTCATCTACTTAATAGTAGTACTACCACTAATTACTTACATAATATATTACTTATACTATTTATTTGTATACAATACATAGAAAAATAGTAATAATAAAAAATATATACATATATAAATAGATATAGACATAGATATATTATATAGATAGATATAGATAAAAATAAATATAATAAATATTAATATTCTGTTATGATGAAAATATCAACTATATCTAGCAGGGTTATATGATGGACAAGAAAAAAAGGAACATTTATTGCAACTGTGACAGATAATGTTTTGTCACAAGATTTTTAAACGTAGATAAAGATTGAGCGCGTCTTATCGATACTGGTAACGCATTCCAGAGACGAGCAGCTACAACAGTAAATGACTTGCTGAAGAAATTGGTGGAATGCGTTGGTAAGGTTAGTTGCAGGTTTTCTGATGATCTCAGTGACTGGGCATGCGTGTCATTGAGGAACTTGAAACGTTCTTTGAGATAATAGGGTGTTGAGGGATTAAAGAGAATATTGTACAAGAGAGATAAGATATGTGCATTCCGACGAAGACGAATAGGAAGCCACTTGAGTTTAGTACGAAATTCTGAAACATGGTCATATTTGCGAAGACCAAATATGAACCTAATACATAAATTTTGGAGACGCTCAAGTTTGTCAAGTTGTTCCTGGGTTAAATCGAGATAGCTGGCGTCAGCGTAATCGAGAATAGGAAGAAGGAGAGATTGTGCAAGCGCAATTTTCGTGGTAATAGGCAGGAAATTACGAAGCTTTCGCAAAGATCCAGCAGAAGCAAAGATTTTACGGCTGACTTCCTGTACTTGCGGAGCCCATGAGAGTTCTGTGTCTATTAAGATTCCCAAATTTCTAACATTTTGAGCCAATGGAATTACAGTATTATTCAAAGTAATATCGGGAATTTGTGACCAATCTACTTTAGTTCGCATCCTAGTACTACCGATAACAATTGCTTGTGATTTGGCTGGGTTCACAATAAGCCCATAGCTATCACTCCAGGAGGAAATATGTATAAGATCTCTGTTTATGAGACGAATAGCTTCAGGCAGGTTATTGGGAGTTGCTTGACTGTAGATCTGGAGATCATCTGCATAAAGGTGGTATACTATACATGGATATTGCAAATAAAAGAGGAGATAAAACGCCACCCTGCGGCACGCCTACAGATGTATTACACCAGGAAGAGTAAGAGTCTTCGATGTGAATCCGTTGACGTCGGCCAAACAGGTAACTGTGAAACCAATCAATTACCGTTGGAGATATGTTAAGAGAGCGTAATATGGCTAGCAATACATCGTAGTCGATGGTGTTAAAAGCATTACTGAAATCTAACAAACAGAGGACTGAGAGTTTGCCATTTTCCATGCCAGATCTCACTTCATCAGTAATGTGAACTAGCGCTGAAGTCGTACTATGACCCGGCCGGAAACCTGATTGGAAGGGATTCAGGAGAGAATTTTTACAAAGGAAGGAATTGAGTTGGTTATGGATAAGGCGTTCAAGGGCTTTTGAGAGGAAGGGTAGTATGGATATCGGACGGTACTCAGAAAAGGATTGAGGATTGGATTTTTTTGGCAGCGGAGTGATTTGTGAATCTTTCCATTGTGATGGATAAGAGCCACTGGAAACGGAATAATTAAAAATGTGATTAATAACGGAAGGATTTCATCTAATATAGGAAGGATCATATTACGACTAACACAATCACTACCAACCGCGTTAGAAGTGATTGATTGAATACTCTTCTTAACATCACAATCGGTAAACTGACTAAAGAAAAACGGTGAATGATCAGGAGTTGGAAGCAGAGATAGATTTCTTATAGTATTTAATTTAACTGACTTATTCATATCAGACGACGATGAGAAATGCTGATTCAATAAATCAAAATTTAAGTCTTTTGGAATAGTTTCTTGACGAGATTTTCCAACTCCCAGTGATCTAAAGCACTGGCATGTTATAAAATCTTATATTCAAATTATTATATTTTATACACTCCTGTCACTACATGTCTTGTCATGGTACAATGAATAAAATGAACATCTTCTCCTGAATTTCCTAAGCTTTTATTTATCAGCTTCCAATACTGTTACCCTGTCTGGACGTCGAGTTCCAGAGGAGGGATGGTCAGTGGCTGCGTGCATCGTCTAGCTTCATACTGTCGGTGATTTATATTTACCCCAGCTACTTTTGAGTATAGATAGGAAGGATTTTTGGTAGTGACCACACAAGGTTTAACTTTCGGCGTAGTTTCATTTTGAGTGCATTATGCTCACTCAAGTAGGTACGGTGTAACATAGCTCCTGGGTGGTATGTTGAAACAAAATCTAGCACATGCATTCTGAACCCTCTGTAGCAGCTTCTCTGTACGAGCTAGCAATCTAGGACCATAAACAGCATCGCAATAATTTAATTTAGATAAAACAACCGACTCTACTAATTGTATACGTACCTGCTGACTTAAAAAGGGACGCATTTTTTATACACTTGGCGTCAAAAAAATCGCCCCTCTGCAAAAATCACTTTCTAATGGCATTAACTCTTGATGTGTTTATGTAACCACACCAATTATACTTTTATTTAAAAGATTATTAAATTGTCTTAATAAAAAACATTACTTTTAATTAATAAACCTAATTTAATGGCTCAAATAAAGTGTAACAAAAGTTCATTGCAATTTTTGCTCCTGCAAGAGTCACTACTTGCGTTACCTTTGTAAGGTGTAAAAGGGTTAACACGGGGTGAATTTAGATCATTCACTATTTAACTGCTGAAGAAGACACGCCTACAGATTTTCCAGAAGAAAAACCACCCCCAAGATGGATACCACTGCTGATGAAGCCTTCCAAGTGGTTGCTCTACTGCAATCAGGGACGCGGCAGTGTAATGTCGCCCGGTAACTCAACTTGAGCCGCCATTCGGTTCGAAGAGTGTACCAACGCTTCATAGAGACTGGTGGCTACGTCCGAAGATATGGATCTGGTAGAAGTCGCTGCACATCGGAAAGAGACGACCGGTTCATTGTGTCGAACTCTTTGAGAAATCGTTTCTCCAATGCTGTTGAGCTACAGCAACAGCTCCAGGCAGTTCGCAGACGCACTGTTAGCGTCTCTACCGTTAGAATAAGACTCAAGGAGAAGAAGATAGCAGCCCACAAAGCTGCTACGGGCCCAAAGTTGACTGCAGCGCATCGGCGAGCTCGTTTACAGTTTGTTCGTGAACACGTCGATTGGACCCTTGAGCAGTGTGAAGCTGTTCTCTTTTCAGACGAGACGAGAGTGTGTTTTTTCTGCAATGATCGGCGCAGAAGAGTGTACAGGAGGCAGGGTGAACGTTTCATTCAAGCCTGCATCCAGGAAACAGTGGAATATGGTGGTGGATCCTGCATGTTCTGGGGTAGCATGTCAGCTGTCGGCAAAACCGAACTTGTCTGCGTCTCCCGGTCTGGAGGTGCTCGCTGCAAGGGTCACTGACTGCTCGGCGCTATGTCACGGAGATTGTGGAAGCTCATGTGGTACCATTTGCCCATTCTTTTGGTGAGGGGTTCACATTAATGCACGATAACGCTCGCGCTCACACCGCAGCTATCGTGAGCGACTTCTTGCAGAGGTCCCAAATCTCTGTGATGCATTGGCCAGCGAGAAGTCCAGACCTGAATCCGATAGAGCACCTCTGGGACCATCTTAAGCACAAGGTTCGATCACGGGATCCCGCTCCATCGACTCTTCAAGAGCTCCAAGACGCGGTGATTGAAGAATGGGATTTTATCCCTCAAGAAGACCTCCTGTAGTTAGTGAGGTCTATGAGGGACCGTATGGAAGCCGTCATCAGGGCAATGGGAGGTAACACTAGATTATAAGTTAATTTAAAGGTACTTTTTGTTAATGGTTTTTATAAATTATGAGTTGTTAATTAGGTCCTAATTAAGGATATTAATTTATTCTGTTAATTTTCATGTTTTTCTTCTAATAATAATTAAACAAATGTTAAATTTAATTGTTTTTTTTTAATACTCCTTTTTATTACCTTTCTAATGATACCCAACAGAAGGCTTGTAGAAGATTTTTAAAAGGCGCGATTTTTTGACGCCGAGTGTATATTATTTTAAGCCGATAAAAGCAGTTTTGTACACAGCTTGCGATGTGGTTTTCAAATCTAAGGCTGATTTCAGAGTCGCGCCGGCGAGCGGCGCTGTCCAAACGCGCGCGCTTACAATTACACTAGATAGTAATTGCGTTTCAGTCACGCAGTTCAAACGCGCCCCGTGTGAGACGCGCGCCGTCGGCCAGCGCTGCCCGAGCTCCTCTAGCGTTTCAGAGTGACGCGTCTCGCACGCGGCTGTTGAGACGCGCTGACCGCCGGCGCGTGCCGCGCGCTTCACTCTGAAATCACCCTAAGAGACTGGTCCATTAACAACCAAAATTACCAAACCAAAATTACGAGCTTCTCTCACACGTTCTACGTTTACTCCTAAAAGATTTACGGCCATTGGACCTACAGATGCCTTTTTTAATTTAACTAACTGGTTGTCAGTGCCAAAAATAATATACTTGGTTTTGGAGGCATTGAGGACGAGAGAGTTATCATAAGACCACTTTACAATTCTACTCAGATCTTCATCAATAGCAATTTCATGGTCTTGTGGCTTAAAATGTACCTACGTATATTTGTGTATCATCAGCATATATGTGGTAATGGCAGTTTTCTATAACTTTCACTATGTCAGCGCTATACAAATTAAACAGTGGCCATAAAATCGACCCTTGAGGCACTCCCTTACATACCGACGCAACATTTGAAACCAGAACGGATCCATCTGAGCCACGTGTCTCAACATATTGTGCACGTTGATCTAAATAACTGCTAAACCACCTTACAGTCTGTATACTGAAGCCGTAGTACGACATTTTAGACAAAAGTAAATTTATGCCATCAAAGGCTTTGGAAAAGTCAAGTAAAACTAGTAGAGTCACATACCATTATCTTGCGCAGCTAGAATATCATCTGTAACATTTAATAGAGCACTTGTAGTGCTGTGACCTTTTCTAAAACCGGACTGAATTTTGGGTAGTATATCACTATGCTCTATAAACTTAGATAGTTGAATGTTGACTGCTTTTTCCAGTACCTTTGACAAGTAAGGAAGAATGCTAATTGGCCTTAGGTCATTTACATCAACTGGGTTTGGTTTTTTGGGAAAGGGGCGCACACAAGCAATCTTCCATACGTCAGGGAAGGTTGATGTATGGAAGATTACTTGTGTATCCCAAAAAGCCAAACCCAGTTGAGAATATAAAAATGGCGGGCTGTCAATTTAAAAACGATTGGCCGTCAGAGAATAAATAAGTCTTCTTCATGTGTCTTCTTTTTTTTTTTTTGATAAGGCAGGGCGAATGCTAATGCATGCCACCCGCAAAAAGTGTCTGCGGGTGGGTATGTCGGACTCGCACCGACTAAACCTAACCTGCCGTGGACTTCTTCTGGCGCCTGATAGGGGGAGCCCCGGGAACGCGGGTATGCTGCTCCGGTTATCCTAAAAAGTCAAACCCAGTTGAGAATATAAAAATGGCGGGCTGTCAATTTAAAAACGATTGGCCGTCAGAGAATAAATAAGTCTTCTTCATGTGTCTTCTTTTTTTTTTTTTGATAAGGCAGGGCGAATGCTAATGCATGCCACCCGCAAAAAGTGTCTGCGGGTGGGTATGTCGGACTCGCACCGACTAAACCTAACCTGCCGTGGACTTCTTCTGGCGCCTGATAGGGGGAGCCCCGGGAACGCGGGTATGCTGCTCCGGTTATCCTAAAAAGTCAAACCCAGTTGAGAATATAAAAATGGCGGGCTGTCAATTTAAAAACGATTGGCCGTCAGAGAATAAATAAGTCTTCTTCATGTGTCTTCTTTTTTTTTTTTTGATAAGGCAGGGCGAATGCTAATGCATGCCACCCGCAAAAAGTGTCTGCGGGTGGGTATGTCGGACTCGCACCGACTAAACCTAACCTGCCGTGGACTTCTTCTGGCGCCTGATAGGGGGAGCCCCGGGAACGCGGGTATGCTGCTCCGGTTATCCTAAAAAGTCAAACCCAGTTGAGAATATAAAAATGGCGGGCTGTCAATTTAAAAACGATTGGCCGTCAGAGAATAAATAAGTCTTCTTCATGTGTCTAAGGTTCCAAATAAGGTAAATCACCTATTAAATAAGCGATTTATGTCAGGTAAGACATATTCGTTTTTCCTAAAATAATTGCTTTTATAGATAGGGCTGAGACAGACGCCCTTATGCCATTGGTGAGGCTCCGTTATAATAAAGGTATCTTGGACAAGTATTGTTGCTAGCATTGCAGTTAACAGAAATATTTTTGAAAAAGATGCTTATATGGGGGGAACTTTTGTTTAAGATATATTTGTACTTGAGGGAACTCGTAAAGAGCATATCTAAATGATTTACTTTTAAAAGCGCGTCATATCAAATAATAAATACAAGCAAATTTCGTGAACAACAATATTTATTCTGTCTAAACACACACGCGACAAGACACACGGCGGCGTCCCTTACGTTAAGTAGATACTTATCTATGGCAAGGCTGAAAACAGAATAAAACTACCATGACATAGTGCTTCGAGCATTTAGACAATGTTTTGAATTAGGTACACTGTGTTACTTATAATAACAGTCATGGGTTCGGAGACAGCTCTGTAGGTACTTATTAGTAGACACTACTTAAATAATAAATAGTCAGAATTTTGTGCATTCACTTTCAACTATAATTTAGTGCTTAACAATGTCTCTCTATAACCTTATAAGATTATTAACAAAATAAGTGATTGAATTTTAATTTAATAAGTATGAATATGAAATCTGAATTTTTACGATATTATTTTGTCATTATACCTATTATTTACTTCCATTACTAATAGAATCCAAGAAAATCATTAAAATCCCAACACTTAGGTCAATTTGAATCAACATGATTTATATTTTTGCTAACGTACGGTACCTACTTTTCAATTGAATTCATTTATTTTTTTTTGAAATAGCTTGGGGCAACTAACGCCCGCCATCTGATATCAAACTAAGTAAAACATGTCGTTTGGCAACCGGACAACAGATATAAGCTGTTGCCGTATAAGCCGCTGGGGCAGAAAGGTTCTCGAGTGGCGACCACGAACCGGAAGACGCAGCGTGGGGAGGCCCCCTACAAGATGGACCGATGATCTAGTGCGAGTGCTGGGTCGATTTCACTTGAATCAAAACTGAAACTGTTCTGCTTTAACATACCGCTTATATACCCCTAAATTGTTCCAAGGTTAAAATATTTCGTGTCTTATTTTTCTTTCTAGTAAATTCGCCTATATTTATTTATTTATTGGCTCACCAACAATTATTGACACTTATTACAGATTACAGGATACAATGTTTATAACCAAGTCTAGTGTAACAATCACTGACAGGTAAGCACCGCATGTATAAATGAAACATACGTCATCATTATAAAAAAGATACAAAAGGAAAAACAAAGAAAACAGACATAACCACATTATTCGGTTATTAAAATTAAAAGGAATTTAAATTAAATTAAACAAACAGATACAACAGAAAATAAATAAATGCACATAACAATTTAAAACTGGTAAAGATACAAAGTTAGTTATTAATGTTATTATAGCGCATTTAGTGTAGTGTAACTTTATGACACTAGTATAATATGACAGATTAGTCGTAATGCTTCTGTCCTTGTCTTCACCTATCTCTTTCTTTTCATTCATAAAACTAGCTCTATCTCTTTCTAATTATTCTGGTAACATCTAATGTCAATTTTTACATTAAGAATTTTGTATGTCCTTTTCATGTGCTATCCTTTTTCTTTTGTTCTGGTATTATCTAGAACATTGTAGCGCTGTTCCAAAAGCCACCAAAAACCCTTAGTGGTACTAGGGTTCGAAGCCCGAACGTGACAATATGTTATTATTGAGAATATATATATATATATAAAATAAAATATTGTTATATAAATATTGTTATATTTATGTCCATTCCAGGCCGTGTTTGTACTGGCCGGTTGCACATCTCCTTATGTGTTAAAGCTTAAGTTGAAATAACATGTGAAAAAGTGTGGTACAGTGCATACAAAAGCGGTCGAGATGCAGTGGAAGATTTGCCGCACTCTGGTCGGCCATCAAAGTCTTCAACTGAAGTTAACATCGCTAAAGTGAAGAAAAATGCTAACTGAAAATCCTCATTCAAGTTGGAAAGAGATAGCCGCTGAACTTTTCTATTTCCTAAGAAATCTTACAACTAGATTACAGGTAAAACAATAAATAGTTCAATAAAGCCAATTACAAGATTCAAACATGAAACCCAGAATAGATCAAACATAAGTGGTAGACTAGTAGAAGAAATATCTCCACTCCATGTCATCCCGCGGGGGGCTTAAAACTCGTCCTGAGGGAAGATATACTAGAGAACGGGCAGCAACATTTTCATGAGTACTATGATCATCTTACTGCGATCGCCTATCCGTCTGCCGAGCTTGGCGATACTAGCAAATTGCCTAAATGATGGCGTCCATTATACCGCGGCCCCCAGCCCCCGACAGACCTACTATTCCCTTAGCCTTGGTTACAGATGTAGTAACGGCGCGGCGTGCCGGGGGTGCTAAAAACCGTGTTGCCAACACCGACGACCTCTGATCGTGAATATTAGGCTGCGTTTCCACTGAGGCGGAGCGGAGCAGAGCGGAGACGAGCTGTGCCTCGATTCACCAATCACACGGCTTGGAATCCACATCAGTGGAGAAATGATGTGGATTTCAAGCCATGTGATTGGTGAAGGCGGCGCAGCTCGTCTCCGCTCCGCCTCAGTGGAAACGCAGCCTTAAGAACACTCGTACACTGCGGACCGACGAAAAAATAACCAAACTGGAGCAAGGACTGAGCAGGTTACATGGGGATATAATAGGATTGTCTGATGTGCGAAGAGCGGGGAGGACACAATAAACCTAAAATCCGGAAAAATGCCTCATTTACGGGAAGCCGGCCAACTGTCCCAAGGTGGTGACGGGTTCATAGTCCACAAGTCCCTCGTGAACAACGTAGAGTAAAATGGAGAATGTGACTAGGGTTGCGTACTAAGTATTCGTTGAAGGTAACACAAGGATAAGCGCCCACTTCGACCCATTCCGAAGAAGGGGTTGAGGTCATGGACATATCTAGAGAAATGACTTCATCTTGTCGACGAGAAGACAAATATTCAATGAGGTCTCTGTAATCAATGTCCTTAAAACCGGGAGCAATCACAGACTGGTCAGAGGTACATTGATTCTTAATGTTAAACTCCCGTTACCATTCAACTTTCAAAACCCCGAACCCTTTCATATTGAACTTCAAAACCGATTCTAATCCCTAGCAGACTACGATGAAGTCTGCGCATACCACGACGGGTTTGTGGGAGCTGTCCATACGGCTGGGTCTAAGTTCTTTGAAACCTGTACAAGTGGAACCAAAAAGTTGTCCAACTCTACCCTACAACCTTATGGAAAAGAGTCGGAAAATTTTTCTTCCGTCTTCAGATGATACTGCCAGATACAGGCGTTTCAATAAAGAGCCTTTGACTCGCGACACTCGTCACCTAAATACAATCAGTATAAAAGAGGCCATCGAGTGGAACAAAGACACTTAAAGGGTTCGCAAGAGTATTGTGTATTGGGCTGAGCCAACTAACGAAGCTAAAGAGTGAGGACGGTAGAATCGCCATGTCATCAAACCTGAGGTGCTATGTAAGATCGATAAGTTCTACGGACAGCTTTACACAACAACAAAACTTCCTTACAATAGTCATGCCGCAGATCCAAGAAGAAGACTATCCCGACATAAAACTGAGGTTATACCGGAGGTCAGCCTATAAGAGATTAGAATGGCTCTCAAACAACTCAAAAACAACAATTCTACGGGGCCTTCAGAGGTTATTTAATACTTTTATACTCTAAGGTCAAACGCTAAAATCACGGCACAGGAGTGTGGTGTTGCTTTTCTTAAAACAGGGTGATAAAACCCAATAAAATAATCATAGACCCATCACACTGTTGAGACATGTTTACAAATTCTTTTCGAGAGTCATCGAATCATCTTACGAGCAGGTTTGACGACTTCCAGCCTCCCGAACAAGCCGGTTTCTGAAAAGGCTTTAGCACCATAGACCACATACATACTACTACTATGAAAAATCCATTGATTCGATCAAAACCTGGGCTGTGCTGAGGGCTCTTCAAAGACGCCAAATTGACTATGGGTCTAAAGAATCAACATGGATAAGACAAAGATCAAATCGAACGACCATTTTGCGCCCGCTCTAGTGAAGGTGAGAGACTGCAATCGAAGCAGTAGACGAAATTATCTATCTAGGATAGACCAGTCAACTAAACAACATCACCGAATTGTGCCCAATCCAACGAAAAAGTGAAAGAACCGTTCAGACCATGAAAAATCTGTATAGATTCAGAAAAGGATTTCTGTTTATCTTTTTGAATTTAAGGGCTACATGCCTCGGCATTCTCCAGCACAAATTCTAATAGGTCGACGTTTAAATACTAGATTACCGACTAGCGCTAAGTAATTGGCTGAAAAAGTAGATAACAAACGCAATTATAAGGCTATCATTTTGAACAGAGACAAAATAAAAAAATATTATCACAGGTCGGCGAAGTTACTTAAACCGTAGACTCCAGGCGATAAGGCACCTGTAATCAATAACGGTGTGAGGAAATCAGTTACAATAGTAGCACATGCACCGCAGCCTCGTTCTTCTATAAGAGCGAGGCGAACGTGCTGCACGCGTGCGACGTGCTCGCGGTCAGTTCGGTGCGCGAGGCTGAGCCGACTGCGCGCGTTACTAACATTTCGTACCCATCGAGCGCTGATAGTGTCACGACACCCACTGTAAGTTTTCTCTCAGGTGTACGTCGCCGTCGGACCAGACTCTGACTGATCGCAGACCGAGGCCTGACACCGTCGGTAGTAGACGTAGTATTAGTCCACGTAAGCCCAGCTGGTAGCTTTAAGGATGATTCATCGTCGCCACACACGGTTCTTATTAAAAGGTCTAAGGAGAAAACCCCACGAATGCTGAAAGATTTGTTTTTAGGGCGCCATTAATGAGGGCTACTGCGTATCAATTTGCCGCTAGAGGCGCTAGCATCGCGGCAGGTCTACGAAACGTCAAAATACACTGTTTGTGTTCGGGTTACGCTGTTTATTAATAAAAACTGCGATTATAACTAAAAATTTTGGTTTAAAACTAAATAAATTACAAAATGATTATAAATAATTTGAGAAAATATTTAAAATCCTGTTAGTGTTTCATAAATAGCATGCCGCAGTGTTGTGCAGTCTGCTATTTATGAAACACTTTAACAGGATTTTAAATATTTTCTCAAATTATTTATAGTCATCGACAAAAACATTCGTCGCGTCCACTATAACCAGGACCCCCTTACTCGGCCATACCTACGGTGATAATTACCTACACTTTCGCGCGCCTTGGCAGTGTCATAGCCCAGAGGGCCGTCGCCGACCGCTCGCGCGCAGCGCCATACGCCACCGATTAAAAAGTACTGGCAGCTCTCTACTTAATACTATAAATATTGGACAACAAAAATGTCTCATCATCACAAATCTGGTGCTAGGTATAGTTCATTTGGGTGTTTGTCGAAAAAAGGGGACAAGGTTTTATCAGTTTTTACATTACCTACAGTTGCGGAAAGGTTAGTTCAAATTATTATTTTAAATACCAAAGTAGGGATTTTGTAGGTGTTCATTATTTATAATTAGATTCCAAATAACGTGTTTTCAGTCGTATAGACTCTAGTTTTAACGTTTTTGTTGGCCAAGATAGTTTTTAAAAGAATTGGTATGAGTTTCAAACATGTAAGATAATTACGAGAGCAACTTGAAAATGTGATTTTTTGTTTGTCGAGATATCTTAACGATTTTGGTGGCAAATGAAAGATATAGGTCTAAAACCATTTTATCTGTTTGAGTCTTGCCAATCGGTCCACGCGTTTAGGAGATATTTATGAATTAGTATAGTAAAGTTCGTCGGGCCAGCTTAAATAACCTAACCAAAATATCACATTTGTAAAAATTGCCCGTGTAATCATACAGATTAAACATAAGGTAGATTATTTATTTATTTATTATTGAAACACATTTACAACACCTTTACAGAAAATTCCAAAGCGATATTGTAAGCTAAATATAACATAATAATTATATCTTAATATCTAGTATTAGACCACTATATGGCACTGTTTACAATGCAACTTTGTGCAACTTCTGCAAATTTCGGCTGGCTACAGTTATATATATCTACTTCCATAGCTATAATATTAATGAGCCGTATGGCGCGCGACACAGGGGCAAACTTAAGTAGGTTCGTCCTCGGAACTGGCGGGCAGAGTGTGGAAGGGTTATGTAGTTAATAAGTAGATAGACGATGAATAGGTATCACAGTAACAGCGGCAAGCCGCCAACCCTACGCCAGGACACTCCGTGTCCGACAGCGACAGTGTAATGCGTTAGAAGAGAGCGGCAGTGTTTAGGTGAATATCGCGGTAGGCACTGATCGCGTATGCAAGCTGAATTGCACTTAGTTGCTTAGTAGCAGGAGTCGCTATGTCTAAGCGCGAAGAGCCGCTTCTGTACGTAAGTACTTTTTATTCTGTGCTATAACGATGATTTTGACAGCTAGGTATAGTGGACCTTCCGCGACAGTGGCGCCGACTGGTGAGCACAAAAACGGTAGCCCTCATTGGTTAGGCCTGTATATTGATATAAATGTATGAAGTAGTCGTATGCATTTGCCAATATGTATTTTTATAGGTTTTTTAAGGTAGTTACAGTACCGGTTCGATTTAAAATATATATATATAATTAGTTTGCAATACTAACATTAATGCTTTGTTTTTTAAAGAAGGAAAATGAAGTAAGTTTATAATGTCGGTAGGTTACAAAATACTATTATAACAGTATATGAGCGTGTTTGGAAAACAAATGAGTATTGAAACAACTACCGTGTGTTTTACTACAAGGTCCTAAAAATTCGTTACTGACTTAAGACTTAAGTCAGAGAGCATTTGCAATGGTGTACTACTCTGTCAAGAAAGTACCGAGAAAATATCAATAATATACAAAATGTTTGTTATTCATCCAAATTTATTTTATCACCTTCAAAGTATGCTCCTTCAGAAACGATACACTTACGCCAACGACTAATCCATTCATCAAAACATTTTTTAAACGCTGCTTTCGGAATTGAGTTCAGTTCTCGCCGCGAATTCTCTTTTATATCTTCTACCGATTGAAAACGGGTACCACGAAGTGGTAATTTGAGTTTAGGAAAAGAAAGAAGTCAGCTGGAGCCATATCTGATGAATATGGTGGTTGCTGGATAGTATTTGTTGAGTGTTTGGTCAAAAATTCGTTCACAATGATGGCCTTGTGCGAAGGCGCATTATCCTGGTGCAAAATCCAAGAATTTGCTTTCCACAAATCTGGCCTTTTTCGTCGAATTTGCTCTCTTAAACGCCGCATAGCGCTCAAATAATATTTTTTATTTACCGTTCGACCTTCCGGTAAGAATTCAGAGTGCACAACACCGCGATAGTCAAAGAAAACAGTCAATATGACTTTGACTTTTGATCGACTTTGGCGTGGTTTTTTCGGTTTCGGTTAAGTTGGAAGGCGCCACTCCGTAGCTTGTTGACTAGTTTGCATGTCAAACTCGTAAACCCACGTCTCGTCACCAGTAACAATGTGATTCATGAATGTTGGGTCGAAATTGACTCGTTCTACCATGTCCTCAGCGACTTTCATGCGATTGAGTTTTTGGAGAAAATTCAGATCTTTTGGGACTAGCCGAGCGGCAACATGTTTCATACTCAAATGATTAGTTAAAATGGTACGAATTGACTCGTGAGATACAGAAAGTTCGGCGGCTATCTCTCTCAGAGTTGAATGAGGATTTTCAGTCACTATTTCCTTCACTTTTGCGATGTTAACTTCAGTTGCAGACGTTGATGGCCTACCAGAGCGAGGCAAATCTTTCATCACATCTCGACCGCCTTTGAACGCTTTGAACCACTCATAAGCACGAGTTTTTGATAAAGTCGATTCACCGTAAGCCTTCTGTAACATTTTCAGTGACTCCGAACACGAAATTCCATTAGCGATGACAAACTCTTTGTTCGATATTTTTGTCCATTATGAAATTCGCAATACACACTATATATGATATTACTAAAACCAGCACTGTATTTAATATAAATAACAGATGCAACTCAAACTCCGCGCCGAAATGGAAAACAGTTGTGCTAATCTAACATCAACAAAAAAAAACAAAATTTGAATTTGGAACCATAAACAAATCATCCATTCTCGATACTTTTTTGACTAAATGTATTCGTACATAATAATATATTTTTTACGTTTTTTTGGGTTACACCATTTTAAACCAAGCGATGGTTTAAAATGGTGTAACCCAAAAAATACGTGAAGCACCTTCCCACTCGGTTAGTCCCGAAAGTTCTAAATGCAAATGTCCACGGACGGTATCGTTGAAAACGAAGTTGTGCCACATGATCATTATAAGTAAAAATCCTATTTTTAATTATCATAATTTAGTATCGTAATATGGAGTTTCACATTTGCCGGATAAAAGAAAAACCAATTATAAGTCATTTTATTGTTTATGCATTATTAACGAGCGGCGCCATTAACAAAATGCTGCCGCAAATGAAAATAAATTCACTCGGAATATTTAAAGTTAATAATCGATGGACAAAAAGAAATAAGGACTTATTTCAGCTAAATTAGTGATGTTACTACGCAATAAAATAGCCAATAGCACTTAGTAATGGTAAATTAGCGCTGAATATTCTTAAGTCTATTCATTTTCGTTACGTTGTGGTGCGGGTTTCTGCTTTGTGAAATAACCAAGACCACTAAGCCATATTCATACTGAAACAATATTTCTGTTCAACCTAAACTAATTATAGATTTATTACTTGCAAAGAAATACTATTCATTTCTTTTATTTTCTAACACGTCACGACATGATAAGCAAATCGATAAAAAAGTCGATATCTGGTTAATATTTTTGACAACACTTTAAGTGATCTTTGACGTTATGTGACAGTGCAACTTCCCAAGTCACTACTGGTTTTTATCATAGTTTTTGGCGAATGTTTTGATATTTGTTGTGTGTGCAGTTGTGGATTATTCGTAACAACTCGAATGACAAAGTCAACTCGAAAGAGACTCCATTACGCTAATAATTGTAATCTGAGACAGATACTCCTTATTGTGAAAAGTGATTTTGAGACGGCAGACTAATACAGTCTTATTTAAAAACGCTACTTAAATTTAAGCCGGCCGCTCAACCATGGTTTATCAAATTTTTCATTTAAAAACACGATTTAACTTTGACCCGCGGTTGAGCCATGTCAAAATTTAAACCATGTCGGCCCCTGGTTTAAAGCTTGCTCAAATATGGCGGATTTTATTTGCATCAGCTGACGTTTTGTTTCACGTTTGTTTGTGAATGGAGGTTTTATTGAAGTTACTAACCGTTTTAATTTTTAAATAAATACTGAATTCCAGTTGATATCTTATCACAAACTTCAAAATCCACCAAAGAAAATCAATAGTCCTTGAAAATGCACTGTTACGATCATAAATCTATCATTCCATGTCTACCATAGAGCAAAAATCATAAAGTTTTGATACATAATCCGATTTAGTCGATTAATTTTGGTCAAGCTCTATACCAGTCTCAGAAATGTTGACAGTGTAAAATAAAATGACGTTACTTAGCTGAGAAACCTTTAAGTAGGGTTTTTAAATAAAGAAATAGTTGAGCGGGGTTTAAGTGGTTGAGCAGGGTTTAGCTGAGACATGGTTAAGCGGCGGATCAAGGAATTATTTTAAATAAGAGTGATAGTGTCTAATATCACTTCATTATGGATAGTACAGTTCGCCGGTGTATTAACTGTTCACTGCCCCATTAGACAATCAGAGCGATGAAATAGAAGTGCACCTACGATTGCACATGCACTACAATATATCCTGCTTAGTAGGCTAGACTCCGTTGAGATTGGCCGCCTCTACCCCATAATATTACTCAAGTCATAATTTGTCTATTAACTAGCCAGCAACCAACGTTTCTTTACCTAAGATGTTCAATGTTCACCCATCTATTTCCATGAAACCCGGCAAATTACATAAATCATGTTAATTTTAATTGAAAGTATATATTAATCCCAACATAGAACAGTAGTTTTCATCTAGGCACAATAATGTTTGCACCGATACTAAGTTCCATAGTCACTTGGGCATTCCCCTTTATTTAAACACTCAATCGCGAAAGTGGCTGAAAATGTGTTAGAACCAATTCCGACCTTATACTCTTAAACTGTATTGTTGCTGGTGAATGGCATGGGTTTATGAGTCTCAATCTGAGTCTGAATTTAACCAGATTCAGAGTGGCGCCTTCCAACTGAATAGAAACCGAAATAACACGTCACGCCATGTCGACAGTTTGACCATCGCGGTATTGTTGACTGGCCAGAAGATCAGATGGCGACTAAAGGTTATTATGAGAGACGTTTGAGACAGAAAATTCATCTAAAAAGGCCAAATTTACTCTACCACTATAACGAGTTTGTCTTTCCGTAACTTAAACTACTAGTTCGGGCCAAACGTTTTTAATGGATAAAAGACATAAAAGAAAAATCGCGGCTAGAACTGAATGCATTTAAAAATGTTTTAATAATTGGTTTATTCCTTCACTTAAGTCTATTATTTCGAAAGGGGCCTAATTTGAAGGCGATAAAATTAATTTGGAAGAATTATCAACAATTGGGGTATTATTGACCTTTTCACAGTACTTTCTTGACAGAGTAGTATCTTACTAATACTCACATGGTAATTAAAAAGAACAAAATAATAGAGAAGGTCGTCGTTTCACTACCGGTGCTTGCGCATGTGTCGGCCCAAATTGGACTTATCCGTGAAACTTCTGTCGCACGTGTCGCACTTGTACGGTTTGATACCGGTGTGGATGCGCATGTGGCGGAGCAGAGCACTCTTCCTACAGAAAGTACTCTGGCATTGTTCACATTTATTAATCCGATTATTGTCAGAGTGTAAATGCATGTGCCGATCTAAAGAACTTTTTTGACTGAAGCTATTTTGGCACACGGAACATTGGAAAGGTTTCGTTTGAGTGTGTTTCCGAAAGTGTTTGTTCAAATTAAACTTGGTGTTGTAGCTGCGGCTGCAGACGTGGCACGAGTAGGGCTTGAGGCCGGAGTGCACGTGCTGGTGCTGCAGCAGGCAGCTGCGGCGGCTGAAGGCCTGCGCGCACACGGCGCAGCGGTAGGGCCGCTCGCCCGAGTGCGCGCGCGCGTGCACGGCCAGCGCGCTGGGCACGGCGAAGCAGCGGCGGCACACGTCGCACTTGTACGGGCTCGAGCCCATGTGGATACGGATGTGGCCGTTCAGGGTCTTCTTGTGGCTGAAACCTTTCTGGCACAGATTGCACTTATAAGGTTTTTCCCCAACGCTTAGTTCACTCGAAGGTGTCTTATCGATCTCCTTTTGTGGTTCATCCGCTGAATTCGATTTTGTGACAGGTACTTCTGAAAATTATGATAATTAAAATAAGTAGTTTAGAGAAATATAATCTGTTTTGTATTTTGCATGGCAACTAGGGCTCATGTTCGCCTACAGCATTAGACTAATCGTCATGTTCACAGTCTTGTGATTGCTCTATGATATAGCCTCACCACTAAGGGTCATTTCATTGTGTTCAACTGTCTCAAATCAATATTAGGTATGACAAAAGTACTTGAGCGCACCATAGTTGTTCGCGGTTAACATAATAACACATCTTTAAAATCCCTTAATTCAGTTGTGTCCCGATAGCTGTTCAAAAAAAATGGTGGTGTATCCTTTTAAGCTTACTAGTTGTAGTGTAGTTGTAGTAGTGGAAGCTTGTTATTGACATTTATTTAACAAAATTTGTAACCAATTGTATGTAGCTGTTAGCTTCCGAAATAAAATAAAATGTGAAATTAGGTTCTCGTTGCACATAATTTCAATATTAAAATACATTAGTGTAGGAGAGCTGCTGAAAACGATTGCAACTGTCTAGCACTTAGGTATAATGCTGGACCAAAATCTGTCCTGATACCCTCAAATTGAACAAAAAAAACTTTACTGGTAGGTGAATAGCCAGTGAGTGAATAAATGGCCTTTGTTTTTACATAACTGTATATTTATTTATTTATTTTTTTTATTTATTTAAACTTTAGCACAAAGTATATGTACATAGGCGGACTTAATGCCATAGTCATTATCTACCAGTCAACCATTGGGTGGTGCAGAGAGACTACGGTAGGTGCACTAAGATTTCGAATGCAACTTTCTGTCTTGGTTTAATTATATACATAAACACTATATATAACATAATAATACATACTAGTTCTACATATATACATGTTATATACATACATAAATAGAATATATACATAATAAAAATTATACATACATACGATAGCTTTCCTATTGATTAGATGAAGTGATGTGATCACGAACCTTCTTTTTAAATGTGTAGCGGCTTTTAGACATTCTGATTTCGGATGGTAGCGCGTTTCAAAGCAAAATGGATTGGACGAAAAAAGAAGTATGAAGGAAGTCAGTTCGATGAGAAGGACATTGTAAAAGTCGATTATGAGATGAGCGAAGAGGTCTATTATGGTTAGTACATAAATATTGAAAGTGACGAGTCAAATAAGGAGGTGAGGAAGGAGAGTCAAGAATTCAAAACAGAGTAGTTAACGCTCTCAGAGTTCTACGTTGGCGGATAGGCAACCAATTGAGTTTCAGGCGATAAGCTGACACGTGGTCATACTTTCGAAGATTAAATACGAATCGAATGCAATTATTGAGAAGTCGGTCAAGCTTATTGATGAGATCTGCATTCAGGTCAAAGTAGCATACATCACCATAGTCAATTGTGGGAAAGATTAAGGCGTGCACAAGCATTACTTTCGTCTCGGATGGAAGAAAATTCTTAAGGCGATAGAGTGACCGCAAAGTCCCTGTTACCCTTTTACTGATGGTAGCAACCTGATTTTGCCAGCTCAACGTCGTATTAATTATCATACCAAGATCCTTGACACTCTGACTAATTGGAATAATAGACTTGTCGAACACAATAGGTGGTAAATGGTCGATATCAACCCTGCTCATCATGCGTGAACTGCCTACTATGATGGCTTGACATTTTTCGGGATTTACTATTAAACCAAACCTATTAGACCAATCTTTAATGAAACTTAAATCCCTATTAATCTTCCCAATCGCTTCAGAGAGATTGTCTGTAGTCGCTTGAGAATACAGTTGTAGGTCATCGACGTAAAGATGATACGTACACTGAAGATCATGAGCTAAGAAATTTATGAATATAGAAAATAAAAGAGGAGATAGTATACCGCCTTGAGGGACACCAGCGTCAAGATTGCTCCAGTTCGAAGCAAAGTCACCGAAGTGAACCGACTGTTGGCGTTCCCGAAGATAAGAAGAGAACCATTCCAGTGCCTCATCAGAGACCATAAGATGGGAAAGGATAGATAAAAGGATGTCGTGACTGACGGTATTGAAGGCATTCGAAAAATCGATCAGTACTAAAACTGTCACTTTGGCATCCTCCATAGCACCTCTAATGTCGCCAGTCACTTTAAGTAGGGCAGTGGTGGTGCTGTGGCCAGGGCGGAATCCGGATTGGAAAGGACTAATAAGGTTGTTTTTCAGCACAAAACGGGAAAATTGTTGATGGACGCAGGACTCAAGAATTTTAGAAAGGAAAGGAAGTATTGAGATAGGGCGGTAGTGATGGGGTAGTGATCGGTTGGATACCTTGGGAAGTGGACGGACATAGGCCTTACGCCACAAGGAAGGAAATGAACCAGAGTCAAGGGAATAGTTAATGATATGGGTAATTGCAGGCAGAATGGAATCCAGGATAGTAGTGACCATGCGTCGACTGATGTTATCACATCCCACTGCATTGGATTTAATGGAAAGGATAATTTTTTGACCTCATTCGAGTCCACAGGAATGAATTGAAATGATTGAATATTAGAGCGCGTTAGACCATTTATTAAGGCTACAGTTAAGGATTTGGTTAGATGATCCATGGAATCAGTGGTAGTGAAATATTGATTAAGGTCATCTAAGCGTACCGAACTTGGAAGGTCTAAATGTCGCGACTTGCCGATACCAAGAGTTCCAAGAAACTTCCAGATACCAGCAGGAGTATTAGTGGAGATATTTTCTAGAATATGACGGCGTTTAGCGTTACGTATCATCTGATTACATCGATTCCTTGCGATCTTATAGAAACTCCAGTTCTCATCACACCTATCCCTTCTGAATTTCCGAAAAGCACGATCCCTCCGTCTCATTGCTATTTTGATGCCCTCTGACATCCACGGTGCAGGTGGGTGCTTTATTCTGGTTTTCTTAATAGGCGCGTGGATATCGTACAAGTTGATGATCATGTTATTAAGTAGATTAATTTTGTCGTCTATTGAATTGGCTAAAATGATATGTTCCCAATCAATCTCAGAGGCATCTTTGCATAACTGTTCAACGTTCATCCGAGCAAAAGAACGCAAGTAGAGCACCTTAGGCTTGGGTTTGGGAGGCTTTAGGATATAAGATAGGAAAATAAGGTCATGGTGGGAAAACCCAGGAGCAACAAGTTGTCCGTGGGTGGAAACGAAGGAGAGATTTGAGGTAAGGATTAGGTCGAGCCAACTATCATCACCAGAGATGTTATGGTGTGTAGCTTGCAGAGGCAGTACATGCAAGCTGGTTGACTCAACAATGTGCCGTAATTTCCGGGCACGGGAGTTGTTATGAGTAAGAAGGTTAGTGTTGAAATCGCCCATGATGATGTGGTGAGCGTACTCAGAACCCAAAGATTCCAATACCAATTCTAAATCAGTGAAATAGTCAGCATTTGGGGGACAGCAAACCTACCGCGCGCATAATATTGTTGCTACTAGCTACAGGTTATAAATCTACTGACTGCGTATATCAAAGTTTTTTTTTTTAATTCTCTATAATGGCAACTTGCAAGCGCTGCAATGCTGAAGTAAGGGATGGTGTTACGTGTTCTATGTGCATGGACCAGTTTGATATTCCTTGTTCGGGCTTGACCGAAGCAGGCTGGAGAAAAATGGGTGAAGACAGAAGAAACACTTGGAAATGCGGTGACTGTAGGACCAAGGTAGGACCCAGCCCACGACCTAATGCTGCGAAGAAAGATACGGATTGCATCCTCGCGGAGCTAAAACGGCTATCTGCACAAATGGAAGCACTGCCGGCGCTAATGGAGAACTTAAAAGCTTTACAAGCAGAAATTGTTGAACTTAAAACCATCAAAACAGAGTTCTTGGAGTTGAAATCTTCTCTTGAATTTACGCAACGTTCGACAGAAACTTTAGAAACCAAGGTATCGACTATCGAGGTAGAACTGAATTCTTTGAAAACGATGAAAGAAGAACTCACAATGTTACAAACGCGCTGCATCAAGTTAGAAGTGCACCAACGCGAAAGTGAGCAGAGGTCTCGTATGAACAATGTAGAAATCAAAGGTGTGCCCTATTCCGACGGAGAAAACCTATTTGAGATAGTAGAAAAACTTGGTAAAATTATTAACTGCCAAATTCCTAAAGAGAAAATAAACTACATAGCGAGAGTACCAATGAGAAATGATACTAATATGAAAAATATAATATGCTCACTACTTAATAGTTACACGAAGAACGACTTTGTGGCAGCTGCGAGAAAATTAAAAACGTTGAACACAGGTGACCTGGGTCTAAAGGGCAACAGCAGAATATATGTCAACGACCATCTAACGCTAGAAAATAAATTATTACTGAACAAAACTAAGTCCTTCGCCAAGGAAAGAGGCTTTGAATTTGTGTGGGTTACTGGATGTAAAATATTTTTGAGGAAGAATCAAACTTCGCCTAAACACCGTATTTCAACGGAAAATGATTTAAAAAAGTTTTGTTAAGTAATTCATCATGTCGATTCTCTGGCATCGTTTACCAACACTCTGACTTACATAGTTTGAGAACCACAGGTACCTATTTTTTACTTGCAATTATTAGCTGCCGGCCTTTTGTTCGCTCATTAGTGAAAGACGACCATTCAATATTTTTATGCTATAGAAATAATATACGCTATTGCTATGAGTTTAATGTCGATTCTTGCCTATCATTTAGGATGCATTTTATTAAAGAAAAATATATTTCTATTTTTATTACTAAGATAGGATATCGCTATTTTAGACTTAATGTACATTTGCATACAGCTCAAAATGACTGTTTCCTGCTATCATTTCTTATCTACAATGACCGGCGTTTTTTCTATATTAAGTTGAATGCACCTGCTATTTTTATCTTTTTGCTTATAGTAATGCTAATAACGTCAAATTACGATGGCGCCTATTAGTGTTTATTATCAGAACGTGCGAGGATTGCGGACTAAAACATCTGATTTTCTTAGAAACGTGTACATTAATAGTTTCGACATAATTTGTATATCCGAAACATGGCTAGTTGATAGTATCGCAGATTCCGAGTTATTTGACGGTAGGTATGTCGTGTGGAGGCGCGATAGAAATTATAAAAACACTAATCAAGCTCTAGGAGGTGGGGTGCTAATTGCCGTAAGACGGGAATTAGCAGCCACTGGCATGTGTGAGTGGTGTTCATCCGCAGAGGATATGTGGGTTACCTTAACACTACACCAAAAAAAGCCTAAAGTATCTTATAAGATTCACATATGTGTAGTGTATATTTGCGCGCAAAATCTTGGTAACGCACTGGTAACTCAATTATCAAACTTCACGAATAACTTAACCGATATTGTCTTCAAGCATCCCTCAGATAAATTCCTGATCGTAGGTGATTTTAACCAACCCAATATAACCTGGCAAACGACAGGGTATAATTTCTTGTCTCCCAGTAATGTACAAGGTTATATACAGACGAATGTAATGGACAGCTTTACTATGTGCAGTCTGTCACAATACAACCGACACCGTAACTGTAACGATAGAATACTGGATTTAGTTTTGTCCAACAGTGACGTAGATGTAGCTCTCTCCAGCGATCCGCTGGTTCCCGAGGACCCTCACCACCGCGCTTTGTGTGTTTCTGTTGATTTCGTGCAACTCCACAACCTATCGGTCTGCTCCCGTGTTAAATTTATATATAACCAAGCCGATTATAACTCGATAGCAAACGTAATAAACAATATTGACTGGCAGTCGGAATTAAATCGCGGGTCGCTGGAGGATGCTACTGCTTACCTATACAATACCCTAGACAGATTGCGAAATAGTTACATACCTACCAAAACTATTATCCCGCGAAACCATTATCCCCCATGGTATAGGAGCCCTTTAATAAAAATCATCAAAGAAAAAGCTAAATATCATAAAAAATATAAAAAATACGGCAATTTAAACGATCTCCAGTCTTTCACTGTACTGAGACAGCGGGCCAAAGAAACTGAAAACAAAATGTTCGATAATTATATAATGAATATTGAATCAAACATCACTAAAGACCCACGAGCCTTCTGGCAATACGTAAAGTCCAAAAAACAGTCCAATACATATCCATCAATCCTAAAATATAAAGGACAGACCTCGAGTGGTGGAGAGGAGATTTGTAATATGTTGGGGGAGTACTTCCATTCCAATTTTCTGCAGGCCAACCATACACATGGCAATATATCTGACTACTCTCTGAACAACAACTATCGGCCACAGGGGGATGTTTCAGAAGCTAGCTCAATAGATGTTCAGCAAGAACAAGTCTACAAGCTCTTCAAACACCTCGACCTAAAAAAAGGTGCTGGACCTGATAATATTCCCCCTGTTTTCATCTATAATTGCGCCAAGTCCCTTACCACCCCCCTCTCCATCCTATACAAGCGATCCCTTAATACTGGAGTCGTGCCAGTTATCTGGAAATCGGCTTATATAACACCTGTTCATAAAAAAGGACCGAAGGATGATGTGCAAAATTACCGGCCAATCTCTAAGCTATGCGTATTTGCCAAAACACTCGAAAAAATTATTCATAAACAACTTTATTCGGCTATTAAATTGAGTCTCAGTGATCATCAACATGGATTTATTAAGGGTCGCTCCACCACATCTAACCTCATAGTAGCCAGTGACTATACAGGGTTACAGGTTAAGTCAACCTAGATCCTTTAAGAGGTGATAGTTTCCATAATTCCCGACTGATTTGTCTATGAAACACCGTACCCCAAACTTAACCGTTTTCAAGATATTGGACTTTGAAGCTTTTTTGAAAAAAAAAACGGTTTTACATCTATTGGCCTATATTTTTTTGGGTTTTTTGCCTCTAATTTATTTGTGTTTCCGATTTTGTGTAGTAGATAAGTTGCTTTATTATTCTCAACACTAAAATAGCAGTTCACTGAACTGACTGGGTCGTAGTAGACGATTGATAGTTATAAATTGAAATAAATTCGTAAAAAATAATTTTTCTTTCTGTAATAATAAAAAAAAAGTCTATGACAGTTATGCTGCAGATGTGCTTAAAAATATCTACATTTCATCAGCTATCCAACAAGGTATAACAAGCTAGGGTATTATTATAATTCTTAGAAAAAAACTTCGATGAAAGGCTCTCGGGTAGTAGTAGTAGTAAAGATAACGTGTTTCCTTGCGTTACTTGTTGCGCCTATTGTTCTTCATGGGACTGCGGTGCGTGCAAGCGAGATATCATACAATGTAATTAGGTGTGAGCGAGAAAAAAAAACCACAGCCATTTTGTTGTTATTGTTTGGTTAGTCTGCTTACGCGATTTGTCTGTAGTAGATGCGATTCTTAGTGCTCTTGGTTTTTCATTCGACTTGGCTTGGATTTCTGGACTGTTTCTTTCAAATCGTGACTGTGCTTGCAAACTGGACTATTGATTTGTGCTTCTGATTTGGAACTGTTGAAGATGACGACCTACACGAACGAGGAATATGCTGATATTTTGATTTGTTATGGGTACTGCAATTGTGTATCCGCACGAGCTCGTGATGAATACATATCACGTTACCCAGGCCGCCGAGTACCGGATGTTAGTGTCTTTGACGGAGTTTACCGACGACTTCGAGAGACTGGCTCTGTTTCGAGGCGACGAACAGACTTGGGTAGACCACGTGTCAATGATGATGATGAAGAGCAAGACAATGAAATAGTTCGACGGTTTAGATTGGATCCAACTACTTCGACCAATATTGTTGCCCGAGAACTTGGACTCTCGCAGTGGAAAGTATGGTTTACGGTGAATACTGCCGGCCTCTATCCTTATCATTACACGCCGGTACACACCATCGAAGAAGGAGATCCTGTGAGGAGGTTGGATTTCTGCAGATTCATGCTCAATGCAGATTTAGAAGATCCATCATTTTTTAAAAAGATCTTGTGGACAGACGAGTCCAAATTTGATAAAGACGGCATAACCAATTACCACAATGTTCATTATTGGGCCCCAAAAGTTCAAAGAAATCCCAATAAGAAGTGGCCAAAGGCATCACAAAGACGATTCAGTTTGAATGTATGGATGGGAATCATATCAAACCATTTGATTGGGCCTTACTTTCTTCCCGACAATTTAAATGGAGAACATTATGAAAACTTTTTAAGAGAAGATTTATCCGACTTACTAGACGACGTACCACTCTATCTCATTCGTGATATGTGGTTTCAACATGACGGTTGTCCTGCACACTACAGGAGAAGTGTCAGAGAATGGCTAGACACTAATTATCCTAATAAGTGGATCGGAAGAGGTGGACCCATACCGTGGCCAGCTAGAAGTCCAGACCTGACCCCCATGGATTTTTATGTGTGGGGACACATGAAGAGTTTGGTGTACAACGAACCTAATCCAATCACATCTGTTGATGTTTTGAGACAGAGAATAATCGATGCTGCAAATGAAATAAGAAGGGGTTTAACAACTGGTGTAGTAAAGAGTGGATTAAGACACAGAATGAGAATATGTGTGCGAAACAGAGGCGGCCATGTGGAACATGAATCATGACTTTCTGTAAAAATAGCAGTAATAGATGTCATTTTGTACCTATTTGGATTGTTTTATTTTGTTTTCTGACCCGTGATAAATTAGTACTGTTATCTTTACTACTACCCGAGAGCCTTTCATCGAAGTTTTTTACTAAGAATTCTGATAATAACCTAGCTTGTTATACCTTGTTGGATAGCTGATGAAATGTAGATATTTTTAAGCACATCTGCAGCATAACTGTCATAGACTTTTCTTTTATTATTTCAGAAAGAAAAAATATTTTTTGACGAATTTATTTCAATTTATAACTATCAATCGTCTACTACGACCCAGTCAGTTCAGTGAACTGCTATTTTAGTGTTGAGAATAATAAAACAACTTATCTACTACACAAAAATTGCAAACACACGCAGTTAGAGGCAAAACCCTCAAAAAAATATAGGCCAATAGTCATAAAACCGATTTTATCTCAAAAAACCTTCAAAGTCCAGTATTTTGAAAACAGTTAAGTTTGGGGTATGGTGTTTTATAGACAAATCAGTCAGAAATTATAGAAACTACAACCTCTTAAAGGATCTAGGTCGACTTAACCTGTAAGCCTGTATATCAGAACACATGTCTCATGGGTCACAAGTGGATGTTATATACACTGACTACACAAAATGTTTCGATCGTATAGACCATTTTATATTAAAGCGTAAATTATCACTGATGGGTATAAGAGGTGATTTATATAGATGGTATTAGGAGTCAAACTGTGGCATGTGGTGCTGAACGGTTACTCTTCGCGAGCAATGGATGTTACCTCAGGAATACCGCAGGGATCCTTATTAGGGCCCCTATTATTCAACATCTTCATAAACGATGTCGTATCCTGCTTTCTTAGCTCAAAAATTATATTATATGCGGATGACATGAAGATTTTGGGTAAAATATCGTCTTATGAAGCCGCTATCTCTTTGCAAAATGATCTGGACCGTTTTAATTCATACTGCATTGAAAACCACCTCGATCTCAACATTGATAAGTGCTACGTGTTATCTTTCACTCGTAAACCCAACCCGATTAATTACGATTATAGACTCGCGGCTACAGTTATTACGAGAGTGAATACTGTCAGGGACTTGGGAGTGACATTTGATTCCAAGTTGATCTTTGATTCACACGTGGACAACATAATTAATAGAGCTTCCAAAGTGTTAGGTTTCATTTTCAGACTTTCAGCAGATTTTAAAAACATTAAGACTCTCAAAATACTATATTGTGCTTACGTCCGTAGTCTACTCGAATACGCTTCTCAGGTATGGAACCCCAGATATGACACATATATAGTAAGGTTAGAAAACATTCAAAGGAAATTCTTAAGGTACATTCAATATCGCGCTAAAACCTATCTACCTAACTACACAAGTCGCTGCAGTAAGTTCCACATGCTTCCTCTACAGGAGCGCAGGAAAATAGCTGAAGTCTCACTATTATTTAAACTCATGAATGGTTCAATGGATGTCACTGAGCTGATGAACAAAATAGGCCTTCGCGTACCCTTAGCATTCCTAAGACGACATAATTTATTGAACACCCCTACCACCAAAAGCAACTACAGACAAAATGCTTTTTTGATAAGGGCAAGTCGTTTGTACAACACTGAATGCCAGAGAGTCGACATTGATATATTTCATACAAGTGTCTCAAACTTGAAAAGGACTATGTGTAATAATTTCTTTGAGTCACAGTGTTTTCAATAGATTTTTTAGATTTTTTAAAAATAGTAATTTAGTAATAGGTATAGGTATGCTGTTTATTGTATATTTGTAATATGTATACAATTTATTTATTTGTGAAAACTTGTAATTGGCCATCTTTTGTATAACTTCAAGAATTTGTGTAACTTATTAGCTGTAAGTTTTCTAAATTTGAAAATAAAATAAAACAGTAGACGACCCCAACAACGGACTTAGCGCCTTTTAATGAGACTTCAAGGAATAAGAACTCAGCTGAGCCAGAATAGTCGGAAGAAGAGGCGGCTAAAATTTTGTATTGAAACGCGCTCCTGAGATAAACAGCGACACCACCTCCACCTTTACCAATTCTGTCATTTCTAATTAGTATGAAACCGGGGAGAGGATACATGGTAGAAAGAAGCGGTGGTTTTAGCCAACTCTCCGAAACCAGAATGACATGTACGTTACAATTGGTGAATGCCTCCAGGAAGTCACTGTAGTGAGCAGGAATGCTTTGAGCATTGATGTGACAAACATTAAATATGTTTTTATTTGTGCTGAGATTCTGTCGCAGAGTATCACCAAGTGAGTCGCTGAATGAACAGAAACTATCATCATCACTACAAGCAGATTCATTAGCAGAGAAATAAGATTCATTATCGGTATTATTAATATCAAACATTAAAATAAATACGTAATAAAATATATAGATATATAATTATTATATATACTTAAAAAAAAACCTAAAATAATAAATACGGAACAGTGCAATACAAATAAACGTATTTGTTCTGCACCACCCGCCAGCTTACAACAACATATTATTCTAATTAATGACATAAACAAACTATTGAGACATACAAACTAGATAACCACGAACAAAACGCTTAGAAAAGTATTAAAAAAAAAGAATTAATGAAAAAGATCATCGGTGCATGGAACGTACTCCGTAAACGAACATAATTGTCAATTTGTACATTTTGATTGACATTTGACATTAGTGACATTTGAAGTCACCATACAAATAGACACAATAACAATAGAGAAATAAGAATATTAAGAATACATATACAAAGCAGGGTAAAAGTGAATCTATAAACTAAAAGTGGCACAAGCATCAAAGAAATAATAATAAAGGATGGCTACTAATTGGAATGCTTATAACTACATATTGTGTAACAATCACAATGGACGAGACATTTTTGCACCGGTAAGTTGCTGGTTATTATGAGTCGAAACTTAGATGTAAAACCAGTGAATTACGACATAGTAGGTATACAGTTTACTAATATAAATCGTTTATTTTTTCAGTTTATCACCGATACCGCTGCCTAAGTTTGATGATCCATCTGCTGCCTTTGGGTATTGGGCAGATAAAGACGCTAACTCCTCGGCCGTGGTTATCTTGTGGCGCTTTGCATCAGTTGTTTTTATAAATATATTAGAACCTTCAGTCCAGACCGCGCGCATACCAAAGAACAAACGTGATTTAGATAAGACCTCTTGCCTGGCCTTAGTGAGGAATTCCTTTACTGAAATAGAGGACCCTTTAAGCTTCGTTTTGGCCCTCCACACTGCTGTGTTGAAAATCTGACAAGAATAGGCCGTGGACGGTCCTTACTGGGAGAACCAAGTCTGTGACAGACTTTTATTGAAGTTGCCGTGATGTCATGGAGGCATAGCTTGGTGTTGAATATGTCTAGTGCCATTTCAGTGCAGTCTTCATTCTCCTTCTCTGCAATGCCTGAGAACACCAGGGCTTTTCGTCGGTTCCTTGTCTCCATATCGTCCAGTTGCTTGGCGCAATCTCCGATTTGCTTACGGAGAAGACCAAGAACATTGAAAATGAGTTCTCTGAATGTACGAAGTTCTTCAGCCACCTTAGAGACAGTGTCTTTTGAAGATCCCTTTGAAGACCCTGCATTATGGATCTGAACTTGGAGTTCATCAAGTCTTTTACCAATAGTCTCCTCAATCCTGTGTTGTGTGGTTAAAATCTCTGAGAGGTTAGACATTGTGGTAGTGATTTAGTGAAGTGGTTAATCTCACCAAAATGTAGTGTGAATGCTGTGCTGGCAGGTGGTGTGAATAAAGTTCTTTGGTCACATAAAAAGTGATACAAACGTGAGTAACACTGTATTAATTATAGAGCACTGATAATTATAGCCAAAAACATAGAATTTACTTTAAATTTAATTTAAATACACAGAGTCAACTATAAACGCGTATTTACTTTTTCTACACCTACCCCCGACTGTATATTCAGTGTGTCATTTATATATACTTACGATTTTTTGACTTGCATTTGGAAGTTCCAGAAGTCTTGGTCTTCCGAACCACTAGAAGTTCAGGTTCCGACCAAGTGATTACATTGGTAGCAATTGGTTGGGCTTCATTCTGCTGTGATTGTGGCTTTTTTAGGTCGAAAGTTGATACGTTTTGTAATGGCGAGAAACATGGTTCTGTAGATTCAACTATAAATTAATATAATCAATGAATTAATTTTATTATAATCATAGATAAATAAACTAATTATATCAGAAAAATATTTTTCAAATTACAGCAAGGACAAACTTATAGTAAAATAATATGTAAATAAGAATTTGAATTTTTGGTAAGTATTAAATTTTATAACTTTTTAAACTGTTATTACCATCTGTCGAGTAAGATTAACTTTGGAAGACATCAATTTAAGCTGAGGTATCTAATACATTTATTTTACATAATTCTAATTCCAATTTAATTAATGGCATGGCATGTTATCAAGCAATGATTTTACCAATGCCAAATAGTAAATGATTCTTATAGTAAATATGGATAAAACACATTGCATTAAAATACAGCTCCTTATGGCAGAATGCAGCTGGAGGAAATCCTTAAAAAAATCACCACAACCAACCTTCATTCTCCTCAATTTCCACTTTTATTTTGACATCATCATAGTCTTCCGTGATGGTTTCCTGTTTGATATCAACATGGTAAGACATTGATGCCACCGTGTTTATATCTATGATATTTATTTGTGGAAGTGACGTCACACACAGTGTATTAGGTGGTTTAACATCTATAAGGTGGCAGCCCTGTTACAACATTACTTTTTAATTCCATAATAGTGGGTATATACAATACAAGATAGTGATTATACATATATAAACATTTACCTACACTAACAAAACTTACACTGAGCTTTACTTGTTAATAACCAAGTCTGCAGACAAATGGCCACCCAGATGGTATGTATCTTATTAGGCTATGTAATTACCGGATCCTATTGGCCATTCCTCATCAGTAAGCTTTCAGGGACCCCAGGGGAAGTCACTATGATCATATAGAGGCACTCATAGCTAGTAGTTCCCACCGGAGCATAAGTTATCAGGGGGTTAAGTATCTAATTTCACCATTTGTGGCACTAAGGTAACTACTGCCCATACAATAAGTATCTGGGACATATTATACAGGACCATCCAGCACAAACTAAGCAAAGCTTGGGCTATCAATACTAGTCAATGGATACAAATATTTATATTCTTTTTTTTTATTTATAGGTACACACAAATCACAGAACACTCCAACACCAGAGACATGCTCATGGGTACAAATATTTGTCTGGTGCGAGGATCAAACCTGTAGGTGTTAGATCAGAAGGCAGTTTCACTACCAATTGAATCACAGTAGTTTTCATATTGATTGCATATATTCTCTGTAAGATGTTACTACTCAGTGTGGTTGCTCTAACAATGAATTAATTCTCATCTCTGTCTGTCTTTTAAACATTATCTTTCACATACACAATAGAGTGCAGTAAGCTAGTTTTGATGAACTTAACAATACAGTTTGTTGTGTTAAAGTCTATCCTCAAACAGGTAAATAAGAATGTACCTCACCTCACTATTCATCATCTGTACAAGTATCTTTTCAGATTGGTAGCTTTTAATCATTAGCTGATAGCAGTGCTGGAGCCGAGCGTAGCAGACATAACATACCAGCAATGGTCTAGCTTCTGTCATTAGCTGAAGAAAATGTTTATATTAGTACACAGAACTGGTGACAGTCTTAGGGAGTAGATGTATTTGAAAAACTGACCAAGAACACAGTGAAAATGAATAGTCTTATAAGGCAAAACAAAAGAACGAACCCAACTATCATCATGGTTGTAAGGATTGTTACTTATGTGCAATTATATGTGTATGTGCAATTATATCACTTACCACATAATTAGTCAACTTCTCGAAAACCTGTTGAAGATCCGTGTTTACAATTGGATACATACGGATATTTTGCGCTAAACATATTCTACACATCGGTGTCTCCATTTTTTAATAAAAATGGCAAGAAATTGATTCCGAATAAGCTGGATTTTTATTCCTCAGATATATTATTTAATATGGAGAGATGTGTCAATGGTTTGTTCGTAATAACTATTCGATATAACCATTTTAACGTCACTAAATCAGAAAAATATTCAATGATTACAATAATTATAATAGGTAGGTACGTAATAACCAATATATATTGTACTCTGTGGGTATCTACATAAATAAAATACAATACCGATAAAAACACAACGTTGAAAGTTTAGGTACCACTTATAGTTCGATTTTTTTTTTTCGCCCTCATTGTGCAGACTAAGATCTGTGACCATACCGCCTCGTCTTCAGTTGTAATATTTATATTTCATAGTCAGTCATGTCCGTCACGTCCGTCACAGTCAAGTCATAGTCCTACCCCAGTAAAGCAGTGGAGACTTTACTAGAGGCTTCTAAGGAGTTTTGGTTTCAACACGGAAAATCACAATTCACGGCAATATCGCACTTTCCTCTTGTGTACGTTGTCGAAGATGTTATGTCTAAAAATCCACCATATTTACACATAAAAACTCGAATTTACACCAGTAGTATTTAATATTACGCTATTAAAATTAATAGAGTCCTATGGAGTTGGAATGTTATACATACATATTCCATAAAATACCTTAAAATAATTAAAAAAAAAAGCAAAGAAACCACTAAATAAAATACAGATGCATTTCGTACATTGTTGATGAATTTGGTAAAATTTTAAAACGAAAAAATATTCATGCGTAATTTAGATTTTTGTGACCAATATAGTAAACCTTTTTGTCTTTAGTAACATTTTCACTGAAGTGGCAGTGGGCGGGACACAGCTCGTAGAACCGACGGCCGCTGGGGCAGAAAGGTTCTCGAGTGGCGACCACGGACCGGAAGACGCAGGGTCCCCCTACTAGGTGGACCGACGATCTTGCAAGGGCCGTGAGAAGACGCTGAATGCGAGTAGCACAAGACCGGACATTGTGGAGATCCTTGGGGGAGGTCTTTATTCAGCTGTGGACGTCTTTCAAATAATATGATGATGATGAAGTTTCATATCTAATCTGTGATTATTAAGTTTAGTAATATGCGTCCTTTGGGGGGTATGAATAAAGCCTAAAACGTCAGTGTACTCAGAAGTTTGGAAATATCTTTTGATCAGAAACCGCTATACACTCTCAGACTTTTTCGGTTCATTCAGCCCTTTCTCAGCGCTTTTGGAATCTGTGGACCGGATCCTTACGACACTTCTGGGCCAGTGAAGCGTATGAGAGTGTAGTGATTTCTTTTATTTAAATTACAAACCACACCTCATACGCTTCAGAGTTACAAGCTAAATGTTACAGATTTTCGTGTAATAACCTTTTATAGGCTAACACAGCATGCGAATCAACTTAGCAAAAATCCTACTAATATTATAGAGCCGAAAATTTGTGAGTGTGTATGTTTGTTACTTCTTCACATCTAAACGGCTGGAGCGATTTTAATAAAATTTGGTATGGAGTTAGCTGACACCCTGGATTAACACATAATTTATAAAGTTTAATACGGGTAAACCGCGGGGCACAGCTAGTTAACTATAAAAATATGTTGAATACAATAGAATAATATATTATTATGTACAATGCAAATTGCTAAATACTTAACTAAGGTTAAACATGTAACTTAAATAAATTAAAACTCATAAAAAATATAGTTTTAGAAGCATTAACAATATTAATTTAACTAAATACTTAACATTAATGATTGTACGGTTCACGTACAGGCTTATTTTGCTTACGCCGCCTTAACCTAGTTTCGGCGCATTACTTATACATACTTTCGACATTAATATAGTTAGTTGACAAATAACAATAACAACGAACAGATTAGCATCCAAATAACTTATATTGTATACTTGAGTAATAAACGTGGTTTTAAGTCAACTCAACTCGTTTATCTACACACCACCTCGAGACCCGTACATCCGTTTTGGTCCTTCGAGAAGTGAAAAGTGCTGGTACTACGTGTGGCAGTGTTCTTAGTGCCGATAGCGAATCGGTCGAACTGGTCTCCCAGAAGCGGGTCGCCCCAGTTGGATTGAGACAAAGACGCACATATCGGACGAGGAACTAAACACAGTAAGTACCAATACTAACTACAATCTGCGATCATATTGCAAAAAAAAAACTGAACTAGTGCCTACGGTGAAACAACTACTGAAGGCTTGCTATAACTATTACTTTAACTAAGTAACTAATTAACAATGATGGGTCAAAATTTCGAGGAGGTTATGAGCCAACAAGAGGCTACTTTTTGCACGTTAAAACAAATATGTGCTAACTACAAGAAAGACAGCCCTACTAGGAAGACCTTAGAATATCTAGAAGAGCGTCTTACGAGACTAAACAACTGTTGGGAACAATTCGTTCATAACCACCAACTATTGGAATCGACCGGAACAACGGAAAGCCAATACTTTATAGACGACGTTTTTAACAACACAAAACGTATGTATGAGAGTGTTTTACAAGACATACTACAACGTAAGTCGGAGCTTACATCGGCGACACCGACTAAAGCAACAATAACAGCTAGTAAGGAGGAGCTACCCCCTCAGAGTACAAGTAAGACAGGAACTTCTTCAGTTACGAGCGACGCTAAACTTACTACGAGATTTAGTTTCGATGAAGGGGACTTCCACGTACCGCCTCGAAAAACGGACGAATCGTCGGAAAAGGAACAGGATCTTTTGCGAGTGCAGTACTGTAACTTTAGAGCTTTTGAAAGAGCCGTGGAAAAGATGGATTTGTCAACATCTTTGGAAAAATGGGAATTGGAAGATAATCTAACTATCATAAAATCTAAATGGCAACAAGTGGAGAAAGCACACTGGCAGCTAGATTATTGGCTACAGGAAGAAGACCCTAAGTATAGACAAAAGTATGATATATTAGAAAATATTTATGACAACATACGTAAGAAAATACAACACACCATATGGAACAATGCTCATTATGAAAAGTCTACGCCGAAAATCATAATACCGGATTTTTATGGCAACTATAATCAATGGTTAAGTTTTCGGGACCTCTATACGGAAAGCGTACATAACAACCCTATACTTTCTAAGGCCCAAAAAATGCAGCATTTGAAGTCCAAATTAAAGGGCGAAGCAGAGAAGTTAATCCAGCATCTTAGCATCAGTGCCGAGAATTATACTTCCTGTTGGGACATAATTACTCACCGTTACGACAACAAAAGACTTTTATTTACATCTTATGTAAATACTCTACTAAACCAATCTAACATTCAACAAGCAAATGCCGCCAGTATACGAAAACTTCATGACGTCATGCTAGAGTGTCTGAACGGATTGACAAACATCGGATTAGATATTACACAATGGGATCCGCTGGTAGTACATCTTTTGTCACAGAAACTGGATAGCGTTACGTATAACGAATATATAAAAGATCTTAAAGAGCCGAGAGGTTTTCCCGACCTACAAGAATTTTCAAAGTTTCTGGAATCCAAGTTCATGGCACTGGAGGCTACACAAAAAGGTAGTCCAAAATCTTTCAGTCCGGAGAAGAATAACATGTTAGAAAAACATAACAAAAATAGTTACGAAAATCGCAGTAACAATAACTATAATAAATATAATGCACAAAGGTCATCGTACTTTAACAACTCATACAAATCACACAAAACCTTCTTGACAACAGCAAAAAATTGCCCGATTTGCAAAACTGACCATGTTTTGATGAAATGCGAAAAGTTCTTGGCTATGACAGAAAAGGGGCGCCGAGACTGCGTTCGGAATTTGCGTGTTTGCAAAAATTGTTTGTACAGTCACGGCGAAAAACAATGTACGTCAATGAAAACATGTAGGATATGTCATAAGCTTCATCATACTTTGCTGCATGAAACAATGGAACAACCTGGTAATTCGCAATCTACCCCATCGACAAGTACCTCTGCGCGAGGGGTGAACAACATTACTAACGAGGGCATGGAAGTTTTGTTAACAACTGTACTGCTCAAGGTAAAAACAATCGATGGCGAGTATATCTACTTAAGAGGTTTGCTAGATCAAGGCTCACAAGTAAGTCTTATAACTGAAAATGCCGCCCAGCGCTTGAGGTTACCGCGACAACAAGTGAGTGCCATAGTGTCGGGTGTCGGATCACTAAGCGGAAGTTGTAAAGGCTCGTTGAACCTAAAATGTAAGTCAATACATTCGGATTATACATTTAACTTACAACCACTCATTATGAAGAAACTGGTTAACAATTTACCATCGACATCATTTTCAGTAGAAAGCTGGACTTATCTACAAAATATAAATTTAGCCGATCCTAACTTTAATACGTCCGGGCCAATCGATATGCTTTTGAGTGCGCAAGTATATTCGGAAATAATTTTAGATGGAATTATAAGATGTAATAGTACATATCCGGTGGCTCAACAAACTAGACTCGGTTGGATTTTAAGCGGCAACGTGAAAACTTTTAATTGTTGTGTCACACTTAACGACATAGAAAACATATCACGATTCTGGGAAACTGAAGAGATTTCGGACCCTTCTTCGTTAAATACAGAAGAACAACATTGCGAAGAATATTATCGTGCGACAACTACTAGACGGACAGATGGAAGATATGTGGTAAAACTGCCTATCAAACCGAATGCTGTATCCCGTCTACCGGTTAACAAGCAACCCGTACTCGCTCAGTTTCTACAACTTGAGAAGAAATTGCTTAAGAACCGGGAACTTAGCAAGGAATACCAACGTTTCATAAACGAGTACATATCCATGGATCATATGAAACCTATGACGTCAGAGGCTGAGGGTCGCGTTTATCTACCCCATCACGGTGTGTGGCGGGAAGAATCAACTACAACTAAACTAAGAGTTGTATTCAACGCATCCTACCGAGCTAACAACAGCCATAGCCTTAATGACTGCATGTATACGGGTCCAAACTTACAAAAAGACATGTTAACTTTATTAATTAACTGGCGGACCTATAGATATGTTTTCACGGCTGATATAGAAAAAATGTATCGGCAAATATGGCTTGACGAACAACAGTGTAACATACAAACTGTATTTTGGAGATTTTCCCCACGGGACAAACTGCAAGAGTGGAAATTGTGTACCCTAAGTTATGGGATGAACTGTGCTCCCTACCTCGCAATGAGAACTTTACATCAACTCGCGAAAGATGAGAGTAAACGATATCCTGAAGCGGCAAAGGTCCTTCAGAACTATATGTATATGGACGATTTAGTTTATGGTCAAAATTCTATCGAATCAGCAAAATTATTGGTATCTCAACTAATAGATCTATTGAAATCTGGCGGGTTTAGCTTAAGAAAATGGAAGAGTAACGATCCTTCTATTTTGGAGCATTTACAAGAAGAACAAAGGTGTAATAACACAACGAGCCATGATTTCAACTCGGAACAAACTTGTAACTCAAAGATGTTAGGAATGAGATGGAATCAGGAGAGCGATACATTTACCTATCGTTGGGATCTGCCGGAAAAGAAAAACCTTACCAAACGTATCATATTAGGGGAAATCAGCAAGCTGTACGATCCCTTGGGATTACTGTCGCCTGTAACTATAAAGGCAAAATTATTATTTCAAAGGTTTGGCTCAACAAAACCGAGTGGGATGAGCAACTATCTATGGAATTGTGTAATGAATGGGAGGCATTGCGATCTAATCTACCCCTTATTAGTAATATTTCCATACCAAGGTGGCTGCAAAGTACTGAAAACGAGATAGAAATTCATGGATACTGCGATTCGAGTGAGAAAGCGATGGCATGTGCTATTTACAGCCGAGTAAAGAATAGTCATGGCCACTATACAACTACACTTATAACAGCCAAAACTAAAGTTGCACCGCTAACAAAAAAGATATCCTTACCTAAAATGGAACTGTGCGCGGCGGTCCTTCTCGCCAAACTCATGGCAAAGGTAAAGGATACTCTTTCCGGTAACAAATTATTAATATACAGTTGGAGTGATTCACAAGTTGTTTTAGCTTGGATCAAGGGTGATATAAACCGGTGGGAGAAATATATTGCTAACCGAGTCGAACAAATAAGGAACATTATTCCGCCGCAACAGTGGGGTTATGTGAAATCGGAAGAAAATGCCGCAGACTGCGCAACAAGAGGACTCTCCCCTTCACAACTTATTACTTTTAAACTTTGGTGGGAGGGCCCCGAATGGCTAAAAACAAACATAGTTTTCGATGAAGAAAAACGAATCCTGACCTACATAACAAAAGAAGGCCTTAAGCAAACGAAATGCTACGTTGCGATTTACAAGCGCAATGAACTCATAGACTGCTTAGTAAATAAATACAGCAATTACAATCGCGCAATACGAGTACTCGCATGGATTCGACGTATCAGCTATATATTACGATGTAACAAAAATAGCGGTATTATAACTTGTTTAACCGACTACAAAAAAGAAGGTTTGTGTTTGTCATCAAACGAAATAATGGAAGCGAAGCGGTTATTACTCAAGACAACTCAACTAGAGTATTTTGGAGAAGAAATAGATTGTTTATCGAAAAATAAACAAATATCAACAAGAAGCAACATTTTGAAATTGACACCCTTCCTTGACGAATACGGATTATTAAGGGTAAAAGGGCGTTTGATACATTCTACTCTACCTCCTGAATCTAAACATCCAATCATACTTCCGGCGAACGGAAGGTTAACAGAACTTATAATAGAAGAAGCTCATCGTGACACGTTACATGGTGGGGCACGGCTTACATTGGCGCATTTACGTCTTGAATACTGGATCGTTGGGGGAAGCCGCACGGTGAAGAATAAGCTACGCCAATGTGTCAGATGTCATCGGTTCAAAAGCGTAAAAAGTGAGCAGCTGATGGGAGACTTGCCGAAAGAACGCGTTACTCCCGCAAGACCATTCAGCAATACCGGGGTTGACTTTACGGGCCATGTAGACGTAAAAATAAACAAGGGAAGAGGAGTCAAAACATGTAAAGCTTACATAGCTGTGTTTGTTTGCATGGTGACAAAAGCCATACACCTAGAATTGGTTTCTGATTTATCAACAACAACCTTTCTTGCTGCTTTTAGTAGGATGTGTGCACGCAGAGGAACACCAAAACATGTGTATTCGGACAATGGTACAAACTTCGTTGGAGCCGCAAGACAACTACGTGAAGAACTTAAGAGATGCAATACCTTTACAAACTCAGAGTTCTTTGATGAAATGAGTAACTTAGGTATTCAGTGGCATTTTAATTGCCCACTCTGGCCGAGCGGAAATGGTTTATGTGAAGCCGGGGTAAAATCAATGAAGTATCACCTACACCGTGTCCTTGGAGAACAGAAGCTTACGTTCGAGCAATTCACTACCCTACTAACTAAAATTGAAGCATGCTTGAACTCACGTCCATTGTGTCCGTTAACTGAAGATATAAATGATCTTGAATATTTGAGTCCAGGTCATTTCCTTATAGGTGGACCATTATTATCCTTACCCCAACAAGAAGAACCTAGCGGATACGATTTGAAACATAAATGGCGATTGATAGAACAAATGAACGTACATATTTGGAACCGTTGGTCGAAAGAATATCTACAGCAGTTACAAGTAAGAAGCAAATGGCAACAACCTAAGAATAATCTCAAGGAGGGTAACCTCGTACTTGTAAAAGATGAACATTTACCTCCTGGGCGATGGGCGCTAGGAAGAGTGACAAATATTCACCCTGGCACAGATGAGAGAGTCAGGGTAGTTACCCTTAAAACAAAAAAGGGGCAAATCAAACGACCTATAACTAAACTTTCCCCTCTGCCAATTTCAAATGACTTGATGACAGACAGGATACCGGAAGCAAACTCAACTACAACCAAATCAAAAACTGAAAAACGAAAAATTACAACAACTACTCTGAACAAATTGTCCATAGTTCTTATAACTATTTTAGCAATCACAGGTATAACAAATGCCTCTCCGATTACAAGAAGCTATAAAATATCTTCCATACCTACCAATCACCCAATTTATTTTGATGAAGCTGGAAAACTACAACTGATACACGATGAATGGACACTATTAATCTACTACAATTTAACTTCTTATTGGCAAGCGACAAAGTTACACATTCCGTTGTTAAGCGACGAAGACTATAAGATTTACCGTGTCATACCAATACCTTTCCTTAGACAGGGACGGTTGAAACTGGTACAGCCAAGCTCAAAATTTATCGCCATCAACTTTGTCAAAAATTCATATATAACCTTAGATGAACAAGATATACATCAATGTACGTCGTATGGACAAGATGAATTCTCCTGCATATCCAGACAGCCTGTCTACAACTTACACGATAAAAATGCACCGTGTGAGGCCAAGGTCTTCAGTCAACAAACTTCAATTTCGTGCTTACTGAATGACGTAATTTGCAAAGAAGTCTGGGTAAAATTGCATAAACCTAACTTATGGTTGTTTACCGTATGTCACAAACAGCTGATGCGTATTATTTGTAGTGATCAGGTTACGCCGGCGATCATTGACGGGACCGGAGTAATATCCTTACAAGCAAAATGTATACTACAGAAACAAGACGCTACTATATTTACGTATAATCATTTAGGAAATAGTTATTACATGGGTGTGGATACGGATGTTCCTACGATTAACTCAACAATTAACAACGTCTTTGATTTAGGTTGGAAAAGTGCACAGTTAAATATTACTGAGCTCGGTACACCAAATTACAATCGATCTATGTTTTCAAATATTGAGGAACAACTAAGCTACCAGAAAACGCATGAAATTCTTCCGGAATCGTCGACGATATCCAGTCATGATGTTTACCTATATTCTGTTACTTCTGTGCTGTTGGGAGGATTTGCCGCATTTGCTCTTTACTTTGGCATAAAACGTTGGTGTAGAAAAACAACTTCAAAGAGCACTAAGCGATCTAAACCTAGAGAAGAAAATAACCTTGGAATGGAAATAGAGATGCAAGGAATTCATGGCTCGGTCGGACGGGAGCCCATTTACAGCAAACCAGAACCGAAGAAACGATTTGAATTTGAGGACACAACTAATTAATATTTACATACTTATTACATATTTTATACTTATACATATTTACATTTTTTCTATTTTGATTATCTTATTCTTTGCTTTGTACTGGATGCTCATCTTGTTTCTCTTTTCTCGGGAGCATGTACGGTTCACGTACAGGCTTATTTTGCTTACGCCGCCTTAACCTAGTTTCGGCGCATTACTTATACATACTTTTGACATTAATATAGTTAGTTGACAAATAACAATAACAACGAACAGATTAGCATCCAAATAACTTATATTGTATACTTGAGTAATAAACGTGGTTTTAAGTCAACTCAACTCGTTTATCTACACACCACCTCGAGACCCGTACAATGATAATTAGTACTAATTACAATTTATAAAACGACTGAATAATTAAGTTACAATAATTTCAATAAGTCTCACAAATGATTACCAGGAATTACGACAAGATTAAATTGGGTTGAACAGTTTTCATATAAAACTAAAACCTAAAGCTAAATTGTCGGAGAAGCGATTTAAATTTTTAATTTAATATTACAAATTTATCCAAATCTTTTAGTTTTTGTAGTAAGTTACAAAGGAAAAAAGAAAAAAACCTAATTCTGGTTTTTGTTTTTATATTCGTGCTGGAAATGACCTTTTATTACCTTGAAGTATTTATAAAAAATGTCATGGTGTACGTTTATAATGTCGCTGCAACTGTTGAGCGTTTTACATAACCTAGAGATTGGAGAGCTAGCAAAACGTACCATTCGTCGTAAGGGTGGGAAGTGGTGTTATCTTATATCGTGTCAAGCGCGCAGAGACACGAAAACTTAAAAGACTAAGCAGACCAGAGCAGTCGATTTAGTTTCTTAATAATTTATATAAAACAAGGCATCTAGAAGTTCTCTACGCGTTTCTAAAGGTAGCATTTTAAAACGCAGACTGTATGATGGTAATTCTTAAAATTTTTTATTTTGCAAAATTTCTTATGGCACATCAATCTTTTTTGTACCCGTTCTATGCGTAGACTGTGGGTTGTATCGTGCGGTCTCCATACAACACTGCATTGGTCCACAATGCTAACAAGGTTATTATATATATTTTTTTTTGTACTAATCTTTTTAAAACCCTTTCTAATGACAAAAGTGACAAAACCTAACCTTTTAGAAGCCCTTTTTATTATTTCATCTACGTGTGGTATAAATGTAAACGTTTTATCAAACTTAACTCCCAAGTCCTATATGATATCCACTTGTGTTCCCCTATAAAATAACCAGTCCCTATGGTTTGTGCTCTGCGAGAATACTTTTCTATAGGAAAATGAAGTCGTTAGCAGGAGCGTCTTTCCAAGACGACATTTTGAAAACAACCTGGCTGAGCCGTTTGCCTCTCTACTTTTAAACGGTGCTTACCGCTCAGCGACTACAAACCTTGTCAGAATTAAGTGAGCTGGCTGACCAGTTGATGGAAATTAACGCTCAGCCAAATGATATGACGACTTACGCGATGAGATCTTCATCATTTTCTTCGCCTGCTAAAGTTGACCCTCAAGTCGAAGAATTCAACAAAAAATAGACGAGTGAACGCGCCATAACGATTACAAGCGAGGTCGTTCATATGGACGTAGCTACAGCAAATACAAGCGAGGTCGTTCATATGGACGTAGCTACAGCAATTACAAGCGAGGTCGTTCATATGGACGTAGCTACAGCAAACGTCGTAACTGCTCACGCTCGTGTAACCTGGGATTATGTTTATACCACGCCTGATTTGCGACTAAAGCGTGGAAGTGCGTACCTCCGTGTAGCTGGTCAGGTTCGTTTTCAAGTGATAGTACTGGTCACAAATCATCGCAAAACTAGAAAAGCAACCGGCAATGGCGGCCTATTGCTGCATTTCAAGTCACCGTCTTCTCGTTACCGAACAGTATTCTAACAGAATTCCTTGAAACAATCAGTATCTGATATCATCGAGAAACAAATCCACAGTGTGTGTCAATAGAAATAAAATATTATTTAACAATTAAGGTCAATTCTAAAATTATGATTAAGTAAGGTTAAAAATTAATATAAAACCTACTTTCTACAATTTCTCTATGATAGTGAGTGACGTTTAAAAAAGATTATTATATAACTTCAAGTTAACTCGCTTCTGATTTTCTACTCCTTCTACTAATTTATTAGTCTCACCAAATTGATGACTCCTACTAAACTGGTATTTACATTCCACAAATTTTCTTGATAAATAGTTTGTTGTACAAGGTGCTCGTTTGCGGAATGCGCTGCCATTGTCTATTAGGTGTGCACAAACACTTAGTGGATTCCAACAACTTGTCAAGGATCACTATTTAAAGCTTAGCCTTGAAAGTACTCCTAGCTAAGGGTTTGGTTATTTTTCAACGATGCCGAAAGACGTCCACTGCTGGACAAAACCTCTCCCAAAGATCTCCAAAATTGCCGTCTTGCGCGATCCGCGTCCAGCGATTTCCAGCGACCCGCACAAGATCATCGGTCCATCTTGTAGGGGCCTGCCCACGCTGCGTCTTCCGGTTCGTGGTCGCCACTCTGTCTTTCTGCCCCAGCGGCCGTCGGCTCTAAGAGCTATGTGCCCTGCCCACTGCCACTTCAGCTTGGCAATTCTTACGGCTATGTCGGTTACTTTGGTTCGCCTGCGGATCTCAATATTTCTGATTCGGTCTCGCAGGGAAACTGCAAGCAGAGCCCTTTCCATTGCTCTTTGGGTGACCTTGAGCCGCCTGATAAGGCGCATAGTGAGCGACCACGTCTCTGTTCAGTAAGTCATCACTGGCAACACACACTGGTCGAAGACTTTCGACTTGAGACCCTGCGGTATTTGGGACGAGCAGATATTACGTAGCTTCCCGAACGCTGCCCAGCCGAGTGTTGAGTCTCCAACCTTAACTACAGTGGGTGCAACATGGACGTTCGACATGATTTTCGTCTTACCCATGTTCATTTTCACCCATTTGTTGAGAGACTCTGCTGAGGCCATCGAGCATTGTACCGAGGTCGTCAAGGGTCTCAGCCATGACTACTATACCGTCGGCAAATCGAAGGTGGGTGATGTACTCGCCATTGACATTGATGCCAAAGCCTTTCCAGTCCAGAAGCTTGAAGACATCTTCAAGCTTCAAAGCAGTGGTGAACAGTTTCGAAGATATAACATCTCCCTGTCTCACACCTCGCTGCAAGTGGATAGGTTTCAAGTTCCGGACCTGGAGTCGCAGTGACATAGTGGCGTTTTCATACAAACACTTTAACACCTCGATATGCTGGTAATCGATTTGGCACCTTTGGAGAGACCTCAGTACGGCCCAAGTTTCGATCGAAGCAAAGGCTTTCTCATAGTCCACAAACACTAAGCATAATGGTTGGTTATACTCTTCGGTCTTCTGTCTGCCGCAGCGTATGTATGTGGTCTATGGTACTAAAGCCTTTACGGAAACCGGCTTGTTCGGGAGGCTGGAAGTCGTCAAATCTGCGAGCGAGACGATTCGTAATGCCCCTGGAAAACAACTTGTAAACATGCCTCAGCAGTGTGATGGGTCTATAATTCTTCAAGAGGGTTTTATCGCCCTTTTTGAAGAAGAGCACCACCACACCCCTGTGCCATGCTTGTGGCTTTTGGCCTTTTAGTATGACGGAGTTAAATAACTTCTGAAGGGCCCGTAGGATTGGTGTGCCACCCGCCTTCAGAAGCTCTGCCGTAACTCCATCATCACCACATTCTAATCTCGCACAGGCTGACGTCCGGGATGTGTTCGGTGAAGTGTCGGGTTAGTCGTGCTCTGGGATCGGAGGCACAACTATCGACAGGTGACTGGGTTTTCGTATACAGCAGTCCGTAGAACCTCTCGATCTCTCCCAGCAACTCAGGTCTAGACGTGACGATTCTGCCATTCTCAGTCTTCAGCTTCGTCAGTTGGCTCTGTCCAACAGACAGTTCTCTTGCAAACACTTAAGAGCCTTTCTTCCGCTCAATGGCTTCCTTAATACAATTTGTATTAAATTTGCGCGTGTCGCGAGTCAAAGACTTTGAGATCTGTCTGTTGAGCTGCTGGTATCTGGTAGCATCATCAAAGATGTCCATAAGCTGCAGGGTATAGTCAGATATCTTTTTGGTTCTGTTTGTACGGTGGGCTCTGAAGACCTTAGACCCAGCCGTATGGACAGCTTCTACGACGAAACGGTTTTGCAGTTTGAGCTGAAAGGGTTCGGGGTTTTGTCGGGACCTCTGGAGCTTGACATTTAGGTTCAATGAGCCTCTCACCAGTCTGTGACGCTCCCGGTTTTTGATCACTGAGACGTCATTGAACATCTGTCTACTCGTCGAGAAGATAAAGACTATCTCGTTTTTTGTTTTACCATCCGGGCTTACCCAGGTTCATTTACGGTTATCCGACTTCTTGAAAAAGGAGTTCATCATAAAGAGGCCCTTCTTCTCCATGAAGTCGGCCAACCTTTGGACCCGGGGATTGCGGTCTCCAGTTTCAAATTGCCCCACTCTCAGCTCATTCCCGAATCGTTTACCCAGTTTCACGTTAAAGTCCCCCATGACCACAGTGAAATAAATGTTAGAGGTTTGTATGGCTCTAGAAATATCCTCATACATGACCTAAACCTCATCGTCGGAGTGCGTCGAAGTCGGCGCGTAAATCTGTATGACCTTCACCGAATACCGCTTGGTAATTTTGAGTATAAGGTACGCAACCCTAGTCGACATACTCTCGATTTTAACTATGTTGTGGACGAGGGACTTGTGGACTATGAACCCAACACCACCTTGGGACAGTTGGTCACCCTCCCGGAAATAGAGCAGATTCCCGGATTTCAGGGTTATCGTGTCGTCCCCCTCTCTTCGGACTTCAGATAATCCTATTATGTGCTAATGTAATCTGCTCAATTCTTCCTCCAGTTCGATCATCTTCTCGTCGGTCCACAGTGTGCGTGTGTTGTACGTTGCCAGGGCCAAAGGTCGTCGGTTTTGGTAACGCGGCATCTGCCGGGGATTCTTAGCACCCCCTGCCCTGCCGTAACCACGGCTGTTAGCAGGGCTGCCGGGGACTGGGGGCCGCGGTTTAATTGTGTCCTTCATTTGAGGGGATCTGCCATAATCGCCACGCTTGGCAAACGGGTTGACGAAGTTAGTATGTATATATACATATATATATATATCGTGTTCATCACACAAAGATTATTTCGGGGTGGGAATCAAACTCACGACCTCTAGCTTAGCAGTCAGAGTCACTAACGCCAGACCAACAGGCCAGTCCATATTATTGTTCATTAGATTATTATTATTTCAAAGTAAATGTTCGTATTTTTTATATAGTTTACAGTGCGTCAAGAAAGTCGTGACAATAAATGAGGGCGCCACCATCTGTTACATGGTACATATACTTAAGCTGAAAAGTCTTGATACTTGATTTGTTTGTCAATATAATACTAGCCACTCCCGCGTCAAAGTTTAAGAAAACTAGGCGCGCGCATCGTAAAAATTCACTCTCATACATTTTCATACCACCTAGAACTAACTTCATGCTGTTAAATTTTTTGGTGTCGGTGTGCGCGCGCATCGTAAAAATTCACTCTCATCATTTTTCTCCATCGCGCCAAACGAAGTATAACTTCAAAAAATATATTATTATGAGTCAAAATAATCTGAGTCTAGGTATTCGACTCTAGAAATGTTGCCTGAAACCCCAGCGTAATCAGACAGATTCACTGGAACTATCATCGCTTTCTGAAATAACGAGTCTGTCTATATCTTAATAATGGGTTCCTCCACGGGCAAAATATAGCAATGACGTTGTCTACACAATTTTTCCATTCTTGTGGAGAAATTGAATTAAATGCTTCTTCTGCAAATTTTGCAACATCTTGAACATCAACATCCTTTAGTGCGATTTTTCTCTTTGCTATGGTTAATTTGATGGTGCCTGTGTAGAGAAACTGAACTTTTTGCCGCATGTCACATTTATATTAAAACGATCGATCTGCTTCTTAGGTTGCCCTTTACTATGTTTTCCAGGAGTTTCAAATTTATTTATTTATTTAAACACACATAAACTATCATTACAGGAACTTAATACCTAATTCAATAGCCTATATACTTATAAATTAAAAACAATAATGGTTACTCAATATTAAAAACTTAAACTATACAAATTGCACAATAAGCGGCCTGTGTGAATTCGTTCAGTGTGCACGAAAATATATCAATGCTGTGAGCCAACGTATTGAGCGCCCGCAGCGCACGCGTGAGCGGTGCGCGCTGCAGCAGGCACGAGCGCGCGCGCGGCACGGCCAGCAGCTCCGGCCGCCGCCGCCGTCCCACGAACTCATCCGGGACGCGTAGCCTGAGCACCTCCAACACGTTCGGATTATGGATCTTGCCGCGCATCACTTTAAATATGTAAACGCTGAGAGCGACCTCCCTTCTCACTTCAAGCCTGTAATACCCCACCATACCCAGAACGAATAGAGTAGGGTAAAGGAGCGGATAGCCCGGGTATATCCCATATTGCTTCAAATACACGAACCTAACAAACTTGTTCTGGATACGTTCCAACATCAGCCTGTACTTCTCCTCGTGTGGTGACCATATTACGGCATTGCATTCCAGATGACTCTTCACGAGTGCCTCGTAAAGTGCTTTCAAAGCGCCTATGTTTGTGAAATTGTTCGCTTGGCGTAATATTAGTCCCAGATTACGATAAGCTTTCTTGCATACATCAGTGATATGCTGTCGAAACTGTAAATCAGCAGTGAAGCGTACGCCTAAGTCTGGCATCTCTGTCACCCGCTGTAGCGGCGCCCCGTACATAAGGTATTGGTAATGGCACGAGGTTCGTACGCGACTGAAGGACAGCACGGAACACTTACTCACATTAAAATAAAGCCTATTTTTAATGCTCCAATTGACTACGCTATTAATATCCCGCTGTAGTGTGGCGTGATCTGCATTATCCTCTATTTTATAGGCCAGTTTAAGGTCATCCGCTATAAGTAAAGGCGTAGACTTGCTGGCTACCTTCGGCAAGTCGTTGACAGTCAAAATGAACAAAAGAGGCTCTAAATTGCTCCCCTGACTTACCCCAGATCTTGTCGGGTAGGGATCCGAAAGATGTCCGCCACAGTCGACATATTGATATCTGTCCCGGAAGTAACAGGCGAAGAATGTTAACGTGTGTGGGGTGCACCCCATGCCGGCCAGCTTGGCCAGTAAGATGTCAAGGTCGACTGTGTCGAACGCCTTTCGGAAATCAAAGTAAGCGACGTCCACCTGCAGCCCAGCGTCTACTATGGGTACCAGATGTGTTATCAAATCCAGTAAGTTCCCAGTCGTCCCCCGCCCAGGTCGGAACCCGTGCTGAGCGTCGGACAACTGGGCGCTCTCCTGTGGATAAAGGCAACCATGGATGGCCACCTCGAATACCTTCACCGGAGTACACAAGATCGCCACAGGTCTGTAGTCAGTGGCCGCCGATCCTCCACTGCCTTTCGATACTGGCACCACACGAGTAAGTTTCCAGTGTTCTGGGAACGTCGCAGTCTCGATACAGATGTTAAACAAATGAAGCAACGGCTCGACTAATACTGCCCTGCAGTCCCTTACCAGAAACGCTGGTATCCCGTCGGGCCCCGCCGAGCACTTGGACGGACAACGCGCGAGCGCGCGGCGCACGTCGTCGGCGCAAAGGCGCTCGAGATAAACGCGTGCACCCGGCGCCTCTGACGTGCACCCCGCGTCAGCGCTTGCCGCTTCCACGCTCAGCGTGGCCGGCTCCCGGTTATACACAGACTCGAAGTACCGGGCAAACTCTCCCGCACACTCAAACTCTGACAATACTTTACCGTCTTTTATTATTTTGCGATTGGACGTGTTGCCGGCTTTGGATCTTATGAAATTCCAAAATGCTCGCGGTTCTTTTGCCAGATGACTCTAGACGCGGTTCCGGTATTCGTCGTGAGCTCGGGCGGTCTCGAGTTTAAGCCTCGCCCTGCACCGAGAAAACGCTTCATAGTCCTCGCTCGCCCTACTCGATTTATACCTTTTATGTAGTGAATATTTGAGTTGTATGTCGCTAATGATCGCACTCGTATACCTACCATACTGGGTATACGTACCTACTGCTCCTCGAATTGGTATTTTTTAGCGGCACACACATACTAAAGACCTCATAGATTTTATTATAAAATAAACTTAATGTAACGTCCGGATCTATACAGCAATATAAATCGGTCCAATCAATTTCACTCAAGGATTGATATAAGATATTAAAATCGCTTTTGTTAAAATTTCATTTTTCGCGGCATATCGATTGCGCATACGGGTGTCGCACGCTCGGCTCAGGAATATAGACGGGCGCGAGGCAGTCGCGGGGCGCGGGGCGGGCGGCTAGCGCGAGGCACACGTGCAGTGCGGGGTGGTAGGCATCAACGGGCTGCAGCGCCTCGTCCGCGCCGCGCACGCTCACGCCGGCGCCGCGCGCGCCCAGTACGAGGTACAGCTGTCTGCCACTACAGTTCGGTATCTCGTTACACTGAACGAATTCACAGAATGCCATAAAATATTCAAAATAATTAACAATGTTACTGTTACAGGAACACAAATTAAAATCACCTAAAACTACTAACTTATTTTTAAACTTAACACATATATTTATTTACCTCCATTATGGCATACCTTCGTCTACTATGTGGCTAACTGTGCTTTCAGATGCAACTGAAACCAATAAAAGCACGTTAAGTAACAAAAACCATATTCATATCTAAATAAATAATACAAAAGTATCAAAACCGTTGAAGGTGTAGTATCATTAATAGGTATATTTCGTAACATAATGTCAACTAAATGTAAACAATGCGATAAAACATATCAATTATGCTTAAAAAGGAATGTTTGTCAAGATATTACAGTTTCTTTATTATAGTTTAACAATTCAATTCAATTCATGTACGTACCGGTTAATTTTGCCGTTCGACCGTGAACATCGTCCAAATCGGATTTCGGAAACCAACTTTCCCGCTCGAAATTCAGCCGTACACTCTAAAAATACTTGTAAATATGACTATTCTCGTACCACTCTTATAAACATATTTATTGATTATTGATTGCTAAATGGTTAAACACTGGGTGAAACGATAGAAGTAATTCGAAATATCATTTTTTTTTTTTTTTTTTCATATTGTTTTTGCCCTCTTTGGGCAGGCTAAGGTCTGTGACCATACCGCCTCGTCTTCAGTTGTATTATTTCTAATTTTATATTTTAAAGTCAGTCAGTCATGTCCGTGACGTCCGTCACAGTCATGTCCAACACGTCCGTCACAGTCAAGTCATAGTCCCACCTCAGTAAAGCAGTGGAGACTTTACTAGAGGCTTCTATGGAGTTTTGGTTTCAACACGGAAAATCACAATTCACGGCTATAACGCACTTTCCTCCACTTGTGTACGTTGTCGAAGATGTTATGTCTAAAAATCCACCATATTTACACATAAAAACTCGAATTTACGCCAGTTTTTGAAAATAAAACATAGCCTCGATGCGTCCTTTTCCGCGTTGGCGCCAAAACTCTTCGAAATATCATCGAATTGACAGGTGAAGTACTTGGTTTGACCAGAAATTTAGTGTTGCCAGTACAAGCAAACGTTATTTTCACGACTTTCTTGACACACTATAGTTTTAGTTCAGTTTATAACAGTTTAGTCGATTCCACTCCAATTGGGCCGTCAAACTGGCTGAAAACAGTAAACATCATTAAGTTACATACACCCAATCCAACTTCATCTATTAAATTAATTAGCGTAATCTGATCCATAAGATCCTGTTTATGGCAATCTGCCGATATTTTGAGCAATTTCTGCCAGTGGCTGCTATCATATCAATGGCAAAACTGATTTTGGTGTCAACGTCATTGTCAATGTCATATTTGTTTATATTAATTAGGTACAGCCGCCAGCATATCAAGCTACCCCAACCTGTCAAATTTCCCCAATTGAAAGTGAACCTTGTATCTTTGTGATAAAGTTGAAACTCTATAAAGGAAATTTGACAGATTGGGGTAGCTGGATGTGCTGGCGTCTGTACTCTGTTAGTAAATCTGAATTTTGTTGGCTGCATCAGTTGCTCGCATATTGTGTTGTTTCTGGTGGTAAATCGATATTTTCTAGAACTCCTAACAGTCAGTTTAGTTAGAAAAGGTTTAGATAGGCAGCAGTAGCATGGTGCAGTGCCTGGTGATGGTGCGGGCGGCGCGTGCCGGCGACTGGGCGGCGCGCGCGGCGCTAGTACGTGCCGGTATCGCGGACTGCGACTTTGATGCATTCATACTATTCTTTTTCCAAGAGGTAACTGACAATTTCTATAATTGAAATGTATTTAGCGGTATGGCCCATTCGTTGGTCAGCTTTGTTTTTATCTAATCCATATAGGATTAGACAAAAACAAAATCAAAATTCTAAATCTTCAGATCTGAAGAAACAATTGAGCATTATTTTGGTTTAAACTGGGCAAGCACTGCAAAATCTTCTCAGTTAGGGCGCATTAGATCCGGTGGTAGCGTTAAAGCGCGGCCGTCGTTATAAACACTAGGTCCGTCATAATAATAATATTGAATTCGTACCTTAATATAGACGGAACCATTCAGACAATATGTAGTAAAATATAGCTTAAACTATAAATTTCGACAATAAACCCAAACATAATCTACATGACAATAACTTAATACCTACAAGGTAGCTAAATATCATTACTATTATGAAATAAATTTAAAAAATGATTTAACATTCCGTGTACCTAAATATTTATATGTAACTAGAAATAATTATGTATACTTAACTATATCACTACCAACATGTTCTGACTATTTACAAGCGCTTTTAAAGTCTATGTGAATAATTTTTTTTATTATATAATATGATTTAACATAATGTTTATGTAAATGTCTAGACTTGCATGTGAGTAAGGCTGCTTGGAGCCGATGAGTGATGCCATCTGTATTCTGAGCTCCCACCATCTCATGTGCTATATGTCTGTTGGCTGACTTTGTAGTATAAAACAGCTGGTGATGAAGTATAATAACCAAGTAGGTAACAACATGGGATAAACTTTCCATTATGGTCCATAAATTTAGAAGTTCATATTTTTGTGTAGATATTACTGTTGTACAAGATATGATTTTTCAAAGTTTTCATACAAATTGGAATTGAAATCGCATAGCATTTGCAATTTGTAATTGGTTTAATTATGATTAGACATAAGTCGCTCGCTTATGAGTGAATCAAAAGATATTCAATTGATTTAGCTCACCAATTCACTAGCTCAGTTTGGATTCTAATATGACACTGTGTCTTTTGCTCACACACTCTGACTTATACTGATAAATGTTACCCTTATCAGCTTGATAGCATTAAAGTGGGAAAGAACTGTACCTGAAGCAATGCACGGTGAGATGTAGCAAACAAGTGACTTGAATCTGTGCAAAGGGGAGAACAGAACAAAAATTGTCACTATCGAGACCTATAATAACTAAGTAACGATTGAGACCTATATAGAACAAAAGCTTTCAACCTTATTGTAATAATTTTAAAACATATCTATTTAAAACAAGTAGTTTCTGTTATTTGAGATACTAAGAAGTCTCAAAACAACTCAGATGAGCCATTGATAAAGTCAAAGTCAAAATTTATTTATTTCGTAAAAATTTTACATTAATGTGGAATCATCATTTTTCTTACCCTACTGTGCAGTGCATGACGTGGCAGCTACTGTGAAACACTGCCAGAAAACTCAGTAGGAATCCTTTTTTAAAATAACTTAAAAATAAATAACAATCATGTGACTTGGAACAACTTAATCCCAGGCACTTTTGTCACTTAAATAATCAGAAATTTTGTAATATGCCCTGCTACACAATTTTTTTTTTTTTTTTATTCTTATTAACCTGCAATCAGTCTCATGTGACTATAATCAGGTTAGTTGAAGTGAAATAAGTTTTAGAGGATTAGGGCCACTGCCCCAACTCTCTTCAGTCATCAAGCATATTGGCTCTTTTCAATCGTTTTATATGATTTCTTTGCAGAAGCATATTTGCCAGAGGATTAGGATGATTCTTCTAGCGATCTGTGTAATTTTCAGAGTAAACTTTAGCTTCTTCAATCACAGTTTTCATGTCCAAGTACTCATGAATCTCTGAGTTGCGAGTGAACCAAGTTGCGCCACTTATTGTCCTCAATATATTGTTCTGAGCTCTCTGGAGGCACATTATGTTGGATTTACAGGCTGATGACCACAATTGTATACCATAAGTCCAAATAGGCTTGATAACTGCGCAATACACTCTAAGTTTGTTACTGAGGGATAGCGTTGACTGTCTGCCTAGTAACCACAAAAGATTTCTGAATCGGTTATTAATCTCACCTCGTTTTTTCGTTATATGGTCTTTCAATGTCATACGTTGGTCCAAGTATTTCACACATTTGGATTGTGGCAATGTCTCCTGGCCGAGGTTGACTGCTGGGCATAACTTCTTCCTCAGAGTAAACATGATGTGGTGAGACTTAGGGGCACTTGCTCGAACGCGCCATTTTAGCAACCACTTATTGGTGAGGTTTAATTGATTTTGTAGCATTCTACTAGCGGTTTCAGGGTTACTATTAGACGCCAGGAAAGCGGCGTCATCTGCAAAGGTCGCGACATTTACATTGGGAGCCTCTGGTAGGTCATGAATAAATATGTTATACAACACAGGACCGAGAACAGAACCTTGTGGAACTCCAGCATAACATGTGTGGATAGATGATCTTGCGCTTCGTTGTTTTACTTGAAACTGCCTATTTTTGAGATAAGAGTCCATCAAAAGGTAAAAAGAGTGAGGGAGAGTATTTTATTTTGCTATGCTACACAATTTGGTTGTAATAATTCTTTTAAACTTATTCCTAGACAATTCTCTAATATCATTGGGAAGTTTGTTATAGAATCTTATATGTTGCCCCATAGAAGAGTTACTTATTTTGTGGAGACGGGTAGTATGCAATATGAGATTATTCTTATATCTAGTATTTACAGAAGGAAACAATATTTTTATGCACATATAGTAGGTTTTCATATATATACTGAGATGGTACAGTTAGAATGTTAACCTCTTTGAACTTTTCTCTTAGAGACACTCTCGGGCCAAGATTATATATAGCTCTTACATTTCTCTTTATTGCAATATAAATATGGTGTTAATGTCAGCAGAGCTACTGCAGAGAAGAATTCCATAGGACATTACACTATGAAAATAACTGAAATAAATAATTCTAGCTGTGTCAACATCAGTCAGCCGTCTAATAGTTTTCACTGCATATGCTGCAGAACTTGATGTTATATATTATATAATATTCAATAGAACTACTGAGCTAATTTAGCTAGTGAGCTAAAACAGAAATACATATCTCGAAGAGTTAACGATTCATATTACTCTTTTAAACCAAGGGACTCACTCGATGCATGTTCAATTGACATGGTAGACATCAAAGTTGACATTTCACATTTTGCTGACAGTGGAGGTGTATTTTATTCAATTTTATGTCATGTTTCTTACTTATATTTTTCACATTTTAAAAGAGAATGGCAGAATTCGTATCGCATACTTCAGTTGTTGTTCAGCTATATAATTTGTACCACTTGTTAAGACAACTAAGGTATTGATTTTAATGTAAGTATAATATTTTTAGAACTTGGAATTAATTAATAAAATCAAAATGAATATTTTAATTATTATCAATAAATAAACGTAATAAAATCGTAAACTAAACGCAGTTACGTTTACAAAAATTGCCATTTGTAAAATAATATAAATGTCGAAATTATAATTAATTATTTATAAATGGGAACAACATTACATATAAATGATATAATAATATACTTATTTATTATACCTAAGAAAGCACAGTAGTTGCATTAAATCGTAATAATTAATTATTTAGAATAGGAACGATTTTCGTCGTCAGTATTTTTTTTTGTTCATGGTAATTATTTATTGACAGACAAAGACAATCTGTCAGGTATTTATTGCTGTTGTTTTGATACATGTCATCAATTTAGCAAATAATCTTGCAGATATTACGTGAGTTCAGCATCAGTTCCTCCGTGCTATAATATATATCTGTTGACAATGGATTCACGAAAGGACGCTTTATCATTTAATTAAAATGACGAGTTTGCAATGTGTTAATTGCAACATTCGTTTGCCCCGTCTAAGAAGACAAACATTATCCGAAGAGAGTGAAGTTCTCAATAAACCCAATGTTGCTTTGTGCTATGTGATAATTATTGTTTGGTACTTATATGAAGATATTATTAGATGAAGTAATACTTAGGATAAATTAATAATAATATCAATAAGATTAATGTAGTTACAAAAAACAAAGAATCTATTGTTTTATTAATTACCTCCACTCAAAACCTCATATATAACTCCTCGCAACCTCACACTATGTAATTAATGGCAAAAAAGACCTTTTCATTATTTCAACAAATAATAGCTTTTTGCATCTTCCTAACCTAACTCGCGACCCGTTTAGGGTTTTCAGGGCAGGTTCGGAATAAATCAATGTAAAAAACTATAAAAAGAGCTACAATATTTACTTTATCACCATAACAATGTTTATGTAATAATAATAAAAATATCTAGGGGCAATGTCACACAGATTATCCTAGCCCCAAACTAAGCAAAGCTTGTACTATGGGTACCAGGCGACGATATACATACTTATATAGATAGATATATTATACTTAAATACATAGAAAACATCCATGACTCAGAAACAAATATTCGTGCTCATCACACAAATATTTGCACTTACCGGGATTCGAACCCAGGACAACCAGCTTCGTAGGCAGGAGCACTACCAACTAGGCTACGGTGGCTACGGTGTAAATATAATATGTAACAATCTTCATTGGTACACTAGTTAACACTAGCATTTCATTGCCACATCAGTAGACACACTTTGATATTTACAGTATCTTTATTACTCAGGCAGTAAGAGTGATTTTTGAACTGCAATGTTTCCACGGTCATGGGGTTGACCCACAGATTACCAAACGTAACCTTAAAATAAAACTGGCTATAACTTTTATATCCCAACTTCTAAAAATCTAAGAAATTAAAAATGCCTTTTCTATCGCATTAACCACCAATTAAAACATAAAATATCCCGAAACACGAAATTTTACTAGCGGTACAAAATTCTCAGACATTCTTGCCGTTTACCTTTGGTGCGTAATTAATGTGCACAATAATTGTTGTGGTACAGAAGTACTTACATTGACTTTTTTACACAAAATTAATGATATTTTGTTTACACCGGAATGGAACATGAAGTGTCCCCACATTGTTTTATAGCATCTTTATATGAATATCTGCAAAGTACCTAATACTGAATCAAAACCTTTCCACATGGTCTGTGCTTGCCTAAACTTAGTGTAAATAACAAACCGGCGGCAATGGACGAGAACAGCTGCAGAGCCAAGCATCAGTGACCATGCTTTGGGACACAAGGGTGGAAGGCCTTGTGTTCCTGTAGCACTGAAGATAAAGCAGAGTCAAATTTGGGCGGATGAGGGAAGCTACCTACCCCCTATTAGACTAAATAGCACTGTTCTAACCTAAATTTGTTAACCATGGATATCTCCATGACCGTGGGGTGGGAGTGGTACAGGACTTAACACCTTCCAGATTTTTGTTTACATCATGACTGGGAATGGTAGACGGAGCATCGCCAATAAAAAACTGGCCTGATAAAAGCGCAACAATTTTTGCCGAATCAGAATCGTCAATAGGCCCCTATGGATGATTCTGATTCGCCAGCCGTTGGGTCGTGTATATACGGAGGCTTCTATTTGGCATAAAATAGTACTAGAGTAATTTCTTCAAAGTTTAAGTTGGAAGCTAATATTACTTTCAGGTGGTGATACAGACGCGGCCTTCCCAGCTGGGCACTGCATCCCGGAATAAAGTGCCACTGTGTACAGTCTAGTTCAAGAAACTCAGCGGCGCCGGTGTCATCAAATTGATTGCTTTTCACCCATCCATGCACTGGCGAGGTCTTAATGTGCGCCGATTAAGGTTTTCCTTGGTTGCTCCATAAGTGTGCGCATTGGATTCTGCTCAGAGTGTTTATGGCGAGAATATGTGGTAGAATTTTTTTTGCTTGTGGGTAGTTATAGTGGCAACAACAAAAAATTTGAGCTCTGTTTCTTTTAAATATTTTAATTACTTACTTACATTTTACTATGCTAATTTAAAGTTATAATCAATTGCTACACCCAATTCACTCATATCCACTATCAAATATTCATTATCTTTCAATCTAACTAAAAATCATCACTTCACTGCACCTCACTATGGACCTGTACTCAAAATTGTCTGAACAACTAGAACAGCTGGCTGAATCACTCTGCACCAGGATGACACAACAGGAAGAGGATCTGAAAACTGCAGCTGCTGCTGAAGTGCCACACAAAACTGTTGCTAGCTTGTCAAAGGAGTTGGCTGACTTCAAGAGTTTTGTATGCAGTACTTTGAATGCACTAAGAACCCAGATTGAGCTCCTTATGTTGGGCTTGGATAGGCATGAGATGGCATCACGCAGGAAAGTTCTGCTTCTCCATGGAGTAAAGGGCGAAGAAGATCCCATATCATCTGCTGTAGGCATATTACACAACCAAATGAAATTGTCAGACATCACCTCATCTGATATAGCTGTTTGCCATCGCTTGGGATCTAATAAGAGTAAGCCACGACCTCTCCTGATTCGCTTCAAGCATCACAGCACAAGAAATGAAGTGTGGAAAACCAAGACTTCACTTAAGGGCACTGGTTTGACACTGACTGAATTCCTCACGAAGCCACGGCACGATGTCTTCATAAATTGCCGGAAATTCTTCGGTGAAAGGAATTCTTGGACGTCTGATGGGAAAATTGTGGTACTGCTGCCAGACAAATCCAGGCGGAAAATAGAGACTGCTGCTGAGCTTTGCCGTCTAACATCTCAATTCCCTGCCGCCCAGCCACCGTTAAATGCCACACGTAAACCAGCTTCCACGGGTCAAACGTCGCTCTCTGCAGATAAACCAGCGGGAGAAAAACCGGCGGCGACAGCTTCTACTTCTGACAAAAGGAGCCGAAGACAAGCGAAGTGAAGTTGTTTTGACCTCTTATATTTAGTTGCCTAATACTTGCGTAAATATGTCACATTCAGTTTTATTCATTGTTATTTTGCAACTCATTTCTATTATTTTGTGCATTTTAATGACGGTATTTGGATTATAAAGTTATGTTAAACTTTAGGTTAACATTTTATCTTTGCTTGTTTGTGACATTGACTTTTTAAAGTTCGGTGAAATATGTCTTACAAGATTTGGGCTTTTTGCCCTGTTTTGCGTTTTGTTTTTTGTGAGTGTACTTGGGTTGGCTTATTTATTTTTGATTTTTGGACTAAAAGGATTATATAGATATATATTTTATTTACTTATATTTATATACGTATATACATTTTATGTTAGACGACAACGATGACGCTGTATATTTATCGTGTTCGTCTTCTGTAAGTTCTGATGAACATTATGCTAGTGCGCTTAGCGATGATGAGTCACTTCAACTGCGTGATCAGTTATACTCACACCTCTCTTTCTCTTCTTCCAAATGTTTTAATACAGTCCACATCAATGCTCAAAGTATTCACGCTCACTTTCCCGATCTTTTGTCTTCATTCGATTCTGATCTTATTCATGCTGTTCTTATTTCTGAGACTTTCCTTAAACCTACACTTACCTCGGCACAGTACGCCTTACCCGGATATAAACTGTTGCGAAATGATAGAACTGGAAAGGGTGGCGGTGGTGTTGCCATCTATCTTCGTGCGGATCTAAAGCATAAGGTTATTGAACGGTCTCCAAGTCAATACTCAAAATCTGCTGAACATCTATTTTTAGAGGTTATTGTTAACCACACTAAAATACTTTTGGGTGTATTTTATAGTCCATCGAGTCAGATAGATTACTTCTCTTCTTTTGAATTGAAACTCGAGAATCTGCATTCTCTTTATGAACATGTAATTGTCCTTGGAGACTTCAATACCTGCTTGCTTAAAGATGATGCACGGAGTCGTCGACTCCTCTCTCTTGTTTCGTCTGTCAATATGCATGTCCTTCCTCTGAGTGCTACACACCATGCTCCTCATTCCACTCCTTCTCTTCTAGACCTCATTCTCGTCTCGGATTCCACCAAAGTGGTAACGCATGGCCAACTTTCAGCCTCCTTCTCTTATCACGATCTTATATATGTCTCTTATAAAATTCGCTGCCCTCGACGTAAGTCACAGTTTATCTTCCTTCGCAGCTTTAAAAATATTTGTCTGGAACGTTTGAGGGCGGAAGCGGGCAGTATTGACTGGTCACCTGTTTATATCTGCAACGATATTGACTCCAAAGTGGCCATGTTCAACCAGCTACTAATTCAGTTGTTCGACAAACATGCTCCACTCAAAAGGGTGAGAGTAAAACATGCCCCAGCCCCTTGGATTAATGACCAAATTAAAAAGCTGATGTCTCTAAGGGATAAGGCCAAAAGGAGATTCAAAAAAAGTGCAACTAATGAAAACTGGGATATCTATAAAAAACTCCGTAACAGATGCAGTCGTATGTGTAGAGATGAAAAGAGACGCCACATTTACAACTCTATTAATAACCTCAACACAGCACAGGTATGGCATTTTTTAAAATCTCTAGGTGTCGGTAAATCTTCTAGTGACAATACAATAAACGTGGATATTAACATTCTTAATCACCACTTTTCTAGACCACCTGTCGCTATGAGTGCCGGCATCAAAAGTTCCACTCTTGAACAACTTTTAAATCTTTCTAAGCCACTATGTACAGCTTTTTCTTTCACACCAATCACGGAGAGAGACGTCATAAAATCCATAAAATCCATTTCCACCAAAGCGGTAGGTAACGACGGACTCCAACCACAAATGATCACTATCATTGTGGAAGAACTTGCTCCTATCTTAACCCATATTATTAACCTTTCCTTGGAGTCAAGTTCTTTCCCTTCTGCTTGGAAAAAAGCTCATGTACTGCCGCTTCCTAAAACCACAAATCCTTCTTCCTTCTCTCACTACCGTCCAATTTCAATTCTTCCTTTCCTGTCTAAAATCCTAGAGAGCATTGTGCATAAGCAACTGTCTCATTACCTCTGTACTCACAACCTTTTAAGTCCTTTCCAGTCCGGTTTTCGTCCTGGCCACAGCACTGTCACTGCACTTGTGAAAATCACAGACGATATTCGCTTGGCTATGGAACAGAAGCTACTCACTGTCTTAGTACCACTGGATTTTAGCAGTGCTTTTAATTCAGTGGACTTTGACATCCTGCTTGGTATCCTTTCCTCCCTGAATGTCTCGGCTTCTGTAATTGCGTGGTTCGACTCATATCTTCGAGGGCGCTCACAGTCTGTACACGCTGAAGAGTCTTTCTCTCAGTGGTGTGATCTTACTGCGGGTGTGCCTCAAGGTGGCGTACTATCTCCTCTTCTATTCTCCGTTTTTATAAACGCAATCACTAAAATCTTAACTTCTAACTATCATCTCTATGCAGACGACTTGCAGTTATATCGGCACTTCAAAGGAATTGAAACTACGGAAGCTATTTCTGCCATCAATAATGATCTTGAAAACATTAGCAAGTGGGCAAAATCTTTCGGCCTTCTGGTCAATCCCTCTAAATCACAAGCTCTCATTATTGGTGGCAGACACATGTTTAACACTTTAAATTTTTCAGCCATTCCTCCTGTTCTTTTCGATGATGTGCCGATACCTTATACAAAATTTGCCAAAAATTTAGGTGTTTTAATCAATTGTAACCTTTCGTGGAACAATCACGTTGCAGAAGTAAGCAGGAGAGTATACTGTTCGTTTCAATCCATCAAACGTCTCCAAAAATTCTTACCGTTTCAGACTAAAGTCACTCTCGCTCAATCGCTTTTACTCCCTCTTCTCGACTATGCTGATGTCTGTTTCCTTGATGCAACAGAAGAACTTCTAGATAAGCTCGAACGCCTGCAGAACCTATGCATCCGCTTCATTTTCGGCCTACGGAAGTACGACCACGTGTCGGAGTTCCGGTTGCAATTGAAGTGGCTGCCTATTCGGCAGCGTCGGGACTGTCTTATTCTTAATCTACTTTTTTCCATCCTTCATAACCCTGTTGCTCCCATCTATCTCCGTGAACGCTTTGAGTATTTGGTGCCCAGTGGCAAACCTTGTCGCACAGCTACATCTCTTCTTCTTAGGACTCCTTCCCATACTTCCAGCCGCTATAATGGTTCATTTACTGTTCGCGCAGTACGCCTTTGGAATTCCTTACCTCATTCCATACGTAATAGCTCGTCATTGAGTATTTTTAAGAGCAGAACTAAGAATCACTTCTTATCTCTATAACTTACGTATATATAAGGTATGTAGGTTTATGTAGTTTATTAAATAGATATATATTTTTATAAGGTATAGTATGTAATTATTAGTGTGTATTTTATCAATATATTTACCCGACAAGGTACTTTATTATAATAGTTTGTTGTACACTGCCTATACCCATAATTTTGAAAATCTCTCTTTCCTGATGGTTTGCTGGAAGAAAATTCAATAATGAATTAAGCTCGCCTATGTACATGCCTTTTCTTTTGTTACTTCTAACTTATGTATTTATTTTCTGTGTGCAATAAAGAATAAGAATAGAATTTCTATTACATAATTTTAGCATTTAAATTACGATTTTGGTGTTATGATTGGTTCATTTATTGTTTGTGATTGTTTTTGTGTTTTATTTATTGCTTTTCGGGGCAGAATACCTTAGCCTTCAGTTTCAATTTCCCAGGATATAGTACATTGACGGTCACCATAGCCTAGTTGGTAGTGGTCCTGCCCACGAAGCTGGTGGTCCTGGGTTCGAATCCCGGTAAGTGCAAATATTTGTGTGATGAGCACGAATATTTGTTTCTGAGTCATGGATGTTTTCTATGTATATAAGTATTTATCTATCTATATAAGTATGTATATCGTCGCCTGGTACCCATAGTACAAGTTTTGCTTAGTTTGGGGCTAGGATGATCTGTGTGACATTGTCCCTATAAATTATTATTATTATTCCGCCATGACCGTGCTGACGGTATGGTGGTGGTAAAAAATGCCCTTCCCTGCTCCTCTCTTACCATTCCCAGTCATGGAAATGAAATTATTGCAGTAGGCTGCGAAAGCCATAGGCTTTAATTTTGTATCTTTTTATACCAAATCCTGCAATTCCCTTAGTTTTCTTAAAATATTTGTAATATTGATCACCTATTATTCTCTTAGGAGATTTCAATAGTCATAGTAGGGGTTCTAATCAGAATGATAACGCTGGTATAGAATTGGTTGAATTAATTGATGAAATTTGGTCTGTGCATACTTAATGACGTTCTCCGCAAAGAGTTGCGAACCTTACTCTCTGCTATCTGTGGCTAAATAGTTTCGGACATAGATGCCGCAAATGCATATGCGAAATATTTTACATCAGTGTTTCTCACAGACAGCGAACTCAACTTATCAGGTGATGATCCAGAGGAACTCTTCGTAATGCCTAAATATCTCGACTTACGTATTGCGATCGATCTTATTACATCCGCCGATTTCCCTATGCTGTCGGGCGCCTAAAAGGTCCGTCTTCAGTTGGACCCGATGTTATAGGCTTTATAGTTAAAGACTGCATTAATACCTATATTTGAATAAGCATATTTTAAACTCAGGACAATTAAAAAAGGTTTTTGAGATTAAATAAGTTATTATTAATCTATACAGTATTCGGCTTACCCAGCTATGTCAAAAACTTCAAAACTGACGCCTATACTCAAGGGCGGCTTCAAGGTCAATGTAGAGAATTACAGGCCCAAAGCTGCTTACTTACTTTACTGTTACAGTTAACATTGCAAATATATGTGCTGTGCGGCGCCATCCTGTTCATTTTCTTTGGCGCGTCGTTGTACGCATGCGCCATGATCCTGCCGGCCATGGCTGTGCCGTTCGCGCTCGCCGTCATCATCAGCCACCGCGCGCTGGGCGACACGCACGCACAGGTGATACAATCTGCGCTTTACGCGTGTTTGCGATAATGTTGAATAATTTTAACTGTCCTGCCTCACAGGGCTTAGCTATTTATTTACTATTTACATTTAGTCCGGATATTTATTTTATACAATTAATTAAGCGGACAACACCACAGGCAATCACGCGTTGCCGACCTTTGAGAAACCTTATTACTTTCTTTTTGAAGGGCCCCATGTTGTATTTTCCAAGTGAATGCCATACATTCCACAGCCTCAGGGTAGGAAGAAGTTACCGTACCGTACGAGATTATAAAGTTTCCAGGATGTGAGGATGAACATCCTGTCGATGGAGAAAGCTGGGATGGCAGAAATTATAAATAAGATGTTGCAGAAGTCCATATATACTTCTGCAACATCAGGGGATTACAAACTAACCTGAACCGAGTTCACCACCATCTTGAGTCGAAGAAACTGGTGTGGTGGGCTGCGCGTCACTACGGCGCCTCCACGGCTGGTAGGAATAGATTTAAAAGCATCTTAAAAAATAACCCAGACGCTATTCGACCGATGTCACTCAGAACTCTTGGACAGCAAATATGCTTAAAAGCACGACGAAATATAAAGCAGCTGTAGATCGAAAAGGTGATGAAAATGGGTATTTGTAAACCATCAAACAGCCCATGGGCCAGTCCCTTTGACGTCGTAAATAAAAAGGATGCGTCACTACGAATTTATTGAGTCTACCAAAGACTCAACGCCGTGGCAATTACTGGTCGGTATCCTATAATTCAAGATTTTACGTACCACCTGCATGGATAATAATCTTTAAAAAATCTTTTTAACACCCATGCAGAAATATGATGCTTCTAAAACGGTTATAATAACGCCTTTGGATAGTTTGAGTTCAACACAATGACATTCGGAGACGTTCCAGCGCTATATGCGGGCTCGATTACAGCGTATAGTTTCAATATCGATTTGCTTGTTTACTTGGAGAACCACATGGAACATAACCGCCATCTACAGCAAGTACTCAAATGCAGCTCAGACGGGAAAACCTTCACATCACAGCTACCGCTCGTGCCGGCCGTCGTTTCAATTGACTCGTTGCTGAAGCCATGTGCCCAGATGTTGACTCCTGTAATAACGCGGCTTCTACGAATCCTACGACAAAGGCGAGGTCCCGCATTTTACATTGTTAAAAAAAGCTCCCATTGTCTTACCTACTCAGTTTCAAAACACTCCCCTTGATATCAGGCATAGTGTTCGGATTCTCGGCGTGGATGTCGCGAGTGATATCATATTTTGCAGTTATCTGGAAGACAAGGCAGAGTTGGCTTCCATAAAGCTGGGCGTCCTTAACAGATGGCCGGGCCGGGGTACTACAGCATCAACCTTTTACTTTTAATCACATTCAATGTCGCGCATTTCCAATCGTCGTTGGCGATGGGGTCCACTGTTTGGCTTGATTCTCTTGGCGGAGGGATGTGTCTTCTCAGTGTTCTTTACCGCATTTTTCATGAGGAGGGTTTTGAGGATTTTGTCAAACTTATACCTGCCACGTTCTGCTGCAGACCCTCCTGGTGTTCTCTACCACCGTACGTTTATCAAGAAACTTATTATCGCGGACTACCACTCTATGGAATCAATTAACTGTGTAGGTTTTTTTCCGATCAGGTATGACATGACAACCTTCAAGAAGCGAGCCTATACATTTCTTAAAGGCCGACAACGCCCTTGCGGCCCTTCTGGTGTTGCGAGTGTCCATGGGCGGTGATCATTTGCCATCAGGCAACCCGCTCGGTCAGTTCATTCACAATCGATTCTATAAAGTTAACGCACGGAATAATATTTATTGTTAGTATACATAAAGACGATAAAAAAGCATCACGTGGTTTTTGTTTATACGAATATATGGAAGTTTATAATTTATCATTACGATGTGAATATTTGCACGGCAGCGCATCCGCACGGAGTGTTTCGGCGTAGTGGCCGAGTACCGCGGGCCGCTGGCGCCGCCCGCGGGCCCGCTGTGCTTCGTGGGCGAGGGGGAGGTAGAGGGGGGGCGCGGGGGGCGCGGGCGCGTGCTGGCCACGCTCAGCGTGTCGGAGTGCTGGGGGCCACGCCACAGCGCCTGGCTGCACGAGCTCGCGGTCGATAAACAGTACGTATCACTGATAAGGGTGTGCTATGACTAAATGACACATGGCGTCACGAGAACAGCCACTTTCTCCACTTCAAATCAAATGGCAGAATGATCTAGTAACCTAGTATTATTTTATGATTTGATATTCTGATTGATAGTACTTAAAATCTAAAAAATGATGATGATGCGGCAATTGCAATGATTTGGCCTTTCCCATTTAATTGACAAAATTAACTTCAGATTGATTTCTTCCAATTTGCAAAAATATATATTTTTTTCTATATTTAAATCTTAAACATAGGAATTAAAGTCAGAAGTCACTCAGGACGACGTGAGGTAAATATTAATTCGATATTTTTAAAGTTAAAAATGTTCTTTATCCATAGCAACTTTTGTTTTTAAAGGACGATAGCTATATTATTCATTTGCAAATATAATACAGGGTGGCGCAATAGAACGTGCATATTGCATCATTTTTTTTGCGGGGTAGAAGGGGCGTGGGCGAGGGGAGACCGATATCGTTGGGTAGCGCGGTTCATGAAGTTTTAGTCACTATGAGTCACTTCGACGGGAAGCGTCGCGCATTTTGCGTGCGCGCATTTTACGAAAACTCTCGTTCGTACGTAGTTGTCAGGCGACTATTTTGTTCTGAGTATTGTGTACGGCAAATTAGGGAGGCTCCGAGTGCTAATTTAATTAAAATCTGGATAAAGCGGTTTGAAGAGACTGGATCGACGTTTAAACCACACGCAAAAGGTCGTCCACGCACATCTAGGACCGAAGACAATATTGAGAGTGTTAAGCAGTCGGTACGAGAAGATCCACAAATGTCTACTCGCAAGAGATCGTCTGTCCTAAACATATCGCGACGAAGTTTGCAACGAATTTTAAACTTGGATCTTAAATTGCATCCATACAAGCTGCAATTAACTCAAGAATTGAAAGACTCTGACTTCATAGCACGGCTCACATTTGCTAATGAAATGCTCAATCGGTTTTCAAATTTTGAAAACATCCTTTTCTCTGATGAGGCATATTTTCATATGAATGGGTTCGTAAACCGCCAAAATTGTCGTTATTGGAATAGTGAGAATCCCAGACTCAAACATCAAAAACCGTTACATAGCCCTAAAGTCACAGTTTGGGCCGCAATCTCTGCCAAAGGAATAATTGGTCCTTATTTTTTTGAAAACGCACGGGGGCAAAACATCACTGTTAATACCGAACGCTATGTTGCGATGTTGGAAGGTTTTTTGGCCCCAGAACTTGAAAATTCAAGAATAAAGAACTCTAGGACTTGGTTCCAACAAGACGGAGCTACCAGTCACACATCAAATGACTCCATGGCGGTTGTGAAGCAGATGTTCCCTGGCAAACTGATTTCGAAAAGAGGTGATATCCCATGGCCTCCGCGCAGTCCAGACTTGACGCCTCCTGACTTTTTTTTGTGGGGATACCTCAAACACAAAGTCTACACCAATAATCCGAGAAACATCAGTCAGCTCAAGGAGAATATTCGTGGTGAAATGGCAGCAATCACACCAGCACTACTTAAGAAAGTTTTCGGTAATTTCCGTTTGCGGTTAGAGGAGTGCCAACGTAGAGAGGGTCATCATTTAGATGATGTTATTTTTAAAAAATAAACTTCAGTTATCACTTAATAATTGCTTAGTTTTATTTTAACTATACCTTTTGTATTTATTTTTTAATAATTATTTTAAAAATGCACGTTCTATTGCGCCACCCTGTATTAGCTTCAAGGAAAGATTAGATTTTTTGATTCAATGATGATGTGTATATGCGCCACTGACTCAACGACGCTCGACGGGCGAGCTGTGGTGTGGCCTGTCTCTTCGATGTCGTTGGATCCTGTGGTGAGCTCGTGTAAAATATGAAATGCTGTGATGACCAGCCCGCTACGCCTTCCATCCTCATCCTATATTGGTACAATGCTGTGACTGTAGGTGGCGACGACGGGGTCTCGGGCGCGCATTGGTAGCGGCGTCCATGGCGCGCTGCGAGGCGGCGGGGCAGGAGTCGGTGGAGGCGCTGGTGAGCCACGCGCAGCCCGCCGCCCGGGCGCTGCTGCACCACATGCGGTGAGTAGTGCGGCGTGCATGGCGCGGGGCAGGAGTCGGTGGAGGCGCTGGTGAGCCACGCGCAGCCCGCCGCCCGGGCGCTGCTGCACCACATGCGGTGAGTAGTGCGGCGTGCATGGCGCGGGGCAGGAGTCGGTGGAGGCGCTGGTGAGCCACGCGCAGCCCGCCGCCCGGGCGCTGCTGCACCACATGCGGTGAGTAGTGCGGCGTGCATGGCGCGGGGCAGGAGTCGGTGGAGGCGCTGGTGAGCCACGCGCAGCCCGCCGCCCGGGCGCTGCTGCACCACATGCGGTGAGTAGTGCGGCGTGCATGGCGCGGGGCAGGAGTCGGTGGAGGCGCTGGTGAGCCACGCGCAGCCCGCCGCCCGGGCGCTGCTGCACCACATGCGGTGAGTAGTGCGGCGTGCATGGCGCGGGGCAGGAGTCGGTGGAGGCGCTGGTGAGCCACGCGCAGCCCGCCGCCCGGGCGCTGCTGCACCACATGCGGTGAGTAGTGCGGCGTGCATGGCGCGGGGCAGCAGTCGGTGGAGGCGCTGGTGAGCCACGCGCTGCTGCACCACATGCGGTGAGTAGTGCGGCGTGCATGGCGCGGGGCAGGAGTCGGTGGAGGCGCTGGTGAGCCACGCGCAGCCCGCCGCCCGGGCGCTGCTGCACCACATGCGGTGAGTAGTGCGGCGTGCATGGCGCGGGGCAGGAGTCGGTGGAGGCGCTGGTGAGCCACGCGCTGCTGCACCACATGCGGTGAGTAGTGCGGCGTGCATGGCGCGGGGCAGGAGTCGGTGGAGGCGCTGGTGAGCCACGCGCAGCCCGCCGCCCGGGCGCTGCTGCACCACATGCGGTGAGTAGTGCGGCGTGCATGGCGCGGGGCAGCAGTCGGTGGAGGCGCTGGTGAGCCACGCGCAGCCCGCCGCCCGGGCGCTGCTGCACCACATGCGGTGAGTAGTGCGGCGTGCATGGCGCAGGGCAGGAGTCGGTGGAGGCGCTGGTGAGCCACGCGCTGCTGCACCACATGCGGTGAGTAGTGCGGCGTGCATGGCGCGGGGCAGCAGTCGGTGGAGGCGCTGGTGAGCCACGCGCTGCTGCACCACATGCGGTGAGTAGTGCGGCGTGCATGGCGCGGGGCAGGAGTCGGTGGAGGCGCTGGTGAGCCACGCGCAGCCCGCCGCCCGGGCGCTGCTGCACCACATGCGGTGAGTAGTGCGGCGTGCATGGCGCGGGGCAGGAGTCGGTGGAGGCGCTGGTGAGCCACGCGCTGCTGCACCACATGCGGTGAGTAGTGCGGCGTGCATGGCGCGGGGCAGCAGTCGGTGGAGGCGCTGGTGAGCCACGCGCTGCTGCACCACATGCGGTGAGTAGTGCGGCGTGCATGGCGCGGGGCAGGAGTCGGTGGAGGCGCTGGTGAGCCACGCGCTGCTGCACCACATGCGGTGAGTAGTGCGGCGTGCATGGCGCGGGGCAGCAGTCGGTGGAGGCGCTGGTGAGCCACGCGCTGCTGCACCACATGCGGTGAGTAGTGCGGCGTGCATGGCGCGGGGCAGGAGTCGGTGGAGGCGCTGGTGAGCCACGCGCAGCCCGCCGCCCGGGCGCTGCTGCACCACATGCGGTGAGTAGTGCGGCGTGCATGGCGCGGGGCAGGAGTCGGTGGAGGCGCTGGTGAGCCACGCGCTGCTGCACCACATGCGGTGAGTAGTGCGGCGTGCATGGCGCGGGGCAGCAGTCGGTGGAGGCGCTGGTGAGCCACGCGCTGCTGCACCACATGCGGTGAGTAGTGCGGCGTGCATGGCGCGGGGCAGGAGTCGGTGGAGGCGCTGGTGAGCCACGCGCTGCTGCACCACATGCGGTGAGTAGTGCGGCGTGCATGGCGCGGGGCAGCAGTCGGTGGAGGCGCTGGTGAGCCACGCGCTGCTGCACCACATGCGGTGAGTAGTGCGGCGTGCATGGCGCGGGGCAGGAGTCGGTGGAGGCGCTGGTGAGCCACGCGCAGCCCGCCGCCCGGGCGCTGCTGCACCACATGCGGTGAGTAGTGCGGCGTGCATGGCGCGGGGCAGGAGTCGGTGGAGGCGCTGGTGAGCCACGCGCTGCTGCACCACATGCGGTGAGTAGTGCGGCGTGCATGGCGCGGGGCAGGAGTCGGTGGAGGCGCTGGTGAGCCACGCGCAGCCCGCCGCCCGGGCGCTGCTGCACCACATGCGGTGAGTAGTGCGGCGTGCATGGCGCGGGGCAGGAGTCGGTGGAGGCGCTGGTGAGCCACGCGCTGCTGCACCACATGCGGTGAGTAGTGCGGCGTGCATGGCGCGGGGCAGCAGTCGGTGGAGGCGCTGGTGAGCCACGCGCTGCTGCACCACATGCGGTGAGTAGTGCGGCGTGCATGGCGCGGGGCAGGAGTCGGTGGAGGCGCTGGTGAGCCACGCGCAGCCCGCCGCCCGGGCGCTGCTGCACCACATGCGGTGAGTAGTGCGGCGTGCATGGCGCGGGGCAGGAGTCGGTGGAGGCGCTGGTGAGCCACGCGCTGCTGCACCACATGCGGTGAGTAGTGCGGCGTGCATGGCGCGGGGCAGCAGTCGGTGGAGGCGCTGGTGAGCCACGCGCTGCTGCACCACATGCGGTGAGTAGTGCGGCGTGCATGGCGCGGGGCAGGAGTCGGTGGAGGCGCTGGTGAGCCACGCGCAGCCCGCCGCCCGGGCGCTGCTGCACCACATGCGGTGAGTAGTGCGGCGTGCATGGCGCGGGGCAGGAGTCGGTGGAGGCGCTGGTGAGCCACGCGCTGCTGCACCACATGCGGTGAGTAGTGCGGCGTGCATGGCGCGGGGCAGCAGTCGGTGGAGGCGCTGGTGAGCCACGCGCTGCTGCACCACATGCGGTGAGTAGTGCGGCGTGCATGGCGCGGGGCAGCAGTCGGTGGAGGCGCTGGTGAGCCACGCGCTGCTGCACCACATGCGGTGAGTAGTGCGGCGTGCATGGCGCGGGGCAGCAGTCGGTGGAGGCGCTGGTGAGCCACGCGCTGCTGCACCACATGCGGTGAGTAGTGCGGCGTGCATGGCGCGGGGCAGCAGTCGGTGGAGGCGCTGGTGAGCCACGCGCTGCTGCACCACATGCGGTGAGTAGTGCGGCGTGCATGGCGCGGGGCAGCAGTCGGTGGAGGCGCTGGTGAGCCAGAGTAGTGGCGGGCCCGCGCTGCCGCTGTGCTGGCGCAATGTACTGAGTGCTGACTTGTCGTGTAGGTTAAACGGTGTCATAAAACTTACCCAAAGAGCACAAAACGATGATTACATACATCAAGTTGAAAACAAATGTAAAGCGACCTGGAAAATAATTAATGACACAAGATTTAATGAGCCAAGAGACGAAATAAGACAGATTAGAATTGACGATGTAACAGTCACTGATGACCCGCAAGTTATTGCTAGTTCATTTAACGATTTCTTTATTGTCCATGTGAATAAACTAAACTCTGTTTATCCCTCTTATACTACTAATTCCCTGTTCGCAACACCGTCGTCACCCAAAGAAATCCACGATATTATACTTAATTTAAAAAATACATGAAGTACTGGATATGATCAGATCTGTACAATGATACTTAAACGAGTATCTCTAAAATATCATCCGTACTGTCCCACATAATTAATTTATATATAATTAATGGAGTCTTCCCAGATAAATTTAAATTGACCATAATTAAACCGATATTTAAGAGAAATGACAAAGAATGTATGCACTGTTACCGACCAATAGCTTTAGTACCAGCTTTACCTAAAATTTTTGAGAAAGCCATACATAATCGATTGTACAATTTTCTTGAAACCAACAACATTTTTGCAAATGAACAGGTTGGCTTCAGAAAAAATAAATATTAATGTAGCAATTTACAATTTCCTTAAACAAATTGTAAAAAATGTTGATAATAAAACGCCAATATGTGCGCTCTACATGGATCTTACAAAAGCGTTCGGCCACGTAGATCACAATTCATTCATATTCATTCATAATCTTTATTTGTGAAGGGTAGGTAGGGAAGTTACAGGTACATAAAAGGTCTTAAATATACAATATTATTGTAGACGAACTCTATGCTCTACCAATGAAATTGGTGTACAAATAGTAGGTATTTAGGTTTAATTAAATTATAAAGTCAATATCTAGATATAATATTACAGGAATTGTCATAACTTATCATTTAAAAAATCCTCAATATGGTAATATGTCTTATCAGCTAGAAACAAAAACAATTTACTTTTAAATTTGTGGACACTATCTTCACTTCTTATGCATTTCGGTAATTTATTATATATCCTGGGAGCCATTGCAAAAATACTGTTCCTATAAAGTGTAGTTTTAGACCCAACTGTTTGTAACCGGTCACAACGGCGCTGACTACTTACTCGAGCAAATTTGTGCAGATTATTTTTGACAAACATCGAAGTTTCAAATATGTATAACGAGGGCATTGTTAAAATTTTCATATTTTTTAAATATGGTTTGCAACTATCAGTTGTTTTTACGTTATAAATGGCTCTTATGCATCTTTTTTGGCACTTAAATACTGTATCTTTACCCGTTGCATTGCCCCAAAATATAATACCGTATCTTAATGTTGAGGCCACTAGCCCATGATATGCTGTTAATACTGTTGCTCGATTGGCAGTTTTACTTAACATATGCAAGGCATAGGAGTATTGGTTGAGTTTACAACAAACTTTGTCAATATGCGAATTCCACTTTAATGTACTTTCTATGTTTAACCCAAGAAATGTTTGTCACATTTGTTTCATTAATTACTTTGTCATTATATCTAATATCTAAGTTCAAGTTACGATTTGTTCTTTGTTGAAATGTCATTATTACGGTTTTGTCTAGATTTATAATCAAATTATTATGTCGCAGCCAATTTACAACCGACTTTAAATCAGAATTAATATCAGCCTCTAATGTATTTACTTCGTCATTATTGAAAAGTAAAGTGCTGTCATCTGCAAACATTGTCATAGGATACTTTGATGCTGTCGGAAAATCATTAATATAGATAGTAAATAAAAGTGGTCCGAGTACGCTACCTTGTGGTACCCCGTAAATTACAGTTTTCTGGCTAGATTCATATGTGTGTTCAGTATTTTTATTAATTCTACTAATAGTCGTTAATTGCTTTCTATTGGATAGATAAGATTCTATTAAATTTAGTATATTTCCTCTAATTCCGTATGAGTTAAGCTTATTTATTAGTATTTTATGGTCCACGTGGTGAAAAGCTTTTGAAATGTCCATATAAAGCGCTAGAGTTGGTAGTCTCTTATCTACTCTGCTGCTAACCATATGCAAGAAGTCATAGATGGCCATGTCAATTGATCTCTTTTTCCTAAAACCTTTTTGATTATCAACGAATAGATTATTTTTCTCAAAATATGTAGCAATTCGATTATATATAGCCTTTTCAAAAATTTTAGAGAAAATTGGTACTAAAGCTATAGGTCTATAACATGACATGTTGTCTCTGCTATCTTTTTTGAAAAGAGGTTTAGTAATAGTTATTTTTAATTCTTCCGGAAAATAACCATGCGATATGCATATGTTGATAAGATGACTTAATACAGGGGCAATGATTACAGATACCTGTTTAACAATTTTCGTACTTATATTATCATATCCAGTGCTAGATGTATTTTTTAGTGACATAATAATACGATGAATTTCAAGCGGTATTGTGGGCAACATAAACATAGATGTAAGTTTACTTTCTATTGGTGTATTTTTATTAGTGTTTGTATTGTTAACTGGATTTACTTGATCCACGAAAAAATTGTTAAAAGCTTGTGCTATTTCAAGAGGATTAGTTAAAATTTTATCATTTGATTTGATTTTCATTATAGCTTCACGTGGTAAATTATGTTTACTCTTGTTTTTGTTGATTACATTCCATGTTGCTTTACAGATATTCTGCGCTGAATGTATAAAACGACTGTTATGCGCTCGCTGTGTGAGATTTATTACCCTTTTTAGCCGATTAGATAGCTTATAGAGATTTGTTTTATTTTGCTTATTTGGCAATAACCTATACCTCCACAGCAATTCTCTTTTTCTTTTACTGCATATCTTAATGCCTCGACTAATCCATTTTGCTTTTTCTTTAGTCGATATTCGTATTTTTATATTTGGAAAGCACAAATCGTATAGTAACCGATATGTACCTACCCAGGCTTACAGCTCGTGGCGGCCGTTATCCTAAATACGTACAGTATGGCTACGTTTGAACTAACAGAGCCTGTGGTTACCTAAGACCCTGCTGACTACAAACCTAGCCTTCTAACAATCACCTAGTACCCTAGCTTCCCTAACGCCCTAGCCTACCATACAAACCAGACCGAACGTAGGTTACGTCGGTTTTGACGTACGGGATGTCTGTCACAGGAGACCTACGGTAACAGACGGAAGTTGGGTAGGAATAGGGGTTCGTGTACGTCGTGCAATGTACACAGGAAAAGGTTTTCCCACTGCCGATCCCACAGACTCATAGGATCGATGACGGCTAAAGGTGTCTTGGCCACAGTGAGAGGAGTTACAGGAGATGAATCAAAATCGACTCCAGCTTGATGACTAGTTTATTACAATAATTAACTTTATTATATACAAATTTTGTGGTAAATACACATTGATGCCTATTTACATGTGTGTTGTGTGTGTATCGAGCCGATGCAGCGAAAATCTCAGTAGGCCACTTCCCAGTGCTGACGGTGTGCCGGTGTTGCCGGCGCGTGTAACGAATGTATGTCGCTCTTAATGTTGACGCTGTGATTTTTTGCTGGCGCGTGTAGTAGATGTATGTTCAAGGTTGAACATTCTGGCGCCTCTCAGGACCTGGACTCTAGTTGGTATAACTCGATTGTCTCGCTCAGCATAGTTGGTTGTTTGTGGAGGGACCTTGGCTTATCCTTCCTTGGTTGCTGTGCTGCCCGGCGTATTGGTTGACTGTATATAGGGTCCATGGTGACGGTTGTATGTTGCTGTCTTATTGGTTGGTCCGGCTCACGCTGCGTAGACGACTCTGTGGCGACAGGTTGCGTGGACACTTCGGCTGGTTGGTCCGCTGCCTTTCCTCTTGAACACCTGGTATGATGCTGTGTTGTGGCTGCAATCCATCTCACCATCGGTGGTCCGTAAGTAACTATAAGTAATATAGCAAGAAACAAGATTATTGATGATATAAAACTGGTTAAATATGTGTGAGCGCTGATTTGCTTCCAAATAGTGTTGTCTAAGTCTGTTTGTAGCGTATTTTCTTTGTTGATTAGATGCTGAAAAATGTCTGTTGAGCTATCTATTATTTCCTCTTTGGATATTTTCAACATGTTATTAGTAGAAACGTGTGTATTTATAGAAAAATCTGTTTGTTTTGAATACGACGCTACAATCTGTACTGACATTGATCTTTTAGCAGTTAATATATTATTAAATGTTTTAATAATACAGTTATCTGAGATTTGTATCACACCAACATCTCGAAGCTCTACTTCTTCTCTTTGACCGTCACAAATGATTGAAATTGCAATATGATCTCTTACAATGAATAACCATGTGTTCTGCATGTACAGTTGTTTCCATATTATACTATTAGGTATATTAAATGTGTTGGTTAAACATTTCGTACGTGTGTTATTGGTGAAAAGTTGGTTAACAATGCAATTTTCATTTAATTGCATGTTTTTCACCGCCCCAGGGTAGCAAATAAAATGATTACGTCTATGTAAACAACTTTTAAACTCTTCATAATTTAAATCAAAATATAGTTCGTTGTTGTAATCTACACCTATGTAAGCTTTTTGAACTTGTATATTTTGAAATGATTTATCTGAATTTTTCTTTGGGACCGGCGTAACATACACTAAAGTATAATTAGTTATGTCTTGTATAGGAAAATAAGCGTATATTTGTATGTGGGTGTTGTTTTCAGTTATTCTGGTTTCTAGTAATTGTTGTTGAACGATTTTTAAGTTCGATGGTAATTTTTTATTTGCTGTTAATATCACATCACTGACGTTCTTTGGTGATAATACGCTGTATACTGTTGCTTTAGCTAAGTAGATTTCCAGTAGTCCAGAATAATAGTCCATAATTTCTCCTATGTAGTTATGCGCTAGTTGATAAGTCTGCATAATGCGTATGTTTACACTATTGTGGTCAATTGTGTTGTACCATCGGTTGCAATTATCCATATACTTTATAACTTTGTTTAGTTTGGTTTGGTACCTCATTAGTTTTTGTCTTATCTTTTCTTCAGTTTTGTTGACTTGTGAAATAGTTGTAATCATGAATTTTGTTTGATGGCTAGCCGCTTCAATTAGTTTTTGTTGGTTCAAATTCAGTGAGTCTATGTCTCGGTATACTTCATCGTTTACACCGAATATAGATGTTAGTAATTGTCCTAGTATGCCCCTCTTTTTCCTGGTTTGATTAATTTCTGTCAAATACTCTTTAGTTCGCTCAAATTTTGATTCCTCTTCTATCAGGTGATGGTATAATCAGGTAATGTCTGTTGAGCTATCTATTATTTCCTCTTTGGATATTTTCAACATGTTATTAGTAGAAACGTGTGTATTTATAGAAAAATCTGTTTGTTTTGAATACGACGCTACAATCTGTACTGACATTGATCTTTTAGCAGTTAATATATTATTAAATGTTTTAATAATACAGTTATCTGAGATTTGTATCACACCAACATCTCGAAGCTCTACTTCTTCTCTTTGACCGTCACAAATGATTGAAATTGCAATATGATCTCTTACAATGAATAACCATGTGTTCTGCATGTACAGTTGTTTCCATATTATACTATTAGGTATATTAAATGTGTTGGTTAAACATTTCGTACGTGTGTTATTGGTGAAAAGTTGGTTAACAATGCAATTTTCATTTAATTGCATGTTTTTCACCGCCCCAGGGTAGCAAATAAAATGATTACGTCTATGTAAACAACTTTTAAATTCTTCATAATTTAAATCAAAATATAGTTCGTTGTTGTAATCTACACCTATGTAAGCTTTTTGAACTTGTATATTTTGAAATGATTTATCTGAATTTTTCTTTGGGACCGGCGTAACATACACTAAAGTATAATTAGTTATGTCTTGTATAGGAAAATAAGCGTATATTTGTATGTGGGTGTTGTTTTCAGTTATTCTGGTTTCTAGTAATTGTTGTTGAACGATTTTTAAGTTCGATGGTAATTTTTTATTTGCTGTTAATATCACATCACTGACGTTCTTTGGTGATAATACGCTGTATACTGTTGCTTTAGCTAAGTAGATTTCCAGTAGTCCAGAATAATAGTCCATAATTTCTCCTATGTAGTTATGCGCTAGTTGATAAGTCTGCATAATGCGTATGTTTACACTATTGTGGTCAATTGTGTTGTACCATCGGTTGCAATTATCCATATACTTTATAACTTTGTTTAGTTTGGTTTGGTACCTCATTAGTTTTTGTCTTATCTTTTCTTCAGTTTTGTTGACTTGTGAAATAGTTGTAATCATGAATTTTGTTTGATGGCTAGCCGCTTCAATTAGTTTTTGTTGGTTCAAATTCAGTGAGTCTATGTCTCGGTATACTTCATCGTTTACACCGAATATAGATGTTAGTAATTGTCCTAGTATGCCCCTCTTTTTCCTGGTTTGATTAATTTCTGTCAAATACTCTTTAGTTCGCTCAAATTTTGATTCCTCTTCTATCAGGTGATGGTATAATCAGGTGATGGTATAATTGTTTGCAATGTGTTGGTTCTATTATGGCTTCCGCATTTCTGCATAGTTGACTGAACTGTGCCGTCACTGTTTTCATTTCAGTGTAATCTTGTTGTAGGTGTTCTTTTTCAAAGTTTGTCTCTATTCTGAAAATTCCTCTATCAATGCTTGCTGTACCTATTTGTTCTATATAAAATCCAGGTGGCACCGCTCTTGATGTATATGTCGACATTGTCGTACCCAACATTTGTAGGATGACTAGTAAAACCATGAACCATTTTAATGGTTTGCTACATTTTTTTATGTGGTATGTTTTTTGTTTTCTTGTCTTCGTGGCCGTGTTTGTTTGTATAGTATTCGTCGAAAGTTCGTTATAGCTACCCGTTTCCGTTTAAATTGGTAACGGAATCAGTGTATGAATTGAGCGTTTTTGAGTTGACCCCGACGATTTTTGGAGAGTAACAACTCTAGTTAAGTTGTCGTTACCAGCGTGTATTTCCTTAACTTTCGCAAGCGGCCATTTGCTGGGACTGATCTTTTCATCTTTCATAATTACTAACGTTCCAACTGCCAAGTTCTCCTGTTCATTTTTCCACTTGTACCTCTGTTGTAGTTGGTGTAAATAATCTTTAGTCCAGGTTTTCCAAAAGTCCTTTTTCATTCTTTGAATTTGCTTCCATCTGTTTAAGAGATCCGTATTAGTGTCCGACAGTGGATCCGGTACCCCTACTGCTTCCCGTCCTATCAAAAAGTGACTAGGTGTCAATACGACGTTGTCGTTTATGTCTTCGCTTTGCGCACATAATGGCCTTGAGTTCAAACATGCTTCAGTTTGATGCAGAAACGTAATCAGTTCTTCGTATGTGAGTGTTTGCTCGCCTATCACTCTGCGCAAATGATGTTTCATTGATTTTACTCCTGCTTCCCAGATTCCACCAAAGTGGGGAGATGATGGTGGGATAAAATGCCATTGTGTTCCAATTTTGGTCATAGTGTTTTGAAACCCGTTTGACTGAGTTATTTCCAACATCTCCTTATGAAGGAAATTTGCAGTTCCTACGAAATTTGTCCCGTTGTCACTATACATATGTGATACTGGGCCTCTTCTTGCCATGAACCTTCTCAATGCTGCAACGAATGTTTCTGTAAATAGATCGCCTGCTAGCTCCAGATGTATCGCTTTCGTGGCTAAGCAGACAAAGATTGCAATGTAGCCTTTATAGGATTTGTGCCCTCTGCCTTTCATTGCTCTTACTGATATTGGACCTGCGTAATCCACGCCTGTGTGACTGAAGGGAAATGATTCAGTCACTCTTGCTTTTGGTAGAGCACCCATTTGTTGTGTGGCTGTGGACGATTTGTATCGAATGCATTTTACACATTTTCTGATACAACTCTTTACTACTCGTTTCCCACCAAGTATCCAATATTTCTGTCGTATGTATGCTAACGTCAGACTGTTACCTCCATGTAATGTAATTAAATGAGCGTCTTGAACTATAGTTAATGTTACATGGTGGCCGTGTGGTAACAGAATTGGGTGTTTCTGATCGTATGGCAGATTAGAGTTTTGCAGCCTGCCTCCGACTCGCAACAATCCATCAGTATCAATAAATGGGTCTAACGATGACAATTTGTTGCCTTTCTTCAACGACAGTCCGCTTTTAATAGTTTTGTACTCATTTTGTAGGTATTCATTTAAGAATTCTTGGTATCTTTTTTGCAGGTTCCCATCTTTAGCAAACTTTCGTTCTAGTTGTAAAAGCCTTGCCACAGCTTTTTGGCGAGAATCCCCGTAATCGATATTGTTATCCTTGAAAGGAAGTCTCACGGTGTAGGTTCCATCCGGATTCCTAATTGTAGTTTCTTGGTAAAAGTTTTCGCAGTCTTGGTCGTAATTCGATAACTGGTATTTTTCGGGTACTTCCTCTAACTCCCAAAACTTGCTTAGTTGTTGAACTTCTGTAGTACGTGTTGTCATACTGATGATTTTTATTGTATTAGTGGTAGTCTGATTACAGCAAATCCCAGATAAAATCCATCCAAATTCTGTATCTTGTGCGATAATTCCATCTTGAATCTTGTACAATCCGTTTAATAGTAAATTACTATATTCTTGAGCGCCCAATATTATATCTATTGGGCCTCTTTTGTAATACGTAGGGTCGGCAATTAGTTTGTTTTGTAAACAATCTGACCGTATTTCTGGTATGTTTTTCTCTGGTAGCGAGCCAGTTAATTTTGGTAGAATGATAAGTGTGACTGGTAACCTGTATTCGCTGGGGAATCTTGGTTGTAGTTGGACATCGATAGTATAATTCGATGTTTTAGGTTTCTCGTCAGCAATCCCGATTATCTCAGTTTGTATATTGCACCGTGGAAATGCTAACAATTGGGCCACCTCTTCCGTACAGAATGAGGCTTCTGAACCCTGGTCGCATAGAACTCTCAGTACGTGGGATGTTCCGTCTATAGAGTTTGCTTGTACTAAGGCCGTCGCAAGTAACGTGGTTTTTTGTATATCAGCTCTGTAAGTGGTAGATATGTTGGATGTAGACTTTGTCATAGCTTTACTTGTGGATGGGGTTGACAAACCTTCTTTTCTAGACCCACTTTTTAATGGTGACGCGTTTTGGTTGTGATGGTGCAAATAAGAATGGTGACCTCTTTTCCCACAGTATCCGCAACTTTTCGTGCTGTTACATTTAATCGTCATTTCGTGTACCAAACAATTTTTGCACATTTGTTTGTCATTGACCGCCTTATTGCGGTCTTGCACTGTCAGCGCTTTAAAACTAGAACATTGATAAATGCTGTGTTCGTAACTGTGACAAAACCAACACATGCGTTTGTCCTCTCGGTTTTTTATGACATCTGAAAATTCATTGCGCGGCTTGTGACCACTAACTTCTTCTTGAGAAAAGCAAGTACTTTCCAAACATTTAAATCTCTTCTCCAAAAATTGCATCATTTCCGAAAAATCTTGTATTTTGTTTGGTTCCTTCAACTGATGTTCGTATTTTTCATCAGTTTCTGAGTCCCATATTCTACTAAGCAGTCTAGTTAAGATAGGGTCCCACGTTGAGATGTCAATTTTTTGACTTTTCAGTGCCTCTAGGTTTTCATTAATCGTATCATGCAAGTTTCTCAAGTTCGTAGCATTGGCCTTTTTTATTTTTGTCAAACTTAGAATTTTGTCGATGTGTTTGGTAACGATCAATCTCTCATTTTTGTATCGCTTCGTTAACAGAGTCCATGCGGTTGCGTAATTTGCGTCACAGACTGTTAAATGCTTAATCAGCTTAGCGACGTTTCCTTGTACATGCGTCTTTAAGTACTGCATTTTTTCTGTGTCACTCAATGATTTATCTTCGTGTATTATCTTCAAGAATAAGTCATAAAACGAACTCCATGACTCATAAGTGCCATTAAACGTCGGAATTACTATTTTTGGCAACTTAATCGATGTTTTATGATCGCTGTTTGATGGTTTTTTACTCATAGTTGCGGCCAATTTTTCAATAACAAGCTCAAATTCCGTCTGTGTCCTTTCAAACATATTTTCTTGAAAATAACTGTGGTCAACGGTGCTATCTTCCATTAGGATTAACAAATGTGTTTCTTCAATCTCTTGCCATTGTTTTTGTAAAGTTGCTAGTAGAGATTCTAAGTACCAATCCGCCTTGCCCTCAACAATGGATTGATTTGCTGACTGCAGTTTTTTTTGCATCTGATTGATACGAAATAATTGTATAAATATTTTCGGTGAACTGACCACTTTTTCTTCTTGGGGTTCTATGTCTTCTGGCTCATAAATTTGGTTTAGTAATTGTAATCGCCTCTCACACTTCAATAGGTAATCAATAGCTTGCGCGTACTGTTTTTTAATAGAATCGTAGTAGTTAGTAGTGATGTATTTGTGATCACACAACGCATCCTGGTCTTCTAGTCTTGAATGGTTATTGGTCGTTCTTGTAAATATGTCTGTGAGTCGAGCTCTCCTTTCCGTGATGTACTTCAAAGTTTTCCGTGTTGCGGAATCTTTCTTGATGTTAGCGAATATTTGTCTTATTGCATTGTAGTCCGCTTCTTGGCTTCTTATGGTTTCATTAATTTCTTGTATGTCCATTTTTCTAACTGCCCTATCCAATCCCTAACGAACTGTTTCTACGACACTTAGTTGCAATCTTTGCCCTCGATACGGTATGTGCGACTTCTCAAAACACCGGTGAGACCCGCTTGTGGAGAGGCCGGTTCCCGATCCGCTACCGTACGAACGACAACTAAGTTAGTCAGTCCTTCAACATACAACAAAACAGGCGCTTATTGAGTACGCAAGCTTGAAGTACGTTAAAGTGTATGTCAGTAAGTGCTATCCTACAGGAACAAATGAACAAACCCCCCTGGTTCTTAAAATAAGCTCGAAGGACCATATGTACCTACCCAGGCTTACAGCTCGTGGCGGCCGTTATCCTAAATACGTACAGTATGGCTACGTTTGAACTAACAGAGCCTGTGGTTACCTAAGACCCTGCTGACTACAAACCTAGCCTTCTAACAATCACCTAGTACCCTAGCTTCCCTAACTCCCTAGCCTACCATACAAACCAGACCGAACGTAGGTTACGTCGGTTTTGACGTACGGGATGTCTGTCACAGGAGACCTACGGTAACAGACGGAAGTTGGGTAGGAATAGGGGTTCGTGTACGTCGTGCAATGTACACAGGAAAAGGTTTTCCCACTGCCGATCCCACAGACTCATAGGATCGATGACGGCTAAAGGTGTCTTGGCCACAGTGAGAGGAGTTACAGGAGATGAATCAAAATCGACTCCAGCTTGATGACTAGTTTATTACAATAATTAACTTTATTATATACAAATTTTGTGGTAAATACACATTGATGCCTATTTACATGTGTGTCGTGTGTGTATCGAGCCGATGCAGCGAAAATCTCAGTAGGCCACTTCCCAGTGCTGACGGTGTGCCGGTGTTGCCGGCGCGTGTAACGAATGTATGTCGCTCTTAATGTTGACGCTGTGATTTTTTGCTGGCGCGTGTAGTAGATGTATGTTCAAGGTTGAACAATATCATAAAACAATTAGAATGCCTTAATGGGATCATTTTCCTCATAAACGTCAGCAAAAGTAATGCTATTCACGTGATTTATGAATTTCTGAACATTATCTTTCGAGTAATCTCGTTTAGTTGAATACCAGTAACTTATCATGCATGTCTGTCTAACTGGACATCTTAATAATTGTGCCGTATGATCGGATACTGCTAGTTCTAAAACCTCTCCTTTCGACCCTCGTACATTGTGGATTATGTTGTCTATGCAAGTTCCGCTACTTAATCGTGTTGGGACTTTAATTTCAAATTTAAGATTATAACCCAATAAAAGATATTTGAACTGCTCTAAACAAGACGTGCTTTTTAAAAGGTCAATATTGAAATCACCACATAATATTAGTTTTTTTCTGACGTGAAATGATAGAGATCTTAAAATAATATTTAAGTTATTAAAAAATATCTGAAGTTTATCTTTTACCTCTCTATTTTGTGGGCTCCTGTAGATACAGATTATAATTATTTTGTGATCAGTAAGTTCCACTGCGCAACATTCAATTATATTAGAAACACAGTATTTTCCCACTGACTCCAAGACTCTATAATTAATACCGTTACGTATCATAATACATGTACCACCATGTCTAGTTTTTCGAGTGAAGTGAGCAGCAACATAAAAATTAGGAATATGTAATAAGTTCACATCAGATAATATCATATTATGCTCAGAAAAACACAACACATCAATATTTTTTCCTGAATTAAACAGTTCCTCTAAAATAACAGTAAACATACCAGATTTATTCAGCAGACCATTTATATCTTGATGTAGAATATTAATATTTTTATACACGAAATAAATTACCGTGTTCATATATCTCATCACAAGACTCACATTGTAGTCTGTTATTGGTTATGGTTAAATATACATTTTGAAAAACATTACGCATTCCGCGGTCATTTATTCTTCTGCTCAATTTTGAGAACATTGTAAAATCATAAAATAAATTTAAATTAGAGGCAAATGCAGTTACGTAGTTGTATGTTTGTAAGTCAAGATGTAGTAGATTGTTAAAAGTCTCTATTCGCCAATTGAACATTGTTGAGTAATCACTTATTTTAAAAGTAGGAACACACAAAATTACATTTGTATTCTGTACTGTCATTAATGATTCCCTTAATTTAACAATGATATCAACGTAATTTTGCGTATGTAAAAAGTCTTCTTCTCCAATTAAAATAACACAATAATCCTTCTTGGAATAATCATCTAGTTTTGTATGTAAGTCCTTGACAAGCTGTAGAGTGCCGCAGTTTGGTAAGATATAATGACAGACTTGGAAGTTTTTAAATGTATCTTGTGCTATAGACAAAACTTTGTTGATTTTGTTCGCGCTGACTATGCACAGTTTTTTGCACTATGCACTATGCACAGTTATTTTTTGTCGAAACAGAAGAATGATATTGCATGTCTTTCCTCTGTGCTACATTATCTAATTCCATTACAGAAGTATTAACCGTCACTTGTTTTTCTGAAATTAGTTGTTTCTTCACCCTACTGCTTTGTGTGTTGATTTGGGAGTTCGGGCGCGGAGTGGATGTACGTGAGGTTTTGTGGGGAGTTCCAACTTCACTGGTTAATTTTTTTGCAGCTTTTTTTAGCATATCATTTTTAGTAGATAATGTATGAATAGTTTGTTTTAGTTTTGAATTTTCTATATTTAAGTTGGTTATCTCATCATGTGCTGAGTTTAGTTGTGTAGTCAGTTGTTCAATTTGGCTTTGGAGTTCTTGAATTTGTATATTATTCTCGTCGCTTGTTAAGTTTGGTAAACTACTGGTGCTGCCATCTATATTTGAACTAATACCATCGTTGCTTTCGCCGGAATTTTCTGACAAGGAACGGGCCTTTGGTTTTCGAAACGTGATAGTATTGAAGAAGCTCATTTTGTTGTTAATACAAATATTTTACAAACTTATTAAGAAACTGGAAAAAGGATTACGTGCGCTGGGGTTAGAACGCACGTCGCAATATGCTCAGGCGAGCGCTGTGCCACTAGAACAGCTGATCAGTTGTATGATAGCGCCAAATTGTCCTTCATATCGTACATGTGTATTTTTCTGTTGTATCTTGTTTATTGTTATTGACGGTGGTTCGAAATAATGTTGCGTTCCTATAGAGATGATTTTGAAAAATATTGTATTAATTCACAGTTCAGACTTAATTGCTAGCTCTGTTTGAAGTACGTGTTTTGATTATTTACACTTCTATTACTTGGTATTTGACGTAAACTTCACTCATGTTCACCATAATTTATTTCTGTGTTCTCTTGATAAATTGATGCACTTAATTTATATTGTTTATAACTTTATTGTTTGTATTTATAATCACTAGATAACAATGTCACAGATGTATTGTAGTCCACATCACTGATTAACAACTTTGAAACACGTAAATACTTTTAAAACTATTATTAATTTTTAATTTATAGCGGAGCGGATACTGTTGACGTGACAGTGACGCCATAACTAACATAACAAAGTACTTATAAATAAATTAAATTCATACGGAGTAAGAGGAAATGTGTTAGACCTTACTAAATCATATCTCTCCAATAGACTTCAACGTACACAAATTAAACGCATTTGTCCTTACCAAAGACAAGAAAGACAATACATCTGAATATAGGGAGGGTAAGCTGGGTATCCCACAAGGCAGTGTCCTGGGACCCCTTTTATTTAACATTTACATAAATGATTTGCCAAAAGTAACTGGTACTCAAACGTTTCTTTTTGCTGACGACGGCACTATTATTATCACAGGGAATGACAAATTGACTATTGAAATTGACATAAAAAATACTCTACATGACATAATACAATGGCTGACATCAAATAATTTAAAATTAAATGTAAGCAAAACATATTTAATGATATTTAAAAATAGATTATCCCGAATCAGTGACATTGATGTGAACTATATGGGAACAAAAATCCTTGAGGTAAATAATACAAAGTTTTTGGGGCTAAATATAGACTCGACCTTAAATTGGAAATTACACGTAGAAAGCCTCTGCCTAAAACTAAGTCAGTAATCGTATGCATTGTACATGCTATCGAAGGTTGTTAGCCAAACAGCTGTACTAACAGCCTATCATGGTTATGTGGGATCAATAAGTATTACGATTTGGAAGAAATATTTTGGGGAAATTCCACAGATAACGAATGTGTGTTCAAGGCACAGAAGAGATGTTTAAGGGCAATATGTAAACTGCAGCAGACTGACACTTGCAGACCCTTTTTTAGAAGCCTCAAAATCTTGACGGTACCTTGCCTGTATCTGTACGAAGTGGTAAATTTTATTAAAAATAACCTAAATATGTTTCAAAGCTACAAAAGTGAACGGAATCAGTTCAAAATATGTTGCCCGCGTCATGAAACAACCATGTTTAATAAGAGCTTATTCTGTATGGGTTCACGGATCTATAATCATTTACCCAAAAGTTTAATAGAAACTACGTGTAGTAACCTATTCAATAGAACATTGAAAAATATTTTGTTAGAAAAGGCTTACTACAGCGTAAATGAATTTTTAGACGACATATTATAATAATGGGCATTATTGGCTACTACTACTAACTAAAAATCCATAAATAATTTATTTATAATTAAATTCTGACATTATATTACGAGTAGGTAAAAGTGGTTGCAAATGATTTAATTGTGTTAATTAGTTAAGGTCGTGCCTACTCTTGCATGAGACTGGCGTATTATTAATAAATAATATAATTATTATTTTTACTTATGGTTACAATTTAAGCTTGACATCTGTATTATTTTTCGTTATCTGTTTCATATTAATAAGGCTGTCTTACAATAATAAGTATAATGATGTTATTTATAATAAGAACTTTGCACACCTTTTAAAGGTAGAATATGGACTTGGACAATATATTATTTTAAGATCTATCATGTATGTACCCATATTGAGCAAATAAAGTGATTTGATTTGATTTGCCGTGTGTGTGCAGCTGGGCGCTGCGCGGCACGTACTCGCGGCCGGCGGGCGGCGTGCTGGCGCTGCCCATGGCGGCGCTCGGCGCGGAGCTGCCGGCGCCGGTCCGGCCGCGGCCTCTCTCACTGGAGTTCAGCCACTCGCAGTCGCCCGAATCTCTTCCCTAATATAGAAATAGTAGACGAACCTAATATGTATTTCCTATTATACGTGTCATATTGTATACGTGTTATTACACAATTGCTTTATTTTGGACGCGCGTGAACATTCCGATTGCTACAACTTGTGGCTGTTATTATGTTCCTATATACAATACTAGCTGTAGGTGTATTATAAACCTCGCGTGGGCACGCACACGTGTTAGAAGTCAAACTGTAAACTGTTGACTTCATGTAAGGCAAGAAGTTTCACTGTATTTTAAATCCTATTTAACTTAAAACACCGACGATATTGGTGAGCGCAGACCGTCTTGCTGTCTACCAGTAGTTTCCTAACGTATGCGATAATTACTTATGGGACTCTCCTAGGCTCAGAAGTGCTGCTGGATAAAGGTCGATTGCGTCTGTATCCTGTTCCCTTACCCGTTTGAGGGCCCCTTCACTCGGCCATACCTACGGTAATAATTACCTACACTTTCCCGCGCCTTGGCCGTGGCGTAGCCCAGAGGGCTGTCGCCGACCGCTCGCGCACAGCGCCACGGATTATAAAGTACTGGCAGCTCTCTACTTAATTTAATACTATAAATATTGAACAACACAAATGTCTCATCATCACAGATCTGGTGCTAGGTATTGTTCATTTGGATGTTTGTTGAAAAAAGAGGCAAGGTTTTATCAGTTTTTACATTGTTTTTGCGTAAAGGTTAGTTCAAATTATTCTTTTAAATACCAAAGTAGGTATTTTGTAGGTGGTGATTATTTCCTACTAGATTCCAAATAAAGTGTATGACTCTAGTTTTAACATTTTTGTGGACAATATAGTTTTTTAAAGAATTGATATGAGTTCCATACGTGTAAGGTAATTACGCCAGCAACTTGAAAATGTGATTTTTTGTTGATGATATCTTAACGATTTTTGTGTCAAATGAAAGATCTAAGTCTAAAACCATTTTATCCGTTTGAGTCATGTCAATCGGTCCACCCGTTTAGGAGATATTTATGAATTAGTATAGTATAGTTCGTCGAGCCAGCTTTAAATAAACAATGTGTAATCATACGCAACAAATATAAGATAGATTATGTGGTTAATAAGTAGATAAACGAAGAATAGGTATCATAGTAACAGCGGCAAGCCGGCAACCCTACGCCAGTACACTCCGTGCCCTACTGCGACAGTGCAATGCGTTAAAAGAGAGCGTTTAGGTGAATATCGCGTCAGTCACTGAGCGCGTATGCAAGCTGAATGGCACTTAGTTGCTTAGTAGCAGGAGTCGCTATTTCTATAAATTGTTTCGCGAAGAGACGCTTCTGTACGTAAGTACTTCTTATTCTGTGCCCCTTTCCTCTTCCCTTCAAATCACAGCGAGCCTCGTGGCGGATTTCGTCTAGGGCGTGGGCAGGAGGGTAGCATTCACCTCTGAACTTCATTTCCGCATAGAGATGTAAAGAACTCGAGTCTTTGAATCCTAAATTTAGAGCTCGACTGACAAATTGCACGACTCTACAATAAGACTCCCAAGACTATAATACTTAAGTCTATACGAGCTCTTGAGCGCAACATGAAACTAGAGTATTTTTTAGCGCTCGAGTAGTTATGACGGGCGAGTCGCGCTCGAGTTGTTTTCCGTTTGGAGTTTCTTTTTAAATCAGGCAATAAAATGTTCCTTTTGTGGGATATAGATCAGAAGCGTATTTTGAAAAATAAAAGCGTTAATAGGAAAAGTCATTTTAATCATCATCAACAATATTCTTATCATCAACAATAATAATACACACATTATCCACATGTAATAGGTACCTAGTATACTTACTAATATTTTTATTATTAAAATGTCTCATCAAAAATCTAGCCATGATGCAAGACACATGGAAGCTTGTATGGTTTTATTATGTACCAAGTCTGTTTCTTCTTTTTGTAATTAAATTACCGGATCTTGAAAATGCAAGGACGTCGCAGCTCGGCTCAGCGGTGGGAGGCGCCGCCTGATGTCATGTGCGGAACATATTTTTATACGAATTTCGTTAGTTTAGGAAACCCAGTGATATGCTTTTTTATGCGTTCTCAGGTTCCACAATTCCGAAATTAAGCTACTGGTCGAGACCCTTCTGCGCTAGCCAACTACTCGGAGTATTCAATTTATAAATAGTAGCAAAGTTACTTGTAAATTTTTAATATTTAAGGATTTCAAAAAAATGTGATAAACCAGACTGCACGGTCGGACTAGTTGACTTGTTTTTGCTACTTTAATATTGTATTTGACTATATGTAGTGCATTGTAGACTTGACAAGGACAAGTGTATGTTAATACCTTAGTGCTAAATAAGTACATTTCTATTTTACAAAGTTTTTATTTAGTCATTATGATATAATTTAAATAAATTGGGTTGTTTTTACTAGAAAAAAGTATATTCAGGCCTATGAAGAATATTACACAGTATTTTATTTATTAATGTTTTAAATACATATTTTTAGAGCTTCTCGCGCAACTTACTAATTTACAATATTTGTGGCTGCGCGGCACTGAACGCCTGACTAAATAATAAACAGTATTTTGTATACTTCATTTTTGTTCGACATTAAAAAGTATAATTTAGTTAAAAACAGTATAATACTGTTCAAAACAGTATAGTTGGCGGCCCTATCTCTACCTGGGGTACACTACATTAATACGAAAACCTTTATTCCGACAGTCACAAATACGAATTTTAAAATACCGATTTTCATAATTCCGAATGGTTCAAAATTATAGTATTGTAGTGAGGTGACGGTGGGCGCAGAAGAAACGACAGTACTTTCGAGTAATAATAACGTTTATTGAAACTTATCCTACGTACAGGCGACACGCTACTTGGTTGGCGGTTCGACGGAACCTCCGTACCATTAGACGCAGATTACAATATTCTAGTTTATTGGTTCCAATAGCTTGAAAGCCGAGTAAACCAGGTATATTGAGTCCCTAGTCAGAATACATAAGAAGTGAAAATCGGGGGAGGTCATTCGACGGCGGAGAATCTCAACACCGACTTCTAATTTTTCCAGTAACGCCATCTATCGGCAAGCGAAGTAACAACTTTTGGAATGCAATAAGTCTTACATTCTCCCCCATTAAGACCGAAGTGTCTCACGAGGTCTATTGCTTCTTTCGTCTTCCTCGCCTTCTCAACGGTCGGGCGGGTTTGGTAATAGAATTTAATCTCCTGTAGTCGATACAGACTCGAATATCTCCATTGGGTTTTGGTATCATTACCACCGGAGCAGCCCAAGGAGATGTGCATGGCATTATTATACCTTCGGCAATCATCTTGTTGACTTCCTTCCGTAGGACCTCTTTTCTTTGTGGAGACATTCTATATGGCGGAACTGCCACAGGGGAATGATCACCGGTATCGATACAATGTTCAACCCCCTGTTCTGGTTTGCCATTGGGTTTGAACACATCACAGAACTCTTCTTGTAATTCTTCGAGCTGAAATTTCTGCCGGTTATCTAGCATGGTTAAATCCATTGTCATGAGTCCAACATCATCAAAAAGGCTTAGGGCATGAGGAGAAAGAGTAACTTCGGCTTGTTCAATGTTACGTTGAGCATCTTGCATCATGTACTCAAGTCGGGGTGAATACCCATCAAATAAAAATCTCTTCTCCGTGCAGTTAATTTTTTGAGGTAAATCAGGAAGATCTAAAGGCATAAGTCTGTACGTGCTAGTTGAGCTTGATGAGGGTAAAGCAGCTTCGTCTGCTATCCTTGGTTTACTGGCCTGGCGTGGTTCAGTTTGGGCTTTACTGATCTGTGCCACACCTATTTGCGGCCGAGCTATTTCATCTGTTGCTTTAGATGGGGTCCATGGTTTACCGGTCATTGGTACGGACCTTTGGAATGTAACAAATTGTTCCTGGTATAGTTCAAATTCTTGTTCTGGCCTGTCTATATAATGCCAAGTAAACTGTCCCAAGTTTAGAACAATGCCAGCATGTTGTAAAAAGTTTATACCCAACAGTGTACGGTTATCGGTAGAATCTGGCAGAACTATAAAATCAGTCTCTGTTGCGCGATCGCAAAGGGTCACCGTGGCTCTACAAAATTTGACTAGCTGTCTTCGGGGTACACCATCTGCCAAAGTAATATTGACGGTCTCTTCACCAAAAACTTGTCCGCGTGTTTTGAGCAAATTGTATAGCTCGTATGATGCCACGTTCAGCTTCGCACCAGTGTCTACGAAAGCTTTGCCCTCTAAACCATTGACCTTTAGATATACCATTGGCCTAGAACTCCGTTCTCTTTGTATATTAATACTGCAGAAGCCAAAACTTTCCCTTTTCTCCGCACCATTAGACGGCTTGGAAGCACACAGTTTGCAGTTGCTGCGATAGACTCCTAGTGTTCCACATCCATAACATGAAAATTTCACCTCCGCAGTGCCAACCGATAGAGCATTGGGAACTGCAGATGTGGCTGGACCAGTATTTTGAGTATCTTCCTGTATTCGTTTCCTTTTTCGGCACTCTTCGAAACCATGGCCTAATTTCTTACAGAAGTTGCATCGTGGTTTTTTTCTTTGTACTTACAGGAACTGATGCGGTTGACGTGGTTGCTGTATTACTATCATTTTTAACACATTGCTTTCCTGTAGCTTTTTCTTTTAATAGCGCTTCTATTCCTCGCGCGTATTGGACAAGGTCAATAAATGTATTTAACTTCTCCCTTGGTACTTTGTCACGTATTTTTAAGTTTAAGAGACCATAAACAATATCAATTTGTTGTTTTTCAGTCAATTGTTCACCTTCAGGTAATTCGGAAAAAAGCATCCTCTTTCGGCTAACAAATGAGTCCGTAGGCACGTCCGTTGATTGTTTTTCGCCACAGATTTCCAAATAAATTAAATATTCAGGCTTCTTAGGAGCAAAGGCAGTCCTAAGAACCTTTTCAAACTCGTTCCATTCTTTTATGGTTGATTTGGTACCTTGCCACCAAACCGCTGCTTCACCTTTAAGTACTAAGGGTAGCCCTGTAAGCGCATCTCCATCCGTAATAGATTCTATCTGTTTAAAGACACGAATTGCTGTTAAAAATGCTTCGACAGTCTCTCTGTCCTTAGTGCCGTCATAGGTTGCTTTACATGTAGCCATAGAACCTCTCCGTGAGCCCCCCAGCGTTAAAAGTAGCTGCTGGAACTGTGTGTCCGTCATATTCACAGACATTTTCCTCGATTCTTTGGTTGTCGCTCGAAGTGGGTACGTTGTCTTCCGTCCAGATTTTGTGACCAGGTAGGTCGCTGGTTTCGCAGGCCCCACGTTGGGCGCCACTGTAGTGAGGTGACGGTGGGCGCAGAAGAAACGACAGTACTTTCGAGTAATAATAACGTTTATTGAAACTTATCCTACGTACAGGCGACACGCTACTTGGTTGGCGGTTCGACGGAACCTCCGTACCATTAGACGCAGATTACAATATTCTAGTTTATTGGTTCCAATAGCTTGAAAGCCGAGTAAACCAGGTATATTGAGTCCCTAGTCAGAATACATAAGAAGTGAAAATCGGGGGAAGTCATTCGACGGCGGAGAATCTCAACACCGACTTCTAATTTTTCCAGTAACGCCATCTATCGGCAAGCGAAGTAACAACTTTTGGAATGCAATAAGTCTTACATTATTATATTATTACAACTCCGATTTATCCTTACTCCTAGTTTTATAATTCCTAAATTTCAATATTCCTAACGTTTATAATTACTATTCTCAGAATACCGAGCATCAATAGATCGAATAACAAAAAGTCTGACTTCTTGTTGTCATTATAATTCGAAACAATAACAATACGCATCAAAATATTTTGTTTCCCCGGTCACAATTCTAACCTAACCCAAATGATTCACCAACAATAGAGGGGATCTGGCACTCGGCGGCTGCATGCAACATGCAAGCAGGCAGGCAGGCATGCAACATGCAGCAAGCATTGTTTCTGTCACGGCTCCGGCGCTGCGGGGTTTGGGCGGCCCCACGCGAGCTTATCGTCGCAGATGGTTTTAACGCTCACCGCCGCAGCTTCGGCTTGCCTCAGCCTCAGCCGCGGCGGCGCGCCTTCAAAGCACCTGCTCCTCAGCTCGCGGGCCGCCCCACCCCTCCGCGCCTACGCGGGCTTAAATTACACTCTAGGGTAGGGCAGACAAGACTGCGTGAAGTCGGTTTTGCAGCGATTCGTTTCTGTCAATCAATTTTGTAGCACGACATGTTAACTTTTACTTTATTCGAAGTTTTTCGAACCGAGAACTCTTCGAGCATTTGACTCTTCAAACGTATGAAAATCGGAAAATTAACAAATCGCATTTACGACATTCGGTAAAATTAATTTCGTGATTTTTTATAATAGACATTACAATTCTTAGATATTATGAAATTCGGACTTTTGAAAAATCGGAACATTGAAATTCGGTATAAAGTATTTTGGAGTATTTGGGTGTTCCCCTGTCGTGATATGGTGAATGTGACGTTGAGGGCACTATATTGTTCGAACTTTGGAACTATTAAATATTCGTTTCTATTATCTTATGTTGATATAGATGGCATGTAGAGATAGAAGTTAAAGTACTATAAATCAGAATAAGGCAAATAACATTATTTTGAACTTGTTTACGTACAAATGTGCATCATGTAGTAATGACCGTGGCGTGTGGGGCACATATTCGCTCAACTTTACACGACTGACGTTCAAAAGGTTAATATGTATGATGACAGAGCTTACGATTGTTTTACAATCAATAATAATTATTTAATAGTATGAGAGCCGACAGCATTATTATGACGCTCATAGGCTTTTCATCAAATTAAACGGATTTATTTTGGATCGTTTTCAGTTGATTCATGATAAGTTATGTTGATAAAAAAATAAAAATTATAAAAAAAAAGCGTGTGCATTGCAGTTCCTCTTCTATCACCTGTGCGGAACCATAAGTGCGAGTACAAGTGAAAGTACCGCCTCTGGTTATATGTGTCGTTGTATATACTGTCTGCTCTCTTTTTCTCTACGTCATATCTTTCGTCTCTTTCGTGTATCGAAATGTACAGACGTCAGCACATCCAGCTACCCCAATCTGTCATACAAATTTTCAACTTTATCGCCTAAGCATAAGGTTCACTTTCAATTGAGGAAATTTATCAGATTGGAGTAGCTTGATGTGCTGGCGTCTGTACCTAAACGTTAACACGTCTTTAAAATGTTACTCTCAATTCTCTTCCACTTAATCGATTATTAAAACTCCTGTACATAAGTAGTTTGACTTCAAAAATAATTATTATAAAATTGTATAATTGCTATGATCGTATACTATATATATAAGTACAGTTATTATAATCGTTTTGTAACAGTTTTTCATATTATACACATTTACATGTTACTTAATGTGTTTTATTTGAACTTAACACTTAAAGCTAATTATTTCTCGGAGCGAAACAGCAGACGAAGTTTGGACGCTCCGACCAGCACCTGTAGCAACAAAGGGAATGTTTGTATTACACAGAATACGGAGGCAGTAAGTAGTAGCAGGGTCCCAGGTTCCGGGAACCGTAGTTTCCACACACAGATCCAAACGAATACTTTTCTTAATCAATCAATCTCTTAATCAATCTTAAAACAAATTTAATCGCGATGTTTCTTCGCAATATATAATTACCATTCTATAATGTCATTATAAATGTATATATAATTATAAATAGCACTTTTGTTACGTACCGTTATAGTCCAGGGACTATTCCCTGGACTATAATGGTACTCTACTGAAAGTGCCATTTTGGACCTTTTGTCCTAAACCTGTCGAATAGTTTCAACTTCTTAATTGTGACAACGGTGGGTAAGGAGCGAACAGGCGTAGAGGGTGTAATGTACGCTTATTTTCAAATTTAGCTATTTAAAGTTAAATTCATATATAGTGCGAGTAAGCAAGGATTTTAATAAATTATGTAAAAAGTTTGATTTTGACCCATTTAATACCAAGAGCGAGGTGGCACGCTGGCAGCTGAACCTTAATTTTTTTCCCATAACTTTTAACATATGTCTTCAGCTAATTAAGAGCGTCTGATTAAGAGTAAAATCGGAAGCATTGTATGTGTGTATCAGTCGCTATCCGTGGAAACCTGTAATTGGCTTTATGTTTCCTATTATAACAGTAAAATTTTTGAAGTTTAGTTGTTGGTTTTCCAACAAAAAAATATGCCAATATGTCGACGAGCTCAGCTGTCCACGTGCTGGTTGCTTTGTAGAAAGTACAAGTGTCAGCTATGATAAGAAAAGCTTCCAAATTATTTGGTTTCAAATGGTACCAAATCATATGTTGTGCATGTCCAGATGTTTTAGTAACCTAAAAATCATTATCTGGAAAATGACTTTTAAGTATTGAATCTAAGTTATGCAACTTACACAGACTGTATCAAGAATATCTAGAAAAGATTTATTAGGTTACTCTTTTATAAGTAAAGAATTTCTAAGCATTCAAACCACTATATCGGTCGACAGTCGTATAGACGGTCACCATAGCCTAGTTGGTAGTGCTCCTGTCTTCGAATCCCGGTAAGTGCAAATATTTGTGTGATGCGCACGAATATTTGTTTCTGCGTCATGGATGTTTTCTATGTATATAAGTATTTATCTATCTATATAAGTATGTATATCGTCGCCTGGTACCCATAGTACAAGCTTTGCTTAGTTTGGGGCTAGGATGATTTGTGTGACATTGTCTCCAGATATTATTATTATATATCAGTCTGTGCAAAATATACCTATCATCTACTGCCTGACGTAATATTTTTGAACTTCTATCTAAAATTAGCTTTAGTTTAGCGAGTAAACTTGCGATTTAACCTTCCACTACATTCGCACCTTTAGGATGAAAACGACACAATTCAAAAAATACATATATTGAGTTACCGTCACAAAATGACTCTAAACGAAATTCTCAATGTAACAATAATTCAAACATAGCCATATTCAAGCGGGAACAGGACATAACTGTTATATCGGTCTCTTTCTTACGCGGCGAATTAGGGGCCTGAGTCGAGAGGGAAACGACGCAGTTCGTGTTGTGTTCGCATCACTCAGTGCAGGACGTTGCGCAGTCAGTCGGGTGGTGACCATAAGCTTATTACGTCGTTTTCATTCTGAAAGGATTGGTAAGTTCTCTTTAGATTTTGAGTGCGGTAACGACCAATTGAGCTTTGCGATTGTTTTCTTCCGATTTATTAAGTCATATTAGTGAGTTAATCAAGTTTGTGGCAATTTAATACTAAAGATACTTATAATTCCAATGGCATAATTAAGTTTATGCCGTGTTAATAATAAATATGGATGAATGTTTTGGGACAAAGTTTGACTTATTAGAAATCAAGACGTTTTTTTATTTATTAAAGTGTTATTGTTTGTCGATTATTAATTATTATGCCATTTCTTTCTATATTTCTAGTTGAAAAGGAAGGCGGATTGGTTAATAAGTCACTACACAATTACTGAGCCAGCATGACAGCCAAGCCAGTAGTTTACCATTCCGAGTTTGAAATAAGAAGTAATTTAATAAATCATAAAATGAAAAGAAGGACGGACATAATACTGGCTAATGCATTAAAAATCTGAAAAATTATAAAGCAAATGAACCCGAGCTATGAACATGTACTTAATATACAAATCCTTGCAATATTTTATAATGAGCACTTTATACTGTAAATTTTTTGGGATGTAAAAAAATTTACCAACACGGTGTTTATCTTTTGCCAGGAACAGCTAGATAGAAAAAATTAAGAGAATTTGACTCGGAATTCCACAGAGGTCACAAATTTTCCAAAAGAAAAGGCTGATAGTAACGATTTTGATATCAACAATGTAATTGACTTGGGATTCTTAATAATTTTAGATCATACAGCCGATCTTCACGCAGATGAAAACAGTTTATTCCGTTATAATAAGAGACATTTTGTAGTCAAAGTGTGTGCTGAATAATATTATTAACATTTTATCTTCGTGAGGAGTCACCGGCTACTAAAATGAAAAACCAAAAAGAAAGCATTAATCCAAATTCGACAGTTACTGAAGAATTATCAATTAGAATGACGAGTGAACATGTGAGTAAAATATTATTTTCATTATTGCAAAATAAACTTACAAACCAGAGAAAACTATTGGTGATTTAATGGTTACAGAAATCTTCAACCAGCAATGATATGATAGAGAATTTATCTGCAATTTCCTCATCGTTCATTGAAAACTCCCCACTGTCAAAGACTAATAGTAACGACATTTTTAACTTTAACCATTATATAATAACGGTACGTAAATATCTCAATACTTAGCCTATTACTATAATCAATAATACAAATATAATCTACTTAATTTACCTAGCGCTTTGGTTCTTTTTTCAGCAGCAAAATCATACTTCAGACAATGGGTTATTTCTTAATCGAGATAAACTCACCAGAAGACTTATTTAAGAAAAAAGAGTATTTTCTCATCTCGTAATAGTTCGAGTTCATCTCGTTCAAGTTCTTCAATTTCTAGCGCCTCAATTTCAAGTTCCTCAAGTTCAAGCACTTTAAGTTCCAGTTCATCCTATTCGAGACTCACAAAAAGTGAAATCAAACGTCTTTCATATTAATGCAAACGGTGCGAGTACCAGCCAATTAGCTAACAAGAAGCGGTAGACCTATCGCGGAATCGAATTATTTTGTATCACCTGTAAATGCTCCTATAAGTGACCCTGATTTATATGATGATGACCCTACATTTTTTGACCTCAACGCGTCTACAAAGTATGTCCTTTTCTTCGATAGACTCTAATTAACAACCTGAAACACAACAACATGAGATCTAATAACCTGAGACAAGCAACGCCAATGAATTGAACATGATTCAAAACAAGTCAAGAAAAAAGTAATCTGCCTTTTTCTTGACTTTTTTTGAATCGTGCTAATCCTTTTTTTCTTTTTTTTTACGTGGTGGAAATGCTGTCGCGTCGCAAGTTGTGTGGGACTCAAACCCACTAAAACCACCACGGTAGCCAGGAGTTGCGCGCGAGACGCCGACGCGAGCGCACGTAGTTTGGTTACTCCGTATCGCTTAAGTCAAGTTTTTTCCGAGTACCCTCATAAGTTGAGAATGGAAGAAAAAAGTGACGGAAATAAAGCGGAAAACAATGTGTTGGAGTTTTCTAGTATCTTTACGGGTGAGACTAGTAATAGTAGTAACCGGAATGATTGTGAGATGGATAGTGGAAGTATTGCTGAAAAAAGGGCCCGAGAAAAAAGTGATGAAAGCAGCGAAGATGGTTTTATAACGGTGATCAGAAGGCGACCCAAACGTCTTTTAAGGAGTGAATCTGGAATCGAAGGCGAATCGGGAAAGGGGATAAGAGAGGAAAATACAGAAGGTACATATAAAGTTTGCTTAACATCCCTAAAAGTCTTACCCAAACAAATGGCATTAGCAAAATTATTGAAAAATGAAAATATAAATAACATTCTGAGAATCAACTATAAGAGTCCCTACAAGGTGTTAATACAAGTTGCTAATAAAGAAGACGGAGAAAAATTAATCAAATGTCAGAAGTTCGTTGATTTAGAAGTAAGGGCTCAATTTGTTAACCAACTAAGCTTATCTTACGGAATAATTAAGGGTGTAGATTTGGAACTGAGTGAGTCAGAGATATTAGACACATTAGAGAGTCCATGCAAAATATTATCAGTTAGAAGATTAAGGCGTATCAGCCAGGATAGGGAGTGGGTGGACAGTGAGACTGTGCGTGTCTGTTTTGAGAACCCGACATCTCCAGAGTTTATTCTTGCCTATGGGTGCCGTTTTCGAGTAGAACGATATGTGTTTCCTGTCTCTCAATGCTCCGCCTGCTGGAAATTTGGGCATATAAAGAAATTCTGCCCAATAAAAAAGATTCTGTGTCCTAAATGCGGCAAGGAACATGATAATTGTGAAACAGACAGAATTGTATGCCCCAATTGCAAAGGACCTCACATAGCACTTGACAAGACGTGCCCTGCCTTCCTGAAAGAAAAAGAAATTCGGACTCTGATGAGTGATTTCCTATAGAGAAGCCCTCCAAATATATCTTAAGAACAACAATAAAGAAAGCACTTTTGAAGCAATTGAAGTTTCTGATAAAAAAACGGGAGAGAATCAAGCTACTTTTAAAAAGACCTACAGTAGTGCTGTGCAATCAACAGTTACACAAGAGGTATTAATTAATGAAAATATATGCAGACAAAACGAAAGTTTAGGCAACACACAAATACAAAAACAGAAGGCGAAAAGATTGAAGAAGCAAAATAAAAATAAAGATGGGCGAGATAATCAAACTACATTTATGGAAACAGAGTGGGAAACTTTTTCTACGGAAGATGAGATGAGTGTAAGTAATCAGGAAAATGGGCAATCGAGAAAAGAAGAAGGTGAAAAGAAGAAGAAAAGAAAATTCAGATTTCAAGAAATATTTTTCAAAATTAAAGAAATAATTTGTTCAGAGAAAGGATTTGAAGAAATAATTATGTCGGTGTTGAAAGTAATATTTGAGGAATGCAAGGTATTTGTTAAGGATTTTTTTATTGGAGGAAATTTATATCAATGGTTGTTTAAGTCTGAAAATGAATAATTATCACAAAGACGCGTTGATTAATATACTACAGTGGAATAGTCAAAGCTTAAAACCAAAATCACTTACTTTAGATGCATTACTTAGGCAAGAAAAAATTCATATTGTTATAGTTAGTGAAACTTGGCTAAACTCAGACATTAATTTGAATATTAGGGGTTATAATATACATAGAAAGGACAGAGAGGATTCCTACGGGGGTGTCGCGATAATTATCCATAAATCTATACAGGCGCATGTATGCCCAATTAGTTTAAGTAATGTAGGTATAGAGGCTATATGTATAAAAATACTTAATTGTAAAAGTTTAGAACACGTTGTATCTATTTACTGTCCATCTTCAGTGCGTACAACCACATCAGATTGGGACAATATTTTCTCGTGTGTACCCAAAAAATCATTGGTTGCAGGTGACTTTAACGGTCACCATACGAACTGGTCTTATAAAACGGATCAGCGCGGAACTCAAATATTAGATTCATCGTTAGATCACGGTTTTGTAACATTAAATGACGGAGAGGCAACCCGAGTCAAGTTAGTTAATGGAAATGTACAAAGATCATCACCGGACATCACATTCGCGTCATCTGATATCGCTATTAAGTTTCAGTGGGGTTTAATGAATGAAAATCTAGGTAGTGACCACCTCGTAATTAAGATTTCGATGAATTTTCAAGAGAATATTGAATATATTCAAAGACGAAACTTCAAAAAAGCAAAGTGGGAAGCATTTCGTCATGAGCTTATAGATTCCTTTTCTAGTGCAGTTGACATGGGCAATAATATTCAAGTATTATACGACTATTTTCTAGAACAAGTTGATAAGGCAGCGAATAAGCACATACCCATGATTAAAATGTGTACCAGTCCTTTAAGGAATTTTAAGCCAAAAGAGTATTGGGATCCATCATTGTCTAGAGCAGTGGCCGAACGCAGGTTGGCTTTAGCCAAATTTAGACGAAATCCTACTCCTGACAATTTAACAAGACTAGAAGAGAGAGGGGCACATGCCCATAATTTGATAAGTACAGCCAGAGATAGAAGTTGGAAACATTTTTGTAGCAGCATAGATGAAACTTCTTCAGTTTCTGATATGTGGCGAAGGATGAGATGGCTTAAAGGTAATCGTCAAGCTAAGTTTAGTGTATCGGAAGACAAGCTAAAAAGGTTGTTGTATTCACTCACACCGGATTCCGTGACGAATTTACCACCCCTGTTCAAATCACAGAATGTACTAATAGAATCGGCATTTACAATGGATGAATTGGAGAATAGTATAAAAAAGAAGGACACTTCTCCGGGAAATGATGGAATAACGTATTCTATGATTTATAATCTTCCGTTTGTGGCCAAGCAGTTTCTTCTGCAAGTATTTAATGATATCTTCAGAACGGCAGATATCCCAAAACAATGGCGTGCAATATCAGTTATTGCTATTCCTAAAGCTGGGCACGACGCGAATTCAGAGGCGAAGCTTAGACCAATATCGCTTATATCCTGTGTGTGTAAAATATTCCACAATATGATCGGTAAAAGAATAGAATGGTATATTGAGAAGCATTCCATATTGTCACCATATACGGTTGGTTTTAGGAGAGCTCAATCTTGTTTAGACTGTATTACAAGACTATCTACATATATTCAATTGGGTTTCACAAGGAATTACCCGACGTTGGCTTGCTTTTTAGACGTAACAAACGCTTATAATAATGTGTTGGTGGAAAAACTGGTTCAGACACTAGATGATTTCGGAATGGGCTCAAAAGTTTGTAGTTACCTTTATTCATTTCTATTGGAGCGGTACTTAATGATAAGGAATAGTAGTGATGGACGTACTGTTGACGTCAGGCGAGCATGTAGGGGGTTGGCACAGGGCGATCCAATATCACCAATGCTTTTTAATATTATTACGTCAAAAATTTGCCAACAGATTGAGAGGGTTATTGTTTCGCAGTACGCGGATGATTTCGTATTTTATCTTAGCCATAAAGATTTAGACCACGCGGAATCGGAAATGCAAGTTGCCCTTGATGCTATGGTTGTATTGCTGGATCAGATGGGTCTGGACATGTCACCGAATAAGACAAAGATGTGCCTTTTTAGTAGAGGTAGAAGAAGAAGACAATTGCAACTTACAATTAACAACTCACCAGTTGCCTCAGTTGATTGTGTGAAGCACTTAGGTATTTGGTTAGATAGGTCACTTCTATGGAAAAAGCATATTAACGAAATACATGAAAAGACGGCTAAATATTTAAATTTATTTAAAGTTTTGGCGGGGCCGACTTGGGGAATACATCCGAAACATTTGAGGTCTTTGTACATTTCATTGGTACGTAGTAGGATTGACTTCGGTTGCTTTCTCTATGATAATAGTGCAAAGGGTCATTTAGGTAAACTGGATATCATCCAGAACCGGTATTTGAGGTGTATAGGTGGCTTTATAAAAAGCTCTCCAATACATGTAATGGAAGCTGAAATGTGTATACCACCTTTGTACGTTAGAAGATTATATTTAGCTTACAAATTCTGTATAAAAAGTATGTCATGTATGAATAATGTAACTATTAAATTAATAGATGAGTTGAATGACCTTTCAGTCACAAGATACTGGAATAATAAGAAAAAACCGTTACTTGTGACCGTGTACAATGAGTGTAAGCCACGTAATATACATTGTTCAAGGATTTTAGATATGTACTCGCTGGAGAAATGGGTAACAGGTATAAACGTACGAGATAAAATTAGATATAATTTAGACTGCGTCAAATTAGCTAAGCGCAGGCATGAGGTTACATCACTTAAATTCGATTGTATTAAGGAACTTAGTGAAAAGTACTCTGGGTGGAAAATATTCTTTACTGATGGGTCCAAGAGCAATATGGGATGTGGTGCCGCTTATTATAGTATAAGTGATGGAACTTCGGCCTTGTTTAAATCTAGCGATACAAACATATCGGTAATGACGATGGAACTTGTTGCAATCTCAAAAACTCTAGAGAACATAATTAGTTGGAGCAATGTGAACCTTTCTGTGAATCAAAACATAGTAATATGTACAGATAGCAGAAGTGGTTTAATGCATTTAGCTCGATGCGCCTCTGGTTGCAGAGCTGTACCGATAGCTTATGTAATTCTTAAGCTATTTTGTGAACTTGGCGACATTAATTTGAGATTGCAATGGATTCCATCTCATATTGGCATAAGTGGAAACGAGAAGGCTGACATGTTTGCAAAGAAAGCAATTTTGGAAGGATTGGAAATTGACATCGCTCCGTTCTACACAGAAATACTTAGCTATTACAAAAACATATGCTACAATCATTTTAGAGAGTATTTCGACAGAAGGTCAAAAGAAAAAGGAATATGGTATAAGACCATACAAAGTCAGCCTCCTCGAATCCCTTGGTTTGCTGAAAGTCTTTTGAAGAGGTCGTATGTAGTTATGGCACATAGATTGCGTTCTGGTCATTTTCCATCTAGGAAATTTGGATACCTCATGAAAAAGATTGATTCCCCTAATTGCCAAGTATGTAACAAAGTCGAAGATGTCCAACATTTACTAATGGAATGTGAAAAGAACAAAAAAGAAAGAGAGTTAGTGTTGCAGGAGTTAAAAGTCAATATGTATGATGTTGGAGCTTTTATTAGAATACTAGCTGTACCTAATGCAGGAGAAGCGAAACTCATTTACGAAATGGTTGCTGCATCACTATCTCCCTCGCTTACGCAATAATGTTACGTAAAATAATAATATTATACGTGTAATAATTAATTAGATTAGGGTATGATGAGGCTGGCATACCTTTGTAAGGTAAAAGCCTCTAAATAAATATAGAATAAAAAAAAAAAAAAAAAAAAAAAAAACCACGGTAGCCAGCCTCACAGTGCTTGTAGCGGGGGTTCTGGGTACTTGTGAACGATCTCGCCAGTACCTCTGTTGTACACTGACGTCGGCAAGACTCTCACCTAGGGAAGGGAGGGGCCCGAAAGCCTCCGCCCTCCCCAGCACGCACAAGCGCGTTTAGGCAACCTGAGCTACAGCAGGTTACCTCTTCCTGGGACCGCTTATACAAGACGAGTGGAGTTTCCTTCGTCCAAACACCAGCGATCCCAGGGGTGGAGCCCAGCCAGGGAGGAGTCAGCTGGGCGCCGCATACTCTCTCGTGCTGAGATTAGCTCCCAGCGCCAGGAGTCGTGCCAACCCTGCGTTATGGAAGCAAAATGTTACTAAGACACGAACGAAGCCCTCGCGTTTAATAGGAGGAATTTATGCATCATAACTAGGGTGTTACCGGGACATTGTCGTCTCAGGAAACACCTGTCAACGGTGTGCATCGGAGACTGTAAGGCCACTGTGAGCCACTGATGCATAAACGTAACACCGTCCTGGGCCAACATTTCTCACACCAGGACGATGTTATCGATACACCTGCCAAAAAGATTCTGCAATTTATCTATGTTGCAGGGTTAGACAGGGAAGTTTAGTTGGAGCGGTGAGCACAATAGTTCATCACTGGACGCAGTGTTACCAGGACCTCCGGGGACTGGAAATAGCTGCCACCAGAACAATAAGAATAATACTGAGACATTGCGCAGTGGAAAATCCTACAATTTTCTATCTAAATCTAGAAAATATGTCCCAGCCCGTTGTATTACAATCCATGCACTCCATGTCGATTAAAATGTCCTGACCAAATTAATAAAGTCCAAAGAACTGCGATTTTCGAATCTTATTGGAATTTTCAAACATAGATCTTAAAAGGTTCTTCATTGGTTCTTGAATGATAGAAACCAAACCTTAATATAAATACACCAATGCCCAAAAGCCTAGAGCACTAAATAATGCATTATTTTTCATTTTTATAAACATTTTAGATACTTAGCTTAGATATAACAGAAATACAGGTAAGAACTACAAAAGAAAACCGAATGAACAAGGATTCATAGCTGGAGATCGAAGAGGAAATCACACTTGTAAAAGAAAAAAAAGAATTTTATCTTTGAGATTTTTATAGCAATTTTCTATTACGTTTAGTAAGAAGCGTTCCTAAAGCACAAAGATCTCAGTTAATTATTATAAGTTTTGATTTTAATTTAAGTTTTCTCCATAAAGATGATGCTTTACGTAATTATTATGACCATGACGTTTAAGTTACAATGCAAACATTGCAATAAATAAAAAAAGTATCAATATTTTAGTTTTTTTTTTTATTCTGTCGCAATAACTTGATATAACATAATTTGCTATTCATTGGGAAAAAATTGACCTAAGTTGGTATACGTAAAAAATACATAATGTTATACACAACAAAAATAGCGTAATTCTCATTCTGCCATATATAAGTATTTTTTTTTCAATCGCAAAAAGACGCAAGTCCTAAACCGTCAAATTTAGCGCGCCGCCCAGCGCGCCCAGCGCGCGGCCCAGCGCCTGCACACTACTGCACAGACATGCACCGTACCTTGAGGCGGTCGGGGCGCCGCGCGTCGTGCGCGGAGGCAGGCGGCGCCAACGCGGCCAGCAGGCGCGCTCGCTCCGCGGGGGGGGTGGCGCCGCCCAGCGCGCCCAGCGCGCGGCCCAGCGCCTGCACACTACTGCACAGACATGCACCGTACCTTGAGGCGGTCTGGGCGCCGCGCGTCGTGCGCGGAGGCAGGCGGCGCCAACGCGGCCAGCAGGCGCGCTCGCTCCGCGGGGGGGGTGGCGCCGCCCAGCGCGCCCAGCGCGCGGCCCAGCGCCTGCACACTACTGCACAGACATGCACCGTACCTTGAGGCGGTCTGGGCGCCGCGCGTCGTGCGCGGAGGCAGGCGGCGCCAACGCGGCCAGCAGGCGCGCTCGCTCCGCGGGGGGGGTGGCGCCGCCCAGCGCGCCCAGCGCGCGGCCCAGCGCCTGCACACTACTGCACAGACATGCACCGTACCTTGAGGCGGTCTGGGCGCCGCGCGTCGTGCGCGGAGGCAGGCGGCGCCAACGCGGCCAGCAGGCGCGCTCGCTCCGCGGGGGGGGGTGGCGCCGCCCAGCGCGCCCAGCGCGCGGCCCAGCGCCTGCACACTACTGCACAGACATGCACCGTACCTTGAGGCGGTCTGGGCGCCGCGCGTCGTGCGCGGAGGCAGGCGGCGCCAACGCGGCCAGCAGGCGCGCTCGCTCCGCGGGGGGGGGTGGCGCCGCCCAGCGCGCCCAGCGCGCGGCCCAGCGCCTGCACACTACTGCACAGACATGCACCGTACCTTGAGGCGGTCTGGGCGCCGCGCGTCGTGCGCGGAGGCAGGCGGCGCCAACGCGGCCAGCAGGCGCGCTCGCTCCGCGGGGGGGGTGGCGCCGCCCAGCGCGCCCAGCGCGCGGCCCAGCGCCTGCACACTACTGCACAGACATGCACCGTACCTTGAGGCGGTCTGGGCGCCGCGCGTCGTGCGCGGAGGCAGGCGGCGCCAACGCGGCCAGCAGGCGCGCTCGCTCCGCGGGGGGGGTGGCGCCGCCCAGCGCGCCCAGCGCGCGGCCCAGCGCCTGCACACTACTGCACAGACATGCACCGTACCTTGAGGCGGTCTGGGCGCCGCGCGTCGTGCGCGGAGGCAGGCGGCGTCAACGCGGCCAGCAGGCGCGCTCGCTCCGCGGGGGGGGTGGCGCCGCCCAGCGCGCCCAGCGCGCGGCCCAGCGCCTGCACACTACTGCACAGACATGCACCGTACCTTGAGGCGGTCTGGGCGCCGCGCGTCGTGCGCGGAGGCAGGCGGCGCCAACGCGGCCAGCAGGCGCGCTCGCTCCGCGGGGGGGGTGGCGCCGCCCAGCGCGCCCAGCGCGCGGCCCAGCGCCTGCACACTACTGCACAGACATGCACCGTACCTTGAGGCGGTCTGGGCGCCGCGCGTCGTGCGCGGAGGCAGGCGGCGCCAACGCGGCCAGCAGGCGCGCGCGCTGGGCGGGCGGGGCGGCGCCGCCCAGCGCGCCCAGCGCGCGGCCCAGCGCCTGCACACTACTGCACAGACATGCACCGTACCTTGAGGCGGTCTGGGCGCCGCGCGTCGTGCGCGGAGGCAGGCGGCGCCAACGCGGCCAGCAGGCGCGCGCGCTGGGCGGGCGGGGCGGCGCCGCCCAGCGCGCCCAGCGCGCGGCCCAGCGCCTGCACACTACTGCACAGACATGCACCGTACCTTGAGGCGGTCTGGGCGCCGCGCGTCGTGCGCGGAGGCAGGCGGCGCCAACGCGGCCAGCAGGCGCGCGCGCTGGGCGGGCGGGGCGGCGCCGCCCAGCGCGCCCAGCGCGCGGCCCAGCGCCTGCACACTACTGCACAGACATGCACCGTACCTTGAGGCGGTCTGGGCGCCGCGCGTCGTGCGCGGAGGCAGGCGGCGCCAACGCGGCCAGCAGGCGCGCGCGCTGGGCGGGCGGGGCGGCGCCGCCCAGCGCGCCCAGCGCGCGGCCCAGCGCCTGCACACTACTGCACAGACATGCACCGTACCTTGAGGCGGTCTGGGCGCCGCGCGTCGTGCGCGGAGGCAGGCGGCGCCAACGCGGCCAGCAGGCGCGCTCGCTCCGCGGGGGGGGTGGCGCCGCCCAGCGCGCCCAGCGCGCGGCCCAGCGCCTGCACACTACTGCACAGACATGCACCGTACCTTGAGGCGGTCTGGGCGCCGCGCGTCGTGCGCGGAGGCAGGCGGCGCCAACGCGGCCAGCAGGCGCGCTCGCTCCGCGGGGGGGGTGGCGCCGCCCAGCGCGCCCAGCGCGCGGCCCAGCGCCTGCACACTACTGCACAGACATGCACCGTACCTTGAGGCGGTCTGGGCGCCGCGCGTCGTGCGCGGAGGCAGGCGGCGCCAACGCGGCCAGCAGGCGCGCTCGCTCCGCGGGGGGGGTGGCGCCGCCCAGCGCGCCCAGCGCGCGGCCCAGCGCCTGCACACTACTGCACAGACATGCACCGTACCTTGAGGCGGTCTGGGCGCCGCGCGTCGTGCGCGGAGGCAGGCGGCGCCAACGCGGCCAGCAGGCGCGCGCGCTGGGCGGGCGGGGCGGCGCCGCCCAGCGCGCCCAGCGCGCGGCCCAGCGCCTGCACACTACTGCACAGACATGCACCGTACCTTGAGGCGGTCTGGGCGCCGCGCGTCGTGCGCGGAGGCAGGCGGCGCCAACGCGGCCAGCAGGCGCGCGCGCTGGGCGGGCGGGGCGGCGCCGCCCAGCGCGCCCAGCGCGCGGCCCAGCGCCTGCACACTACTGCACAGACATGCACCGTACCTTGAGGCGGTCTGGGCGCCGCGCGTCGTGCGCGGAGGCAGGCGGCGCCAACGCGGCCAGCAGGCGCGCTCGCTCCGCGGGGGGGGTGGCGCCGCCCAGCGCGCCCAGCGCGCGGCCCAGCGCCTGCACACTACTGCACAGACATGCACCGTACCTTGAGGCGGTCTGGGCGCCGCGCGTCGTGCGCGGAGGCAGGCGGCGCCAACGCGGCCAGCAGGCGCGCTCGCTCCGCGGGGGGGGTGGCGCCGCCCAGCGCGCCCAGCGCGCGGCCCAGCGCCTGCACACTACTGCACAGACATGCACCGTACCTTGAGGCGGTCTGGGCGCCGCGCGTCGTGCGCGGAGGCAGGCGGCGCCAACGCGGCCAGCAGGCGCGCGCGCTGGGCGGGCGGGGCGGCGCCGCCCAGCGCGCCCAGCGCGCGGCCCAGCGCCTGCACACTACTGCACAGACATGCACCGTACCTTGAGGCGGTCTGGGCGCCGCGCGTCGTGCGCGGAGGCAGGCGGCGCCAACGCGGCCAGCAGGCGCGCGCGCTGGGCGGGCGGGGCGGCGCCGCCCAGCGCGCCCAGCGCGCGGCCCAGCGCCTGCACACTACTGCACAGACATGCACCGTACCTTGAGGCGGTCTGGGCGCCGCGCGTCGTGCGCGGAGGCAGGCGGCGCCAACGCGGCCAGCAGGCGCGCGCGCTGGGCGGGCGGGGCGGCGCCGCCCAGCGCGCCCAGCGCGCGGCCCAGCGCCTGCACACTACTGCACAGACATGCACCGTACCTTGAGGTGGTCTGGGCGCCGCGCGTCGTGCGCGGAGGCAGGCGGCGCCAACGCGGCCAGCAGGCGCGCGCGCTGGGCGGGCGGGGCGGCGCCGCCCAGCGCGCCCAGCGCGCGGCCCAGCGCCTGCACACTACTGCACAGACATGCACCGTACCTTGAGGCGGTCTGGGCGCCGCGCGTCGTGCGCGGAGGCAGGCGGCGCCAACGCGGCCAGCAGGCGCGCGCGCTGGGCGGGCGGGGCGGCGCCGCCCAGCGCGCCCAGCGCGCGGCCCAGCGCCTGCACACTACTGCACAGACATGCACCGTACCTTGAGGCGGTCTGGGCGCCGCGCGTCGTGCGCGGAGGCAGGCGGCGCCAACGCGGCCAGCAGGCGCGCGCGCTGGGCGGGCGGGGCGGCGCCGCCCAGCGCGCCCAGCACGCGGCCCAGCGCCTGCACACTACTGCACAGACATGCACCGTACCTTGAGGCGGTCGGGGCGCCGCGCGTCGTGCGCGGAGGCAGGCGGCGCCAGCGCGGCCAGCAGGCGCGCGCGCTGGGCGGGCGGGGCGGCGCCGCCCAGCGCGCCCAGCACGCGGCCCAGCGCCTGCACACTACTGCACAGACATGCACCGTACCTTGAGGCGGTCGGGGCGCCGCGCGTCGTGCGCGGAGGCAGGCGGCGCCAGCGCGGCCAGCAGGCGCGCGCGCTGGGCGGGCGGGGCGGCGCCGCCCAGCGCGCCCAGCACGCGGCCCAGCGCCTGCACACTACTGCACAGACATGCACCGTACCTTGAGGCGGTCGGGGCGCCGCGCGTCGTGCGCGGAGGCAGGCGGCGCCAGCGCGGCCAGCAGGCGCGCGCGCTGGGCGGGCGGGGCGGCGCCGCCCAGCGCGCCCAGCACGCGGCCCAGCGCCTGCACACTACTGCACAGACATGCACCGTACCTTGAGGCGGTCGGGGCGCCGCGCGTCGTGCGCGGAGGCAGGCGGCGCCAGCGCGGCCAGCAGGCGCGCGCGCTGGGCGGGCGGGGCGGCGCCGCCCAGCGCGCCCAGCACGCGGCCCAGCGCCTGCACACTACTGCACAGACATGCACCGTACCTTGAGGCGGTCGGGGCGCCGCGCGTCGTGCGCGGAGGCAGGCGGCGCCAGCGCGGCCAGCAGGCGCGCGCGCTGGGCGGGCGGGGCGGCGCCGCCCAGCGCGCCCAGCACGCGGCCCAGCGCCTGCACACTACTGCACAGACATGCACCGTACCTTGAGGCGGTCGGGGCGCCGCGCGTCGTGCGCGGAGGCAGGCGGCGCCAGCGCGGCCAGCAGGCGCGCGCGCTGGGCGGGCGGGGCGGCGCCGCCCAGCGCGCCCAGCACGCGGCCCAGCGCCTGCACACTACTGCACAGACATGCACCGTACCTTGAGGCGGTCGGGGCGCCGCGCGTCGTGCGCGGAGGCAGGCGGCGCCAGCGCGGCCAGCAGGCGCGCGCGCTGGGCGGGCGGGGCGGCGCCGCCCAGCGCGCCCAGCACGCGGCCCAGCGCCTGCACACTACTGCACAGACATGCACCGTACCTTGAGGCGGTCGGGGCGCCGCGCGTCGTGCGCGGAGGCAGGCGGCGCCAGCGCGGCCAGCAGGCGCGCGCGCTGGGCGGGCGGGGCGGCGCCGCCCAGCGCGCCCAGCACGCGGCCCAGCGCCTGCACACTACTGCACAGACATGCACCGTACCTTGAGGCGGTCGGGGCGCCGCGCGTCGTGCGCGGAGGCAGGCGGCGCCAGCGCGGCCAGCAGGCGCGCGCGCTGGGCGGGCGGGGCGGCGCCGCCCAGCGCGCCCAGCACGCGGCCCAGCGCCTGCACACTACTGCACAGACATGCACCGTACCTTGAGGCGGTCGGGGCGCCGCGCGTCGTGCGCGGAGGCAGGCGGCGCCAGCGCGGCCAGCAGGCGCGCGCGCTGGGCGGGCGGGGCGGCGCCGCCCAGCGCGCCCAGCACGCGGCCCAGCGCCTGCACACTACTGCACAGACATGCACCGTACCTTGAGGCGGTCGGGGCGCCGCGCGTCGTGCGCGGAGGCAGGCGGCGCCAGCGCGGCCAGCAGGCGCGCGCGCTGGGCGGGCGGGGCGGCGCCGCCCAGCGCGCCCAGCACGCGGCCCAGCGCCTGCACACTACTGCACAGACATGCACCGTACCTTGAGGCGGTCGGGGCGCCGCGCGTCGTGCGCGGAGGCAGGCGGCGCCAGCGCGGCCAGCAGGCGCGCGCGCTGGGCGGGCGGGGCGGCGCCGCCCAGCGCGCCCAGCACGCGGCCCAGCGCCTGCACACTACTGCACAGACATGCACCGTACCTTGAGGCGGTCGGGGCGCCGCGCGTCGTGCGCGGAGGCAGGCGGCGCCAGCGCGGCCAGCAGGCGCGCGCGCTGGGCGGGCGGGGCGGCGCCGCCCAGCGCGCCCAGCACGCGGCCCAGCGCCTGCACACTACTGCACAGACATGCACCGTACCTTGAGGCGGTCGGGGCGCCGCGCGTCGTGCGCGGAGGCAGGCGGCGCCAGCGCGGCCAGCAGGCGCGCGCGCTGGGCGGGCGGGGCGGCGCCGCCCAGCGCGCCCAGCACGCGGCCCAGCGCCTGCACACTACTGCACAGACATGCACCGTACCTTGAGGCGGTCGGGGCGCCGCGCGTCGTGCGCGGAGGCAGGCGGCGCCAGCGCGGCCAGCAGGCGCGCGCGCTGGGCGGGCGGGGCGGCGCCGCCCAGCGCGCCCAGCACGCGGCCCAGCGCCTGCACACTACTGCACAGACATGCACCGTACCTTGAGGCGGTCGGGGCGCCGCGCGTCGTGCGCGGAGGCAGGCGGCGCCAGCGCGGCCAGCAGGCGCGCGCGCTGGGCGGGCGGGGCGGCGCCGCCCAGCGCGCCCAGCACGCGGCCCAGCGCCTGCACACTACTGCACAGACATGCACCGTACCTTGAGGCGGTCGGGGCGCCGCGCGTCGTGCGCGGAGGCAGGCGGCGCCAGCGCGGCCAGCAGGCGCGCGCGCTGGGCGGGCGGGGCGGCGCCGCCCAGCGCGCCCAGCACGCGGCCCAGCGCCTGCACACTACTGCACAGACATGCACCGTACCTTGAGGCGGTCGGGGCGCCGCGCGTCGTGCGCGGAGGCAGGCGGCGCCAGCGCGGCCAGCAGGCGCGCGCGCTGGGCGGGCGGGGCGGCGCCGCCCAGCGCGCCCAGCACGCGGCCCAGCGCCTGCACACTACTGCACAGACATGCACCGTACCTTGAGGCGGTCGGGGCGCCGCGCGTCGTGCGCGGAGGCAGGCGGCGCCAGCGCGGCCAGCAGGCGCGCGCGCTGGGCGGGCGGGGCGGCGCCGCCCAGCGCGCCCAGCACGCGGCCCAGCGCCTGCACACTACTGCACAGACATGCACCGTACCTTGAGGCGGTCGGGGCGCCGCGCGTCGTGCGCGGAGGCAGGCGGCGCCAGCGCGGCCAGCAGGCGCGCGCGCTGGGCGGGCGGGGCGGCGCCGCCCAGCGCGCCCAGCACGCGGCCCAGCGCCTGCACACTACTGCACAGACATGCACCGTACCTTGAGGCGGTCGGGGCGCCGCGCGTCGTGCGCGGAGGCAGGCGGCGCCAGCGCGGCCAGCAGGCGCGCGCGCTGGGCGGGCGGGGCGGCGCCGCCCAGCGCGCCCAGCACGCGGCCCAGCGCCTGCACACTACTGCACAGACATGCACCGTACCTTGAGGCGGTCGGGGCGCCGCGCGTCGTGCGCGGAGGCAGGCGGCGCCAGCGCGGCCAGCAGGCGCGCGCGCTGGGCGGGCGGGGCGGCGCCGCCCAGCGCGCCCAGCACGCGGCCCAGCGCCTGCACACTACTGCACAGACATGCACCGTACCTTGAGGCGGTCGGGGCGCCGCGCGTCGTGCGCGGAGGCAGGCGGCGCCAGCGCGGCCAGCAGGCGCGCGCGCTGGGCGGGCGGGGCGGCGCCGCCCAGCGCGCCCAGCACGCGGCCCAGCGCCTGCACACTACTGCACAGACATGCACCGTACCTTGAGGCGGTCGGGGCGCCGCGCGTCGTGCGCGGAGGCAGGCGGCGCCAGCGCGGCCAGCAGGCGCGCGCGCTGGGCGGGCGGGGCGGCGCCGCCCAGCGCGCCCAGCACGCGGCCCAGCGCCTGCACACTACTGCACAGACATGCACCGTACCTTGAGGCGGTCGGGGCGCCGCGCGTCGTGCGCGGAGGCAGGCGGCGCCAGCGCGGCCAGCAGGCGCGCGCGCTGGGCGGGCGGGGCGGCGCCGCCCAGCGCGCCCAGCGCGCGGCCCAGCGCCTGCAGCGCGGCCAGACGCGCGTCGCTGCGCACGCGCCGCCAGCCGCCCTCCGCCGCGCTGGCCAGGCGCGCCGCGCTCAGGGGAGACAACTCCTGCACGGAAACATAAGGGTACCAATAAAAATATATAAAAAAGGTTTTTATTCACGTATACTTAAAAAAAGCACTTGTAAATAGTCAGAACATGTTTGTAGTAATATAGTTAGTATACATAATTATTTCTAGTTACATATGGATATGTATTTAAGTACACGGAGTGTTAAAACATTTTTAAAAATATTTTATAATAGTAATGATATTTAGCTAGCTTATATTAATTGTCAAAAAGACTATGTTTGAGTTTAATTATCGAAATTTACAATTAAAGCTATATTTTACTACATATTGTCTAAATGGACCTGTCTACATAAGATACGAATTCAATATTATTACTATTAGGCGCTCCTAGCTAGATACTCTCACCGGGGATCACCCACATACTCCGAAATATTTTGTTCCGAATTTAGATGTTCCGATTTTCAAAAAGTCCGAATATTATAATACCTAAGAATTATAATGTCTATCATTAAATATCAGAAAATATAACTTACGGAAACACTTGTTATAAAATCTAATACAATTTCCTAAGAAAGATTAATTTGTTTTGCTGATTCTAAGACCTGATATTGCAAGTTTCTCTTTATTCCTAGTATTTATGTTATGCAGTTCACTTTTTTATAGTGATTAATATTTTTTTCTAACATACAATATATTCTGATATAAATACTCAGATGGCACTACATTTACTCCATTAAACAAGTTCGCAAAGGATTGCGACATCCTAACCCATAAAAGGCTCTGACAGCTATTTTTTGTTAAATAAAAATACTACTTATTGACATACGTACTATTTTCATTTTACAAAAAAGAGCTGACCCTGCCGAACCCCACAGCAGAATGCCATAGAACATAATACCTAGGAAGTACGCGAAATATACTATAATCTAGCAGTTTGTTCATCAGCAATTGTCTTATTTTCCAAACGGCATAGGAGGAAGTCGAACTTAATTTAGCTGCTAACTTTTCAATCTGAGGAGCCCAGTGCAATTTTGAGTCTGGTGTTAATTCTCAGAAATACGGTCGACGGAACTAAATCTAATATTTCCTCATTTAGTGCAACTGTTGGTATAACATGTCTCACATTCGATAATGAGAATATGATACATTTAGTTTTCCCTGCAACTGTGCCAAATTGACTATACATTCAGTCAAAAAAGTATCGGGAATGGATTATTTGTTTATGGTTCCAAATTAAAATTTTTGTTTTTTTTTATTTGTTGTTAGATTGGCACAACTGTTTTCCATTTTGGCGCGGAGTTTGAGTTGCATCTGTTATTTATATGAAATACAGTGCTGGTTTTAGTAATATCATATATAGTGTGTATTGCGAATTTCAAAATGGACAAAAATAACGAAAAAAGAGTTTGTCTTAAATTTTGCATCGCTAATGGAATTTCGTGTTCGGAGTCACTGCAAATGTTACAGAAGGCTTACGGTGAATCGACTTTATCAAAAACTCGTGCTTATGAGTGGTTCAAAACGTTCAAAAGCGGTCGAGATGTGATGAAAAATTTGCCTCGCTCTGGTAGGCCATCAACAACTGCAACTGAAGTTAACATCGCACAAGTGTTCAATCGCATGTTATCCATCCATCCATCCCACTCTAATTAAGGTTGGAGACTCCGCACTCGAAGTTGAAGACGACTATATTTACCTAGGACAGACCATTCAAGGTAAGTCTAACTTCGAGAAAGAGGTCAATCGTAGAATCCAACTCGGCTGGGCAGCGGGAAGCTACGCAATATCTTCTCGTCCCAAATACCTTACCTAACACCTTTCGACTTAAGAAACTGCGTCTTAAGTCGAAAGTCTTCGTCCAGTGTGTATTGACTTATGGAACAGAGACTTATGGTCGCTTACTATGGGCCTCATCAGAAGGCTCAAAGTCACCCAAAGAGCAATGGAGAGGACTATGCTGGCAGTTTCCTTGCGCGATCGAATCAAAAACATCGAAATCGGCAGGCGAACCAAAGTAGCCGACAAAGCCCAAAGAATTGCCAAACTGAAGTGGCAGTGAGCAGGGCACATAGCTCGTAGAACCGACGGCCGCTGGGGCAAATGTTCTCGAGTGGCGACCACGAACCGGAAGATGCAGCGTGGGCAGGCCCTCTACAAGGTGGACCGACGATCTTGCAAGGGTCGCGAGAAGTCGCTGGATGCGGGCAGTGCAGGACCGGCATACCATAATAGAAAGGAAGAATGTAAATGGACCATTTTAATTTAAGACCATACCCTGTAAACTACATTCTTGCAAATAAACTGATTTGTATTTGCTATTTGACATCACTTGAATCTGATATGAATAACTCTTTGACATCAATTATTAACTGGCTGACATTACACAATTTAAAAATAAACTTTGAAAAAACCAAATTCATACATTTTAAACAAAGACCAATACCAAATAATTTTTCAACTAACGTAAACTACATGGATGTAAAAATTGATGAGGATATTAATACCAAATTTCTAGGCCTTCATTTAGACCAAAAAATGAACTGGAAAGTACATATTGAACATGTTTGTAAAAAATTAAGTCAATACGCATACGGACAATACAAACATAAAAAAATCACAAACAGAGATACACTTATGGCGGCTTATCACGGTAATATATCTTCCACTTTACGCTATGGTGTTATTTTTTGGGGTAACTCGACGGAATGGCTCTCTGTGTTTAAATTGCAGAAGCGTTGCATAAGAACAATATCAGGCCTCAAACCAATGGAATCCTGCAAGCCATTATTTAAAGAGTACTGTCTATTGACTTTCCCTTGTTTGTACATATACGAATGTGCAGTATTCGTTAGACAAAACATCAATTTATTTGCGAAAAGGGAAAGAAAACGTCATTTGGGCAAACTATGTGTTGTACCCTGCAAAACTACAATGATGCACAAAAGCATATTTTGCAGAGCACCTCTCATATATAATAAATTACCAATTAGTATTAGAAATAAAATAGATCAGCAAATATTTAAAAAGGAACTACATACATTTCTGACAAACAAATGTTACTATTCGGTCCAGGAATATTTTGATGACAAATCTTTTAATTAGTGTTAGTAAGTTTAAATAAATATAATTGTTATGTATGTTATAATAATATTAATAGCGTAATGATAGTAATTGTAATGATAATATAATGTAAAATTGACATGATACTAATTGTAATTTATGTGACTAACAAAACATTTTTTTTGACTTTTAAATGTGTACCCAAGCAACATTTGCACACCGAAATGGCAAAATATGGATAGGACATTAATGTTAAACTAACACCACTATATTTCGCAAATAAATTATTTGAATTTGAATTATTGTGGAGATCCTTGGGGGAGGCTTATGTACAGCAGTGGACGTCTTTCGGCTGATATGATATGAGTTTTCCCTGCATTTATTAAGAGGTTATTTGCTGAAAACCATTGTGATATAAGGCTGAGTGGTTTACTTTTGTTCAATTCTTTGTCCTTCCTGTAGGACCTTCTGTCATTCAATTCGTATAAAAATCTCTATTCAGTCTAATACTAGAACTATATTTTATCTTATTACTAGCGGCCCGGTACGTGCTTCGCTACGTATAAGGCATAGTAATAAAAAATTATATTTTTAAGTTCATTTATTCAAACAAAAAAATATTTTAAATTGCTAAAAGATGTTGATTTTACACTTTTTCAAGACACTTTTTAAATTTTCTCGACGTACAAACCTTCCCTGTACCTACTTCCACGAATAATTCAAGACCAAAATTAGCCAAATCGTTTTTTTTTTTTTTTTAGGTTTTTTATTTTCAATAAACTTATATTAGATTTATACAATATTGCATGCCGTACCACGAAAACCTCACCGGGTTTATCTGGGTACCGGCGAGCCGTTCACGTATGCCGTATTACAAGGTTAGTACGAGTACATAGGAAGGTATAATTGATACATAATAGGTAGATACAAAAATTCAATTATTACTTACAATATAAAATATACAACACAATAATAATTAAATAACACCGTTTTCTAAGAAGAACTTTTTAGATTTGTGCTTAAAGCTTTTGGAACCATTTTTGTACAATGTTTGTAGATCTTCTGGTAGGCTATTCAGGTAAGAGGGTAATAAGTAGCCTGCAACTCTCGTTCCGTACAAATTTGTTGTTTTGGGTAATGTGTACTTGTTTTGATATGTGACTGATCTCAGAAACCCAGGTCTTTTATATTCGATAAGCAACTCCGGGTGTTTCGCTTCAGAAAGAGTTAGGTATTTTACTTTGTTATATACGTTTATTACTTTGCAATATTTGAATAGATCTTCCTCACTATCTTTATATTTTCTTGTTATATGTTTGGGGGCAATTACCTTTAACAACTTTAATTGCAGTTTATATACCTCCGCTATGTAAGTAGGGTATGTTCTTCCGTAGCTGCTTAAACCATAGCTTATCACTGAATCTGCTAGGGCCATGTATAGCATTCTCAGCGCTTTATATGGCAATTTGTATTTTAGAACAGCAAGCCTTCCGATAATAGACCTCAGTTTATTACATACATAATCTTTATGCGGACTCCAGCAAAAGCGGCTGTCAATTATTAGTCCAATGTACATATGGCTGTTAACTATTTCTAATTTTGGACAATGGCAGTTACTCGTATTATTACTACACAAGTTATGCAGACAAGCATGTTCGTGGGCTATCACTGTAGGCGAGTCAGATTTATTGTGTGATGAATGTATATGAACTATTTTCGTTTTTGATGCATTTATTACAAGCCCCGCGTCGTGGGCCCATTTACATAACTGATCATAATTATGTTGTAGATATTTTTGTGCCTCGTGCAGGTCTCTATGACTCACTATTATACAGGTATCATCTGCAAATTGGTACACCGACGCTGAGCTTGTTATGACATTAGTCATATCGTTAACATACAATAGGTATTCTGTCGGACTTATAATCGAACCCTGGGCCGTGCCTTTGGTGGACTGTATCTGCTCACTGAATTGATTTTGTATTTTGACAGTGTTGTATCTGTTGGTGTGATAGTTTTTAAGCAGTTCCAGTAGAGGTCCTTGTATACCGTTCTGTGCCAGCTTGTCATAGAGTATGTCACTCCGGAGCACTTCGAAAGCTTTGCTGAAGTCTATAAACACAGCTAATACATGTTTCCTATCGTTTAGGTACCCGTTAACCTCATCAGTAAAACTACGCAATAATTGAGTGGTGCTCCTATTTTTTTGAAAACCAAATTGTTTTTTATTTACTACGTCATATTTTTGTAGAAACTTATTGATTTCATTTCCTATGTACCGTTCAATGATCTTATTGACACTAGAAAGGCGTTGTTGAGTTATAACATTACAACGAAAAGTGGCATTGATTTTTATATATATAGATTATCCATCTCGATGTATTTTATTTTAAAGCTTTATTAAATTCTCTGGAAATACAGTGGAATAATGTTTTGTGTAAGTACATATCGTTAGGTTTACTCGAGTTTGGCAATGGATGGCACAAACTAGTTTATTACTGAACTGTTCTAAATTTGATTATGTATGAGGTCTAAAAGAGATTTTTTGTTTAAGTATTTATAGTTATGACATTAATCATTTTTTCTATTTGGAATTTATGGTCTGAGTGAACACCAGTTACCAAACACTTCTCAGAGACTTCAAAGTTGGTAATACTCAATACTCAATACTCAATACTTTATTGCATTCCATAATGTATACAAGGCTGGTAGGTAAATTATAGAGAAACAATTATGGACCCTGTCGGGCACAGCAAGTTAGTTTTTAGAGGAGAGGATGAAGCGCTTTTTGTTTAAAAACATAATAATATTGAAATTAAGGAGTAAATCTTATATTTAGATATTTAAGTAGATATTATTTATGAGTAGATTTATATTAATTTTGTTTATAATTAGTATTTCTATATTTATTTATTTATTTTTAATAGATATTTTCTAAATTATAAATTAGGTAATTATTTTATATATTTATGTTGGCGACGGACCCAGGCAACTTTCGGCCGGCAACCCGTACTAAGCTACGGGAGGTGCGGAACTACCTCAGCCAATTGCGTTTCACGTAAATATTCAAAACATTTCGCTAAAGATGACAATAGTACTTCAATTTAACATTTTTAAGTCATCGCGAATGTTTGTTTGGATAGTTACGGTAGATATACTTACATTTAATTGATATTTTCATAAAACTTTAACATCTTAGTAGATATTAGCAAATTAAAAAGTTAGACTATTTTTCACAGTTAGGTTTTAGGTTTTACAAAGTTAAAACCTATGTAATTACTTTATTTTTACCTATATGTATAACATATTTAAATTTCATTCGCCTAACCCTAGGACTTTAGAAGTTATAACAAATTCTAGATTTCTAGGTTTTCCATGCATACCTAGACTACCTGGGTTACCTAGGCCATATCAAATCATTGTCATCATGTAAAGATAAGTTAGTTTTACAATGATTAAACTAAATTGGGACCTAGAATAATCTAGGTCACGAAGTAACAACCTAGATAACCTAGATAGGTTTTTGCGTATACTTCGTTTCTGGTTATAGCTACATATAACCTAATTGTTGTTTTAGATAGTCCTAATCAAGGTCTATCATAAAGTACCTAAGTTATTCAGATTATATACCTAGGTCACGTAGTAACAACCTAGGTAACCTAGATATGTTTTTGCGTATACTTCGTTTCTGGTTATAGCTACATATAACCTAATTGTTGTTTTAGATAGTCCTAATCAAGGTCTATCACAATGTACCTAAGTTATTCAGATTATATACCTAGGTCACGTAGTACCGACCTAGATAACCTAGATAAGTTTTTTGCGTAAACTTCGCTTGTTTTCATAGCTATATGCAAACTGATTATTTTATTGGATAGCCCTAATCGAGGCCTATCAAAGCACACCAAGTTTGTAAAGGTTGTATGCCTAGGTCACGTAGTAACAACCTAGGTAGCCTGGATAGGTTTTACGCGTATACTTCGTCTTTGGTTATAGCTATATGTAAACTGATAGTTGTATTAGATAGCCCTACTTGAGGCCTATCAGAGCATACCAAATTTGTAAGGGTCATATAGCGGAAAGCTGAGTTATTAAGCATTTTCTTTTGGCAGGCGCTTAGCTACCTCGAAACTGTACCGTCACGACGACAGTTTCATAAAAAGCGATATAACTCAGCTATTTCGCTATATACCTATTTATATATATGTATATTCTGGTTTGTAATTTTATTTTACACCCTAGAAAAATAAGGGTGTCATTATAAATCCAACTTTGGGAAAAATTTTGTAAAATTGATGAATTTGTTTTTTTTTTTTTTTTTTAGGTTTTTTATTTCCAATAAACTTATATTAGATTTATACAATATTGCATGCCGTACCACGAAAACCTCACCGGGTTTATCTGGGTACCGGCGAGCCGTTCACGTATGCCGTATTACAAGGTTAGTACGAGTACATAGGAAGGTATAATTGATACATAATAGGTAGATACAAAAATTCAATTATTACTTACAATATAAAATATACAACACAATAATAATTAAATAACACCGTTTTCTAAGAAGAACTTTTTAGATTTGTGCTTAAAGCTTTTGGAACCATTTTTGTACAATGTTTGTAGATCTTCTGGTAGGCTATTCAGGTAAGAGGGTATTAAGTAGCCTGCAACTCTCGTTCCGTACAAATTTGTTGTTTTGGGTAATGTGTACTTGTTTTGATATGTGACTGATCTCAGAAACCCAGGTCTTTTATATTCGATAAGCAACTCCGGGTGTTTCGCTTCAGAAAGAGTTAGGTATTTTACTTTGTTATATACGTTTATTACTTTGCAATATTTGAATAGATCTTCCTCACTATCTTTATATTTTCTTGTTATATGTTTGGGGGCAATTACCTTTAACAACTTTAATTGCAGTTTATATACCTCCGCTATGTAAGTAGGGTATGTTCTTCCGTAGCTGCTTAAACCATAGCTTATCACTGAATCTGCTAGGGCCATGTATAGCATTCTCAGCGCTTTATATGGCAATTTGTATTTTAGAACAGCAAGCCTTCCGATAATAGACCTCAGTTTATTACATACATAATCTTTATGCGGACCCCAGCAAAAGCGGCTGTCAATTATTAGTCCAATGTACATATGGCTGTTAACTATTTCTAATTTTGGACAATGGCAGTTACTCGTATTATTACTACACAAGTTATGCAGACAAGCATGTTCGTGGGCTATCACTGTAGGCGAGTCAGATTTATTGTGTGATGAATGTATATGAACTATTTTCGTTTTTGATGCATTTATTACAAGCCCCGCGTCGTGGGCCCATTTACATAACTGATCATAATTATGTTGTAGATATTTTTGTGCCTCGTGCAGGTCTCTATGACTCACTATTATACAGGTATCATCTGCAAATTGGTACACCGACGCTGAGCTTGTTATGACATTAGTCATATCGTTAACATACAATAGGTATTCTGTCGGACTTATAATCGAACCCTGGGCCGTGCCTTTGGTGGACTGTATCTGCTCACTGAATTGATTTTGTATTTTGACAGTGTTGTATCTGTTGGTGTGATAGTTTTTAAGCAGTTCCAGTAGAGGTCCTTGTATACCGTTCTGTGCCAGCTTGTCATAGAGTATGTCACTCCGGAGCACTTCGAAAGCTTTGCTGAAGTCTATAAACACAGCTAATACATGTTTCCTATCGTTTAGGTACCCGTTAACCTCATCAGTAAAACTACGCAATAATTGAGTGGTGCTCCTATTTTTTTGAAAACCAAATTGTTTTTTATTTACTACGTCATATTTTTGTAGAAAATTATTGATTTCATTTCCTATGTACCGTTCAATGATCTTATTGACACTAGAAAGGCGTTGTTGAGTTATAACATTACAACGAAAAGTGGCATTGATTTTTATATATATAGATTATCCATCTCGATGTATTTTATTTTAAAGCTTTATTAAATTCTCTGGAAATACAGTGGAATAATGTTTTGTGTAAGTACATATCGTTAGGTTTACTCGAGTTTGGCAATGGATGGCACAAACTAGTTTATTACTGAACTGTTCTAAATTTGATTATGTATGAGGTCTAAAAGAGATTTTTTGTTTAAGTATTTATAGTTATGACATTAATCATTTTTTCTATTTGGAATTTATGGTCTGAGTGAACACCAGTTACCAAACACTTCTCAGAGACTTCAAAGTTGGTAATACTCAATACTCAATACTCAATACTTTATTGCATTCCATAATGTATACAAGGCTGGTAGGTAAATTATAGAGAAACAATTATGGACCCTGTCGGGCACAGCAAGTTAGTTTTTAGAGGAGAGGATGAAGCGCTTTTTGTTTAAAAACATAATAATATTGAAATTAAGGAGTAAATCTTATATTTAGATATTTAAGTAGATATTATTTATGAGTAGATTTATATTAATTTTGTTTATAATTAGTATTTCTATATTTATTTATTTATTTTTAATAGATATTTTCTAAATTATAAATTAGGTAATTATTTTATATATTTATGTTGGCGACGGACCCAGGCAACTTTCGGCCGGCAACCCGTACTAAGCTACGGGAGGTGCGGAACTACCTCAGCCAATTGCGTTTCACGTAAATATTCAAAACATTTCGCTAAAGATGACAATAGTACTTCAATTTAACATTTTTAAGTCATCGCGAATGTTTGTTTGGATAGTTACGGTAGATATACTTACATTTAATTGATATTTTCATAAAACTTTAACATCTTAGTAGATATTAGCAAATTAAAAAGTTAGACTATTTTTCACAGTTAGGTTTTAGGTTTTACAAAGTTAAAACCTATGTAATTACTTTATTTTTACCTATATGTATAACATATTTAAATTTCATTCGCCTAACCCTAGGACTTTAGAAGTTATAACAAATTCTAGATTTCTAGGTTTTCCATGCATACCTAGACTACCTGGGTTACCTAGGCCATATCAAATCATTGTCATCATGTAAAGATAAGTTAGTTTTACAATGATTAAACTAAATTGGGACCTAGAATAATCTAGGTCACGAAGTAACAACCTAGATAACCTAGATAGGTTTTTGCGTATACTTCGTTTCTGGTTATAGCTACATATAACCTAATTGTTGTTTTAGATAGTCCTAATCAAGGTCTATCATAAAGTACCTAAGTTATTCAGATTATATACCTAGGTCACGTAGTAACAACCTAGGTAACCTAGATATGTTTTTGCGTATACTTCGTTTCTGGTTATAGCTACATATAACCTAATTGTTGTTTTAGATAGTCCTAATCAAGGTCTATCACAATGTACCTAAGTTATTCAGATTATATACCTAGGTCACGTAGTACCGACCTAGATAACCTAGATAAGTTTTTTGCGTAAACTTCGCTTGTTTTCATAGCTATATGCAAACTGATTATTTTATTGGATAGCCCTAATCGAGGCCTATCAAAGCACACCAAGTTTGTAAAGGTTGTATGCCTAGGTCACGTAGTAACAACCTAGGTAGCCTGGATAGGTTTTACGCGTATACTTCGTCTTTGGTTATAGCTATATGTAAACTGATAGTTGTATTAGATAGCCCTACTTGAGGCCTATCAGAGCATACCAAATTTGTAAGGGTCATATAGCGGAAAGCTGAGTTATTAAGCATTTTCTTTTGGCAGGCGCTTAGCTACCTCGAAACTGTACCGTCACGACGACAGTTTCATAAAAAGCGATATAACTCAGCTATTTCGCTATATACCTATTTATATATATGTATATTCTGGTTTGTAATTTTATTTTACACCCTAGAAAAATAAGGGTGTCATTATAAATCCAACTTTGGGAAAAATTTTGTAAAATTGATGAATTTGTTCAGTGGGTATTTCGATATTACTTTTTAAAACATTTTAACCAAAAGTGAAAAGAGGGTACTTTTGGATTAGGCGCTTCACGCTGATTGGTGAACCCTAAAGAACAAAGACATCAATTCTGTATATAAACTGTGCGATTTTCTTGGATATTCATTCCGTATCCAGCAGTAGTACTAGAAGCAAATTGTAAACAAGAAACTCTCGTGACAATAAAAGTGAAGATTCTACTATCTACAATCGTGTTGTTCCTGTCGAGTCGACGTTGGCCTCCCCTGGTGCTACCCTGTACCAGTTACGAACCCACCCGGCGCTGGATCTGCAGTCCGATTCCTATATTGGAAGGGTGCCAGCCCATTGTTTCTGCGTGTACGGTTAACTGTAACTTGGGAACCGTACACGTTTGTTGGGCCCTTCAGAGGAAAAGGATAAGCGGGAATCAGTAGCACATTTTTCCACAACAACACTTAGTGGATTGTTCAATCGATCCACTATAATTTATTTATATATTAGCTGTAATTTATTATTAACTAAATAGTAAGTAATTAAAGATATTGCACGGTAGATAAGGTAAATAGATGTATTAGGTACTACTTGGTTATTCTAATTATCTTCGTTTCTCTAGGAGGAATTTATCTTTGAAGTATTCGTCAATTGTGTAGTAGGTTTTATCTAAGAGAAATCGTTTTAGTTTATTTATAAATATATTGTTTGTTTCTGTGTTCAGGTAATTTATTGTAGATTTTTATTGACGTGACAAACGCACTAGAGGAGTGCATTTTTAATCGTGAAGTTGGCAGGTTGAGTCTATTTCCATGTCTAAGTTTGATTTCTGTTTGTATGTCTTCTCTTTTGCTGTAGAATTGTGGGTACTTCCTTACAAATTTGCAAATTTCAAATATATAGAGACAGGGTAGTGTTAGGATGTTTAGTTCCTTGAAGTGTGGTTTACATGAGTCGGTGTCTTCTATGTTAACCAATGTTCTTATAAGTTTCTTCTGGATTGTAAATAGCGAAGGTGCGTCTGTACTGTTACCCCATAATATTATTACGTATTTAAGCCAAGCGAACGCGTACGCATAGTATGTTACTATTGCTGTTTTGAGATCTGTAGTTTTCTTTATTTCTCTGAGGGCATATGCAAATTTAGATAGCTTTGTTTTTACTTTCTGTATGTGTGGTTTCCAGTCTATGTGTGTATCTATGTCTAGGCCTAAAAGGGTGAATTTATTAACTATTTCTAACTTGGATCCTTTGTATTTAAAATTTATATTTATTGGGGTTTTTTGTCGCGGGTGGAAAGTGACTATTTTTGTCTTACTAAAGTTAATTTCAAGGTTATGTTCGTTCATCCAGCATGTTGTGGTATCAAGTATAGATGTTAGTGTTTGGTTCAGGTTTTGGTTATTTTTACATGATGTTAAAATAGAGACGTCGTCGGCAAACAATACGCACGTTTCTTTTATGTGCTTAGGGAGATCATTTATGTAGACTAAGAACAATAGGCATCCTATGACACTTCCCTGTGGTATGGAGGCGTTTACAGGTATGTTTTGTGATCGAATTAGTTCAATGTGTTGTGTTTGTGTATTGTAGTGTTCTATTTCTACGACTTGTTCTCTGTTTTTTAAATAAGATGTAAACCAGTCATGACTTTTTCCTCGGATACCTATGTTGTAAAGTTTATTCAATAGTATATCGAATTGTACTTTATCATACGCTTTGGTCATGTCTAATAACAGTCCAATAGCGTATTTTTTATTATCAATAATTTTGAGTGCTTCTTGTATGTACTTGTAGACGGCCAAAACAGTGGATCTGTTCTTGCGAAATCCATTTTGGCTATCATTGAAAATGCTATATTTTTCACAGAACGCGTAAACGCGATTACACATAACTTTTTCGAATATTTTTGAGGCTGTTGGTAGTAGAGCAATGGGACGGTAATTGTTCGGGTCAGTTTTATCGTTTTTTTTGAAAATAGGTTTAATGAGGGCCTTTTTGAGTAAGTCAGGAAAAACACCTTCTTCGAAGGATTGGTTAATTAGTATATAAAATGGCAAGGTAAGTTCATCAGCGCACTGTTTTATCAGACTGGGTGGGAGTCCGTCGATTCCGTGGCTGTTTTTGTTCTTTAGGTTTTTAATAATTATGTTTATTTCATAAGGATCGACTGGGTTAAGGTATAATGTATTTTGTGTAGTTAAGGTTGCCGGTAGCCCCTTTGGTTTGCTGCCGGTTGGTGTTGTAGTTTTCCCACCAATGGAGACAAAGAAATTATTAAATATGTTGGCTACTTCTTGCGGTTTCGCCGTTAAGCTATTATCTACTTGTAATGTTATGTTGTGTTTCTCGGTTTTACGCTTTATGTTTGAGCGTTCATTTATTTATATATACATATAGCGTTGTTTTAACTTTATTATTTGATTTAGTCATTTTATTTTTGTAGTGCAGTTTTTTAGCTGTTGTAACCGCCTTTTTCAGTATTTTTTCATATTGTTTGTAATATGTTATTAATGTGGGATCTTTTGTTTTTGTAATTAATATTTTTAACAATCTTTTATTAGTACTGGATTTTTTTATACCAACAGTGAGCCAATATTTCTTATATTTAGTTTTAAGTTTAATTTTAAGTAGTGGGATACACTTATTTAGGATTAAGGTAAGTTTATCGTTAAATGTTTTATAATTTGTGTTAATATTATTATCAGTTTTAAGTATATCATTCGAATTAATTTTTTGTAATTCCTCTTTAAATTTTAATATGTTTGTATTGTTATATAACCTTTTCTTTGTGTACCAATTACTTGTACTGGGTTGTTCTGGTAATTTTAAATATAAGACTGTGCTATGGTGGTCAGAGAAGCCTAAGTCGTCTATTGTTACGTGCATGTCTTTGTGGTTAAAGTTCGTGAATATTAGATCTAAACATGTTGCGGTGTTTGGTGTGATACGCGTAGCGCTTTTTATGTGTTGAGTAAAGTTATTCTCTTGCATGAGGTTTATAAATTTATTAGTTTTTAGATTATCCTGTAGTATATTTATATTGAAATCGCCTCCTATTATTATATTTAATTTATAGTATTTTTTATTTATATATTTTAATAGTTGCTTTAATTTTTCATAAAAAACTTCCTCCTCTCTCCTATTCCAGTATATAATTATAATTGATAAGTTTTCTTTTGGTAATTCTGTAGCACATATTTCTATTATATATTCTGCAGACATATCGGTGATGTCGTCCTTCTGTATGCTTTCAATATAGTCTTGTAGGAGTATACATACGCCGCCTCCGGTTCTAGTACTGCGACAATATGATGAAGCAAATTTATATCCACTAAATTGTATGTGGTCTAGTCTTTCTTGAGTTAGCCATGTTTCTGAAAGGCATATAGCTTTGTAAGATGGATGTTCGTCTATAAACGCTTCAAGTATGTCTTGTTTGTTATTTAGACTTTGTATGTTTTGGAACAATAGTTTAAATGGTTGTTCGTTGTTTACAAAATGTCTGGTTCTCAGTTTCATCAGTGTCGTTTATAGTGCAGGGCTGCGTCATGTTGTTATATGTTATTTCTTCTTTTTGGGTGTTATGTGCGTATTCCTTTATGTTGTCATTTATTTTAAATAATTGTCCATTTATATATAGTTTGTTATTTCTGATGACTGCGTGCGATCCGTTATTTCTTGCCGTAAAAAGTACCTCTCGCATTTGTGCCCTATACTTTCGTTCATTTTTATCTAAAAATTCTGAAATGAATAGTCCAGTTCCTTGAAAGAAAGTTCTATTGTTTATAATATATTTTGCCATTCTCTTGCTAATGAATTCGATGACGAGTGGTCGGTTCTTAGATCCACCTGGTCTTCCAATTCGATACAGATCTTCAATATATGCTAAAACGTCTACGTTTACTATTTCACGAAACAGTTCAACCAATCTACTGTGGAGTGCATTTTCAGGCTCCTTATTGTAGTCCGCCAGGCCGTAGAGCACAATCTTTCTATGATGGTTTACTTGCAGACTATTGGGTATTTTAGAAGCTTCTGTAGTTAACTTCTTATTTCTTTTTTTCAGATTTTCGTTTTCTGTTTGTAGTTTTTCTAGTTTTATGTTTATGTTTACTATTTCTTGCTGTCTTTGAGAATTTTCTATTGTTAAGGTATTTGTTTTATAGTCTATATCTTGTTTTAATTCATGAATTGCTTTATATATTTCTGTGTGTATAGTGTTCTGTAGTTCTTGTACAATATATTTGTTATTTTCTTTCAGATGTGTAATTATTATTTCACTTAAATCCTGTAGTGTTAAATTTTTTTCCAGATTAACTTTATCAGGTTTTTCTGTGGGTATAGTATCACCAAAGAAACTAAGATCTTCTGAACAAATGGTGTCGTTGTCAGAATCTTTTGGCTTTCTTCTTAAAGTAACGTCAGCTTCCTCGGAGGGTGATGATTGACATTTATTTGTATCAAGTATTCTGGGGGGACGCAAAGGCGTATCAGTGTTTCCTGTCTTGGGTATTTTACAGATGCATGTTTGGCATTTCCAGGTGTTTTTATTTTCTAGTGTTACCTTTTTAGAATCCTTGGTAACACCAGCACATTCGAAATCATATCTACATTTACAAAGTACGCATATAATGTTTTCCCTTATAGGTAACTTTTGTTTACATCCAGCGCAAGTAGGTGTAGAAGCCATTTCAAATTTTAAATATTTGGCGCTTTATTTTTAGTTCAAGCAACCATTGCATGTAACTGTTGTCGCCATCTTTCGATGAATGTAAGTCAGGTCCAAGTATTTGAATAGTACGTCGTCGTTCTTGTTTAATATCTTTTTGTTGATTTTTTTTTTTTGTTTTTTTTTTTTTTTTTTTTTAATAATGTTATCAATGCAGGTAATAAGTCGGGGAATGTACCGTAGAGAACCGTAAGTGATGGTAGCGATACCTCCGGGTGGACGCGCAGCAGGTCGGCGAGCGCGGCGCCCAGCACCGCGTCGGCCAGCGCGTCCGCGCCCGCGCCGCCGCCCGAGCGCGCCGCGCCCGCCAGCCGCACGCGCGCGCCCGCCCCGCGCACCGCGCCGAGCAGCACGCGCGCCAGCCGCGCCGCCTGCAACACAGTGCGTGAGCCGGGCCGCACCTGCGCGGGGCCGGCGCGCCGGTCCAGCAGCGCGTGCAGGGCGACAATTTTGAATGGTAACCAATATAACTACTTATTTCTAGCTAAATCAAAAATGTAAATTTCAAAAGAAATAAGCAATATAAATTAAAGAAAACCTAACCTATAAATAACCTAGCTATGAAATAAACAAAACACTACTTTGCTACTGTTATTTAAAAAAAATACCCGATGTCATCAATTGTCCTTAAGTAAAGTCAGTAAGTCAACTAAAGTAAAATAATAATCAACGATACATTAATCACAAAGGTAACACCCATTAGATTAGGTTGACCCGACCTCTAAGTAATATTAATGCAAAATTTGAAGTTAAACCATGCAGTGCTTTTTGAGCTTAGCCCAGACAAACAGACAAAAATTCTAAAAACTATATTTTTGGTTTCGATATCGATTGTAGAAAACGCCACAAGTATCCTTTTAAAAAAATATTCAATGTACAGTTTTGACTTTCCTACGATTTTATTATATGTATAGATAAGATCACAGCTCCTCCCCCGTAGGTGATAGCGTGATAATATATAGCCTATATGTTGACCCGACATCTTAGTAATATTAATGCAAAATTTGAAGTTAATCCATGCAGTAGTTTTTAAATTTAGCCCGGACATACATACAGACAAACAGACAAAAATTCTAAAAACTATAGTTTTGGTTTCGATATCGATTGTAGATCAAGCCCCAAGTATCCTTTTAAAAAAATATTCAATGTACAGTTTTGACTTTCCTACGATTTTATTATATGTATAGATAAGATCACAGCTCCTCCCCCGTAGGTGATAGCGTGATAATATATAGCCTATATGTTGACCCGACATCTTAGTAATATTAATGCAAAATTTGAAGTTAATCCATGCTGTAGTTTTTGAGTTTAGCCCGGACATACATACAGACAAACAGACAAAAATTCTAAAAACTATAGTTTTGGTTTCGATATCGATTGTAGATCAAGCCCTAAGTATCCTTTTAAAAAAATATTCAATGTACAGTTTTGACTTTCCTACGATTTTATTATATGTATAGATAAGATCACAGCTCCTCCCCCGTAGGTGATAGCGTGATAGTTGACCCGACATCTTAGTAATATAAATGCAAAATTTGAAGCTAATCCATGCAGTAGTTTTTGAGTTTAGCCCAGACATACATACAGACAAAAATTCTAAAAACTATATTTTTGGTTTCGATATCGAATGTAGATCACGCCCTAAGTATCCTTTTAAAAAATATTCAATATACAGTTTTGACTTTCCTACGATTTTATTATAATAGGTCTTTACCTATGAAATTGCCGTTTTGTATGAAAAAATTTAAACGAATTTTTTTCATGAATTTTTTTATTTGTATTAATCGAAGTAATCACCCATGCAATCAATGCATCTTTGCCATCGCAGTGGCAGTTTATTGATGCCCTTCTTAAAGAAATCAGCTGGACGGGAGGCAACAAATTCTTCAAAGGCATTTTGTACTGCCTCTCGGGTATTGAATTTTTTTCCCGCCAAGAAGTTATCCAAATTCTGGAAAAAGTAGTAGTCTGTAGGCGCAAGGTCTGGTGAGTAGGGCGGATGACGGAGAGCTTCCAACCCCAGTTCTTGCAACTTGGAGACCGTCTGCTGTGCAGTATGAGGTCGCGCGTTGTCGTGCAGGAGCAGCGGAGACGAGCGATTGACCAATGCTGGTTGGAGATGCGCCAGCTTCTCCATCATTGTGCTCAGTTCTTCACAGTACACATCTGCAGTAATGCTCACCCCGTTTGGTAAGAAGCTGTGATGAATCACACCGGCGCTAGACCACCAAACAGTGACCATCACTTTTCTAGGGGTAAGTTTTCGATTAGGGCATTGTTTAGGTGCTGAACCAGGATCCAACCAACTTGCTGAGCGCTTGCGGTTATCAAACAGAATCCATTTTTCATCGCAGGTAACAATGCGGTTCAAAATTCCTTCATTTGTGTGTCTGTTGAGCAGTGCAAGGCACGTCTCGACGCGTACTTCGCGCTGGCGATCATTGAGTTCGTGGGGCACCCATTTGTCAAGCTTTTTTACCTTGCCAATTTGACGCAAATGGACCAATATTGTTTTGACGCTAACGTCGAAAGCTGCTGCTAATTCAGCCGTAGATTGTGTATCATCAGCTTCCACAACCGCCTTTAATTCGTCATTGTCGACCAAAGTCTTCGGACGACCGCGAGGTTCATTTTTCAGGTCGAAATTTCCAGAACGGAAGCGAGCAAACCAATAACAGGTGGTGCGTTGGTTTGTAGTGTTAGCTCCGTAAACGTCGTTGATGTTGCGTGCCGCTTGTGCCGCGTTGCTGCCACGACGGTACTCATATTCCATAATTACTCGAATTTTTAACGTATCCATGATGACGAAAAAGATTGAAATGCGATGAAAATGTAACACTAATCAATAAAGAAATGACTACTTTTGGAAAAAAGAATCCATGTTTTTAAAATAAAATTAATTTGAAATTAGAATTCTTAGCCAAACAAAAATTATTTTGATTTGAAATGGCCAGTACTGCAGAACGGCAATTTCATAGGTAAAGACCTAATATGTACTTATATAATAATAATATTTGTCTGTTTGTCTGTATGTATGTATATATTCCCGGGCTAAACTCAAAAAGTAGTGCATGGATTAACTTCAAATTTCGCAATAATATTACTAAGAGGTCGGGTCAACCTAATCTAATGGGAGTTACCTTTGTGATTAATGCATTGTTGATTATTATTTTACTTTATTTGACTTTACTTAAGGACAAATTGATGACATCGGGTATTTTTTTTAATTAAATGTAGCAAAGCGGTCTTAAGTTTATTTCATAGCTAGGTTATTTATAGGTTAGGTTTTCTTAAATTTATATTGCTTATTTCTTTTTAGATTGAGCTAGAAGTAAGTAGTTATATTGGTTATCATTCAAAATTGTCGCGGACGAAGTCGCGGGCACGCGGCGCGGGGAAGGCCGTACCTGCGCGGGGCCGGCGCGCCGGTCCAGCAGCGCGTGCAGGGCGCGCGCCGCGGGGCGCTGGCGGCGCGCGTCGCCGTGCAGCGCCGCGCACAGCAGCGCGCCGGCGCCCACCACCTCCGAGTCCGACCACGACTCCTCGTGAGATACCAACGCGCCGATGTACCCCACCACCTGCAATGATTCCCTTGTTGACTCCAGTCGTATTTAATTATCTTTGCGACGATGAGAGCGATCAGACTGACCCGGTCGATATCGACGTCGGGCTCGCAGAGCGGCGCGAACGCCTCGGGCAGGTGCGGCTGGAAAGCCGCCAGCACGTCGCGGACCCGCGGCTGGGTGGCGGCGCGCGACGGCACCACGCTGAGCGCCGTGACGGCCGCGGCCAGGGCGGCCTCGCCCTCCGAGCTCGACGAGTCGCTGTGCACGAGGAGCATGACGTCCCGTATCGCGTCGCCCGTCGCGTCCCGCGTCCCGTCGCCCGTCGCGTCCCGCTCGTCGCGCGCGCGTAATTCACGCAACTCTCGCTCACACGCCTCCTCTCGAGCGCGCTTAGACGCGAGTGTTTCCGCCGACGGCATTAAGAATGTGCTCTTGAATATACATAGACTATCCATCAGAACATGAGACTTTTTATTTTGATTCTCTCTCAATTTAAATATAAAAAATAAGGCAACCCATCCCCATCTAATCTGGTCTAAACAACAAGGTAGGGATATTTTTAATTCAAAACTCTAATTTTGATTAGATTCATATTTCACACACACAACACTCATTGGAGAAGTATATAATTAAATGTATGTAAAGAAAGAGTATTTCTTTAATTTAACATTGAGTGCTTGCTTTAGAATGTTTAGCTATCAAAGAAGCTGTGAGATATTGGCAATATTGGTTGATGGGTAAATCATTTACAGTTTACTCAGATCACAAACCTCTGGAAAACATGAATTTGAAGTCTAGAACAGATGAAGATCTGGGTGATTTAACATATTATTTATCGCAATATGATTTAAAGATAAAATATGCTCCAGGAAAATATAATTTGGAAGCAGACTGTTTAAGTAGAAACCCTGTATTGGAGTGTGACGTAAACAAAGATGAACAATTGAAAATTGTGAACTTAATTAAACTGGAAGATATTTTAACAGATCAAAATAATAATGAAAAAATACAAAATAACAAAAACAAATTAATTGAAAAACTAAAAGTATATTTTAAACGATTGAGAAGAACAGACAAAATTATACTATCAGAAGACTTCAGCATCAAATTATTTAAAGATGTACATGAAAGACTTTACTATATTGGAATCAGTCAAATGATTAATATGATTAGTCCATACTACACAACCGAAAATTTAACAAAGAATATCAAGCAAATTTGTAAAAGCTGTGAAATTTGCATTAAAAATAAATCAAGAGGACATGACAAATTTGGGTTCATGTCCCATCTAGGTCCAGCCAAAAAGCCTTTTGACATAGTCTCTATTGATACGATTGGAGGGTTTGGAGGATCTAGATCGACAAAAAAATATCTTCATTTATTAGTAGATCACTTTACCAGATATGCATTTGTTTTAACATCAAAAACTCAGAGTGCTACCGATTTTATAAAACTTATCAAGAATATAACCGAAACAGAGGATGTTGGTATGCTGCTTACCGACCAATATCCAGGAATTAATTCTAAGGAATTCAAAAAATACTTAAAAGATAAAAAAATAGAAATGGTATTCACAGCAGTAAATGCACCGTTTTCAAAGTCTAAATGAAAGATTAAATGAGACATTAGTTAACAAAATCAGATGCAAAATTAATGAAAAAGGACAAAAGAAAGCCTGGACAACAATAACTCATGAAGCCATTACTAAATATAATAATACATATCACTCGGTTACTGGATTTACACCAAGTTATCTTTTATATGGTACTGATGCCACAATATTACCAAAAGAGTTAAATCAAGAAAAGTCGCAGAATGATTGGGCCAGAGACAGAAAAACAGCACTTGAAAATACTATAAAATCACATAGTTACAACAAAATACTATTCGACAAAAAGCGGAAATATCATGAATTTAAAGTTGTAGACATGGTATATGTGGAAAATGGAAATAAATTAAACAGAAAGAAATTAGATGAGTTAAAAATTGGACCATTTGAGATTGTTGAGAAAGTTTCCCAGTCAATTTATAGGATAGAAACTGGCCACAAAAATAAAAGTGAATCAAATCTTTTCCACATTACAAAACTGATCCCAATTTCTACATTAGAAGAACAATGAGAGGAAGGGAATAATTAGAAAATGAAATAATTAATTTTCTTCTCTAAGGGGGGAGATGTAAAGAAAGAGTATTTCTTTAATTTAACATTGAGTGCTTGGCATAGATAAAGAAATATATTATTTTCTTTACCTTGTCATGTCAAATTATACTGTCATATGTAAAATTGTATTAAAATAGAAAATAACGCATTCTAAATAAAAAACGTTAAATGTCATTTCTTTTGGAAAGAAAGCAACGCATTGTTTTATTTTAAATGCCAACGATGTCCTATGAATAGGTATAAAATATAGTATATTATATGTATTTGCTTGCCAATTTATAAAAAATATTGTCCTAGTAGTTCTCCATCTTCATTTGTTATAAATATTGTTTAGATTGGTATATTAGTTTAAAGCAAGGTAACAGACAGACAAACATGAAGGATATAGTTATAGATTTAATTTCTATCCACCAAATGATTGCCAATCATCAACATGGCTTCTGGCCGCGTCATTCAACCATTTCCAAACTGCTGTGCCTATCAAAGTGGACAACTAATTTCAATTAGAGAAAACCAATCAACATAATATACCTCGACTATGAAAGACATCCAATAATATAATAAATTTATTTTCATTCAGCAAAACATAAATCTTTAGAATAAGGTCCCTAGGAATAGACTCTTGCACAAAACTGTGGCTTGCTTCAATTTTGTATTTTAAGGCTTTTTTATTTTTCTTTGCGTTATGTGGCAGTAAACAGTCAAGTTCAAACACAGCCTTAAGAAGTAGACAATCTTTTCGATCTAACCTATAATGACATCTATGACTTGCAATAAGCACTAGAAACACAGTACTATTTTAGGGCTCGAGATATACATATGCTGCTTAGATATCAAATGAGAGTGATAGGATGTAGGTTTGGCCAAGTATTTATTATTTAGGTACCTGTCTGCTAACGGTTTAAATTTTTTAATATGAAACTAATTGTCCATGAAACACTAAAAGGCTTCATGGTACAATAAAGGTGACCAAAGGCTCGGTTTCCAGTCAGTAGTTCTTAAAAAAGTAAATCCTTCGGTAATTGTTAAATCACTTTATTACCCCATGATGCGACAAGATCACAACTTAGGCATGGCAGCAAAGTTGCGCCTGTAAAGATACACCCTTAAATATCTTTCATTGCATAAGCTAATAAATCAACAATTTGCACTAACTTACAAAATTATTTGCTGATGAATTTACTGTAATTTGTGGCAGTTCGTCAAAGTCTTCGGTTTCACTCATCGTTGTAATCGTTGGTTTAAATGTATCCGCACTATATTTCAATAAACCCAATGCATATGTATTTATTATTTTACTTCAAATCTCGCAGTAGGTACATTTCTGATTTCAGTTCATAGTCATTATTTTCAATTTCAAACTTGTCCACTCAAAACCACTATCCAAAGAGAATATAACAAACAATATAACTGCTGATGCTTTCCACAACCTCTGTCAGTGTCATACAATACCCAGGGAGTATATAAACATTATGTCCAGACGACTTGTAGAACACTGGTGATCAGAGAGCTTGCACGTATAGTCTTACCAACTTATCTGTGAACTGAAAGAGGACGGCACCGTCGATTCAGTATTGATAGTTAATATAAGGTGCCCAAAATTGAGGAAGTTTTCAAGAACTAAATTTCACTTTAGGCATAATCGTTTAATAAGAATTACATTTTTTACAAATTAAAACCAAAGATACCTATATAAAAATTATAAAATAAAACAAAAAAGAATTTGATAATTTACAGTTACGTTGGTAAGTTTCCTAAAAAAAATCCAATGAAGTGGAAGTTTAGCAGATAAAATGTTCCACGAGGGGATACAACTTTCATTTAATGCGAAGTTAAGTAGGTACCTGCCCTTCAAGAGGTACCTGGATGTCTAGCATTTAGTTATGACCGGTTAGGTACGGTCATAGCTAAATGCTAGTCATCCAGGTAACTACACCCTAACACCAGATTTGACTAATTATAATTAGCAGTACCACTGCTAATTATAATTAGTCCTAGTGGTAGTGTAGTGTAATAAAAAAACAAATTGCTTTATAATGATTTATTGAAAACCAGGTTTACAGTAATTGTGATCTTTAGATGACTGCATATACAACTTCATCCTGGTTGTGAGGCCATACTCCGCTTATTTCCGTACCACTATCATCATTATCACTATCGGTTTCAGTGTCACTCACCACTTCTATAATAAAAGGTTTATTTAAATACAAATCATGTTGTAAGTATTCTCTTTCTAGAATCTAACTTCTTCTGTGTTAACAATGCTGTGCCCACTCATGAACTGTAATAGCGTCTAAATCTTTTCTTACTAGGCAGGGAATTTCAGCTTTTTTGTGCTCAATATTTACATTGTGCTCCATATGAGTTCAATGGGATTGAGATCACAGTGATAAGGTGGTATATATTATTATAAGCATCTGTGGCTATTATCTTCTAAATTTTTTTCAATCTCATATACAGGTTCAGGCTTGTTTCTCTCTATTATTTCTAAAAACTGATGTTTAGTCAAATTCTCTCCGTAGTCAATTTTATTTGGATCAGCCATAATTCTATATATTTTTTTAAGGAATTCGTATTTGGGACTTTATTCACACAAATACGGTGAAAAGGTGCATTATCCATCCCTATTATGGATGGCTCTTTAATAAGGCACACGTTTTCAACACGATGACACAATTTCGTCTGCTGCCTGCCCTTTCTTAACTATTTTTGAAATAAGTCCTTGACTCACACCTGAAATATAAGATAATAAAATAAATATTAGTAGAAATTTGTAATCTGGCAGGTTAGTTTGCTCACTCACTCACTTCGCAGGTTACCTATTAGATGTACGTTACCGTTACGCTAACCTGCAGCAAGAATAGAAACTAATATTTCGTGGACTTAAATAATTAGTTATGTATCGGGTAATTTATATCAAGAAAGTTGACAACACTAACCTGCTGCCGAAATTCGTTTGCATATTTGATTAAATGGAATAATCGGAGAATTCGTCCGAGCTTCTTCTTCAAAAAATTTTTTTTTTCTAATCTGAATAGTTTGCGTGAGAGACACTTTAAAGTGGTAAAATTAGTGTCTCCCCCCTGTAACTTCTAAAATAGGAGACTGATAAAATAAAAAAAAATATACATTCAGTCGAAAAAGTATCGGGAATGGATGATTTGTTTATGGTTCCAAATTCAAATTTTTGTTTTTTTTTGTTGTTGTTAGATTGGCACAACTGTTTTCCATTTTGGCGCGGAGTTTGAGTTGCATCTGTTATTTATATTAAATACAGTGCTGGTTTTAGTAATATAATAAATAGTGTGTATTGCGAATTTCATAATGGACAAAAATATCGAACAAAGAGTTTGTCTTAAATTTTGCATCGCTAATGGAATTTTGTGTTCGGAGTCACTGAAAATGTTACAAAAGGCTTACGGTGAATCGACTTTATCAAAAACTCGTGCTTATGAGTGGTTCAAAGCGTTCAAAAGCGGTCGAGATGTGATGAAAGATTTGCCTCGCTCTGGTAGGCCATCAACGTCTGCAACTGAAGTTAACATCGCAAAAGTGAAGGAAATAGTGACTGAAAATCGTCATTCAACTCTGAGAGAGATAGCCGCCGAACTTTCTGTATCTCACGAGTCGATTCGTACCATTTTAACAAATCATTTGGGTATGAAACATGTTGCCGCTCAGCTAGTCCCAAAAGATCTGAATTTTCTCCAAAAACTCAATCGCATGAAAGTCGCTGAGGACATGGTAGAACGAGTCAATTCCGACCCAACATTCATGAAACGCATTGTTACTAGTGACGAGACATGGGTTTACGAGTTTGACATGCAAACTAGTCAACAAGCTTCGGAGTGGCGCCTCCCAACTGAACCGAAACCGCAAAACCCACGCCAAAGTCGATCAAAAGTCGTGCACTCTGAATTCTTACCGGAAGGTTGAACGGTAAATAAAGAATATTATTTGAGCGTTATGCGGCGTTTAAGAGTGCAAATTCTACGAAAAAGGGCAGATTCGTGGAAAGAAAATTCCTGGGTTTTGCACCACCATAATGCACCTTCGCACAAGGCCATCATTGTGAACGAATTTTTGACCAAACACTCAACAAATACCATCCAGCAACCACCGTAGTCACCAGATATGTCTCCAGCTGACTTCTTTCTTTTTCCTAAACTCAAATGACCACTGCGTGGTACCCGTTTTCAATCGGTAGAAGACATAAAGGAGAATTCGCGGTGAGAACTGAACTCAATTCCAAAAGGAGCGTTTAAAAAATGTATTGATGAATGGATTATTCGTTGGCGTAAGTGTATCGTTTCTGAAGGAGCATACTTTGAAGGTGATAAAATAAATTTGGATGAATAACAAACATTTTGTATATTATTGATCTTTCCCGGTACTTTCTTGACAGAGTATTATGATGTACATTACCATGCAAACTTCCACCGAAAATTGGTTTGAACGAGATCTAGTAGTTAAGTAGTTTTTTTTAATACGTCATGAATCGTAAATCGCAATTTACCTTTCATTTAATCAACTGAAATACTTGCTGCTACGGAACCTTTCATGGGCGATTCCGACTCGCACTTGGCCGGTTTTTATATTTCCAATTTATCCCGAATTTACATAATAGGTACCGACAATTAGTATGCTAAAGTAAAAAGTTATTAGTAAACGCAGCCTGCGTTTACTAATAACTTTATTAAATTTCGCGTTACCAATGTATAATTTATTCTGCTTTTCAAGCTGTGTGGTGACGGCGACATATATCAATCAGAATATCATCACCCCATCTCATCCCGTGGGGGGCGTAGAAGTCGACCCGAGGGAATATCTACCAGAGGATGGGCAGCAGCTTCCTTCTGATGACTATGACCATCTTACTGCGATCGCCAACCCGCCTGCCAAGCGTGGCGATTATGGCATATCCCCCCAAGACGATTCTTGAGGGAGGCTTGTCCAGCTGTGGACTTATTTGGCTGTAATGATGATGAATTTATTCTGTGAATCAATCGAAGCTGTCAGTGTCACAAAAAAGTTCAAAAAACAACAGTCTTGTGGTTTTTTTGGCGCCAACGCGGAAAAGGACGCATCGAGGCTATGTTTTATTTTCAAAAACTGATGTAAATTCGAGTTTTTATGTGTAAATATGGTGGATTTTTAGACATACCATCTTCGACAACGTACACAAGTGGAGGAAAATGCAATATTGCCGTGAATTGTGATTTTCCGTGTTGTAACCAAAACTCCATAGAAGCCCCTAGTAAAGTCTCCACTGCTTTACTGGGGTAGGCGTAGGACTATGACTTAACTGTGACGGACGTGACGGACATGACTGACTGACTTTGAAATATAAATATAACAACTGAAGACGAGGCGGTATGGTCACAGATCTTAGCCTGCCCAAAGAGGGCAAACCAAAAGAAAAAAGAAAACAATAATATCTTGTCTATCGCGCAAGAGACGAAAAAAACAAAATAAACGTCAAGAGAAAAATAATTGCATTTGTGCAGGTTCTTTATTTATTATTGGCGTCTAGGCTCAGGTGGAGCAAACTTTAGCGTGCAGTGAGTGGGCTGCGGCCAGCGTGCGCCATGTGGGACGAGGCCAGCAGCAGCAAGGCCGCGGACAGCTCCAAGCAGCACGACTGCGTGTTCCAGGAGCTCATGCAGGAGTGCAAGCACAGCGCGCCCGGCGCCCGGCTCTCCGCCAAGCTGCGCACTACGCTGGAGATGTAAGCCCTTTGTACTAAATACGTCCGTAATGTTGCAAGCACATTTATATTCATATACCTCCATTGTCTTTATCTTCCATTGTCTTAAAAAGTGTCATATTATAGGGTACAACAAGAATGTGAATAAGAAGACTCCTTGTAGTACATGTGGTTCTATAGTTGAAGTTAGAAATGGCCATGGTTTTAGATTTATTTATGAGCCTAGGGTCCATTGTTTTAAAGGAATATATGATCAAGTACTTTACTGGCCATTTTAATTCAATAATAAATGGAATCACAGATAAACTTTCTATTGTGGGCCATCAATTTGGAGGTTCATATATTGTTATAGCTAATACTCACTGTCAAGTAATGGAAATTCACAATTTACAAGAGCATTTTTTTAAAGTTTCCATACAACATAAAATTCATGACTCATTTGCAATTTTTTTTATATTAAAGTTGGAAAAATTGACATGGTAGATGTCAAAGTTGCAATTTCACATTTCATGGACGGTGGAGGTGTATTTTAATCAATGTAGGTATGTCATGTTTTTACTTAACTGCTCTGTAGGAAATGGATGGTGTTGGTGGATAGCCTCCTCCCCCACTCCCTGGTCCATAAATTGATGGAAATTTATTGAAGTTTTAATTCTAAATACTTTAAACACTGCTGTGTGGTGACGGCGACAAATATCAGAATCAGAATATCATCACCCCATCTCATCCTGTGGGGGGCGTAGAAGTCGACCCGAGGGAATATCTACCAGAGGACGGGCAGCAGCTTCCTTCTGATTACTATGACCATCTTACTGCGATCGCCAACCCGCCTGCCAAGCGTGGCGATTATGGCATATCCCCCCCAAGACGATTCTTGAGGGAGGCTTGTCCAGCAGTGGACTCATTTAGCTGTAATGATGACTTTAAACATGGATATCTCCATAATCATGAGGTTCCACAGATAGGTATGGTACATGGGGTAAGCCCCTACCCTGGAAATTATAACCAGAATCATTTCAAAGATATCTCATCAAATTTTAAAACTTTATTTTAGATTACTCTTTATGCCTCGTCGGTCTTCAATACAATACAAATATTCTTTTTGTACAACAAGATTTACATGTAAAGTAGACATATTCTTTTTGTACACCAAGATTTACATGTAAAGTAAACAGTCATATTAAACTACAAGAGGCAGTCTGATTGCTAACTGGGATCTCTTCCAGACAAACTTAAGATGGACAAGATCAGTCTAGTGGTAACATATTCAACTACAGGTGATGATGCCTTGGGTGGAAGCTGAGGTTGGGCCAAAAGTGAGATTGTCTCAAAACAAAAGTGACCAGCAACTAAACAATATGTGTGACACCATCACAGCATCATTGTCATTAGCTGGGGGGGAGCAAGTTCATTTTTGTTTTTTATTCCAATGCTCCAGCTGTTTTGATGTTGGCATGTAAACTTTATATACAATTTGGCACCAACTGATACCACCACACATATCAGTTAACATTTTTTGTGCCCTGTTATCATTTAAATTAGTTTTTAGTTATATGAATCTGTTTTAATGAAATTAATTCATTAGAAGGGTTTCCAGACCATAGAGGAGATAAGAATGAGTCATTGATGGAACTAGAGAGACAATATCTAAAAGTGTATTCCAGAAATGTTAAGAAGATTGGAAACGGTACTTTGAAGGAGAAAATGTAAATTATGATGAATTAATAAATCTATCTATCTCTTTTCTAATTTATCATTTATTATTATTTTTTTTGTTATTTATTTATTCAGGAAACATACAGTCATTAAGAAACAATACAATATAAGACCAAATTACAATATGACCAAAATTTCCATTAAGCAGTCACGAATATAAGAACTAAGATACAAAAGGCGAATACCTACTTAATACAATATAAACAGAAGAAATGAAAAATAGGGTCTACACAAATACAAAAGAAACAGAAATAAAAGGCTGACCCGTTGTTATAGAGGAAATGTCTGTTGCATTGGTATTTAACCAATACAATATACATTTCTTCTACGATATATCTGGTATTATGAAAACAAAACAAAACCGTAATTTAGATATTACACAATTAGTCTATATTTTTAGTTTTAGTTGAGTTTCTGCTGCCTATAGATATGTATATATGTGTATTCATTAGCATTTTGGTTTGCTACATATGCTCTGAATATTTGAAGCTAATTTTATTACCTCATGTGATATATTTGTACAGTCTAATAACTGCATTTCTTGTACTAAATAACTTCCCAGCATGTGGCAAAATGCCAGGTGATTAAATCAAGTGTGCATGTATCACAACAAAAAATACGACATTTGGCCTTTATTTGAAATCAACAATGGGACTAGATTTACTTGGGAAACTCATAAATGTTCACTTAACATATGGAATTGATTGCACTTGCCACTAAAATCACTGCAGTCAGTTGAATTACACATGTTTTTGAATAATCTGAATTCTTAAATTTGGGTACCAGGTGATGATATACATACTTATATAGATAGATAAATACTTAAATACATAGAAAACATCCATGACTCAGAAACAAATATTCATGCTCATCACACAAATATTTGCACTTACCGGGATTCGAACCCAGGACCACCAGCTTCGTCGGAGCACTACCAGCTAAGCTACGGTGACCATCAATGATTATTAACTTCTCTCTGTCTCTGTCTAACCCGCGAACGTGCACTATGATGCGACTCTCTTCATACACTATAAAAATAGCTGGCCAGGGTCTGTGTACCTCAGTATGCTATAGCAGTGAGCGTCGTGCGTCGTCCCTCGGTTGATATGCAACTTACATGTGCAATGCGAGTTGCTACAGGATAAAGTTCCTCTGATTAGTCCAAGTTACAGACAGTCACCGTAGCCTCGTTGGTAGTGCTCCTGCCTACGAAGCTGGTGGTCCTGGGTTCGAATCCCGGTAAGTGGAAATATTTCTGTGATGAGCCCAAATATTTGTTTCTGTCATGGATTTTTTCTATGTATTTAAGTATTTATCTATCTATATAAGTATGTATATCGTCGCCTGATACCCATAGTACAAGCTTTGCTTAATTTATCGCTATTAAAAAAAAAATAAAAAATTGTATTCCAATTTGTCATTATTATGACTTTATGGGGACATGATGATTCTGCCGATGTTAAAAATACAATGTAAAAATATTTCTAGTTTATTTCTCTCATAAGGCACATGAGTTAAAAACAATGTTTCAGCATTTATTAAGAACCTTTGAGAAAGCTGGAGTCTGTACTATGCTTGAAACCAGTGACCAGAGCAACGTGCATCTTTGACATCAAAATTTCCAGATTGGAAATGCTTAACCCAAATTTGTGCTACTCTCACAAATACTCACTTAAACTTAAAGGTTTTTCAGCATCAAGCATTCCATGCAAACACTTTTCCCAAACCATGTCGTAGATGACTGGAATAAACTTCCCCAAAGTGTGATAAGTGCACCCTCACACACCATATATTGGACATGAATAGTTTACTTGAAAAATACATTCATTATCTTTAAGCTGCTTGTGTATCATCGCAAATAATAATAATACTGCACTAAGTCCATAATTTTTTTTTTCGCGGCTTGCTTTGCATTTTTCCTTTTAGGTAGGTGTGTGCCGGTATTACTGGTTATTGTATTGTATATCTTTATTTCGGAAAAATAAATCAATAGAGTTATAAAATAAAAAATAAAATAAATAGCCTTTTTATTTGCTCCTATGAACTAAGTAACATTTTGTTTAGTGGATTAGTAATTATAATGAAACTAGCTGTGCCCCGCGGTGTTACCCGCGTTAAATTTTATAAATTTTCTTTGCTATAAACCTCACGGAGCCCGTGACCTTTCCAACGAATGCAAAACCGTGGAAATCGATTCGTGCGTTCTGGAGTTATAGCGTCAGGAAGGAAAACCCGACTTATTTTTATATAGTAGATGAATAAAGTAATTTTTGTTAGTATTTATTAGTTAAGGTAATATTTATTTGACTTCTTCCATAGGAACCCCCGTGCGGGTGAACGCCTCCTCCAGGTTGTGCCATTTATCCCTATCTTGTGCCAAACCGAGCCAGTGTTTGCCTGCGGTCTCGCGTATATCATCTGACCAGCGTTTGAGCGGACGACCTTGTTTGCGCTTTCCACTTACTGGTCCTTTCCACTCTGTGACCACTTTCGTCTAACGCCCATCCTCAAGTCTCGCTACATGACCGGCCCACTTCCATTTTAGTCTTCTGATATGTTGTATAGCATCTCTAAATTTGGTACGTTTCCGAATTTCTTCATTTCTGACCCTGTCTTTAAGTTTTATCCCTAGGAGACTTCTCTCCGTCGCTCTTTGGCGTACCGACAGTCTATTTGCGTTAACTTTTGTTAAAGACCAGGTCTGGCTGCCATAGGTTAGTGTAGGTAGAATGATCGAGTCCATGAGTCTCCGTTTGTGAACAATAGGTAACTTAGATTTACTTTCGTCTAACGCCCATCCTCAAGTCTCGCTACATGACCGGCCCACTTCCATTTTAGTCTTCTGATAAGTTGTATAGCATCTCTAAATTTGGTACGTTTCCGAATTTCTTCATTTCTGACTGTTGAAGCTAAATCACATATAAACGCATGTATTGATGTTTCTAGTTTAGTTGCAATAAAATCTCGTAGAGAAAAGACGTATTTCTTGTGATATAATAAATCCTCATTCAATTATCAACCTTATTACCACAACATATGGTCGAAATCGAGCCGAATGAACGCATCTAATATTGAAGTAAACAACTTAGACCCGTCGCCGTGAGAACAAAAGAATCGACATTCCAGAGTCATTAGCGAACCGACACGTGCAGTGTTTTAAATATTTATTATAATTTGTGGAAAAAACTGAGAAATAACTTTACAACATCGCATTTTGTGGCTATATTTTGAACATTTGGAGTATAATAACTGGACTATGACGTCTCAAGTGGAGCAGGCAGTGAGTGAACTTGAAGATATTGCTTCATTATTAAAGAAGACACAAATTAATCTAAAGAAATGACCCAAAGAACGTTTGTCTAAGCCGGGATATTTACAAACTCTCATTCAAACAATTGAAGATTATTGGACAGCTTTTAAGAAGGCACATCAGAACCTGTTGAGATGCACAACTCGAGAACAACGTGGAGTACTGCCATATTACGTAAATGAGGAATATTTACTTCATGAAGATTTATACTTATGTGTAATCGGAGATTTGAAAGATATGTTAGTCTCGTGTACTTTAAAGACGGCTGATCAATCTCTGAGTAGTAATACTTCGACTGAAGAACAATTACGTACAAAAGTGAAGCTTCCACGAATAACCATACCCTCCTTTTCTGGTTATAATTATGAAGATTGGCCTACTTTTAAGGATTTATACGTGTCATTGATACACAATTGCACTACATTGAGCGATGTTGAAAAATTACATTATTTGAAGAGTAGTGTCACAGGCGAAGCGGCATCATTATTGAAGAACATTCAAGTGATCGGTACCAATTATGCGCAAGCATGGGAAACGCTTAATCAGCGATACAATAATAGGCGCCTAATAGTTAATGCCTTGCTTAAGCGATTATTTGCACAGAAAAAATGCAATGAAACTGCGGCACATCTGAAACTGCTCTTGGACACCACCAGTGAGATTGTGAGTAGTTTAAATAATCTAAATGTGCCGACTGAATCTTGGGATCCAGTAATTATATTTCTGGTCGTGCAGAAGTTGGACCCAGAGACTCACAAGGAATGGGAAAAGGCTGCCTATTTAGTGAAGTCTGAAGAACTACCTAGTTGGAAAGACCTACGCGAGTTTTTAGAAGCCAAATTCCGCATGCTCGAGTTGGTCACCCCCATCGCAAGTACAAGGTCTACCAAAGAACGTGTTTTACATGTTACCACAGAGAATGAGAAGCAAAAATCATGCATATTATGTAAGGAGGTGCACACACTGAGCCACTGTAATACCTTCAACAAAATGACAACTATTGAAAGAGGAGAATATGTCAAAGCAAATAAACTCTGTTTCAACTGCCTCGGGGCGGGACATGCGGTGTTTAAATGTCGTATGCCAATGTCTTGCCACATCTGTAAGCGACGCCATCATACACTTTTACATCAACAAAAGAAGAGGGACGAGTCGATACCCCATGAAGAATTTAATCAATCGACGTCATCCAGCCAAGCAGATGTAGAAGAAAAGGAAATTCATGCAATGGTTGCGTCACACTTTAACGCCGGGCAGAAGATAGCACTATTAGCTACCGCAGTAGTAATTTTGAGAAATGAATATGGACACACTACTGTTCTGAGAGCGCTAATAGATTCAGGATCTCAAGCATGTTTCATAAGCGAGAAAGCAACTCAGATCCTGAACCTTAACAAGTCACCAGTAAATCTTATCGTCTCCGGAATGGAATCCATGAAAGTTAGAGTCAAGCATGAGGTCAAAGTTCAAGTAGCATCACGATGGGAAAGCAATTTCAACTTACCTATTAGAGCCTACGTGATGTCCAAGCAATTGACCTCCACCAACATTCCATCAGGCACCATGGATGATACTAAATGGCCACATCTAGCAGGCATTCAGTTAGCAGATAGAAATTATTGTGAATCGGGAACCATCGATCTGTTGCTGGGTGTAAATGAGTATGCAGCAATCTTGAAGCAAGGATTGATCAAAGGTCCACCAGGTACACCTTGTGCACAAAATACCTACCTGGGATGGATCATAATGGGTGAAATTACAATGAAAATAAACACACTAGAGAAGTCCTTGATGGTCATGAAACAAGAGGTTAACATAGAAGATTTACTGAGAACAATATGGGAAGTTGAGACGAACACAAAAAGCAGGCTTACTGTAAAGGAAGAACTATGTGCAGATATATACGAGAAGAGACATAAGCGAGACAAAGATGGAAAATACATAGTTAATACAAATCAACCTGAATCAGTACTAGGAAATACACGATATATAGCGAAACGAAGATTCATTCAACTAGAAAGAAGATTTAGAAAAAAATTAGAACTGAAACAAAAATATAGAAAAGTGATTAATGAATACAAGAAACTTAAACATATAGAAATAATACCAAAAGAAGAAATAAGTAAGAAATCGGTATACTTACCCCATCACGCAGTGATCCGTAACGCCAAAGAAACGACGAAGACACGTGTTGTTTTCGACGCCTCGAGTAAAGGTTACAACGAGTTACGAGGGGTGATCCAAAAGTAATGATAATCAATAATAAACACAATGAATAAAATAAAAAAATAAATTTATTTCTCAACATAGTCTCCTAGCAAGTCTATACATTTAGTCCATCTCTTTTCTAAACCTAAAATTCCCTTAGAAAAAAAATCTTTATCTTGACTCTCAAAAAAGTCCTCAACCGCGGCCATCACGTCGCTATCATCGTCAAATTTCTTGCCTCGGAGGTGTTCCTTGAGTCGTGGAAAGAGATAGAAGTCACTGGGGGCTAGATCTGGTGAATAGGGGGGGTGTTCCACCAGCTCAAAGCCCGCTTCCTGAATGGCAGCCATGGCAATTGCAGCTTTGTGAACCGGTGCGTTGTCTTGATGGAACAGTACTCCAGCCCGCAGTTTGCCTCGCCTTTTCTCCTTAATAGCCTCCCGCAATCTTCTTATTTGTTCTGCATAATAGGAGCCTGTAATAGTGGCCCCCTTTTCCAAGTAGTCCACCATGATTATTCCTTCAGCATCCCAAAAAACAGACGCCATAACCTTCCCTGCTGAGCTTGACACTTTGAATTTCTTCGGCGTCGGTTCATCGGGTCGTTTCCATGTCATCGATTGTTGTTTTGTTTCAGGATCAAAATGGTGGATCCAGGTCTCGTCCATGGTCACAAAACGTGACAAAAAATTATCCTTGTCTGCCTGGAACTTTTCGAGATTTGCTCTTGACATGTCGACTCGTTTCTTCTTTTGCTCGTCGTTTAACATTTTCGGTACCCAACGCGCGGAGACCTTTCTCATATGCAATTCGTTCGCAAGGATTCTTTGAATGCTGCCATATGAGAGCCCTGTGACCTCAGCTACATGCCTGATAGTCATTCTTCGATCTTCCAATAAAACTTCTTCAACTTTTTTCACATTTTCTTCAGTGAGGGACGTCGATGGGCGTCCTTCGCGGTGTTCGTCTTCCGTCGATGTTCTTCCCAGCTTAAACTCCTTAGCCCAGCGTGCAACTGTGGAATATGGAGGAGAAGAGTCCCCTAATGGTTCCACCAAGTCGCTGTGTATGTCTTTTGTAGACATTTTTTTCAAGCAGAGGTATTTAATGACAGCTCTGATTTCGTTTTTTTCCATTTTGATGTTCACTCCTTGACAGTCTGTATTCAAATGAATGTAGCTCCCGGGAATCGTGGCCTATTTATATGATTTTTTTTTCCTGAACTAGTGGGTAACTGAACAAGTGACTGATATTTTTTTTGTATTTTTGTGTGCACTAGAAATAACTGATTATCATTACTTTTGGATCACCCCTCGTAAGTAGAGAGCCAAGTATATGTAAGCCATTTGTGGCTAATCGCGTAGATAAAATTACAAGCAATGTAAATTACTGTCAGTGGCATCATGTTCAATCCCATGATAACCCAGCTGACACTGCATCAAAAGGGATATTAGTTGCTAATTTGAAAAGATGCGACTTATGGTGGAATGGACCACATTGGTTACTACCACCGAAGATACAGTTCACTATACCAACCATACAACAGATAGATAAAGAAAGAAATAAATACGCTGTACAAGCTCTGATAATAAATAAAGATGCTAACGAAGAAGAAAGGAAACTATGTACACAATTTAAAGACTTTGACACACTCGTAGAACTACTGAAAACAATTGCATACTGCAGAAGATTCCTGAAACAAAAGACATTAAAAGAAAACATAGATCAAATAATTAAAACTGAAGATCTCCAACTGTCTTTAGATATTTGTATAAATTAGCACAGGAAAATGAATTAAAAGAAGATATAAAATCAATAAGATTAAGGAAAAGAGTTAAACAATTTAGTAAAATAAAATCGCTAGGTCCTTACCTTGTCAGAAACGGAGACCTCAGGGTGGGCGGCCGACTTAAGAACGCTGACTTGAATGATGAGTGCAAGTAACCAATAATTCTGGGCCGTAAGAGCAAACTTACCTTTCTTATAATCGCAGAAGCCCACAATAAGACGTTGCATGATGGAGTTCAGCTGATGATTGCTTACCTCAAATCCAAGTATTGGATACTAGGACCGAAATCATTGATGAAGAAGTTTGACCATCGTTGTCTGATATGTGCCAAACTAAATGCTAAAGTAAGATCGCAAATCATGGGTGACTTACCAAGACGTGTCAAGCCAGCAAGAGCGTTCCTCAATTCTGGTGTGCATTTTGCTAGACCTTTTCAAATATTGTAGAATAAAGCGTATATAGCGTGAAGAACGGTGATAGTATAACAAAACGTTGTGTCACTAAATTGTGTGCGTTACCTATCGATACAATTGCTTAAGTTCATTTGATTTTTTAATGTATAAAATCAAAGGCCACCACAGTAAATAACTAAGATTGTTTTGTTACATACATACATAGACTCACGCCTGTTTCCCAGAGGGGTAGGCAGAGACAACGGATTTCCATTTGTCACGATCTTTGCATACTTCTTTTGCCTCGATTACTGACATTATATTCTTCATACATGCTCGCCGGTTTAGGGTACTTCTGACCTGCCCTTTCTTGAGAACATCTCCAATTTGGTCAGAGAATGTTCGACGTGGTCTTCCCCTTCCGGTTGTCCCATTCACACAGGCCAGGTATACTTCTTTTGTCAATCTTCTTTCATTCATCCTTTCTAAATGGCCAAACCATCTCAGCATGCCTTTTTCAATCTTTGTGACTACATCCTCTTTCACACCACAACGCTCTCTTACATCAGTATTTCGAATTCTGTCTCTCAAAGTCACACCACACATACTTCCTACTTGTTAATGTATTGAAAATATCGAATTTTGAAAGGACTTTAATAGTCCTTTAGTGGGCGGCTTATGTTGAAGCTAAATCACATATAAACGCATGTATTGATGTTTCTAGTTTAGTTGCAATAAAATCTCGTAGAGAAAAGACGTATTTCTTGTGATATAATAAATCCTCATTCAATTATCAACCTTATTACCACAACACTGACCCTGTCTTTAAGTTTTATCCCTAGGAGACTTCTCTCCGTCGCTCTTTGGCGTACCGACAGTCTATTTGCGTTAACTTTTGTTAAAGACCAGGTCTGGCTGCCATAGGTTAGTGTAGGTAGAATGATCGAGTCCATGAGTCTCCGTTTGTGAACAATAGGTAACTTAGATTTAACATTTTCCAGGGACCAGTATCGTTTCCATGCCAGCGCCATTCGTCTATCTATTTCCTCCGCGTCAATCTCTCTGAACGAAATCAGTTTGCCTAAATAAATGTACTCTTCAACGTACTCTATTAGTACGCTGAGAGTAGGTTTCGTATGGTTTGTAATGATTTTCGTCTCGTCGAGATTTATTTCGAGACCGACCTTCTCGCTGTGCCGATCTAGTGCTGTCAGCATGTCTTGTAGGTCTCTAGCGGTATTACTTAGAAGAACCAGGTCGTCTGAGAATCTTAAATGGGTTAGCCTTTTATTTCTGATATTGATGCCAGCCCTTTTCCAGTTTATATCGTGTAGTATAAGCTCAAGTACTGCAATGAATATTATTGGCGACAGTGGGTCTCCTTGTCTGGTTCCTCTTTGAATTGCGAACAATGGGCCCTTTCTGTCTAACCTTATACTACTTCTGCGTTATTCTAGTTCTTATAGAGTCAGTAACATAAAAATAACTTATTTTCTAGTGTTAGTATTTATTATTAACCATACAAACCGGCAAATAATTGGCGAGTTGAGGTTCTCGGCTATAATTTTCAGAATGCTATTTTGACTGTCTGTCACTCTTCGCACAAGGTAGGGTGTTTTTTTTCCTTATAATCGCCTAAACACCGTCGGTACGAGCTTGCGCAAACATTTCCGACGCACTACAGTAACGAGGCAGTCTCAATAGCATTCTGAAAGCATTCTTATACTGCACACGGAGACATCTAGCGTTCCCTTGTTGTAGGTGAACCATAGATTGCCCGTGTACAGCCTCTGACAGTATGTTTCAAACAGGGTGATTTTAACTTGGTCTGTACATCGCGCAAACCTACGGGCCAACTGTTACTCCGGACCGCCAGAGCCCTCCGTTCCCTCTCAATGTCTATACTGTCCTTGTATTGTTGAGGTCGTCAGCAAGAAAGTGCCCTAGGTATTTAAAGGTGGATACCCTGTTAATTTTAGAACCGTTTAGAAGTAGGTCGGGTCCATTCATTGACGCTTGCCACCGACCTCAAAGATATTTTTTATAGATATTCGCACTATTTAACATTTTAACATTATACAGGATACCGTGCCAGACCACGTAGGCTCCACATAACTTAAGTAACTCTCCGATTGAATTCGCAGTCGGTCCCAACAGCACCATATCATCTGCATAGCTGCTAGCTCCTTCTCAGAGAGTGACCATGCGTCGTGGAATTATGAGAATGTTTTAACGCGCCAAATTTAAAATTTTGTTTTTATGAGAATGAATAAACTTACTTTTGAAGTATAATCATACTACCTGTGCAGTGCTTTTAAAGTTACTGTTCGCCCCACTGCATACCTAGGTATACGTATTCGAGATGTTTTCGTTACTTATACTTTCTTTATTTTGTATGCCTCTCTGCAAGCAATATAAATTAAATTATACCAAGATTATTTGTAGATTTTTTAAACGTTTAGGAAATTATATAATTATTTATAGTACAATTCCCGCCTAATGTAAGTGTGAGTACTGGTAGATATTTTGGACAAAGGCAGTAGACTTTCCAAATATTATATATTCGTAATGTATCGAAATAGTTTTCAAGTATATTATATGTTTTATTTACTTATATTCTTTTTCGCAACAAGTGTTTTGTGTCAGTCGGCTATAGTATTCTAGGATAATTATTGTAATACATATATTCTATATAGATTAGATTGTGAAAATCAGGTAACACTAATAGACTACAGGCCCGATTTTTAAATTTATTCCACGGATAGTACTATACTCACTACCTTAATTGAAAATATCTTCTAAGTGGCTTAATCTAAACAACTGAGATAATTTTATATCTTTTGTTATTAATAAGAGTGTAGCAATTGTCTATTTTTTACCTATTCACTCATAACAAACACTGACACGAGGTAACAGTAGCCTCGTTTTAGTGTTAGATGTAGTCAAATAGACAAATATTCATCATCATCATCATCATTACAGCTTAAATAAGTCCACTGCTGGACAAGCCTCCCTCAAGAATCATCTTGACGGGATATTCCATAATCGCCACGCTTGGCAGGTGGGTTGGCGATCGCAGTATGATGGTCGTAGTACTCAGAAGGAAGCTGCTGCCCGTCCTCTGGTAGATATTCCCTCGGGTCGACTTCTACGCCCCCCACGGGATGAGATGGGGTGATGATATTCTGATTCTGATATTTGTCGCCGTCACTACACAGCAGACAATTATTACGTAGGAATAAAATACCTAATATACATTACGACAGGTTGGAAAAATCGTTTGTTGTAAAAGGCAACAATCTCGAGTATGTATGCTTAGTGGATAATAGTATTTTGTGTCAATGTGCAAAAACTCCGAAACAAATGTGAATGTTATTTGTAATAAAACAGTTAATTGCTATATCAGATTATGTTTAATAAATATAAAGTAAACTCTAAACAATTTAGTATATTCTGAACTCTTCTATTCATAAAAAAAAACTAAATCAAATATTTTAAATTAAAAAAAAATAACGATTTCTTTGACGATAAACATAGATAATGTAATAAATAATGTCATAAAACAATAATAATTGAATTATTAATAAATAATCATAATAATATTGACCGAACGAATTAATAATGAACACCAATAATATTGACTTAAACATTAAATAACGAGTATTATGACAATTATAGTAAACTAATTAAATTTTAGAATGTTTGCACTTCAATAACCAACGTCAGCACCAAAAACGATAAAACTGCAAGAAAGTGTCAGAAAGGAGAAGATCACTACGGGCACTTTTGTACACAAAATAGCATCTACTGCATAATTGAAAAATCTTCTTGTTTAAAATGTAATCTACAGACTACCGCGTATTTTGTAAATTTACCGGGAACAATATTCATCCATTGTTTTTTCAATTCCTCGTTTTTGGGAAATCTAGAAAAACGATCCATTAAATACGTAACGAATGGTTACCCTGTTGCTGAACTTAGCCAAAATATAGAAATATTACAAGATAACACTTGTGAAAAGATATACCACTCCCCAGATGACCCTCACTTTTACACCCTTTCACGCAACAAGTTAAAAACATTTTTAAGCGAATTGGAACTGGATTGCAGCACAATACGAAAAATAATTTCAAAACAAACATTCGCCATATTTGTTTACAAATTGAGTGTGGTAAACGTCATTTCTTATAAATACTGCTATTGAATTTACTAAACCCAAATTAAATGTATTTAAAAAGCTATCAAAGAATAAGACATAGTTTAAAAAAACGTTGTGTACGTCTTAAATAAATAAAAAATATTTAATTATAGTTATATGAAAACATAATCCTAGGTGTTTGACCAAAAATTCTACTATTTTATACGTCAAGTAAGTTATTTTTAGGCTGGCCATCTGTTAGACAGGGACAGATTCCAAAACGAGACCCTCTCAAGGGGTCCGTTTTTTCCTATTGGTACACTACAAAGAGAAATGGACTTTATCTTAAAGACTTTGAGTTCATTTTACTTTGAACTAAATCTTGAAGTGCGCAATCTTGTTATATTGTAATATCTTTGGTCGCCGTACATCAATTTCTTAAATAGCGTTCAAATAAATAAAGGTTAAAAATTAATTACTCAATCGTTAAATCGGCTTCAACGTTGATAATCGATTCCGGACTATTTATGACGCAACATGTGCTCATGGAAGCCGATTATGGTGATCTTCACTAATACACATTGTGAAAAACATAGATAGGGCACACCACAAATGGACACCTGCATGTTTTAGGTTCTCAAGCAGTTTCCTCCATATTGGGTAGCATCTGACCGCAAGGCGGCGGGTTGTCGGCAGGATGTCGCCGGCGGAGCGGCGCGCCGTGTGCTCGCGGCGGCGCGAGGGCTGCGCGCCGCTGTTCGTGGCGTGCAAGCGCGGCAACGTGGAGATCGTGGAGTACCTCGTGCACGTGTGCGCCGCCGACATCGAGCAGCGCGGCGTGTACGAGGTGGCCGACGACCGCTCCGTGCACACCGTGACGCCGCTGTGGTGCGCCGCCGTGGCGGGCCGCCTCGAGGTGGTGCGCGTGCTGGCCGACGCGGGCGCCGACGTGGACGCGGGCTCCGACTCGGGCTCCACGCCCGTGCGCTCGGCCTGCTTCATGACGCACCTGGAGGTGGTGCGCTTCCTGGTGTCGCGCGGCGCCGACATCCACCGCCCCAACCACAACGGCGGCACGTGCCTCATCAACAGCGTGCAGTCCGCGCGCCTGTGCGCCTTCCTGCTGGAGCACGGCGCCGAGGTCAACGCGCGCGACACGCAGCACAAGACCGTGCTGCACTACGCCATCCAGGAGCACCGCGTGGAGACCGCGCGCCTGCTGCTGGACTGCGGCGCCGACCCGTCGCTGGCCAGCCGCTCGGGCGACGACGCGCTGCGCACCGCCTGCCTCAAGGGCGCCGCGCACATCGTGGCGCTGCTGGCCGCGCGCGTGCCGTACGAGCCGGCGCGCATGGCCGACGCCTACGAGCTGCTGGGCTCCACGCAGCTGGACGAGTTCAACGACGTGTCGGCGGCGCTGGCGGCGTGGCGCCGCGCCACGGCGCTGCGGCACGCGCGCGGCGCCTACGTGCCCAAGCGCCCCGTGCGGGCGCCCGCCGGCGCGCTGGGCGGCGCCCGCGAGTGGCGCTCGGCCGCCGAGCTGGAGGCCGCCGCCACGGACATGGACGCGCTGCGCACGCAGTCGCTGCTCGTGGTGGCGCGCGTGCTGGGCGCCGACCACAAGGACACGGTGTTCCGCCTCATGTACCGCGGCGCGTCCTACGCCGACGCCTTCCGCTACCAGCGCTGCATCGACCTGTGGAGCTGGGCGCTGCAGATCCGCATCGAGAAGGATTCGCTGCTGTCGACAGGTGAGTGCGCGCCGCGCGGCTCCGCCCGCCGCGCGGCCCCGACCGACCGCCCGCTCCGTTGCAGACACGTGCCACACGGCGTGCGCGCTGACGCGGCTCATGCTGGACGCGCACGCGGGCCGGCTGGACCGCGGGCGCGGCCTGCCGCTGCACGCCGACGCGCTGCGCGTGTTCGGCATGCTGGCCGCCGCGCTGCCGGGCGCGCGCCGCCTGCTGGACGCGCGGCCCGTGTTCAAGGCGCAGGCCGACACGTTCGACCGCGCGCTGCGCTGCGTCACGCACCTGGTGTACCTGGTGCTGCGCACGGCGGGCGCGCAGCGGGCGCCGGCCGCGGCCGCCGTGCGCGCGCTGGTGGCGGCCGACGTGCGCAGCGCGCACACGGGCGACACGCTGCTGCACCTGTGCGTGTCGCGCCTCAACGTCATCCGCTCCACCTACTTCGCGGAGGAGATGGAGGTCACGGTGAGTAGCGCACGGCCCGCGCCCGCCCGGCCCCGCCTGACCCGCCTGACCGTCGCCCCGTCGTGTTGCAGCCCATCTTCCCGGACGTGGGCGTGGTGTCGCTGCTGCTGGAGTGCGGCGCGGACGTGTCGGTGCGCAACGAGGCGCGCTCCACGGCGCTGCACGTGGCCGCCATCCCGTACAACTTCTGCTCGGAACTGGTGAGTACCGGCCCGCCGCCCGCTCCCCGCCCGCCCCCGCCCGCTCTAACCGCCCCGTGCGCAGGTGTCGGTGCTGCTGGCGGCGGGCGCGCACCTGGACCAGCCCAACAAGTTCGGCGACTCGCCGGCCGAGCTGGTGGCGCTGAACCGCGGCTCGCGCGTGCGCGTGCTGCAGCACGTGTCGCTGGCGTGCCTGGCCGCGCGCGCCCTGCTGCGCGCCCGCCGGCCCGTGCCCGAGCGCGCCCTGCCGCGCACGCTGCGCGCCTTCCTGGAGCTGCACCGGCCCTAGGCGGGGGGAGGGGGGAGCCCGCCGGCCCGTGCCCGAGCGCGCCCTGCCGCGCACGCTGCGCGCCTTCCTGGAGCTGCACCGGCCCTAGGCGGGGGGAGGGGGGAGCCCGCCGGCCCGTGCCCGAGCGCGCCCTGCCGCGCACGCTGCGCGCCTTCCTGGAGCTGCACCGGCCCTAGGCGGGGGGAGGGGGGAGCCCGCCGGCCCGTGCCCGAGCGCGCCCTGCCGCGCACGCTGCGCGCCTTCCTGGAGCTGCACCGGCCCTAGGCGGGGGGAGGGGGGAGCCCGCCGGCCCGTGCCCGAGCGCGCCCTGCCGCGCACGCTGCGCGCCTTCCTGGAGCTGCACCGGCCCTAGGCGGGGGGAGGGGGGAGCCCGCCGGCCCGTGCCCGAGCGCGCCCTGCCGCGCACGCTGCGCGCCTTCCTGGAGCTGCACCGGCCCTAGGCGGGGGGAGGGGGGAGCCCGCCGGCCCGTGCCCGAGCGCGCCCTGCCGCGCACGCTGCGCGCCTTCCTGGAGCTGCACCGGCCCTAGGCGGGGGGAGGGGGGAGCCCGCCGGCCCGTGCCCGAGCGCGCCCTGCCGCGCACGCTGCGCGCCTTCCTGGAGCTGCACCGGCCCTAGGCGGGGGGAGGGGGGAGCCCGCCGGCCCGTGCCCGAGCGCGCCCTGCCGCGCACGCTGCGCGCCTTCCTGGAGCTGCACCGGCCCTAGGCGGGGGGAGGGGGGAGCCCGCCGGCCCGTGCCCGAGCGCGCCCTGCCGCGCACGCTGCGCGCCTTCCTGGAGCTGCACCGGCCCTAGGCGGGGGGAGGGGGGAGTGAGTTTGTCGAGCCGTCATAACATCTCTCCTAAACTCTAGGTTTGTGGTGTGTCAAATAAAACATTAGTGTGGACAGATGTAGCCGCAAGAGGAGTTAGTGACTCTGAAAATCTTATTTATTCATTAATCTCAGACTCTCCCAGACTACAGACATTGAAGCATGTACAAATTGTGTTGAAGAGATTGCAATCTCAGTACTCGAAGTCTAGTTTCAGAGTCTGTAATTAAACACTTATAAATCTCATAGTAATAATACCTCGTATATTTTTTACCCTCCAACCATTTCATTCTTCATGTGTAGAAATCAAATAGGGTTAAAATACTCACTCAAATTGTATTAAATATCGTAAGAATACAATTGTGTCCATAGTCACTGCGCGTGTAAAAACGCTGGGATTTTTGATGTACCTATATGTGTCACTTGTAGTGTATACCGTGCCTGTCAAAACCTTTCCTTTACCTTCCTAAAATAAAAGACTTTTTCTAAAATAAAAGTAGCCTAAGTTACTCCTTATTACATCAGCTACCTGCCAATAAAAGTCCTGTCAAAATCGGTCCAGCCATTTCAGAGATTAGCCGGAAAAAACAGACAGACAGACAGACAGACAAAAATTGTAAAAAATGGTTTTTCGTGTATGTACCGTATATATATTCATATTTATGTAGTAAAAACTGATTATTTCAATATTACAAACAGACACTGCAATTTTATTTATTTGTATAGATATCTTACAATAAATTTACGGTATTCGCGATTTTCCCATCTTTCCCATCTTATCTGTCCTATACATCGTTGCTTCGTACCAAATTTAAAGATTCTGAGGGCACGGGAAGTACCCTGTTTGTAGTTTTCCCTTGCGAGTGTCGAACAATTGCATTGGCTTAGAAGTTTGATTTTTTCGCAACACCAAGGGACAGTAGACCTAGTATTTGAAATAAATTCCAGCTTGATACCTCCACGCCTTCCTGAGAAAAAGGGTCTTGACAGACAGACAGACATATGGACGGACGGACAAACAACAAACGTCCGTGTTTTTCCTTCCGTGGTACTGAACCCTAAAAAAACACTGTGATCATTGTTCAGACTATTTTGGATAATAAACTTGTATCACCTTACCTGTACCTGTGTTCGAGGTTTTTATTTATATTAGTCGCAGTGTTCTTGGCAAGCGCAGCGACACAAATAGTCGTACGAGCATAGAACAATGATATCGATTAGAACGTGTACCATATATCAGTATGTATTTACTCTGTAATGAGACTGCGCTGTGATGTCTAGGCGCAACAAAAATACGTACCTCAACTGTATCTCTACTTCAGGAACGGGATCTCTCTACTTAAAGTATTACTGACATTACACGCTATGTGTTCAAATACCCGTGAAGTAGAAACTTATTTTTGTTGCACTTTGTACAATGTCGGCCACTAAGGAGTCACCGCCCGAGAATAATAATATGGATGATTAAAAATATATGGGGAATTAGGGATTTAAAATATGGGGTCTAGGTATATTCATGGGGTGGTGAATATTTGGTGGCATTTGTGGTATGGTAGAAATTCTGACTTATAGACGACTAAATTAATTAACATTCCAGTTAATTACATCTCTTCCTTTAAAATATCGCAAGGAAATATTAAAGAGTCAAGTTTCTTGCATTCGAATTAGTTCTTTTCCTCCGCTGTATATACTTACTTAGTGGGCAGGTTTCATATTGACGCTCATTTGTGCTTAATATTTCACTATTAAATTGAAGTGAGACGACCCAATGCACTGAACTTCTCATTAAAACAGCTCCAAAGAAATGGAATTATATTAATTTAGTTGGTTGGGTCAGAATTGGGGCCATTGTATTAGAGAGACTCACTTATATTATTATATAATATAAATGTTAGTAAATAAAACGATGTATATCTTACATAAAGTTTGTATTTTTTTCCTTTTACAACAATGGTATAATGTTGCAAATATAATTCTGAGAATTATAAATTAGACTACCAGAGAGGATCTATCGGTATCAATAGTGTTCTTATTTAATCGGGTTGTACAAATTGTGCCAGCTATATTAAATTTTTGAAAGAGTTCAGCCAAATGTCGGACTTTATGAATGGGATTTGCAGTTCGGAAGGTCAGTCAGTTTATAGGGGGCTCAACTCGTGATACGGAGTGTACCCTAGTCAAATCTATGTTACAAGCTAGAGAAGGGTCTCAAGATACGCTAGAAGCTTGGAACTCTCGAAGGCGTTCGGCAATGACTACCGTACGTACACTCATTGTAACGATGAAATATTACCGATTTCTAGGAATATCTCTTGATCTTGTATTGCTTAATTTCTATGTCGGGAACAAGTGATGTCTATAGATGTAGGTTCATTCAACATTTGGTGTGCTAAAAATGGGAGTGCTTCAAGGATCTATTTTGGGTTCCTTTTTATGTCCAGTGTATAAAAATGCTGTCGGTTGTCTAAATTGATTACTCTCAGAATTAAAATTAAAATAGGCACAACATAGCGCAATTTTACTAACCAAAAGATTGAGAGTATAAAATTCACTATATATAAATAAGTACATAAGGTATAACGAAGGCGAGATCCATCGTAATAAGCTCTCTGAGGAAGCTCCAATCGGATACTTCGGCAGCCATTAGGTACATAAGAAACAAAAATTAATTTCAAAATAAACTTATATACAATAAATAATTTAAACAATTTTATATATCTAGTTTAAATTAGCAAGTAGGTATATCAAAAGTTGAAGCTTTTGTATAATTTACATCGTGTGATCTTCTAACAGTTTTATATTTATATAATATAAAACTGTTAGAAGATGACACGAGTCATCTTCGCGAAGATGAAAAGGTGAATGGCTGCCAAAAACGAAGATAGCAGTGCTAACATAAGGAAAGTATGCTTTATCCTTTACGCATAAATATATTAATACCCTTATCAGTCATGAACGAGCGCATATTTAAACTAATGAGGGTGTCAATATATTTAAAAGTTAAGTTTCGTTTGCGTTTGGCAAATGAAATCACTAAAACATCACAGGATTTAAAAGAACATTACACTTATGCGATTTTATTTGCCGAACGTACTAGAAACACGTTAGTCTGTCAGCGACACGCGCCGGGCAGGCGGGGCAACGTCACAGACTCAGCAGCCGTAGCAGCAGTGCGGCTCGTAGCGTCACACGTGTCGCTTACGTAGCAGTGCCGCTCGTAGCGTCACACGCGCAGCGTACGTAGCAGTGCCGCTCGTAGCGTCACACGCGCAGCGTACGTAGCAGTGCCGCTCGTAGCGTCACACGCGCAGCGTACGTAGCAGTGCCGCTCGTAGTGTGACACGCGCACAGCAGTGCGGCCGGCAGTCACACGCGTAGCGCGCGTAGCAGCAGCACGGCGAGCGGCGCGGCGAGCAGGGCGGCGCGCGGCGCGGCTCGCGGGGCGCCGCTCTTGCGCGCGATGTTGCGCTTGTGGCGGTCCACCACGAAGATGCGCCCGCCCATACCTGCGCACGGCCGCGGGAGCCATGAGAATACCAATGATGCCGTCTTGTATTATGTTATATTGTGGTAAAAATGTAGCTACAGTAACTTTAGTAAATACTGTCGGCGAGAACAGGGGTTTTAAGTTGGCCGCGCGAACGTAACGTGCACGATTGCGCGGCCATGGAGATCTCAGTAACTACTTGGGATAGAGATCTAAATCTTTTTGTTAATTGAACATTTCATTTGTCAACAATGGTCAAAAAATGAATAATAAGACTAAAATCAATATTTCACGAAATATTCACCTTGGAAGTTATGGCCGCGCAATCGTGCACTTGATGTTTCTTTAACCTCGATTATTTCTTCAAAACTTAAGATATCATGCATTCAAACTGTTACTAGAAGAAAGATTTTAATATGTCCAAAGTACCGAAAGCATTTAATGCCACTGACAAAATCAAGGTAAAACAAAAGTTACGTGGCCGCGCAATCGTAACGTTACTTTGAACGCTGATATCTCATTATCTATAATTGTTAAGATTTCGGTGTTAAAATCCATTTATTCGCAATATTAACCTAACCAGATTGGCATAGCGTTTTAACCTCAGGATAATTTTCTACGCGTGTAATCTCAAAAATGATGATATCTCTTATAATGTTCGAGTAGAGTGACCATAATTTCTGTTAAATATGGGGATATCTTTTGCTCTACTAGACGAAAATGTAACTGTTAGGAATAATTGTTGTAGAAATGGCTAAGATAAGACAGTTCAATACAATATTCTTTTCTTTTATACACATGTTCAAATCATGCCATACAAAACAAGGCCAAAAAATGAAACTTAGTTCTGTTTTCACCACATGACGCGACATTGCTGCTTGTACTCCAGTAATTTATCTATATCTATACATATAATAAAATCGTAGGAATGTCAAAACTGTGCATTGAATGTTATTTAAAAAGGATACTTGGGGCGTGATCTACAATCGACATCGAAGCCAAAAAAATAGTTTTTAGAATTTTTGTCTATTTATCTGTATGTATGTCCGGGCTGAACTCAAAAAGTACTGCATGAATATTACTAAGAGGTCGGGTCAACATAAAGGCAAAATATTATCACGCTATCACCTACGGGGAAGGGGTTGTGATAATTTATAAAATTTAACGCGGGGCACAGCTAGTCTATTATATGTTTGTAAAGTACCCCGCCACAGAGGGATTAGATTGCCAAGTGTGGGCGTTGTCTTTTTAAAACGAAAGAAAAAAATAGAAAAGAATTTGAGATGTGCTCGGTTAATAGGCAGTAATATAATAATTATGAACTCAAAGCTACGTGTGATGATTATAGAACTGATTCGAGCGAAGGGACTCTACCTACGGAATAGCAATTCTACTTATTTTCATTTAGAGAGAAAAAAAAAATTATAAATCAAATTATGTACCCACATTTCTATTTTATATTTCTAGCATTACTAACCCACGAAAATTTGACTCCTAATTTAAAATACATGTTAAATTAGGAACCAAATGTGGGACGTTAAATTGTTCCAATCGCGTTATATTTCGTATAATTAATGACCGTAAAAATATTATACTTTACCATGTCAGCCAAATTACGTCCACTGTTGGACAAAATCCTCCGCAAAGTTCACAGAAAAACGCTGCTGCCCGTTCTCTGATAGGTTTTCCTTCGGGACGATTTCTAGGCCCCCCACGGGATGAGATGGGGTGATGATATTCTACGCCGCGCGCCGTCACCACACAGCGAATTCGTAATAATTATACTTTATCGATCTTACGTAAATGGTCGAAACTCCAACTCAAGAAATACTGTTGCCATTACCATTACTGTTTCATTGATAAAATTATTATAACTCGTCAATACATAACACAACATAAAAGTCGTTTGACAAATGGAAAAAGGAAAGTGCATTAAACTCTTTTATTTTAGCCAATTCTTCAACAATTATTCCTAACAGGTACATTTTCGTCCAATAGAGCAAAAGATATCCCCATATTTAACAGAAATTATGGTCACTATTCGAACATTATAAGAGATATCATCATTTTTGAGATTACACGCGTAGAAAATTGTCCTGAGGGTAAAACGCTATGTCAATCTGATTAGGTTAATATTACGAATAAATGGATGTTAACACCGAAATCTTAACAATTATAGATAATGAGATATCAGCGTTCAAAGTAACGTTACGATTGCGCGGCCACAAAACTTTTGTTTTGCCTTGATTTCGTCAGTTTAAATAAACTTTGGTGGCATTAAATGCTTTCAGTACTTTGGACATATTAAAACCTTTCTTCTAGTAACAGTTATGCATGATATCTTAAGTTTTGAAGAAATAATCGAGATTAAAGAAACACCAAGTGCACGATTGCGCGGCCATAACTTCCAAGGTGAATATTTCGTGAAATATTGATCTTAGTCTTATAATTCTTTTTTTTTGACAATTGTTGACAAATGAAATGTTTAATTAACAAAAAGATTTAGATCTCTATCCCAAGTAGTTACTGAGATCTCCATGGCCGCGCAATCGTGCACGTTACGTTCGCGCGGCCAACTTAAAACCCCTGTAACTTCTTTATTTCTGCTTTGACAAAGTTTTGGTTTGTTCCTTTCGATTTTGACTAATTTTGACAAAAAATATAGCGATTTCATTTTCTGTTTGGATAACGTGGCGGAGCAATCGTGACGCACACGAACAGCGGTGACCCATAATCCCGTATTTGGAAATGAAAGTAATCGAACTCGGTTTAGTTTGTCCCTTGAGGAGCCCACTATAATAATTATAATAGTAAATAATAATAACTTATTTAAAAAATATAATGGCGTCCTTGAGCATCGATCGAGACCCAGTCCTGATCGTAGTTTTATCCGTAAATACCGGCTCGAGAAAGATATGCTACCTGCGTGGGTGAAGGAGTGGTAGTAGACGATGTCGGGCCACGAGGTGTTGGGCGCGACGAGCAGCTCGGCGGGCGGCTCGTCGGGGCAGTCCCAGCGCAGCGAGCGGTTGAAGGCGCGGAACGTGGCGTAGTCGTCGTCGCGCCGCCGGTCCGCGCCCGCCGCGTGCCGCGCCACGCACAGCGGGCCCGCTGCGGACATGATAAGCGCCGAGTTATTCACTACCCAAGATGGAGCAGACGTTCCAGCCCGCCAGAGCGTGCCAGCGCAGTACACACCGGCAGTGGGCGCCAGGCGGCCGCGGCGCGTGTAGTGCACGCCGGCCAGCACGCGCGCGGCGCGCTGCGCGGCCTCGGGCAGGCGCTCCAGCCCGCCCGAGCGCTCCGCCGTCACCACCAGCGGGTGGTACTCGGAAGCGGAGTGCGGGTCGGCGCCGCCCAGCACCTGTAGGTTAAATGACATATAATTGATCAGTAGGGGCGGACCGGGTGATAGTATTTCTCCTCAATAGAGGGCGAGCGAGGTAATATGCCCAGCTCTCACCTTGAAGGAGTACTGCAGGCCGCGGCGCAGCTGCAGGTCGGGCGCCAGCTGCCCGTTGACGTACCAGGCCAGCGGCGGCGGGGCCCGTCGCCCCCCCAGGCCGCGCGCGCCCCCCGCGGGCCCCAGGCGGAACCAGAACACGCGCAGCGCGGGGTCGAACAGCTCGGCCGTCTCCCACGGCACCGGCGCCACGCGCGACCCCCTGTCGGGAAAATACATCCACTCCATGAGAACTTAGTTGACATTTTTTACGCTTTGTAATTATAAACAAGAACTTCTGCAGAGTTAACTCTATAGCATTTGACTCGGCCATAGTTCTCTGGACAGAAATACCACGAGGATCCCATGGGTTTCTGAAACGGCCATACTTTCTGCTACTCGCTTTGAGATGGCGCAGAAGCAGTAGCTGCTTTACACGAATTAATTTAATGTCATATGAACTAACTACTATTCGCTTACGTTAAACATTGTGCCATTAACACCGAAATTGTCCATCATTATGAAGGATAACACGCAAATGTACCAACACAAAGGTACTAACACAGTGAACTGCACGCAGTCGTTCTCGGGCGGCTCTTGCGCCAACCGCAGCACGACGTCGGAGCGCGGGAACAGGCGGTGGAAGGCGGGCTCGCGCTCGTGGTCCAGGCGCCCCACCGCCCACACCGCCCACATCGGCCCGTCCGTCACCCACTCGCGGTCCATATCCTCACCTGCGACAAATTCTTTGATTAAGCTCTTAAAAACATAATTCCACGATGTTCCACAAAGATATCGCTGAAATATCTTCCAACCAACTGATCTACTAACACCAAATAAAATAGTGAAGAAACTGTTGAATGGAATAGCCACCAAATAAAATAGTGAAGAAACTGTTAAATGGAATAGCCACCAAATAAAATAGTGAAGAAACTGTTGAATGGAATAGCCACCAAATAAAATAGTGAAGAAACTGTTAAATGGAATAGCCACCAAATAAAATAGTGAAGAAACTGTTGAATGGAATAGCCACCAAATAAAATAGTGAAGAAACTGTTAAATGGAATAGCCACCAAATAAAATAGTGAAGAAACTGTTAAATGGAATAGCCACCAAATAAAATAGTGAAGAAACTGTTAAATGGAATAGCCACCAAATAAAATAGTGAAGAAACTGTTAAATGGAATAGCCACCAAATAAAATAGTGAAGAAACTGTTAAATGGAATAGCCACCAAATAAAATAGTGAAGAAACTGTTGAATGGAATAGCCACCAAATAAAATAGTGAAGAAACTGTTAAATGGAATAGCCACCAAATAAAATAGTGAAGAAACTGTTAAATGGAATAGCCACCAAATAAAATAGTGAAGAAACTGTTGAATGGAATAGCCACCAAATAAAATAGTGAAGAAACTGTTAAATGGAATAGCCACCAAATAAAATAGTGAAGAAACTGTTAAATGGAATAGCCACCAAATAAAATAGTGAAGAAACTGTTGAATGGAATAGCCACCAAATAAAATAGTGAAGAAACTGTTAAATGGAATAGCCACCAAATAAAATAGTGAAGAATCTGTTAAATGGAATAGCCACCAAATAAAATAGTGAAGAAACTGTTAAATGGAATAGCCACCAAATAAAATAGTGAAGAAACTGTTAAATGGAATAGCCACCAAATAAAATAGTGAAGAAACTGTTAAATGGAATAGCCACCAAATAAAATAGTGAAGAAACTGTTAAATGGAATAGCCACCAAATAAAATAGTGAAGAAACTGTTGAATGGAATAGCCACCAAATAAAATAGTGAAGAAACTGTTAAATGGAATAGCCACCAAATAAAATAGTGAAGAAACTTTTAAATGGAACATTTTAGCAAAAGGGTTCTTAGAACATTAGATGGTAATAGGTATTCACCTATTACCATCTAATGTTTACTTGAAAAAAGATGATGAAAATATGACTAAGATGAAGAAAAATAATGCAATATATACGAAATGTAATACATTCTATATAAGTGTACCAGGTTTTAGTGAGCGTCGGTAGGTGACGATGGTGAGACCGTTCTCGCGGCGGCCGTTGTACACCTGGTTGGAGTCCAGGCCGCCCAGCCGCTCGTCGCGACACACGCCCTGCCACACGCCCAGCACCTGCACGCACTGCAACACCATGCCATCGAAGGTTACAACGTATTTATTTGGGTTTTTCTTGTTTCTTTACATTAAATGAGAGCCCGAGAAAATGAAAGGCCTAACACTACTACTACTGAATTTTTTTTCGCATAAACACAGACAGAATCTATAGCGGAGTTGATACGTATAAACGTAATGGCGCTTACGGGCACTGACTCGATCGTTTCGATTCGTCCATGGAAGGAAACACACTGGGCCAAAACTGAGCATAAAATAAAAACTTGAGAGGTGTCAAGGGACACCCGGATGGAACGAAGATATTTCTTATTATTTATTATGTACAAAAAACCTGTATACACTCAACAAAAATAATCGTCGCGCCACCACACTGTTCAATGCGAAATAGAAATGAAAATATCTGGCTTGCTTTCTTTAAGAGAGAGAGAGACAGACAGAGAAACATGCACACGCCGCACAGCTGCAATGCTGCATGCACAGTGTCGTGACAACTTTTCGTAAGAATTTTTTCCGTCTAGCCCCCTTTCACAGCGCGCGATAAGGAACTTCGTTCCAAAAATAAGCGTAGTAGATAGCGGTCATGCATGATAGTTGGCAGTAGTGGTCGGTACCGGCGCTAAGGCGGTGATGTTGTAGTCCGTGGCGAAGCCGCGCTGCTGAGCGGTGTCGAAGCTGGCCACCGCCACGTCGGCGCCCATCATGCTGGTGTTCTGGGAGGAGCCGGAGATGCCGAACGCCATGTATTCGTCCTCGTCCATCTGCGCCGCCAGCTCTATGGTGACCTGTCCGCCGAACACCTGCCATGACACTTGCATGTCGCGGTGCAACTGCTTGCAGTGCGGTAACGCTGTACTATATGACAGAAAACAGTATTGTTGCATAAAATAGAGATAGACAAGGAACAGTTACAAGGTCCTCTTGGGACTCGGGGCCGGCGTAGGTACCTGTACTCGTGCGTGGTGAGCAGCGCGGGCGGCACGTTGAGTGCTTCAGGCACCAGCACGGAGGCCAGGCTGGTCTTCCGCGCCACGTCCCATAGCGCCACCCACTTGATGTCGAACACCGTGGTCCCACCCGGCAATTCTAAACGCACGTCTTCTCCGTTATATTTTCTCAATGGCTCCAAGCTGAAATCGCAATACACGTCTTAAATACTATAGAACAGATAGGGGTGCAGGTATCCTGCGGCCAAGTGATTGTCATTAGAATGAGTCGTCTAATACGTTTGCAAACACTTACGCATGCAAATCCACAAACTTCTGAGTACCCAATAGGTAGAAATAAATTTGAGTATTGTGACCAAAACTTCAGATAATAAGCTATAAATCTAATATCGACTTGAGGAAAACAGCGTATAGGGCTGTACTCACTATCCGTATTCATCAGGAATTTTGCTTCCATGCGAGGAGGGCTGCGGTCCGACGCCGGTCCAGAAGTACACCTCCTCGCCACTGCCGTCGTAACGCAACTCTGGGATGCTGTAATATATTCGACAAAAATTTTAATATATTTATTACCGGTCAGAAAATCTGGCTCCTGATGACTGGAGCCCAGTATACACGATTCAGTGCGTCACCGATGTCGAGGGAAGCTGTATAAGTAAACTCCATTTAACATCATCGACCTGAGCGGGACGGTTCCTTTCAAGAAGAGGGCCTTTAGGCAACGACACCATATTAAGTCTCATTGCAGGAGATCATAGAAATTTGTGGTGGCTTTTTATTACAAAGGAGTCAGCCTAACCCTTATCCTTATCGGATCTCGTAGCAACAAGGAACAACTTCCGTGCGTTTAAGCGCTTTTGCCATACCTACTATTGGAATCAAATATAACAGCTCACTTAGGACCCTTAAATTGATCCTCGGTGCTTTTGCAGCTGGCTTCCCTAGTTGCAAATCTCTCATTTTATGACGCTATGGCCTCTTTACATCATTCTGTCTCCCGCTTTGCTCTGGAGGGAAGTGGAACTATTCTTTTTCTAACTCCTCCTTTTTTCTCTTTCTGATTAAATTCGTTGCGGGATCCAAGACAGTTAAAGCGATTCCCCGGGACATGCCTGAGCTTCACCGCACAGTGTCATTTAATTGTGTGCCACTGTTGATCCTGGCTTACAGGAGTTGCAGTGGTGGGTAAGAGGGAGGGACTAGTCCCGTATAACCCTTATCCACTACTGCAACTCCATCACACATCCGCAACTGGATCATCAGGGACACTCAATAAAAATACACTGAGCGCTTTCAACTGTGTCGGATATTGCGTAGAAATACAAGGGAGGTCTCACAGCAGCGTGGCGGCGTCCAGGAAGCGCACGGGCTTGCTGCCCACGGCGCCGGAGCCGGCCAGCGGGCCCACGGCGCGCGGCGCGGGCGCCTCGAACTCGTCGGGCACGTACACGTCGCCGAACGCGTTCTGGCTGCCGATGTCGTACACGCACACCCACTTCACGCGCGAGATGCGCTTGCCCTCGGGCAGCGTCAGGCGCACCTCCGCGTTGTAGTACCGCTCCAGGATGTTCGTCCTGAAACCATTGCGACATTGTACGAACAGTACGTGGTTGTGGTGGATCAAGTGGCGATTATACAACTTTAGTAGCTTCGCGAAGTAGGCTAATGTCTTCATTGTCAGCGCGGCGAATAAAGTAAAAACAATATATTTCATTATCAATAATACCTGCATGCAAACACTACACAATCGTTTTTATTTTATTTTATTTTTCTTTTTATACTTACCTTTTGCATTGTAAGTAAATACATTACAAATTATGAATTCGATTAAACTCAGAATACAACATATAAATATGAAATTATGTAAATGGCTAAAATAAATGTTTATTACTCGAGGGGTTGGGCGCTGGTAGCCGAAATACAGGCTCTGCCTAGTTCGGCTACAGATGACTATACCATTTAATCTGACCTAAATTAGCCTGTTAAAATATTATGTAACTTACGCTTAAGTTTATTTGAACGATAAACATTATTATTATATTATTATACCTTTGAAGTGAAAATTTGCGTTGGGAATTTTTGAGATGGGGAATAAAGAATTGACCTCACTACACTGTAGGTAGGTTCTTAATGTAGAACATGGCAAGTCTCATGTCTCTTCAGCGTTCTACTGATCCCCAGCACGCAGTCAAATACTCGTGTGTTTTGTCATTGATCGAACGCTATTGAGAGACGGATGGTTTCGTCCATGCTGGGTACCTACTCTGCTGGTTGGGCTTGAAGTACCTAATGTACAGACGCCAGCACATCATGCTACCCCAATTTGTCAAATTTCCACAATTGAAAGTGAACCTTATGTTTTTGTGATCAAGTTGAAAATCTATACACACAGATATGACAGATTGGGGTAGCTGGATGTGCTGGCGTCTGAATATTATGCGGGCATACTCGTCACACTCGGTACAAGTTTTGTAAGAATTATTTTAATAATGGTTGGAGCGTTAAAACTTTTATGTTAACCAAGAACTGAACTATTCTCATCATCATCAATGTCACCATGTCAGCCAAAGTACGTTCACTGCTGGACAAAGACCTCCCTAAAGAATGGGGGAATTTGCCATAAAAGCCACGCTTGTCAGACGGGTTGGCGATCGCAGTTAGACGGTCATAGCTCACAGAAAACCGCTGCTGTCCGTTCTCTGGAAGGTATTCCCTCGGAGGATTTCTACGCCCGCGCCCCCCACGGGATGAGATGGGGTGATAATATTTATGCCGTCACCACACAGCACAAAGCACGATACTATTCTATTAAAATAATATGAGAATATTACACCCTGGATTCATTACGTAAATGAATGAGTCATATAATGCAATGCTATTAATTGCTATTAGTTAAAAGTATAATTAGTAAATTGCAAGATGAGTATAATATTAGGCAGCAAATAGGACAAACCTCATGTTAAGCGGTTACCGTGGCCTATGGCGGCTTACGATGTCTAGGCATCCCTTACGCGAACCAAACAAGAAAAGATACAGGCCCCACTTTTTTATTTTTATAGGTGATCCACGAAAGTGAAACCTGTGGATTAGCTAAGGCAGGTTCCTGTTGACCTGTCTCAGTTCTGCTATCCCATGTGTGTAGCCTGTGCCAATGAATTCCAAAGTAAATCATCTCTTTTTATTTGGGGGCCCTCTTTAGGTTGTCATGGTGGTACTACTGGTAAGGGACAGGTTTTATTTTATTTTTCATTTTATTTCATAGGTGCAGAAACAGACTAATAACAGGTTAAAGGACAGACATGTCCTTATGATGACCTCTTTCTCTTGACTGTTTAAAATAATTACAATTTACTTACTTGCCATATTCATTAGGAACTATGAAACCTTGTGGACCAGGCCGGCCAGCGTCTCCAGCCCAGAAAAATGTGTCATCACCGGTGCCATCATAGTTGAAATTGACCAGCAACAGGGTCCAGTCATCTACAGCATACACATCACCCGATACCTGCAAATAGCAAAAATAAATTCATATAAATAAATATTTTTAATTTAAGTAATTATAAACGGGATATTTTTTATCAAATTATGCTAATAAGATTAAATAATCAAATAAAGTATATAAAGCAAATTATACTATCTGCAATTACAGATATAAACATTCACTGATGGCTTCTAGGTTTTAATGAAAACCCTTCTGTACCCAATGCTACGGAGAGTATCCCGATTACTACAAAGCAATTTAACTGAAGTCTACTATTGAATTAGTGAATGTGTTTTCAGTGCCTCATTATATTATAGAATAGAACAGATAAATATTTAAAAGAATCTAATAAAGCTTTGGCAAAACAAAAATAAAAATAAGTTTTCCCAAATTTTAGTTTGGCATTTCAATGTAACTATCCTGTGTATACCCACTCTAAACATTGGAATTCCTTAAGTGATAACAAAGAGACAAGACATGTCTATCTATTTGATGCCTGAATATGTCAGATATAAGTTTGTAAAGCCAGCTGTACAGGCATATTAATTGTTTTCAAACATCAGGGTAGTGTAGTGTATGTAACTTCATCTAAAATTGGCAAGGTATGTGGAAGCGTACCTGATGGTGATACGAGTTGAGCTTGCCAATGAGCTTGCCGCGGTAGGGCCCCTCCTCGTCCTGCGACGCACAGTCTGCAACACAAAACACAATCAGAGAATCACAATTACTTTCACTTTCACAAAAAATCACTAAATGTATAGCAAACTTTACCTTTTGTCACCACTATCAGTAAAATAACACATATTCTATACATTGTACACACTCTTTCATCAATATGACTAATTTTTTAAAAACTTTCTAACTCATAATAAAGGTCAAAACATTTCAAGAGTTTCGCATACCACTGACAGACTTCCGGTAACTTGACAAATCACTTAACATGTTTGTTCCCCGTGGACAAACTTAACGTGTGCGCGAGCGCCGCTATTGGTCGTACGGTTCAATGACGGTTGGTTGACCAATCGCGTCCGAATAACTTTCACTTTTTGTTCTTGCGTATGATAACTTAAGTTAGCTTTGGAGTTGCTATACAGAATTAAAGTATTGGTGCAATACAATAAGTTGAGAGAAAAGTTTAATTGAAATAAAATATATTATTTATAAAAAAAACCGTTTTTATTATCGCATAGGGGCATTAAAATTAAAGTCTGCTCAATCCCAGCTTAAATTAAGTAGATACGTACGCGGTTATTGCGGTGAGGTGTAATGATTGATATTGCTTTCAACATATTCTTAGGCGTTATTTCGTTAAACTTAATTCTCTTCACTTAGCGACGAATGTTTGTAATACCGTATTACAATAAAATATAAGGTAGGGTTTATTGAATTAACAATATAATATAATGACAAGATAACAATATGTTCGATTAAATTAACCCTGCTGCGGAATGGTTCCATCTGACGCGCGTAGCATAAACTATTGGTGCTCTGATAATTTTCACAGGCGTATCTTACGTACAACGTAGGTCAGTAAGTATTTATTGATGAGTGACAGCATTATTCGTCCATGGCGGTCCCGGCCATGACTTTGTGTTAGGATAAGGCCCGCAACCCCAAAATTTTGTGTTAATGCTTTCTCTGTCAAAAGTTGTACGGTGTAATTGATCCGTGGAGCTATATATAGCCCTTTTTAAGCTTTAAATATATTTTATTGAAGTTATACTTCTTTTGGCGCGATGGAGAAAAATGATGAGAGTGAATTTTTACGATGCGCGCGCACACCGACACCAAAAAATTTAACAGCATGAAGTTAGTTCTAGGTGGTATGAGAGTGAATTTTTACGATGCGCGCGCATCCTAAAAATAACAGCATGACGTTAGTTCTAGGTGGTATGAAAATTGATAACTATGTTCAAGTTGTATATTAAGAAGTATAACTTCTAACGCGTGTACATAAGTACACACAAGTTTTTTTTTATTCATTCTGAGTATTTGATTTTTGCTACCGCTGGATAGGAATTCGACATTCTGGTCCTCGTACAGTTCCCCCTCGCCCTCAAACGGAATGTCATTTGGAGATAGTTAACGTTACAGAATATCTTTCATCTAGCCAACTTTATACTGTATTTATACAAATTATTTTATTTCACCTAAAACTTCCCTGGCTAGAGCTTCTCCTGACAAAGCTCACACATACTTTAGTGTCTGCGTCTCATTATGCGGGTTTGGCTCTGAAGTGAAACGCTTGCATCACCAATACAGCCACCGCCACCGCCTGCGCCCACGACTGAGCTCCTCCCTGCCCCTGCGAGATGCTTGGCCAGCCAAACAAGACGAGCGGGATAACATGCTACTTAGGTACAATACAAACAGTATTTAGATTCCAGGAAATGTTTTGACTCACTCTGCGTTAAGCTACGAACGATACACAGTGGCAGATCAAATTTAGGATTCCCTTGCTAACACCCTTCCGGAGGATGTAGGTATTATCTATCGGCTTTATTTTCTAGAAACATGGCTGACTTATATGTTCACAGTTGCATGTGAAAGATCATATCATATTGATAATACCTTCCAAATGATTAAATTTGAATTTTATAGCATTATTCGCAATGCAAAGCGTTATTCTAATCTCAAAAATGGGAAATCATAAATTTAATCGTCTGGCGGGTCTCCAACCAGCACCATCTACCAATCCGGGGTAGGCACTCTGCGTTAAGCTACGAACGATGCACACTGGCAGATCAAATTTAGGATTCCCTTGCTAACACCCTTCCGAAGGATGTAGGTATTATTTATCGGTTTTGTTTTCTAGAAACATGGCCGACTGATATATTTGATCTGCCAGTGTGTATCGTTCGTAGCTTAACGCAGATGCAGATTTTGAATTAATACGGTTTATCACTTCACGAACCGAAAGACGCAGCGTGGGCAGGCCCCGTACAAGACGGACCGATAATCTTGTGTGTGAGCGTCGTCGCTGGAAGTCGTTGGATGCGGATAGCGCAAGACCAGCAATTGTGGAGATCTTTGGGGGAGGCCTTTGTCCAGCAGTGGGGGTCTTTCGGCTGATATGATGAAGTTGGAATAAAATAATGGCTGCATTTCGATATTTTTCATTTGATTTTGATGTAGGTATGTTGTAGTTTTAGCTATTTTATTGTTGATTGACATTTTACCTTATTCATGATTGTCGTTTCAATATTTTAACTTCTTTGACGAGATGAGATTTGATTCCCTATTGCTTCTATTGGCTGCCTATTCTCAAACAATGGCTTCCGTCGTATTCTAGAAAAAAGAATACCTTTTAAGAGTGACCGTTCATTCTGATGTCAGGACGGACGGCCGGTCGCCGAGTCGTAGCGTCCGGCGTCCTTGTTAATTACTGAAATTCACGGTGGCCATTAATTACCTACTTCCCGTTTGCTTATTCAATATGTTACAACGATAATACTGTAATCTCAAAAATGGTAAATCATAAATTTTATCGTCTAGCAGGTCTCGAACCTGCACGATCTACCAATCCGGGGTAGGCGCTCTGCGTTAAGCTACGGACGATACACACTGACAGATCACGTTTAGGATTCCCTTGCTTAGATTAACGCTTTGCATTGCGAATAATGCTATAAAATTCAAATGTGATAATACTGTAACTATCACGGCAATAAACATCGACAAAAGAGCTGTACGAGTATAACAATATTTTTTTCATCACCCCATCTCGGAAAGAGTATTTTTCCTCTTCGATATCTGAGTGGAAAAGTCGTTTTTAGCCTCTAGCAGTTAAAGTAAATTGGAATTTAGAACATCGTGTGCAATAAGTTTGTGAATGCAAAATATCATTAAACCTATTTAGTTCCTTATTTTATGTTTTAAATTTTAAATAATAATAATTATTATATTATTACCTCTATGGTGCCGAATTTATTATACAACTTTTTAATTTATTACACATGTACAGTTTCCTCCCATACATTGAGCACCAGCGCCTCTCGCGGAAACTATTAAGAACTGAAACTCTGGTGCTCAATGTATGGGACGAAACTGTACGTGTGATCGAGTAAGTAAACTGCAGGATCTCGTGCTAGAGCCACAGAGATATGCATGAGGTCTGATTTAGGAAGTCTCCTGTCTGATATACTTAAACTGAGTGACTGCCTCGTTGGTCTAGCGGTAGCGTGTTCAACCGCAGAAAATGAGGTCCTGGGTTCAAATCCCGGGTAGGGCCAAAAAGTGATTTTGGAATTTTTCTGTAAGAAGAAATTTCTCAGCGTCAACCCGAAGTCTGGAAGTTGGCGGTATTACCTCCGTGTGTCGGTCCTGTACCTAACCTCTTTCCGGTCGTGTCGCTAGTCGTCCCATCGGATCATGAGAGTGATGGAATAGAAAGTGCCCCTGTGTTTGCGCACACACTTGTGCACTATAATAATTGGCTAATCTCCATTGAGAATGGCCGCCGTGGCCGTTATTCAGCCGGGAAGACATCATCATCATACTTAAAGTACTAACTTTAAGCAAACAAGCGGCTTAAGCTGATAGGTACTTTGGTTTTGAGTCTAGAACAACTGCAAGCCGCAACTGTATTGGTTGAGAAGTTGAGATGCATAGACGCGCTGTCTCGCTACCTCGATAGGAATTAATTTGAGACCAATCTGCATAAAGATATTCATCTTCCAAAGAATTTGATGAACCAACACAGATGAGTGAAGACAAGCGCAGCCTCAGTGACGGCATCTCCAGCGGCGCAAAGGTGGGGACTCCGGCTCAGCAAAACCGAAAAGATGTGGCGCGCGCGCCCAGTATCCGCGGGCGCTCCGACACGCGCGCCGTCACCGCGCACGCACAGATCATATAATACTCGTAGTTACTAACACTAGTGCACCGCCATGACATCTCTCGCAGCACTTGCGCTGTTACTGCTTCTTGGTAAGTACCCATCGACAATCACTACTGCTAAATAGGTCTTTCGGTTCTTGGGTGTGTTTTCCCGCAAGTTTATGGATGCGCCCGAGAAAGTGTAAATACTGAAGAATCGGGACGCAAGTTGCAGATTAAGTATTAATGCAAATTGCATGAAATGAATGTGAACATCAAAATGTTTGCATAACATTCGATATGTATGAAGTCGTCGCTACCTATGTATAAGAATAAGAAAACAAAGGAAGTCGTATATTTTAAACCTTTTAAGTAAATATGTATGTCCAAACTATTTCATATTGATTATTCTTTAAGGTTTATGTTAGTTTTCTTTTTTAATTGATACTTAGACAACTTGTTAATATACTATATACTACATACCATTACTATATTATTATTCGATTGGGTTTGAAGTTTATGGGAGTTATGACCTAGATTGGATATTACGGGGATTAATAAATTAGTTAATTGGTATGCATATTCTAATTTTGATGGTAAGGTACCTAAGGACGAAATGGTCTTGGTCTTATAAAATTATTAGATAATTTAACATAAAACAGAATCTGCCAGAACCCTTTTACATCCCCGGGACTTTAATTTCATTGACCTTTACTTACTCTTTCTCCTTGCCTTGCAATGAAGTGTAGGTGTTTTCTTGATGTTATGATAGTTTAGCTAAAATATTTAATCCGAAACAAAACTTACGTTACCAATAGTTTAGACTAATGTATGAAACGGTGACAGTAGGTCGTATAAAGCTGAACTCATGTGTGTTCTAATTTTTTGTGCGGCGAGTGAGGCTTCGCTAACGGAATTTGGACGAGTGGGTCAACCGGCGGTGGCTAAAAGGCATATAAAGGATGATACGAGAGGTGTCGAAAACAAACCGGCGTCGACTCTAGGAATTTTAGCGCCGCTGTACCGCTCAATGCAAAAGCTTTAGCGATTTGTGACGCTCTAATCTATTCCTGCAAAACACTTTTTTCACTGATCATTTTCTGTTCCTACATGTTAACTGTCTCAGATTATTGTATTTATAAATGAGTCGTTTCCTCAAGCCAGAGGCAATGCGCGATTAGCGGTCTAGGTTCCGTTTGTCACAATATGTAACTGTTTAATCAAAACAAACAGTGTAACTTTATCAAAATGCTGTAATCGATTATGCTAAATTAAGCTTTTGGAAAGTGGATGTGAAGGACTTTAACTTACATACTGAGTAATGAGAAGTTGAACAATGGTGCACCAGAACAAATACGAGAATGGAAAACCATGACTACCTTCCCTCTTCCTCTTTTAACATTTGCACTAGTATTACGAGGAATTTTAGAAACATGCAATCCACGAACGCATAGCACCGAGACTTAGTCCAAATATTTATGTGCTGCGTGGGGATCAAACATATAACGGCGTCGAGGTAGTACCAATGCAAATACCTTATCAACTACGCCACATGTGTTGAGTTGAGTAAATGATGCTGAATCAGGAAAATCAAGAAGCAAGCGGAACCAAGGCAGTTCCGTAGTAAAAATGATTCGTTCCGAGTTATCCGGTCGTGACTTGTGGGAAAGTGAGAGCGCGGACCGAACACTCTGCTCCACGTACCTACGCATTAGTGGCTATAATTTTGATGACTGATGGCTGAAAGATATACAAGCTAATAGGAACTAACATAGAGGACTATGTATATAAAATTCCAATACGAATTGAAATTTTATGTCATCATGTAGTTCGATATTTTAAAGAACCGGTATTCGTTCAGTTACAGGTCAGCAATGAATAAATAATAATATCTTAGGACATTATTCACACACACAGTAATCTGATCCCAAACTATGTAAACCAGATAACTGATATACTAATACTACTTTTCTTTTGTAAATACATATTTATATAGATAATTACACCCAGGCTCAGGACCAACAGACATATTCATGCACACAAATACCTGTCCTGGGTGGGAATCGAACCCATGAGCTGCGGAGTGTAAAGCAAGTATTTACCAACAACGCCACAAGCCCGTCTAATTGGCTGGGTAGTTTCTCAAGAAGAGTTATTATTCCGTGAATGCATAATATAGTTGTGAAGTTCTCGTTTGTACGTACTACTTGTTTTTATAAAAAGGTCTCTGGCCTAAAAATGAGATAAATGACAAATTATACAACATATTATTTGACATAACTTACCTACCCAAGTATCGAATAATTTTTTATTGAGTTTTTGCCCGCGGCTAATAGATCTTTAGCAAACTGAAGAAAACTCTATAATACGGTTTTATGGCATTATTAAATAGCATATCTAATTTGGTGAACACAAATTTTATATTTGTAATGAAATGTTCCAACTTTGAGTTTGAAATAAAAAAACTTGTGTGTACTTATGTACACGCGTTAGAAGTTATACTTCTTAATATACAACTTGAACATAGTTATCAATTTTCATACCACCTAGAACTAACTTCATGCTGTTATTTTAACGATGCGCGCGCGCATCGTGCGCGCGCATCGTAAAAATAATAGCATAAAAATTCACTCTCATACCACCTAGAACTAACTTCATGCTGTTAAATTTTTTGGTGTCGGTGTGCGCGCGCATCGTAAAAATTCACTCTCATAATTTTTCTCCATCGCGCCAAAAGAAGTATAACTTCAAAAAAACCTAATATAATATACTTAATAACTATATTCTAAAAAGACTATACTCAACTAGCTTCACCCCAGCTGCGCATGTTCTACCCATGCGCAGCTGGGGTGAAGCTAGTTGAGTATAGTCTTTTTAGAATATAGTTATTAGAGAGAGCAATTTTTTTTTAATTTAGTGCTTTATGTCATATAATGTTCCCAATTGGCATTTTTTTACACTGGGTTAAATTATTGTAATTTTCTTAGAGATCTCTAGTTTTTAACGAAAATAAATCGATTTTGACAACACCGAAACAATTACAAACTAAAAATTACAATAAAAATAGTAAATAATTTTATTTTGCTCAATAATATTGCTTGAGAAGTTTAGACGATACTATAGAGTATAGATGACAGATAGAGCTGCTTAGTTCCCGCTGTCGCTTGTGGCTAGTTCCACGGCTTATTAGCATGGAGTGACATTTGCGCGCGCGCTGTTTATTATTTAATGTTATTATTATGCATTTTCACGCCACACTGATTACGTCGCTCTCGCTAGCACTGTTCCCATTTATCTCAATTTTAAAAGTAATGTAATTGATTTGCATTTGCAATAATAAGTATAATTAAGTTGTTCTATATTTTCTTGTACCTAAATTCATATTGCCTAAGTATACTGAACCGGCACAATGGCTTTAATATTTCCAACGGTAGCCCAGTTACTTTTTAACACAGTTTATCCAATGGTTAGGCCTTGCTTCTACGCTTTGCCTAACATCATCATGTCGCTCCGGATAACAGCCACTGCTGCCTCGGGCTGGCTCCGACGCTCCCCATGATAGAAGGGCGTAGAAGTCAGCCCAAGGGAATATGATATATACCTACCATATGAATATATACCAGAGAAAAGGAAGCAGCGTTTCTCTGAGTACTATGACCACCGTACTGCGTACGTTAACCCGTCCACCAGGCATTAATATAATAATATCTAGGGACAATGTCACACAGATCATCAAAGTCGATTGCGCATGGCGACGCGTCGCCACACCGTACACACTACTGTCGTAAAGCGTGGCGACGCGTCGCCACGGCATGCGTCGCCACGTCAGAAATCTGTTTTACGTGCGGCTATAGATGTTTCACATCAATAAATATTCGTGCTCATCACACAATTATTTGCACTTACCGGGATTCGAACCCAGGACCACCAGCTTCGTAGGCAGGAGCACTACCAACTAGGCTACGGTGACCGTCAATATCGCCCCATTCCTGATGTGATGGGGGTGCACATATTTTATTCCCCACAACCACACAGCAATCATAATTAAATCAAACATAATATTTTGTAATTAGGTGCATCATAGTCTGATAAAATATAGTGACTATATAGTCACCAGACTATGTTGCACTTCTGAATAGAATCTACGATGACTTCTAAAACCGGGAGATAACTACGGTGAGATTTAGAATTAAATATGAATGTTATTTAGTAGATATGTGTAGAAGATCTATAAAAACTACATCTTCGGTCAGACATACTTTTATATTGTAAAACACATAATTTTAAAACCGAAAATGCGCAGGCGCCAAAGCGTGCACGTATTATTTACAACCTGAACTCTGACATTCGTTCGTAAATCGGTAATATTTGTATTATTACGGAATGCAAACGATACAAATAATAGAGTTGCGTCGGGCGCCACCTCCCGAACTGGTTCTTAGTTATTACACCCAGATACAGCTCCAATAATATGATACAATTTAGTCGTCAATATTTCGACTATGTAAAACCGCGCTTATTCGATCTTTTTAATAGTTTTACGCGGGTATCTTACCCCGGTGCCGTCCCCTTGCGACATGTCCCAGGTGGTCGGGACACGAACCCTGGGAGGGCTCTAGTTAGCCGACTCGAATTGCCGAGAACTGCCAGTCCAGCACCGGCATTGCGCCACAAACAAATCGCTGTTTTCCCGGAGCTGCTCGCACATGGCGGCAGTAGAGGACACTTCTCATATTGCCACCGAAGCCCAGAGCCAGCATCGCATAAACGACTACCGGAGGCTAAAGATCTCCTCCGATCGCAGCGACCAGAACTCGCCGCTCGGCCATTTTTTTGTTGAACTAAGTTCTCATGTTCTCATGCTGCACCAAAGATAGGGTTTTGTAAGGGTTTTAAGGTTTTTAAATTAGTTACGACCAAGATGAAATGTTGGTCATAAATATGAATATGAGTTGTGCTGTTATATCCTCAATGGCGGTGATACTAGAGCCGAGTCAAGAGCTTCACGTGCACTTGACTGACACAAATATGCGTGCTACATAACACGAGTTTACAGCAAACGCGGTTAATCTCAAACTTACAGTTATTTTGATTTAAATAAACATCTTCTCATTAGCCAATTTATTCTATTCGTTGAAATTAAAGGTAAAATTTGATGAATATTCATGTGCCCAATATAAAATATAATGCTTTAAAGAGTTGGGTACTCAAAAAATAAAACTACGTACCTTGGTTATGCTCATGTCTTTTATAGCATTCAACCAATCACCATGCTTGTAGAGTCGTGAGTCTTTGACGCCATGACAATAGGTACATGTCTGGAAAAAGTCGCTGCTATGCGATAAGACCGCCAATTGTACAGACGCCAGCACCTCAAGCTACCTCAATCTGTCAAATTTCCCCAATTGAAAGTGAACCTTATACTTTTGTGATAAAGTTGAAAATCTATAAAAGTAATTTGACAGATTGGGGTAGCTGGATGTGCTGGCGTCTGTACATTATTTTGAAAATAAAGTTGTTTTTTGTAAACTGATTTTATATTTTGTGAAATAAAGTGTATCTATCCACCTACATGTCAAAATGTCTCATATGCTACGCAAAAAAGACCCTAAACAGCAACATGTATAAGTATTTATGTATTCAGTTGTTTTATGGCAACATCTGGGGATGTTTGAATCAGGAATGTTCGGAGATCTAGGTTACTTTAAGATCCAGGTCAATTTAAATCCATATTTTTTCTTTCTTTTTGTATGTATCCACAACTGTTACTCAGGCGTCTGTAAATATATTTTCATTACTGTTTTTTATTAGGTAAAGAAAAATGTGAAGGTGCCCCTATAATATAATTTGTCATATATACATGACTGTAGCGGGAACAGGTTAAAGAAATTATTTTACATATTAATAGTTCTGAGAGGTTGTGTTTTGTTTATCAAATTGTAGATACGTTACCTAAGTAACTTAGTACGTGGTATTAGTAGTATATTTTCTTACTAGCTGTGTGTAGCCGGCGGTTTTACCCGCATTCATAAAAATGAATTATAGCCTATGTGTTAATCCAGGGTGTCAGCTAACTCCGTACCAAATTGAATTAAAATCGCTCCAGCCGTTTAGACGTGAAGAAGCAATAAACATACACACTCACACACTCACAAACTTTCGCCTTATAATATTAATTGTGTGATTTGTTAAACGGCTTGAGTCCCCGCTCGCCACTACTGTCTAGAAAAATAGTAAAACTCCTGTAAAAAATAGAGGTCTATAACGTCTCCTGCGCATACAGGCATTACGTCAAAGCGTTACGTTATAGCTATTGGGGTTGAATAAAGTATTTCACTCTTTGAAATGTTTATCTCCTACAAAGTTCCATCTACAGATAAATATAAAACCTGTGTGACCGGCTCGGAAATAAAAACTAAAGTCTCACGGCATAACAGTGCAGTGTAAGAGATGTAACTTACACCGGGCGATACGCTGCTCTGGTTCCTGTGCAGTCGACCTTGCGCCGCGCCGCCGGGGTGGCCGCACCGTTAGCCGCTGCTACTGCGCGCTGCCAGGGCTACCACACCACTGCCATTATCATTTGATTAATACCATCAAATGGCTTTACTGGAAACTCGCATATTTGCTTAAAGTTTATTCTATTCTATCTATACATATAATAAAATCGTAGGAAAGTCAAAACTGTACATTGAATATTTTTTTAAAGATACTTGGGGCGTGATCTACAATCGATAACGAAGCCAAAAATATAGTTATTAGAATTTTTGTCTGTGTGTCTGTTTGTCTGTATGTATGTCCGGGCTAAACTCAAAAAGTACTGCATGGATTTACTTCAAATTTTGCATGAATATTACTAAGAGGTCCGGTCAACATATAGGCTACATATTATCACGCTATCACCTGCGGGGAGGAGCTATGATAATTTATAAAATTTAATGCGGGTAAAACCGCGGGGCACAGCTAGTACACAATAAAATAAGAATAGAATATCAATAACACGTGGCACAAAGATACAACTGATTTTAAATTATTTTTTCCTGTAGACTCGCAGGTCTTTAAGAGGTTTATAACAGGAAAATGGAATATGTGCGTAATGCAGTAACTATTTTCCCATCCGACATATTTCACTAGGCGGAGAGAACGACTGTGTCGAACTCTTTGCCTAAAACAATATGTCAGATTTAGTCTTATTTATGTAGCCCCATTTTAGGAATCCATAAAATGTTATCCCCGATACTCAATCGGATGAGGGCTTCACTACTTAGGGTGTTAATGTGGACCGAGAGGAGGACAAACGTCCGTAAGAACTGATCTCCTCACAACAATCATCATCATATCGGCCGCAGAACGTCCACTACTCGATATAGGCCTCCCCAAGGATCTAAACCATGAAATTGTGTGTATCATTTGGAGGAATATGAATGCAAAGTAAGACTCATGGAGGGTTAACAATACCATGCGTGCTGGGTTACATACACATCCTATCCTCACACGTGATAATATTGTGGGATATAGCGTCCTGCAACTCGTGCTTACAGTGTGTTCAGTTCGTTTGTAATGATTACAGTAATGTCCAGTATTGGCGGTCTTTGCATTTCTTTGATTAATCGATTCGAGAGGCTCACAACTTCTTCGAAAAATACCCGGATGTTTTTAGTTGTAAGTCCTTTAGCTACGTACTTAGTATGGGTGTTAAAAGTAATCTCATAAAACAAAGCCACATTTTAGGGACCAACTAAGAAATATCAGCTATATTGATCTCAACAAGAATAGGGAATGCATATAATGTACCAACTGCAGGTCAGGTGGCAGTTTATCGATTAATTTTGGTAGACTGCGAGCTGAAAAAGATTAGCAACAACTTCAAATGGAAATAGTTTGTAGCTGATGTTATTTTATACTTTTTAAGTAATTACAAATTTGATTTAAAGTCGGTGTTATGTTTTGTAACAGTTTTATTCCACTTATTTTAGTGGCTGTATATTTAGGTCTCGATCGCGAATTCTAAGAAGAGCATTATATTTTAACTGCTCCGAGGTTTTTGAACTGTTGTTTCCTTATAAATTCTGACATTATTATCCCATCTTAACAAAATGGGAATGGTCATTTGAATAAAAAGTATAATCGAACTCCCTTTACATTTGGGTATATACAATATACATGAAATAATTACGGTTTTAAAAACGGAACCGACTTATATTATTGATTACTTTCAACAATATTGATATGGGACCACGGAGAAAGCATTTACCATCGAATAAAATCAGTGACGAATAAATGAGACGTCGCGTAACATGAATACAATAGAAAGCAAAACAAAACAAACAGTCAAATTAATAACTTCCTTTCATTGAGGTTTGTAAATAAACATAAGCAAATTATTAGGTCTTTACCTATGAAATTGCCGTTCTGCAGTACTGGTACCATTTCAAATCAAAATAATTTTTGTTTGGCTAAGAATTCTAATTTCAAATTAATTTTATTTTAAAAACATGGATTCTTTTTTCCAAAAGTAGTCATTTCTTTATTGATTAGTGTTACATTTTCATCGCATTTCAATCTTTTTCGTCATCATGGATACGTTAAAAATTCGAGTAATTATGGAATATGAGTACCGTCGTGGCAGCAACCCGGCACAAGCGGCACGCAACATCAACGACGTTTACGGAGCTAACACTACAAACCAACGCACCACCTGTTATTGGTTTGCTCGCTTCCGTTCTGGAAATTTCGACCTGAAAAATGAACCTCGCGGTCGTCCGAAGACTTTGGTCGACAATGACGAATTAAAGGCGGTTGTGGAAGCTGATGAAACACAATCTACGGCTGAATTAGCAGCAGCTTTCGACGTTAGCGTCAAAACAATATTGGTCCATTTGCGTCAAATTGGCAAGGTAAAAAAGCTTGACAAATGGGTGCCCCACGAACTCAATGATCGCCAGCGCGAAGTACGCGTCGAGACGTGCCTTGCACTGCTCAACAGACACACAAATGAAGGAATTTTGAACCGCATTGTTACCTGCGATGAAAAATGGATTCTGTTTGATAACCGCAAGCGCTCAGCAAGTTGGTTGGATCCTGGTTCAGCACCTAAACAATGCCCTAAACGAAAACTTACCCCTAGAAAAGTGATGGTCACTGTTTGGTGGTCTAGCGCCGGTGTGATTCATCACAGCTTCTTACCAAACGGGGTGAGCATTACTGCAGATGTGTACTGTGAAGAACTGAGCACAATGATGGAGAAGCTGGCGCATCTCCAACCAGCATTGGTCAATCGCTCGTCTCCGCTGCTCCTGCACGACAACGCGCGACCTCATACTGCACAGCAGACGGTCTCCAAGTTGCAAGAACTGGGGTTGGAAGCTCTCCGTCATCCGCCCTACTCACCAGACCTTGCGCCTACAGACTACTACTTTTTCCAGAATTTGGATAACTTCTTGGCGGGAAAAAAATTCAATACCCGAGAGGCAGTACAAAATGCCTTTGAAGAATTTGTTGCCTCCCGTCCAGCTGATTTCTTTAAGAAGGGCATCAATAAACTGCCACTGCGATGGCAAAGATGCATTGATTGCATGGGTGATTACTTCGATTAATACAAATAAAAAAATTCATGAAAAAAATTCGTTTAAATTTTTTCATACAAAACGGCAATTTCATAGGTAAAGACCTATTATTATTCAATTTTCAAAGAAATAAATGAAATATAGAGTTAATAAGTGAGACTAGAGCTTATAAAACTGTAACGATGGATAAAGTACCTACAAGTTTTAATTTTACATACTTGCCCAAGGTATCATGGCCAATGGTGGTACCCGGAAGGAACCTGAGGAAGTAAAACATTGTTATTTTGTTAGAAGTTTTTAAAGTCCGAAGTCAACCCTGGTGGATGCAGTTGGATCGCATTCCTAGTGAGTGGGTCGCGTGGCAACGGTACCCGCACCGGTGCCCCGCGCCGCACCCCCGCGCGCCCCCTTCGCGCCGGTAGATAAGTGGTACAAACTAATTTGCTGATAATGACTGAACACAATGATGACTCATGCGCAGATTACAAAATTTTGAATTTGAAGCTTGAGCTTACATTTGCGATGGTACTTCAGTGGAATAATTCTAAAATAACGAACATAGTAAACAGAACTAATTAGAAGGGTCTTTTATCCAAACACTGACACGTCATACTCGTGAACGGGTGCTGCTTGCGGTAACTGGTCGAACTGCTGTTAGGGGTTCTCATTTTTTTTCATTTTTTTTGTTACTTTAATAGTGCATACGAATATATTTATGTACTGCATTGCGAGCTTGACAAGTACAAGTGTATGGTACCGAAGTGCTGAATAAATTCCATTATTTCATCATTATTTCAAATTTACTTACCTAAGTAAGTTTATCGTCATATTACTTTAGTAAACATTTTATAAGGAGGAGGGAGGCCTTTGTCCAGCAGTGGACGTCTTTCGGCTGATATGATGATGAAACATTTTTATAAGTTTAGTTATGTAATGGTGTAACATTATAATTATATCGTGTTTGTTTTGTCTATATTAATTTATTTAATAATAATAAGATTTCCGGATCAATGAAATTTAAATTATACTTAGTCAATCTTGACATTTGGCAAACAGTAAATCGAATTTCCAACAGAAAAGTTAAATCAAACTCCCTAGCCTCGGATCTTCTGGCTTTAAATGACTGTCCACAATACGCTGTCAATTCTTGTAACGAGTTTTTCGCATCGGTGGGTCAAAGTTATGCAAATAAAATACTAGATAAGCTAAACACAACCCAAAAATCTCTAGCACAAAAAAGTTATAGCTCAAACTCACCTCTAAATTCTTTCTTTTTCGAGCCAACCGACTGCAAAGAGGTTGAGGATATTATAGCTAGCTTGAAAAACAATAGCTCATCGGGAATAGATGGTATTTCTAACCTACTGCTTAAAAATATTAGTAATTACATTGTACAGCCTCTAGTGACAATAATAAATCAAAGTTTATCGACTGGTACTGTCCCACCTGACTGGAAAACTGCGGTTATAATCCCGATACACAAAGAAGGCGACTCTTCCCTACCCAATAATTTTCGCCCAATATCTTTGCTTCCTGCTTTTTCAAAGATTTTGGAGAGAGTGGTCAATCGACGCCTTGTAAAATATCTTGAGGAGAATCATTTACTATCTGACGCCCAGTTCGGTTTCCGAAAAAATAAGTCAACAGAAGACGCCGTGAACCTAATAACAAATGAAATTGTGTCACATCTAGATAGTGGCCGGGCATGCATTGGTGTATTTCTCGATCTTGCTAAGGCGTTCGACACCGTCTCCATTCCAATCCTTTTACAGAGACTAGAGAACATCGGTATTAGGGGAGTGGTGTTAGAATGGTTCCGCAGCTACCTTACTAATAGAAAACAGATTGTCAGAGTCGATTCATGGCAAAGTACTACTCAAGAAACCTCTTTCGGCGTTCCGCAAGGCAGCGTCTTAGGCCCAACGTTATTTCTGCTCTATATCAATGAGCTCTCGTCCCTACCATTGCATAATGCTAAAATAATCTGTTATGCTGATGACACTGCAGTAATATTTTACGATACTTCTTGGATTAGATGTAGTTCTAATGCTTCTCGAGGTATGGGAATAATTGCCAAATGGCTTAGTGGTAATCTGCTCACACTCAATACAAGTAAAACGAAATTCATATGTTTCCATAAAACTAGTGCATCTGCACCCTCTTGCTGCCCACATATACAGATACACACTTGTAATATCGAAAACAGCACTTGCGGATGTAACGTGGTTCAAAGAACACAGTCCATAAAATATCTCGGCATAACACTCGATGAGAAACTCACATTCCGAAGCCATATAATGGCGTTATCTGCAAGAGCCAGGAAGCTTATTTACGCTGTAAGGCAACTTAGAGATGTTGCAGATAAAGATCTACTGAAATCCATTTATATATCACTCTGTCAGTCGATCCTCACCTACTGCATTGACGTATGGGGAGGCACTTACACTTCACATATGATTAGTGTTGAAAGAGCACAGAGGTCGATTCTCAAAGTTATGCTTAAGAAACCCATGAGATTCTCTACTACAGAATTGTATAAGCAAGCTGGTGTCCTCAGCATTCGTAAATTGTATCTACTGAATGCAGCCATGTGCACACATAAATCTGTAAAAACCTCATCGAATTACCATAACATGGTTTTTTCTAGAACATTTAAAGTCCCGAAATGTAAAACCAAAACTTCATTCGCTAAAAGATTCCAAAAGCATATGTTCCCCTTTATATACAATAAACTCGTCTCCAGATGTGACATCAGGTTAAGCACACAAAGAGAAGCTCAAATAAAGGTAAAAAACTATATTGCAAATTTTGACTATAACGAAACTGAGCAATTTCTGAGAACATTAATTTGACATAACTTACCAGTCTACTCGATTTGCGCAGTCGGCACTCACGCACACACACACATACACACACACATACACACACACACACATATACACACACACACACACATACACACACACGCACATTAGACGTATACGTTTCGGCAAATATAATATAATTTTAATTCATTTATTTATTGCTATATTATTTGCTAAATAATTTGTAATTATCCTTATAACCTAATTTAATCAATTTTTAATTAATTTTATGTTATTATAATGTCTAATTGTTCCAGTATTTTATTATAGTCTATTTTAAGTCCTAGCTATTAATCGTATCACATCGACAGCCTCGATACAGGCTTTGCCTAGTGAGGCTATCACTGTAAATCAAATTGTATAATTACTCGACTGCTAATAAATGATATTTTAATTTTAATTTTTAATTTATTTGTTTTATTACAAGTCCACTGAACATGAACCTTATGAACGAATTGAAGCATTCAATGGGAACGAAGCGTGGTGATTGGCAAAACTTATCACGCCGCCATCTCGAGTGTGACTGTAACAATCATAGGGCTCTACGAATATATACCTGTCAAGAGCTTGAACTCGTTTGTACATGCTAATGCCTCTGAGTAGTATTGGGTAAACTTGCGGGATAAAACAATGAAGGTGTTGTCAATCACTTAAGTTGTAAGTTTTGTTCTGTTTCGTGTGGGCAGTGGTTGTCTGTGTATGGGCGCCGAGTGAAGTCAATATATTATCTTTGATGAATAGCATGCAACACTTAAGAAACTTGAATAGTAGTAAAACAAAAGGATGAAGTAATGTTAAGCGACGTGAAGCGCCCGCGCCGGCAAGTCGCGCAGCTAGCGGCCATAGCACGAGTGAGTGCAGCGCCGGAGGAGCGCAGGAGTGCGGCGCTTCCCTCACTTTCTAATGTAGCGGTCAACACTCACAGCACTCACTTAGGACCGGTTTCTATCTTCTAAATACGGATCGTTTGCCTGTCTTCCTAAAAACGTTGCGATTACTCTTCGAAAGTAAAATTATCTGCAGTTCATACATAACAGTATGATATTTATTAGCATTTAAGCGTTTTTATTACTCTTTTGACAAGACATAGAATCGAATTTAACTTTTACTCTATAAAGGCTGATTTGTAAAACATTTCTATGCGAGAAGATAAAAGTATTTCCCTCTGAAAAATTCGGTACATAAACAACGGATCAATCGCGTATAATACCTATATACAAAAATCGAATTGATAGCCCCTCTCGTTTTGAAGTCGGTTAAAAATGATGATTTAAATGCAATGGATTAGTTACGGCGTGATGATGACGAAATATGGTGTAGAGACGATTTATTCGGGACACTTGAAGTGTAAATTCGAAATTATCACCTACATCATCACACTGCGTTGGCACCTAAATTCTAGGCAACGTAAATTTTGTTGTAACTATGTTCAAATCAACCTGAGGAAATCATAACACAAGAATATATGAGAAAAAACATCATGCTGGTGCCCGTTGGTTGGTCACTGACGAATAAATACGGCTGACTCATTATATGGTTTTGTTTACAAATATCTCATACATAGCTGAATACCAACATGTACTAGTAAATCTGTCTTTGCTGTAATATACTTGCCTTAATATAGACAGAATATCTAAAACTAGAAAATTCAATAATTAAACCTATAAATATTCTCTTTGACAATAAGTTGATATAAACAACAACAAACAACCTAATACTTTTAATTTTATGTATAATAAATTTGATTTAGTTATACGTAAATTAAATCAAAAGTATTATAAATAAAATATTATTTCTAAATATTCGCCAGCAGCTCATCCAGTTATCCCAATATGTCAAATTTCTTTTGTAGATTTTCAACTTTATCACATAACCATAAGGTTCACTTTCAATTGGGGAAATTTGACAGATTAGGGTAGCTTGATGTGCTGGCGTCTGTACCTAAATATCTATATGTAGAAATAATTATGTATACTTAACTATATTACTATCTACATTTATGTTCTGACTATTTAAAAGCACTTTTTTAAAGTCAACGTAAATAAATTGCTTATTTATTTATTTTATTTACTTATACTAAGTTTTTTAATACTTGTAAGTTGACAACTTCATAGAGATTGGCACTCGCCCAGTACACCCAGATTTTCTAATTTTACAGTACCGAGAAAATAATTTAAGTTTAATTATTTTATTTATATTTTATAAGTAGCAATCAATTACAGAACGGAATATAAAATTACGGTCTTCTTAATTTTTTTTATATGTTTTTTAATAACGCTTCCACGCCAATAAACCAAGTTTATTAACAACTAACTGATTGATGTGAGGTTTCAATTAATTATTAAAAATATGATGTGAATCCGAAGTAAGATAGCAATTAGTATCATTGACTTCGGACCGGCATCTGTCAATTCTACGCGAACTGAAGTACTAAGCATAACATTATACAGCTTGTACGTTAATAAGTATGCAGCACACGGTTAGGAGGTGAGCACCAAGCACACTTTCACACACATAGCCCACACGTCGGCGGGAACTTTGAAATAAATAAAATAAAATAAAAAAGGTTTTTATTCACGTAGACTTAAAAAAAAAATGTGAGCCGTCACGGGACGCCTGGCAGATGTGAAACATCGACATTATTTTGTAAAAGTAATATGCATAAAAGAACATATTGTGATAGGAACTAAATATGTCATAATGATAATATAAAAAGTCGATTGCGCATGGCGACGCGTCGCCACACCGTACACACTACTATCGTATAGCGTGGCGACGCGTCGCCACGGCATGCGTCGCCACGCCAGAAATCTGTTTTACGTGCGGCTATAGATGTTTCACATCAAAAGCGCTTGTAAATAGTCAGAACATGTTTGTAGTAATACAGTTATTATGTCTAGTTACTTATTACAGAAATTTAGGTACACGGAATGTTAAAACATTATTTTATAATGGTAGTGATATTTAGCTTGCTTGTATTAAGTTTAATTTAATATCTATTGCCCAGTTGCTTTGGCGAGCTCATTCCGCTGTACAAGGGATACCCAGGAAGGCGGGTGATCCCCCGTAGGTGATAGCGTGATAATATGTAGCCTATATGTTGACCCGACCTCTTACAATATTCATGCAAAATGTGAAGTAAATCCATGTAAGTATGTAGTTTAGCCCGGACATACATACAGACAAACAGACTAACGGAAAATATTCAAATAACTATATTTTTGGCGTCGATATCGATTGTAGATCACGCCCCAAGTATCCTTTTTTTATAAATATTCAATGTACAGTTTAGGTTTTCCTACGATTTTATTATAAAATAAATAAAAAAGGTTTTTATTCACGTAGACTTTAAAAAAGCGCTTGTAAATAGTCAGAACATGTTTGTAGTAATATAGTTGTATACATTAGATATTATTTCTAGTAACATAGATATTTAGGTACATCTTGTATGAAAACATTTATAAAATTTATTTTATTACAGAAATGATATTTAGCTAGCTCGTATCAAGTTATTGTCAAGAGATTATGTTTAATTACCTAGTTTAAGTCTAATATTTTTACTACATATTGTCAATGGTTCGGTCTATATTAAGGCGATATTATTAAAATAAAATAAAATAAAAAAGGTTTTTATTCACGTAGACTTTAAAAAAGCGCTTGTAAATAGTCAGAACATGTTTGTAGTATTATAGTTGAATACATTATTATTAGGTCTTTACCTATGAAATTGCCGTTCTGCAGTACTGGCCATTTCAAATCAAAATAATTTTTGTTTGGCTAAGAATTCTAATTTCAAATTAATTTTATTTTAAAAACATGGATTCTTTTTTCCAAAAGTAGTCATTTCTTTATTGATTAGTGTTACATTTTCATCGCATTTCAATCTTTTTCGTCATCATGGATACGTTAAAAATTCGAGTAATTATGGAATATGAGTACCGTCGTGGCAGCAACGCGGCACAAGCGGCACGCAACATCAACGACGTTTACGGAGCTAACACTACAAACCAACGCACCACCTGTTATTGGTTTGCTCGCTTCCGTTCTGGAAATTTCGACCTGAAAAATGAACCTCGCGGTCGTCCGAAGACTTTGGTCGACAATGACGAATTAAAGGCGGTTGTGGAAGCTGATGATACACAATCTACGGCTGAATTAGCAGCAGCTTTCGACGTTAGCGTCAAAACAATATTGGTCCATTTGCGTCAAATTGGCAAGGTAAAAAAGCCTGACAAATGGGTGCCCCACGAACTCAATGATCGCCAGCGCGAAGTACGCGTCGAGACGTGCCTTGCACTGCTCAACAGACACACAAATGAAGGAATTTTGAACCGCATTGTTACCTGCGATGAAAAATGGATTCTGTTTGATAACCGCAAGCGCTCAGCAAGTTGGTTGGATCCTGGTTCAGCACCTAAACAATGCCCTAAACGAAAACTTACCCCTAGAAAAGTGATGGTCACTGTTTGGTGGTCTAGCGCCGGTGTGATTCATCACAGCTTCTTACCAAACGGGGTGAGCATTACTGCAGATGTGTACTGTGAAGAATTGAGCACAATGATGGAGAAGCTGGCGCATCTCCAACCAGCATTGGTCAATCGCTCGTCTCCGCTGCTCCTGCACGACAACGCGCGACCTCATACTGCACAGCAGACGGTCTCCAAGTTGCAAGAACTGGGGTTGGAAGCTCTCCGTCATCCGCCCTACTCACCAGACCTTGCGCCTACAGACTACTACTTTTTCCAGAATTTGGATAACTTCTTGGCGGGAAAAAAATTCAATACACGAGAGGCAGTACAAAATGCCTTTGAAGAATTTGTTGCCTCCCGTCCAGCTGATTTCTTTAAGAAGGGCATCAATAAACTGCCACTGCGATGGCAAAGATGCATTGATTGCATGGGTGATTACTTCGATTAATACAAATAAAAAAATTCATGAAAAAAATTCGTTTAAATTTTTTCATACAAAACGGCAATTTCATAGGTAAAGACCTATTATTTCTAGTAACATAGATATTTAGGTACACATTGTATTGATAGTATTAAAACATTAACAAATTTATATTATATTATTGTCAAGAGATTATGTTTAAGTTTAATTATCTAGTTTAAGTCTAATTATCTAGTTTAAGACTAATATTTGTAATACATATTGGCAATGGTTCTGTCTATATTAAGGTGATATTATTATGACGGACCTTGTGTTAATAACGACGGTCGCGCTTTAAAGCTACCACCGGATCCATTGCGCCCCAACTGAGAAGACCCAGCGAAACAAACTTAGCGGGTGTCTCTACTATTATGACGGACCTTATGTTAATAACGACGGTCGCGCTTTAATGCTACCACCGGATCCAATGACCGGATCAAATTATATTTATAGATGTCCTCTTAGCGGAATTTCGACATATTATAGTGCACAAGTGTGTGCGCAAACGCAGGAGCACTGTCAATTCCATCATTCTCATGATCCGATGTGACGCCTAGCGACCGACCGGAAAGAGGTCAGGTAAATACTTAGTTATGCAAAACAGAATCGCCACGTGCCGTGCAAGGTGGATGGTTCACGTTACTTATACAGTTTCCTTCCGAGCACGCTTCGCAAACCGGTACAATGTTTCCCACACGAGCCTAACAATTGACAATTGAATACGATCATCGCGTCGCAGCGTCAACGAATGACAATTGTATCGTGGTGTTAGTAAAAACATTTCTATAAAACTTTTTTGAGCAGGAAATTCAATGGTTGACTTACTTACCTTGGTATCAAACGTTGGCAGTAGATTATATAATTCTGTAGTGACTACATTCTTGCCTGTAAACTGTTTTATTACTGGATGTGTAAGCCAAGTAGTGTAAGCATATGTGAAATGGTTTCAAATTAACTACAATTTATAATGTTTTTAAACTTTTTCAATATAAAATGGGGTCATTTCAATTAACTCGGTCAGTTTTTAACATTCTGTACCGGACAATAACATAGTAATGAAACATTTCTTTTGCGTTATTATTAGAATGGCGTAAATTGTTCGAGATTCATAGATGTGATTGTCTAGCGGTAGCATTTTCAATTACACTTATGAGGCCCTGATTTTAAATGCCGGTTAAAGAGTATTATTGGGATATTTCTGGGAAGAAAAACATCCAGGAGTAGTCTGGAGCACGTAAATCTGTTGGGACCTGATCTATCCCGTTCTTGTCGAATAGCCGTCCTATCTGATTATGAGAGCAAAGGAATAGTGAATTATGGCTAGTATATTGATATTTTCCACTGTAGTCTAAATTCTGCTACAACCACGATACACTTTTTTGATGCTATAAGTTTAGTCTATAGATAAGTGTATGCGCATATGCTGTGTACGACTCCTGCGCTAACATTAGATGAATCTGAGAACCTTTACCTTTTTAAAGGCTGTTTAAAGGCTGCTCTTGATTGCACACCATAACTTAAAATTTAAATCAACCTACATAAAATTAGGTACAAAGGACGGTCTTATCGCTACTGTGATTTCTTCCAGACAACCTATTATGGAGTGGATATACAAAGGAACGAGGAAACAGGGTGGATAGGTGTAACAATAGGACAACTTAATGTAAACTTTAACTAATCCTAATCCTAACTAATATTATAAATGCAAAAGTAACTCTGTCTGTCTGTCTGTCTGTTACTCTTTCACGACAAAACTACTGAACGAATTTGAATGAAATTTGGTATACAGATGGTCTAGACCCTGAGAAAGAACATAGGCTAATTTTTATAGTTAGGATAACACATAGGCCATATTTTATCAATTTTAACGCGGGTAAAACCGCAGGGCACAGCGAGTACAAAATAATAAGAAAATGTAAAAAAGAGATAGAATAATTAAAAAGTGTCAAAGAAAGCAGGAATGCGTGAAAAATTTGTACTGTTTACTCCTGGTCACGTACTGGTTTAGACTGGATGTAATCTGCCGGTCATTTAGAGTTTTGTTGTTTGCCGCGATGGCAAAGTGAAATACTCGCTAGGCATAACATCTGGTGTCAATATTAGTGAGTGATATCATCCTGGGAAGCGTGACAGAGGTCGCGCTGCAGGGGGCTCACTCCACCCAGCAGTGGCTGCTCTCTGATATCACGGCGCACCTGTGAGTGGTACGCCTTACTTTTCCACGCCAATGTTGATATCATTGGCTATTTAGAGATACTTACATCAGAATTAATTTAGATTAACTAATGAGTCATTATTTTGTTTTTAAATTAATCTGCCACCTGGGTAAAGTGTCGACTTTCGCGGTCGTATAGTTGATTATATTAATATATTATACAAAATTGAAAATATATAAACATATATTATCTTAATAATGAGATCTTCATTTGTTACATAGAACGGTGTATGTAATATTATAGTTGTTGGTTAATTTCTTCATCATTATCGAAATTGACTGCAGGTATCAGTGGTGAAGTAGCCTCGCTAATGTCTCGGCGTCCTCTTGTCTCGGATTTGGTTCCCGACAAGTCTACTGTTTCTGTGGTCCATAGATAATTGTTCTGATTCTAGTTGTGCTATGTGTCTGTGAAGTGCCTCCTCCAAGAATGGGGAATATGTCATAATCGCCACGCATGTTAGTCGGGTTGGAGACAACTGACACAGTGCCATCTGATCCCAAACATACTCCTAAACACAACTAAACATAATCTCCTTGACAATAACTTAATACAAGCTAGCTAAATGTCACTGCCATTATAAAATAAATTGTATAAATGTTTTAACATTCCGTGTACCTAAATATATGTAATAAGTAACTAGAAATAATAACTGTATTACTACAAACATGTTCCGACTATTTACAAGCGCTTTTTTAAAGTCTACGTGAATAAAAACCTTTTTAATTTTTTTTATTTTTAAACTAGACAGAGCCTGTACTATGGCACATTAACCAGTAATAGACATACTTATTTATTTCTAATTTTATACATATAATCGGTAAATTTAACCCAAATGCAGAACAAATAATTGTGCTCATCGCACGAAGATATGTCCTAGGTGGGAATCGAACCCACGACCTTTGGTTTTGCAGTCAGGGTCACTAACCACTAGACCTTACAAGCCTGTACTATGTTAATCAAAGTCCATAGCGAAACGCTGCCGACCATTTTCTAGTAGCTATTCCCTCCGGATGACTTCTAAACCCTTTAAGGGGTGAAATTGGGTGGATATTCATCTAGTGTGGGAGTTTGCCATAAAAATTAAAAAATAAACTACTTCAACTAAAACTCATACAATATTAATCCATGTAACGTAGGTACAATAGCTTGCACGATATATCAATAGTCAACAGTAATTTATTAGTAACATTAATCACGTATAAATAACGTTCCCATTCCATTCGATACATTCCGGACATCAAACAATAAATGTAATTCTTTGTATTGGTGATAATTGGTTTAACTGATCATATGTATCACTTGAATTTGCCAGTTGCAAAATATAGTTTAAGTAATAATTATATATTATTATAACCTACAAGCAAGTCGTCTTACCACTTCGTGTCCTGGGTGAGATTCCCGCATAAATATTCGTTCTGAGTCTGGATGTAATTGTGTCCGTGTTGTATGTTTGTAAACTACCCGCGACACAGGTGTTCATTTCCATAGTGCAGACGTTGTAAATACATAAATTTACATAAATTGCCAATGCAAGAAACTACGACTAAAAAGAATACAGGCTCGGCCTAGTTTATAGCTTAGTGAACGTTCCTGAATCTTGGTTATAAGTAGCAATGTTCTAAACCTTATGCTTATGTGATAAAGTTGAAGAAATTTGACAGATTGGGGTAGCTGGATGTGCTGGCGTCTGTACAATAAGGTATAGTTGGGTTGTATTTTTGAACAAAAATCATAAAATCATGTGTTCGCTGTAATGCAAAGAGTTTCTTGGGACCTTCCATTCCTAAAAGCTTATAAAATCCAATTATGACATAGCTGTAATAAGGTGAGGCCACACTGTAGTCGGTGCATTGTGTGCGGCGATGAGAGCCGACAATGACACACATCACACGCGGAAGGGCGCACAATGGTACGTATTGTTATAACAATACATGTTACTATTGTGACCATTACATGTGTGCATGTTTGTGTTTTCACTTGTTATGTACCTTTAGTTCTATTGAATAGCCTATTTGTAATTATAATATGCTTGCCTCGTCGGTCTCGCGGCAGCGTGGTGACCACTGGTATGTGGGCTTGCTTCGGCCCTGTACCTGACCTCTTTCGGGACATGACGGCTAGCTATCACATCAGTCGTTAAGAGTGAGGGAATAAAAAGTGTACTTGTGTATTGTGAAATGCCCAGCGCAGATGGTTAGTCCCCATAGAGATAGGCCGCCATGGATGTATTCGACCTCTACATTATTATTTACATTATTATTATATAATACTAGCTGTGCCCCGCGGTTTCACCCGCATTAAACTTTGTAAATTATGTGTTTTTCGGATATATAAACAAAGCAATAACGTTTTATCAATATCCGTTCCGCACTTTTTGCGTGTATGTGTAACACACATCCATACTCACAAATATTCGCATTTATAATAATAGTAAGATGATATTTTTTTATATTATTAAATAATTCTTATACTATAAATATAATAATATCTGATTGCTTTCCATGCGGTATAATTTTTGAATTAAATACATCGACTTCGTGTGTAAACACTATTTGTGCTCATCGCTATAGAAACGATATAATGTATCGAATTTATTTAAAAGCTATATTCATATATATTGTTCAATCATTAAATTTGAATAAAAATAATAAAGTAACTTTGAAAGATCATTTCACGCTGGAGGTCGTGGGTTCGATTCCCACCCAGGACAGATATTTGTGTGCATGAACGTGTCTGTTTGTTCTGAGTCTAGGTATACTTATCTATATATGTAAGTATGTATTTGCAAAAGAAAAAGTAGTATATGTAGTATATCAGTTATCTGGTTTCTATAGTACAAGCTCTGCTTAGTTTGGGATCTATTATATGTCTGTAAAGTACCCTGCCACACAGGGATTAGATTCCCTAGTGCAAGCGTTGTCTTTTAAAATAAAAAGTCTATAATGTACATAATACAACAATAAAATACGCTGGCACAGTTGAAAGGTTACGGTTTTGATTTAGAAACCGTAGAGCAGGGACTCACACACGTATTCCTACTTTTATTATATTGTGGTTTATCTTTTCTTAGCCCAAAGTGATGTGGCCATAAATCACGTCCTATTTTTCGGCACATAAAGGCCTTAATGCGTAATTATCTATTTGTCAGCGTTTCTTGGCTAAAGTAATTGATGTTGTTCTCGAACTGATAAATTTTCAGCATTAATGTATTGCACAAAAACTCGTCCATTGTGCTTGGACGTCGCACCGCTCTGCCACAACAACTCTCTAATTTCAGACGTGATCGACCGTTTCATAACGATGTCAACTTTTTAGAGAATTTTGTTTATGTAGGACCAGCCTATCTAATAATAAGTAATACTACACAGTTGTAGATCGCTGAAGTAGTATTATATTGCTTTTACTTAACGTACTTATAAATAAATATAAAGTCCTCCTAGCCGAGTTTCGGCCACGGCGGCCAGTCTCAACATAGATTAGCCATCTGCGCGGGACATATTATGGTGCTCAAGTGTGTAAACACAGGAGCTCTTTCTATTCCATGACTCTCATGATCCGGTGGGACTCCTAGCGACACGACCGGAAAGAGGTCAGGTATAGGACCGACGGCTTTACGTGCTCTCCGAGGCACGGAGGTGTAATAGCGCCAACTCCCAGACTTCGGGCTGATGCTGAGAATTTATTATTTTTACAGAATAGTCCCAAAATCACTTTTGGCCCGACCCATGACTTGAACCCAGGGCCTCGTTCTCTGCGGGTGAACACGCTACTGCTAGACTAACGAGGCATTCGTACTTACTAAGTTATCGTATGAGCAGTGGTTACCCTAGACTCTGAGTTGTTCAAGTTATCTTAACGTACAGCCCAGAGAAACTTAGAAACTAAACCACCTTGGTGGTTGCCCATCTATGGATTGACCGCGTGCCTAGATGTTTAACCTTATCGGTCACTTACGGACTGGTGAGAGCAACTGGCTACGCCTGTTGTGAGGTTAGCGAACTGTAGCTAGTTGAATTGCAAATAATAAGGCTCATGAGTTCGATTTACGAAATTTTAATAGTTTTTATATAATTTGTGTAATGTTGTTCTGTCTATAATTTGCTTCTGATCGTATGGAATTATCTTTGTTATCAGAATACAAGATCAATATGTAGTGTTAATTCCGCTAATTGTCAGTTTAATCATGCCGGGATGCAATTTGCACCGCCCTCCCGCCCGCAAAAATGTGCACATGCAAGAAGGACAATATAAAAAAGCAAAACGTGTCTCAGTCCTCCACGGACCATTCTCAAGAACGAACACTACATATTGATCTTGTATTTTGATTGTTATGGATTTCCGCAAAGTAACGCCTGATTCCATTACTTATCTTTGTTATGTAATTAAGAGATTGACGGAAGAGAAAATTTTGGTCAGAAGGGCATTACAAATGTGAATATTTTAATCTGAGCAGGTATGAAATAATAAACATTTTTTGGGAACAAATGTGCGTTGCAGACAACTAAGCGGACTGACCACAGTTTCAAAGTGACGTGGATTTTAAACATGTCGTTTACAGGAACCTTAAAAGGCTCTCACTACTTCAACGGACAATATTGGAACGAAGTTCCTTATCGTGCGTTGTGAAAGGGGGCTAGACGGATAAAATTCTTATGAAAAGTTGTCACGACACTTTTTGCAGCTGTGCGGCGTGCGCATGTTTCTCTGCCTGTCTCTCTCTCTCTCTTATAGAAAGCAAGCCAGATATTTTCATTTCTATTTTGCATTGAACAGTGTGGTGTCGCGACGAATAGTTTTGTTGTGTATACAGGTTTTTTGTACATAATAAATAATAAGAAATAACTTCGTTCCATCCGGGTGTCTCTTGACACCTCTCAAATTTTTTTTATATATATAGAGCCCGCATAAGGGAGATTAAACCATGTGTCGCGAGGTACTTCACAAACATATAATGAACGGACATAAAGCACAACCAACATGTGACATAAGTCATTGACAAGACAAAGTGTTGAGGCAGCTGTCTTAACCGCTACGGCACACGGGCACTAATAGAGGTGCAAATGTTATGTATACGACAGAACTTAAAGGTCATTTTTTGACTCAGTCTGAGCTTATTTTCAACAAGAGATGAATTCAACTCATTTAAAACTGTTGCCTTGTTCCTAGTTATAATAATTTTACGCGCCTGTTGACGTGGTTGGCAAATTCTTGATTTTCGCGCCAGAGGTCGTGGGTTCGATTCCCACCCAGGACAGATATGTGTGTGCATGAACATAAGTATGTATTTACAACAAAAATGGTATATGTAGTACATCAGTTATATGGTTTCCATAGAACAAGCTCTCCTTAGTTTGGGATCAGTTGGCCAAGTGTGAATGAGGTCCCAGGATATTATTTATTATTATTTGGGCACGTGATGTGTGCTCAAATTAATGGCTGCCGGAAAAAAGCCTAGTTTGCACAACGACACGGCACGCACCGTTCTCATGGCGTTGTGCAACTCTATTGTCTCTACATCGCTCTACATACGGCAACTAACTGCGTACGTGTAATATCTGCACGAGACATCTGATTCTGTGGGAGCTCTCTTTTGTGACAATTATGCAATTACTGTTAAGGACTTATTATTTTACATGTATTTTATTGTATATAGAGTTGTAGACTTTGTTCTTATGCGCTTCGTTATACTTCTCTTCTATGTATATACTTTTCATTTTATTTGACCTTTACATGGGGCATTATTTCATGTCAAGACTTCTAGTATTACCAAATTATACGATGAAAATTATTAAAAAAAAATTACGTATCTGCATCCAATTTAAAATTAACACCATGAGGGTCTGGATTGTGCTATTTGTACCAAAGTAAGAATAAGAGTGTTCAAAATTAAAAATGACAACATTATTGAAGCAGCGCTGACGTAGTTCACTTAAAAAATGACCCATTATTGGTTGATTAATGAATGTTTATTTGTCACATCATATATTCTAACGGATAACTTATTAACAGTTTTATATAACATTAGAGATTTTGTTTCCAAATACTCCTAGCCCTTGAAAGGAGCTAAAGATGAAGTGTTTTAACCCAACCATAAAACTATTCCAAAAAAATTATACGATTTTTTTTTTTTTTGGAATAGACGTCTAGACTAGTTGGGTTTTAGCAGATTTTATCTTTTAAAACTTTTGATTCATGTAATTGAAAAACAAAATGCAACGGATTCTTACCGAGTAGGTTTCATAACATTGTTTAAGAGGCGAGATTAAAACAAACAAATACAAAACAGGTGAGCTTATCGTGTTGTGCGCACAGAATGCGCGTTGATGTCTTTTGTTCGACCGCTGCCGTTTATTTTACTTCGTTGATTGTTCAGAAACTTATTAAACCAAAGTTATAAAACTTTAAAAATTGTATTGACATTGCTTCATATATATATGTTCTTAAATACTCTGTCCTATGTTAAAGATTCCTTTACTTAGATATGTACGGCGATACAGGTCAATAAGCTATTCAACTGTCTCGAAAAGGTATTAGATTACTGATAATTCTGCAGTTTGGGCGCTAAACTTGATCAAATATGACATTAACTGTAAGTAGCTTAATATTTTTAAAATAGTAATATACATAATATTAAATTTATATAATATTAATTATATTAAATCTCTAAATTTGACTGAATTAGAGACTGAAGTTCAACATTTTGTTTTGTTATGAATGGTCTTAAACACATACTTATTTCGTCATCTTCGAAGAATAAACCTTTAACTCTGCTGTGTGAAAAAAAATACACGTGCATGGAGCCGCGTGGCAAGTTACTATATATTATTATGACTATACATAACTCTTCAACCCGGACGAGGTCGGGATGGGCAACTTGTACTTAATAAAGTTACAACAAAAGATAATTGAACTCACTGATTGTAATGCTCTCACGTATTTTTTCGTTGTTTGCAATCGCTATCACCAAGCAAGTATTAGCTAAGAAAATAAACCAAACTAAAGTAGCAGTACATTGTGTTCCCTCTCACCGCCGCGTGGGAAATATGCAAATCTGTATTGACTTGGTTCAGAAAACTTTTCATTATGTAGCTCTACATTTATAATGATCAGTTTGTGTGCTATAAATGTATACTGTATTGTTTGAATGGCATAATGAAGAGAACACTAAGTGTGTCTTTTGATGAAAATTACCTTTAAGTGTATAACATTAGTAAGAGAGGGTGTATGAATATTGTTGTTCTGTGTTAAACACAATTTTTACAAGTTTAGTCAATAAATGTTTGACAGATGACTCAAAATATATTAAAGTATTCAAAATTTTCACGTATTTGTAAACGTCACCTTAACCATACAGAACATACTCCGAGTAATGGCTTATAACAATACTACGTTAATATTGTGTTCAATGATGATGTCTTCCCGGCCGAATTTGGGCCACGGCGGCCATTCTCAATGAAGATTAGCCAATTGCGCAGGACATATTATAGTGCACAAGTGTGTACGCAAACACAGGGGCGCTTTCTATTCCATCATTCTCATGATCCGATGGGACGACTAGCGACACGACCGCAAAGAGATCAGGCTCAGGACCGACAGCTTTACGTGCTCTCCGAGGCACGGGGGTGTAATACCGCCAACTTCCAGACTTCGGGCTGATACTGAGAAATTTCTTTTTACGGAAAAATCCCAAGATCACTTTTTGGCCCTACCCGGGATTTGAACCCAGGACCTCATTTTCTGCGGTTGAACACGCTACCGCTAGACCAACGAGGCAGTCAAGTGTGTTCAATAAACAGGGTGTGAGTATAGTCATCAGACCTGAACTGGGCCCTCCCAGTTGAGGTTTAATGACCGTACTCACGCTGATATACTGATGATATTACTCAGACGTTTCTGATCCTTAACGTGCGAGTAATGGCATGTTCGAGAAGATAATATGTTGGGTTGCCGACTTACTACTGAAACTTAGAATCCAGGTCGATTTATGAAGTATCTGCTTGTAGCAAATGAAAAAGTTATGATTCTAAGAAACTTATTCTAGGCCCATGTCACGTATGACGGCAAGTGCCCTACGTATTATAAATGGCTGACGTCACAGTTTGCAATACTGCAATGCACTGGTCTGCGGGAAAAATGCGAGGAAAGTGAGAGTGTCCCCTCCTCGCCGCACGCTCCCGCCGGGAAAGTGATCAGATACGTCGGTGCACCTGTGTTGCATGTGTGTACAATACTAGTACAAACATAAAGCTAGACAAATGACATTAGTGTATTATGTTATCTATTGTACATCAGAAGTCTCAGGGAATACATGCCATATAATTACTGTTTCAAAAACATAAAAAAGACTTTAGCTTGTTTTTAGACCACTGATGGGAGCAAAACGGGTATGAGAACTTTAAATAAATATAAAAAAACTGTTCACAAGCAATAGAGAAATCACAACTTACATACAAAATAAACAACGCATACAGTCCAATCGATTTCCTCCTTTTTTAGAAGTTGGATATAAATTATGTTGCTATGGTGGTCCTATCGCCAGTTGCGTAATATTTAAATATGTCGTATTAAATATTCTGCGTAAAAAGTTTCGGAAATAAGGGGAAAAATTGTAATGTTTAGTAGTTGAAACGAGCACAGTTTAGTCTCGTAATTTTCAATTGTTGAAATTAAACTATGACTCTACTGAATTAAACTATTATCGCATAAAATTAAATCAACATTAAGAAAGGAATCAGCAATACTCTCACTCTCATAACCCAATATGATGGTTATCTGGTACAACCGGGGGGGGGGACCAAGGCACTGGCGTATCACCACTAACTTCCATACACTTGGCTGGCACTAGCGGTTTATCCTGTTAGAAAAATAATGTTAACACTTTTTCGCACAACACAGGAATTAATCCAGGACTTCATTATTAGCGATTGAACACGCTAACTCTAGGCTAACGAGGTCAAGAGCGTAGCTAGGATTTTGTTAAGGGGGACAGGCGTATACAAACCAAGAACTAAGGTAAATTCAGCATGAGCAATGGGACTGGTTAATATAATCCGGGTAATTAAATTTGACTACACGTGTGGCGCAGCAGCTAAGACAGTCACCTCGCCGCTTCGTGTCCCGCGTTCGATTACCGTACCGGACAACAATTTGTGTGACCCATAAATAATTGATCTGAGTCTGGATGTTTTTAGTGTCCATCTATTAAATGTTTGTAAAGTACCCCGCGATACAGGGATTAGATTGCCTGTTGCGAACGTTGTCTTAAAAAAAGCCTGTCAACAGAATTTCTATGTAATATAACTTTACGGTTTGTGAGCATCTCTACATCTTCTAGGTACCCCCCTTGCTTATACCTCGCTAATACCCTTGAGCGAGATAGTCCAGTAAATACAACAAATGCGCATTGTACAGCAGGTAGAGGGTGGTGTCTGGCGTCCGGCCTGAGCAGGTTATTATCGTATGGGTAGAGGTTTAGCTCAAGCCGCCCAGTAGGCCTCTGACATGGCTTGACGACTGTTGTATAACGACTACAACCGGGAACGACAGCTTAACGTGCCCTACGAAGCACGGAGACGGTCTGAAATTAAATAACTTTGGCGGTCACCCATCTATCTGGACTGACCGCGAGCCTAGTTGCTTAACCTCGCCGATCGCTTACGGTACCTACTCAGAGCATCTAGCTCGGAGCAGGAGTCCGCACGATGCACATGCGTACACTTGTCACCCGCCCGGTGCGTGCAGTTCTTGACATTACATTCACTTGCACTTGATACAATAATAACGTAACTGTTTTATAATGTTTATGCAAGCTTCATACATATCTGAATGCTCTACATTCGGCCGGTTCCGTTCGGCTCCACTCTTTGACATTTTGGTCCAGTTTATTTTCAGGGTTGTACAACTGACATTAGTGCCGGCCATCGCTACGCATCCGGTAGCGTATTCAGGTGCAATGCAAACAATGAGGTTCTGGTTTCAAAACACGGGTGGGGAAAAAACTATTATAATACTATTATAATTATGAATAGAAGTAATATTAATAAAAGAAATAGATAAATAGGATATTTAATAACTGACTAATACATTATAATTTAATAATCGGCAAATTATATTATATCACATATTATCAGAGTAATAAGATTTAATATAAATGTAAATTTAATTATATATATATATATATAAGTGTGTATTTACAAAAGAAAAATAGTATATGTAATATATCAGTTATCTGGTTTCCATAGTACAAGCTCTGCTGAGTTTGGGATCGGATGGCCGTGTGTGAAAAATGAATTATTATTTAATGGCTGAAATTAATCCTCCTCTCTCCTACTTTGCTGTGCTTGATACGGTCCATGATGAACTTTCTATTTGTACCTACCACCTAAACATACATACATTGTGGAATGAAATAAAGAATTGAGTATTGAGAATTATTGGGATTGAACACCCAGTTCTTAGCGACTATCAACTGATGATTTTATACGCCAGTCCTGCGCTTCATGCCGGATGGGCGTCCCATCGTATTACGAGTGATTATAGAATGCCCTCTCCTGCCGTGTGTTCGCGTAGCTGAAATATACCAGAAGCATTATTATTACCTACATGTCATCATCATAATCATATCAGCCGAAAGACGTTCACTGCTGGACAAAGGCCTCCCCCAAAGATCTGTACAATTGCCGGCCTTGCGCTATCCTCCGCCGCATCCAGCGATTTCCAGCGTCCGTCACAAGATCATCGGTCCAACTTGTAGGGTCTCTCGTCACTCGAGAACCTTTTTGCCCCAGCGGCCGTCGGCTCTATGAGCTATGTGCCCTGCCCACTACCACTTTAGTGCGGCTACCTTGGTTTGGTTTTGGTTACTTTACCTAGATGTAATCTGTTTAAATCGTTTGTTCGTAAATATAAATACGCAAGAAGACTTCAGGCTTCTTTAGGTAGTATTACTCAAAGAAATTAAGAAAGAGGCAACTCACGGATCAATGCTGTCGTTGAAACTAGACCACCGAACAGGTATCAAGAACTTTGATCATTTAAATGAATACCTAATTCTATAGATACCCACATATTTGTATGCATGATCTCTTTGGACTCGAATATAGGTGCAATGATTTTGTTGAAACTTTTAGGCAATTTTTGTGATATTGTAAAGTTTAGTAACCATCGAATCAACTCAAAAAATATATTTGAATACAAATAATTTCATATTTATTTTAAAAAGTATGTTTTATGTGACTATTAAACGTATAAAGCAATTGTGAAAAAAAACTTGTGTGTACTTATGTACACGCGTTAGAAGTTATACTTCTTAATATACAACTTGAACATAGTTATCAATTTTCATACCACCTAGAACTAACGTCATGCTGTTAAATTTTTTGGTGTCGGTGTGCGCGCGCATCGTAAAAATTCACTCTCATACCACCTAGAACTAACTTCATGCTGTTAAATTTTTTGGTGTCGGTGTGCGCGCGCATCGTAAAAATTCACTCTCATCATTTTTCTCCATCGCGCCAAAAGAAGTATAACTTCAAAAAAAATCAGCATAAGTTCATAGTATCTCAAAGCATGATTCCTCATAGGAATCATTGTTTTAGTATGGTAAGGATGGATGCAGGCATGTGATTTTATATTAACTAAATGGATTTGAATGTAACTTGGAATAGAGATAGCTTTTACTCTGAATTAATACAGAACTTACAAATAAATTGTTTAACCGCGCAGCAGGTAATCTTATAAAAAATGCATTTCAACTTATGAGTATTCGTTTATTTTTATAAAGAGACGAATTATGATGTTTGGTAAAAGAGTCACGGTTCATTTAATTACTGAAACGGACGATGAATAATATCTATTTAAAAAGAAATATATCTACTACAACTTAATGTTTCTCTATAAATCATTAGTTTGTAATCCGAATCTAATTTCGAATCTAAATCGTATCTAAATCTGAATCTAGTTTGTGATTTAATAGTCTATTTGTACCTTGAGTTAAATGTATACAGTTAATTTGTAATACTACTATTCATGGTCCGACTATTTACAAGCGCTTTGTATGTGAATAAAACCCTTTTTCATTTTATTTTATTTATTTGCAAAAATGTATATGGAGGACCATTTCGAAAGCATTCCATAAATTCATCTCAATACTTATGCCGGCTATTTATCCGTTGTTGGAGAACTGATTATGAAATGAAAAGATTATTAACGGGCCTGTTGGCATGGTTGGAAAATGCTTGTTAGTCATGCTGGAATTCGTGGGTTCGATTCACACCTAGGAGAGAGATTTGTGTATGAAAATCTCTGTTTGTCCTAAGTCTGGGTAATTATCTATATAAGTATGTATTTACAAAATAATACTTAGTAGGTATAGGTATACCTACTAAGTATTTTTTTGTATCAGATTAGTGATATAATACACGGGTGTGTATTATATCACTAATCTGGTTTCCATAGTACAACCTCTGCTTAGTTTGGGATCAGATAGCAGTGTGTAAATAATGTCCCAGGATATACTGGGACATTCTTTACTATGGAAACCAGATTAGTGATATAATACACAGGTATACCTACTAAGTATTTATTATCATTATTATTATGAAAATAGACCATACAGTCCAATTAATAACGTCCTAGTTTGTAGTCGGTTATAAATAACCAATGACCCCAAGAGTCTACCTTGTTTTAAAGATGACTACATATTTCGTGTTAGAAGCTTCCTAACTAGTCAGTTTACAGAGGTTTCAATCAGCAGAAGAAGTTTTAAATATAGTTGATGAGAAGCTCATAATACGGTTATAAGCCAAAAATATAACTCATCTCTTTTCTTCTTTATCGAATAAAATGAAATTATATATGTGGTACTCGTACTTGCTAAGCTCACAACTAAGCAGTAAAGTGATACTGATCTTCACTATGTTAATCAGCCGTATCACGTAATGTTGTGGAATCTTTATATAATAACAAGGTATTTTTCTACCATATTGTTTTTGCTGGCTGGCGGCGAAGAATATCATCACCCTTTTTCATCCTGTGCGGTCACAAGTCGTTGCGTGACAATATCTACCAGAGAATATCGCCAAATCGTCTGCTAAGCGTTCAAGATCATGACTTCCCCCATTCTTTGGGGACGTTTGTCCAGCAGTGGGCGTCATTCGGTTGACATGGTGATTTTAAATTGGCTACTGTTAATAATACCTAGAGAACATAACGCGCCTAACTACTTATACGGACATAGAAGCCAAAAACATCTTAGTACACCCCAGTCTTCAATCTTTTATGCACACACCAAGGAAGGAAGTAGTATATAGGAAGTTAGTATCTATCTAATATGTAGTTAAAATATAGCTAAAACTATAAATTTTGATAATTAAACTTAAACATAATCTTTTTGACAATAACTTAATACAAGTTAGCTAAATATCATTGCTATTATAAAATAAAATTTATAAATGTTTTCATACAATCCGTGTACCTAAATATCTATGTAACTAGAAATAATAATATATACAACTATATTTTTACAAACATGTTCTGACTATTTACAAGCGCTTTTTTTTAAAGTCTACGTGAATAAAAACCTTTTTTATTTATTTTATGATATCGTCTCGGATCAGTCGTGTACTTGTTGTGCCCGGCAGGCCCACCAGGTTCTGTTCCGATCAAGTGATCAATAAAAACTAGTGTTGGAAAGTTCCAACATTAGTTTTTATTGCACTGAACTAAAGGTAGTCTGGGAACAGTGCCAACGTAAACACTAACTACATTCTTAGAAAGAGAATATGTAAAGACATTTAAGTAAAATATCTTTACATGCAAGATTTACCTCAACCATGTAACTTTTACTTTTAAATCCTTACGTTCCGTGTTCTGTCCTTCCACGTATATTAACTGGAAATGAGCCATCATTGTGTGCATCAACTGCTAATGTTGCACAACACCTGACATTCACATCCGAAGTAACACTAATAACTAATAAATATAAGCAATTTACTTCTTCAAGTATAATTAATCTTCTGTAGAACACAATATGTTGTATGGCTTAATTTAGATTGTGCAATTCACTTAAATAGTCGCAGTGAATCTCAGATCCAACTATTAAGAGAAAAAGACATTCAATTTAAATGTATTATTAAAGATTCACGGGGCAATGCCCCAAATTCGTCACTGAAATAGAAAACCAAAAATTGGTGTATTTACATTGGTTTTACAAAGGCTGAAAATTAATTTAATTAAATACATTTTTTTATTCGTTTTCTTAACAGTCAGTTTTCAAAGGTTTGATTCTGTATAGAAAGTTTTTAAATATTCGAGGTAACTTAATTTATTTCTTCTAACCTATTCTATATTTCTTAAAAACTTTCTCTGCAGAATTAAAACTTTGATAACATTTTTCTATCGAATTAGACTGTAAAATTCATATTGGGTGAGGCCCTATAGTAAGGGGAGTTGTCTCCATTACATTTCTCTTTGGGTCTAGGAAATTATAAAAGGTATAAATGGTTGGTATGTTTACGATTAGATTACAACGTAACCATTCCGCCGTCAATATTTACGACGAGATTATAAAATGTATCGCTACGAGTAGCAGATGTCACTTTGCCACTTAATATGCACAGTGAGGGTTAAAATAGTGTACGAATAAATATGTCCCTTAATTCAAAATGCAAGAACTTCGGTTTATGAATATCGTTAACGCCACAACTACCAACACGGCATCGGGTTCGAAACCAGAACAGGACAACTATCGTGTGGCCCATAAATGATTGCTCTGTGTTTAAACAGTTGCAACGTCACATAGAGAAAAGCTAATGAGATATTATTTATACCAACCGGTAGAAATACTTATATAATGTCTTTAGATAACTAGCACACTGCCATCCGATCACAAATAAGTAGAGCCTGTACTATGGCTACCTGACAACTGATAAACATACATATTACAGATAAATTACAGCCAGACACAGAATAAATTATCATGCTCATCATACAAGGATTTGTCCTGATACGACAAAATAATAATAATTATTATTATTTAATTATTAGCGAATATTTACTGAACAGAAAATTTGGAAATTAATCTTAAATATGCCAATAAATAAAATAATAAATTCCTTAGAAGATACAATAAATTATTACTCATTTTCGAAGTACAGTTTAGTAGTCCACATTTTCAATCGTAAAGCAATATCAATTTTAGCATATTCGAATAAAAAGCTTCACATATGAGATATGATATGATCCTGATTGATTGCTTTAGTTAAATGCGGTTCTCAGCTCTGGAGTTGTGCGGACGACCTTTGTCATAGAAATTGAAAGCTTGAAATCAATTCTAATTTAGCGAACGATGCTCGATGTGAAATTGAACTGAATTGGAAAATGTGGTGACGGAATAACTGAGATTGATTAAGTTTGCATCGATCTGATCTATTGACGAACTCGACTTTACGTCGGACTGAGATGTACGTGATATAATCTTTGTTAACTGCAGTAGTTACTTATCGCATGGGCAGTGGTTAGACAAGTGTTACAGTGGTTCAAACTGCCCAGTAGACCTACAATTTCGCATAACAACAGTTGTTTAATGACTACAACCGGGACCGACATTGAACGTGCTTTCCGAAGCACGGAGATGCGCAGAAGCGAAACCATATCTGTGACCGCGTGCCTAGATGCTTAACCTAGGCAATTACTTACGGGTCGGTAAGAGAAGCTAGCTACTAGCGTAGTTATGTCATTTCATAATAAAATTTACATCATAAAATTTTGTTAAGTAACATTTTAATTGGAGACTTTCAATCAAATTCGACTGAAAATACCGGCTAGGAGCGGATTAAGTTTGCACAAATAGTGTTTCGAATCAGTAAAACATTAACTAATTATGTATTTTAAAACCTTCCTTGGTCATCATCAGCAGATTTATCATAAAAACCACTTCACAAAAAATATGTTTATTGTCGTACGTGTTGCATCAAATTACTGTTATTTTCTTAGCTCCCACAATTTATATCCATGTGGGTACCCTGCAACCTCAGAGGGTAATCCTGAGTGGCTATCCACTCTTTCATGGCGGTGAGTACAGAGTAACTATTGAACCAGAAAATTGAGATAGAAATAATTATTGCACTCAATAGATTTATTTAATAAACGGCCTTTTCATCTAAACTAAAATACGAAAGCAGCTCCTATCTTGTCTGAAAGAGATAATGACACTAAATAAGCGGTTACGTAACGGTAACTGCACATAATAGATAGATGTCGGTAACATCGGCGCTTGCGCATCGGAGAAAGGCAAACATACACTGTGAGATTGGGACTAGAGTGGCACTCAATTGTACTGAGAGTTACGTGACAAGAGGTCGAGTTATGTTGCATGTGTGCTCTGACCGGTCTAATCATATAGCTACTATATTATTAACTATTGACACGCCCGGGCTTCGCGCGGGCAGATAGAAATATAAATTGCTATGTTAAAGTGCTACTTTACGCCAAATAAAGACTTTGATAGACACATTTAAATTAATTTTGAAAATAAAAACATAGTAATTAAGGGCACACGGGCAACATACAACTATGAAGGAAACATTAAAACGACTGTAAACAAGGAGCCAGTTGGCATGGTTGGTAAATGCTTGCCTTTCATGCCGTAGGTCGTGCGTTCAATTCCCACCCAGGACAGATATTAGTGTGCATGAACATGTCTGTATATCCTGTGTCTGGGTGTAATTATATAAGTATGTATTTACAAAAAAAACTTGTGTGTACTTATGTACACGCGTTAGAAGTTATACTTCTTAATATACAACTTGAACATAGTTATCAATTTTCATACAACCTAGAACTAACGTCATGCTGTTATTTTTACGATGCGCGCGCATCGTAAAAATTCACTCTCATACATTTTCATACCACCTAGAACTAACTTCATGCTGTTAAATTCTTTGGTGTCGGTGTGCGCGCGCATCGAAAAAATTCACTCTCATCATTTTTCTCCATCGCGCCAAAAGAAGTATAACTTCAAAAAGGAGTAACTATATGTAGTATATCCGTTATCTGGTTTCCATAGTACAAGCTCTGCTTGGTTTGGGATCGGATGGCCGTGTGTGAATAATGTCCCTGTAGATTATTATTATGATTATTACTACTACATAAGGAACTAATTTCATGTTGGCCGACGCATAACGTAGGTATTTATTTTGTATTGATACATTCTGGTGTCTGATAATTATAACCAAAACAAAACTTGATTAAAACACGTTAATTTGAATTAATCATTTATGATAGCGAGTAGTTTTCCTATATTCATGTAAACTATCTGAACGTAGCAACATTTTTGGAGTTATCATAAATTGTCGATCTACTTTAAATAATCAGTAGTTTTTCTATGTTAATGTTAACTATATGAATAAAGAAAACAGAATAATCGTCAATTGCTAGTTAAATAAATATGCTTTATAGTCAAGTTTTATTTTTATATGTTCTGAAAATTAAGATCTAAAAAATTTTAATACCGTTGTTTAAATTTGATTTGCGGCGCACATAAATACTAGCATATAATGTTGAAAAAAAAAATGTGCACACTAATGAAACTTTTATCTCAATGACCCTAGGGGGAATTTCAATCAGTCTAAGCGTGGGGTGCAGTCAAAGCGTTAGTGGTCAGACAGGGACGTTGATTGGCAGCCCTGTGCTGTACAAACAATTAGCATACCCTTACTGCAACGTGGTCCCAATATAACCGAAATAACCCTCTGTTCTTACTAAAAATTTATTGTGAACGAACTTTTAAAAGAAGAATCAATTCAACTGTTTTTTATCTGTGTGTGTTACGAAATTTCTCTGTTGTTTGTGAATCGAATATGATAATGGGAATTGCTTTCTGTATGTTCGCATATAAATTGTGATCTAATCGGTTGTTATACATAAAAGTTAATGTCATATCTTTGTTTTCCTACTAAAGTCATTATTATAGAACCAACTGCGTATGAAGCACCATAAAATGTTTATTTCTATCTACTAGTAAAGTACTACTTGGTTCTACGTGCTGTACGCCGCAGTGAGCGGGGCACGTAGCATTTTGGTTGGATTGCGATGATTCTAAATCAATCTCGCTGGGCGCATAGCTCGTAGCCTTGCTATACATCCATAAACCGGCAGACGAAGAATGTATAACCACATTCTTCCAACACTAGACTGACAATTGTGTAGATTCTTGAGGGTGGCCTTTACTCAGCAGTTGAATTTGATCGGCTGATATGATGAGGGTAACGAATGTGCATTTTATTTTTAATAATAATAAAATCCAGGAACATTATTCTCACACGGCTATCTGATCCCAAACTTAGCAGAGCTTGTACTATGGAGATTAGATAACTGATATATTACATATACTACTTTCCTTTTGTAAATATGTACATACTTATATAGATAATTACACCTAAACACAGGACAAAAATGGGTGAGAATCGAACCTACGTCAGAGTCAAAGTAATTTATTTGTTAAAGATAGGTATAAAAATGTGTTTGTTTGTTACTCTTTCACGCAAGAACTACCGAACGGATTTCATGAATTACCTATGAAACTTTGTAGTAATATAGCTTATATTTATATGCGAATAACACATGGGCTTATAATTCGTACAGTTTAACAAGGGTAAAACCGGGGGGCACAGCTCGTATAGAATTATTATATTCTTAGCCAGAACATTCCGTATTGGTGTATTGTTACCAGCAAACTCTCGTTCACCTACCAAATCTGACACGCTCCAGTACAGTAGGTATTCATCTCTGATGGATTTAGACAACATCTCATAGCTAAGCTTTGCTACATTCTCCGCTCGGCTCCGCCACGCACGCCACGTGGAAAAGCATCATTACGCTCTTATGTTTTTATTTGGAACCGCGTGTAGTCAAACACACGAACCACTTTCTACCTTTTATAATTTATGGTTCAACCACCATCATTTTGAACTCGTTTCGAGTTTCACTGGCCGCAAGCATTCCGTGCTACTACAATCGTTTATATTTAATGATGTTAATTAAAAGAAATCCACTACATCCGTTGGAATTTATGGAGATATATTGATATACGATAGGTTTGATATGATTGTGGTTTATTGTGGAATATGTGATTATAATTAAAATAGTAAAAGTCAAACTATATATAGTGAAACTTATTTCGGATGCTTTTGCCATGAGCAGTTATTGTGAATTGGTGCACTTCGTCCGGTACGTTAACGTAGACTCACCAATATGGCTGTATTATCTCTATTTAGGTAAAACTAGTTATCCTGGGTGATGGAGTCCTGCCTGAAAATAAAAACTTGGAACCTGATCATTGCATCACCTATCAAGAACCCGCTTAAACATCATCAAAATCTGTTTAGAAGGAGTGCAGTCAATTGTGCTGTTTAGAAGCAGTGCAGTCAATTGTCATGTTTGACAGGTAGCATGGACATTCAAAATCTATGATAAAATGAATTACATTTATAATTGGCGTTGTCTTTAATTTTTTCCAATATTATCCATGGTTTCTGATTGAGGACAATAGTAGTCGTATTATTTACACCATTTTACTCAAAAACGGACAAACTTTTTTATGATTATTTAAAATCTTTGTTTTATTGTCAGATACAATAAAACAAAGATTTTAAATAATCATAAAAAAGTTGACCGTTTTTGAGTAAATGGTTCAAATAATACGACTATATTGTATTTATATGTAGTTTGAATGCATGTAGGTAACGCATTAAAGCTCACAGTTGAACCCAGTCGTAATTATTTTATAGCTTGGCAATAAATAACTAGTATTTAAATTCATATTCGTCGCTATTTCTATCCATTTTGAAGTTTACGAGGTCCACTGCACTTCGAAGAAAAACAGTTTAGCTGAGCAGTTGTTTGTAAGTCATATGAGAGCCTTTAGGACATGTATACTTCATAGAGTTTGTATTTTTGACCGTTATAAAAAATCCTTCAAAAGATAAAGAAGAACCATTGCAAACAGAACTTCAATCAGACGCCTTTTGTGTCTTTATTGTTTTTAATGTGGTCTTTATCAAGTCAATACGTTTTACAATGGCGTCGGTTTTGAATGCAAACAATAATTGTGCGTACAAAACAAGATTTAAAGAGGTTAGATTCGCCATTTTTGGTGTTGCCTTTTGTTTTGCATCATACAAAGAAATATCAGCAATTTAGCGAGTCATATGCTCTAAAGATACTGTTTTGAGATGAAAGTGGAATTTGAGGTCGTCCTTGTACACTAACACAGATACTATCTACGTGCATTCACCTCGGATTAGATCTTTACTTCGGTCAGCACGCAGGCAACAATCCTCTTTATCACCTCCCACTAAGGTTTTGTTTAAATGCAGGTTTAATTTTGGCAAGTCAATTACTCACTATTTCTCACGCTTTGCTCATGGTACCGTAATCAAGCGATTATCACCATTATGCATGGGCAATAAAGTCGTGTGTGAGTACTTAAGAATGTGGCAGGTAATTCGCTCACTTTTTCTCTGGGAGAACTTTCGTGAAGCACTTTCTCGCGTGATGTAGATCACACATGCGCACGCGTTGACGCGTATGTCACGTTTGTTAAATACATACTTATGTTGATGTAAAAAATGTATTGGATGGAATTGACTTTAGAAGTAAGTTGTGTTACAAATCTCTCTATGTTTATTTGTTTTAATTCGCGCTGGCTATTGTTCCGCTATGATACTGTGCAAGACGTATTTTTGAAATTATTAGCGATTAAATGACTAATTGCTTGAGGGGCTCAACAGTCTGTAAGTGATCGGTGAGGTTAAGCCCTCAGGCGCGAGGTCAGTCTATAGAAGGCTGACCGCCAAATAAAGAAAGGCCAATTGCTTTCTGGTATTTTCGTTCGGCCCATTAAACAAGCAAGATGCTAGGGCTATGTGTGGGCGTATAAAACGCGCAATGCTTAGGATTCCTAGGATCTTTAGCTATTAGGACCCTGACAATACCCACATAATAAAATTTCCTCCTGGTTGATTTCGGCGACGGCGGCCAGTCTCAACGGAGACTAGCCATCTGCGCGGGACATATAGGGCAGAAGTGTGTGTGCAAACACAGGGGAACTTTCTATTTCCTCACTCTCGTGATTCGATGGGACGACTATCGATACGACTGGAAAGAGGTCAGGTACAGGAACGTCGTGTTCCCCGAGCCACGGGGATGCGGCGGACTCGCATGCCATTCTCGCAGGCTTATGTCCATCTATGGACAGTAAATAATACATACAATTTTTTTATTGAAATGCAAAATTAATATTTTTTGTTTATTGCTTTAACGACTGACTACATACTACCCTTCTCCACAAAATAAGGAACTCTTTTATGGGGCAATGTATAAGATTCTATAACAAACTTCCCAATGATATTAAAGAATTGTCTACGAATAAGTTTAAAGGAATTATTAAAGCCATATTGTTAAAGCCATATTACAAAATTTCTGATTATTTCAGTGACAATAGTGCTTAGTATTGAGTTGTTCTAAGTCAACCCACACAAAAGAATTGTAAATAATCTTAAGTTTCATTTTTTTATAAAGGATTCCTACTGAGTTTTCTGGCAGTGTTTCTCAGTAGCTGCCACGTCATGCACTGCACGGTAGGGTAAAAATGATGATTCCGCATAAATGTAACATCTAATTCTTACCACCACTTTTCTTACCATAAGAAGAAGAAGAAAAATTATTACGGAATAAATTAATTTAATATTTGATAAATTATAGCTTAACGTGCTTTGCCAAGCACGGAAACGCTCAGAAATTAAACAGTTCAGGCGGTCACCAATCTATAGGTCAAGTTAGCCTTTTTAAAACAGTTATTGTGAAATCAATTGTTGACCTAAGGAGGACCTATCTCGGACAAGCTTATGAAATAAAATCTCCTTAAGTAGTTGAGGTATATTTCACAGAATATGACGTAAAGTACAATACGAGTATACACCACGGAGGCTGCACTCACCTCTGCATGACTTTTGTGCAAGGTTGTGGTCCACATCGCGCGACATAAATCACCTCGATATATACTGTAATGTAAGCAATGTACGTTTATATTGAAAGCTGCGATACAAGGTTGGCAGCTAATGATTGACAATTAGTAAATACTTTGTGTAGTGAGTTTTCTACTTTCTAGAAGATATTACGTATAATATTTGATTTAATAAATAAATAAATTAGCAACAAAAAGCATATGACTATAATATTAACGAAATTAGTGCAATAAATAAATGATATAAAATATAGCTGACTTATAAAATAGTAAAATTTATTAAATTAAAATAACTAAATAATTAAGTATAATAAATAAATTCAGGACTAACTATAATAATACACTAATTTAATAAAACTCATTATGTTATTTAAATATCCAATTAGTAATAATGCACTCTTCCTCCTCTCTCCTAAATCTGTGCTGTACCCTGCAGGCTCCACAATTGATACAAACATTATTATGTCTACCATCTTTTATACATACATTGTGGAATGCAATAAAATTGAGAATTAAATATCCTGATCCTTAAGTAACCCGCGTTAAAATAGGGTTTGAACCCCTTTGGGGTTCAAACCTCGATTTAGGCCGGTTACTGTCGTGGAGATGCATCAGAGATTCCATTTTTCAGAAAGTTTTGAGCAACTATTGCTCAACGTAAAGCTGAAAGCAACGTGAAACTTTTGAGAGGGCAGCATTTCACCGATACAAATGCAAACTAAGGGTCATGGAGGGAACGTTCACGATCGCACCCTTGGCTGACGAGAACGGTATATCCAATTTTGTACAGTGTCACGAGAGTTTCTTGTAACTTTAACTTGTTCTAGTTAAGACGTGGCACTAGTGGAACTACTACTCGTACGAAGGAATAAGCAATTGTTGATAAAAATAAAGTCTGTACTACTGTGAGTTCCCTAGTATTAGCCGGGGGTCTAGTAGTTAGTGACACTAACTGCCACTGGTCATGGGTTCAATCCCCACCTAGGACAAATCTTTGTTTGATGAGCGCAATTAATAGTTCTGTGTCTGGATGTAATTTATCTATAATATGTATGTGCACAACGCACCTCCTTGTATATACTTATAAACTCCTTGTATATACATACTTTTTATATTTTTTCTAATATTGACGCATTGTGAGAGTCGCCTTTTGTTATGTCAGTTGGCTATGGGAAGAAAAAATATTATTCCATATTATATCGAAACCAGCTCTTTTGATAATGACCAGTCCCAGTCGCTTACAATGTATGTATTTAGAAGTATAATTACCAGTCCCAGTCGCTTACAATGTATGTATTTAGAAGTATAATTACCAGTCCCAGTCGCTTACAATGTATGTATTTAGAAGTATAATTACCAGTCCCAGTCGCTTACAATGTATGTATTTAGAAGTATAATTACCAGTCCCAGTCGCTTACAATGTATGTATTTAGAAGTATAATTACCTGTCCCAGTCGCTTACAATGTATGTATTTAGAAGTATAATGACCAGTCCCAGTCGCTTACAATGTATGTATTTAGAAGTATATTTATCAGCTGTCTGGTTGCCGTAGTACAGACAGAGTGTTAGTTGTCCCAAGATATCACACTAATATTATAAAGGCGAAAGTTTGTGAGTGTGTATGTTTGTTACTTCTTCACGTCTAAACGGCTAGAGCGATTGTTATGGAGCTAGCTCTCACTCTGAATTAACACATAGACTAGTTTCACACGGGCAAACCCGGGGGGCAAAAAAAATTGTAGGTTAGTTTCCGTCGACATTCCGCCGTAGATGAAATTTTGCCAGGCAGCTATTAAATATAATATTAAGTGTTTGACTTCAGTTTAAAGTTTTTGATGAGTTCACAAGTCAATTAATTAGTTACACAATCGAATAGTAGGAGTGCCGCGGGCTTCGAACGGGCACAAGGCGAGCCGTGGACATTTGCCGCGCGCACAGAGCACCGCTCATTCGCGAGATATGAACGCGAGCGTGACTTGGAGCTAGTTATGTATGTTAGCGACGTGTAGCGTAACCTCATTGTCAATGGTCAAGATCGAGCCGTTTGTCAATAACAGCTGCTGAATATGCGTGAAGAAGAATTCTCATTGGAGATTAGTCAATTGTGCAGGACATATTATAGTGCACAAGTGTGTGCGCAAACACAGGGGCACTTTCTATTCCATCACTCTCATGATCCGATGGGACGACTAGCGACACGACCGGAAAGAGGTCAGGCACAGGACCGACGGCTTTACGTGCTCTCCGAGGCAGGGGGGTGTAATACCGCCAACTTCCAAACTTCGGGCTGGTACTGAGAAATTACACTTTACGGAAAAATCCCAGAATCACTTTTTGGTCCGACCCGGGATTTGAACCCAGGATCGAAAGTGAGAGAAAGAATATGTGTGCACGCACCTATCTTTCTTGCCCCTACAGTAATATACGAAACGCAACATTCTCTGTTACTACGTTCACTAACCTATATCTCCCTCTCAACTGCCACTATTATACGTACCTACCTTATTATTATACGTTTCGTCAGCTTACTCCCCAAGTCAAGCATGCGTATATATAATAGTAGGAGAGACGTGGAAGATCGTCCTTCACCGATCTGATAACCAGATGAGACGTATTTTTTATCAAATATTTTTTATAAACAAATATGCCTTCATCACCTTCATACTTTTGATAACCAAATAAAATTTATTTCACTGATAGTTTTTAATACACAGAATATGCCTAGGCATGCTTGCCTACTCGTTTCTGTGTATAACTACCTGGCAAGCAGGTGTAAACAGGTAAGTCAAAATAGGTGACTCCATCGATCTGCTAACTTATCAAAAGTTATCTCAAATTTTAGATTATTTTATTTCAAAATTAGTCATATAAACTTGTCTGCGAAAAATCGTACTTAAAGTACTGTTGCCAGGCTAAAAACTTTTAGAGTTTTAGCCACTTAATAGGTGCGACAGAGAAAGTAGAGCGTCCGAGGTCCGTGTGCTAGAGCAGGACACAACATAGCAGCTGTTCGCTACCTGACTGTAGAACGTATCCGAGTGCGCATGCTCGTGTATAGTCGGAGTCGAAAATTATTTATTAGTGACAACACGTGCTAAATAACATTAATTTTCAAGAATTGTGATTTTAAAAATGAGTAAAAATTGTTTTTTGTGTGGTGAAAAAAAACAAATGATTGACTTTAATGAACATTCATTTAAAACATGCTATTTAAAATTGGCTTTCCGTAAAAAACATTGCTTTTAATATTAGGCTTTTAACATTAAGCAAAGAATCGGTGGATTTTCTTGGTCATCATTACACGTGTTACAACAAAGTTACAGTAATAAAAAAAAATTTGGACCGCTAGGAAAATTTCGGGTTACGGGATATTTTATGTTTTAATTGGTGGTTAATGTGATAGAAAAGGCATTTTTAATTTCTTAGATTTTTAGAACTTGGGATATAAAAGTTATAGCCAGTTTTATTTTAAGGTTACTTTTGGTAATCTGTGGGTCAACCCCATGACCGTGGAAACGTTGCAGTTCGAAAATCACTCTTACCGCCTAAGTAATAAAGATACTGTAAATATCAAAGTGTGTCTACTGATATGGCAAATTATTTATTTTCAATTATTGCATAGCTGTAAGTATGTATAGCGTAAAATAATATAAAAATTGAGATCAAAATTAGTTGTAATAAATTGGAGTTCAAAATTACTGACAAGTGTAAATAAATGCTGTCTCTGTCACTCACATGTGCACGAGCATGCGCACTCGGATACGTTCTACGGTCAGGTAGCGAGCAGCTGCTATGTTGTGTCCTGCTCTAGCACACGGACCTCGGACGCTCTACTTTCTCTGTTGCACCTATCAAGTGGCTAAAACTCTAAAAGTTTTTAGCCTGGCAACAGTACTTTAAGTACGATTTTTCGCAGGCAAGTTTAAATGACTAATTTTGAAATAAAATTATCTAAAATTTGAGATAACTTTTGATAAGTTAGCAGATCGATGGAGTCACCTATTTTGACTTACCTGTTTACACCTGCTTGCCAGGTAGTTATACACTGAAATGAGTAGGCAAGCATACCTAGGCATATTCTGTGTATTAAAAACTATCAGTGAAATAAATTTTATTTGGTTATCAAAAGTATGAAGGTGATGAAAAAAAATCGATAAAAGTTAATTTAATTAAAAATAGCCATGAGCACTTTTCGATAGGCAAGCAATTATAGGCATATTTGTTTATAAAAAATATTTGATAAAAAATACGTCTCATCTGGTTATCAGATCGGTGAAGGACGATCTTCCACGTCTCTTAGACTATAAGATTTATACAATAAATCTGTGAAGCATAGTTTGGTTGTCATTCAACAATTCTTTCAGAAATGATATTATTGCTAATGTTTTTCTAGACGGCGCGACGCCTGCAGTAGATCCTTGGGACAGACTTTACAAATATGTATTTCTCAGACCCATAGAACACTTGGACAAAGGATCTCTACAATGGCCGGTCTTATGCTATATCCAGGATACATAAAAATCTAAAAATATATACATAAATAATATTTTTAAACGATTCCGACCTACAACGCTGGTTCTGTCCCTCAAACTATGGCACACTAGTTAAATGTCTTGCGTGCCCTAATGCCTGCACTTTACAAGAACTAATGGACGCTACTGACAACGCTCAACTCGTAGCTGAGTTCTGGGCTGACTTAATGGAGATTGCCATCGACACGCTAAAAAGAAGATAAATAATTGAAAAATTTCTTTACAGAAAAAATCACAAACAAAGTTTTTTGAAGTTATACTTCTTTTGGCGCGATGGAGAAAAATCGTAAAAATAACAGCATGAAGTTAGTTCTAGGTGGTATGAAAATGTATGAGAGTGAATTTTTACGATGCGCGCGCATCGTAAAAATAACAGCATGAAGTTAGTTCTAGGTGGTATGAAAATGTATGAGAGTGAATTTTTACGATGCGCGCGCATCGTAAAAATAACAGCATGAAGTTAGTTCTAGGTGGTATGAAAATGTATGAGAGTGAATTTTTACGATGCGCGCGCATCGTTAAATAACAGCATGAAGTTAGTTCTAGGTGGTATGAAAATGTATGAGAGTGAATTTTTACGATGCGCGCGCATCGTAAAAATAACAGCATGAAGTTAGTTCTAGGTGGTATGAAAATGTATGAGAGTGAATTTTTACGATGCGCGCGCATCGTTAAATAACAGCATGACGTTAGTTCTAGGTGGTATGAAAATTGATAACTATGTTCAAGTTGTATATTAAGAAGTATAACTTCTAACGCGTGTACATAAGTACACACAAGTTTTATTTTTCGGCCTGATTTGAGCCCAGGACCTCGTTGAATACGCTACCACTACCCAACGAGGCGGTACGCATATTCATATGACTGCCTCGTTGGTCTAGCGTGTCCAACCACAGAAAATGAGATCCTGGGTTCAAATCCCGGGTCGGGCCAAAAGTGATTTTGGAACTTTTCTGTAAAAAGAAAAATTTATCAGAATCAGCCCGAAGTCTGGGAGTTGGCGCTATTATACCCCCGTGCCTCGGAGAGCACATAAAGCCGTCGGTCCTGTACCTGACCTCTTTCCGGTCGTGTCGCTAGGCGTCCCATCGGATCATGAGAGTGATGGAATAGAAAGTGCTCGTGTGTTTGCGCACACACTTGAGCACTATAATATGTCCCGCGCAGATGGCTAATCTCTGTTGAGACTGGCCGCCGTGGCCGAAATTCGGCTAGGAGGACATTATCATTATTCTTTCTCTCAGAGCCATTTACGCTTGAAGTGTTACTTCAGACGTGTGGTCTAAAGCGCACTCTTTTTAAAATTTTGAGATGGGATTCTATCATGACGAAGCATATTAGGCGCACCAGGTAACAGATTCAATCAGACTGCTGTTTATCTGTGACAGTTTTATAGACGTTCTGACGAGAACCGGCACCGATAGTTTAACGGTGCTCTTCGAGGTATTTAAAGCAGTCCCTCCAGCAGTCAGCCACCAAAAGCATCATGTGGCGCAGTGTTGAATTCAATTCATCTTATTCAATTCAATAACAATTCTGAATTGCCACGCTGAAGTGGCAGTGGGCAGGGCACATAGCTCGTAGAACTGACGGCCGATGGGGCAGAAAGGTTCTCGAGTGGCGACCACGAACCGGAAAACGCAGCGTGGGCAAGCCCCCTACAAGGTGAACTGACGATCTTGCAAGGGTCGCAGGATACCGCTGGCAGCGCGTGTGGAGATCCTTGGGGTCTTTGTCCAGACGTCTTTCGGCTGATATGATGATGATAATGATCTATTTTTACATTGAGTTCGATTATTCTAAACCTAGTTACATATTATATTTGTGTTATGTTAGATTCACATGTAACACACAATATTACAAGCAATTATAGTAGTAGTGTTTATCGCAGTCAGCTCAATACTACCTCGGCAGCCTCATGTTCCAGGTTCAACTCCCTAATCCCTGCAAATTAGGTGTTCAAAATACAAGGATATATATGCAAAATAATGTAGACATTTCTTTTTAACTCGAGGATTTCTAGATCTTCTTCTTAGCGTGTAGATAACAAACTTCCCAATGATATTAGAGAATTGTCTACGAATAAGTTTAAAAGAATTATTAAAGCCAAATTGTGTGGCAGGGCATATTACAAAATTTCTGATTATTTAAGTGATAAAAGTGCTTGGGATTGAGTTGTTCTGAGTCAACACACATGATTATAATTAATCTTAAGTATATTTTATTTTAAAAAAAGGATTCCTACTGAGTTTTCTGGCAGTGTTTCTCAGTAGCTGCCAAGTCATGCACTGCACGGTAGGGTAAAAAAATAATATGACGATTCCACATAAATGTAATTTTTTATGGAATAAATGAATTTGAATCTTTGAATCTAGTTAAATTTTTGTGGCCTAGAACGGGGCCACACTGATTCAGATACCTCTCGGAAACGTAGATGGTTATTGGGCTAATATTATGTAAAGGTAGCTGCCGAGGTAGAGCCGGGCGTCCGTCATGTAGCGAGCGTCGTGCAGATGATCGCTTTTAGAAAGTGAATCCGATTCAGCATACCTGCAGCCTCACGTACACACACGACCATCCTGTTAACACACTTGCAAAATGTACAGGGTGTACAAGTAAAGTAATTAGGAATATTTTTTTTTATCTAGTTTCGTTTTCAAAAACAGTGTTTGTGCTGAAAAATTACCGTTTTATTTGCATTAGTCCAGTTCATGACAGCTAAGGTTATATTAAGTGATTACATAATTATTAGTATTATATTGCAGGGTTTTATGCGTAATGTTACTAATAATTATGTAATCACTTAATATAACCTTTAAACATCTCCCGAGTCTAAATATAAAATAAACTGTAACTTATATAAATATAGAAGTACTTCATAACAGTAAAACTACCACTACTCATTTTTGTATCAAACACAATTGACACAATATTATAGTAACAATAATATTAATATTTTGGTACGAGAATATATCTAAACATTAGTGGTAAGTTAAGTTTTTGGCCACATTCCCTGATGCGCAACGTCATTTTACATAAGAATCACATTGCGGTGCACAACCATTAAATAGAAATAATTAATGTACACTCACATCAGAAGTCATGGTTAAACTTCAGTTATAATTTTGAACAAATCGTGAATTTTTGTAATCAATTAAAATCGAAGGTATTTGGAAATTTTCTATGTTGTTTGTGTCACTTGTACAATGGAAAAGCATGGTATAGACGCCAGCACATCCAGCTACCCCAGTCTGTCAAATTTATGTTATAGATATTCAACTTTATAAGCAAAAGGTTCACTTTCAATTGGGGAAATTTCACAGATTGGGGTAGCTTGATGTGCTGGCGTCTGTACATCAAAATGGGAACAGATTAAAAATGTAAAATCAAAGTCCGTAAGTTTTTATTATACATGCTATATATCTGAAAAGAAACTAAAGAAGAGACATAGATCCATTTTGTGTTACACGGACACAAAATAAATAATAAAATTATAATGTCCTCCTAGCCGAATTTCAGCCACGGCGGCCCGTCTCAACAGAGATTAGCCATCTGCTCGGGACACATTATAGTGCTCAAGTGTGTGCGCAAACACAAGAGCACTTTCTATTCCATCACTCTCATGATCCGATGGGATGCCTAGCGCCACGACCGGAAAGAGGTTAAGTAGAGGATCGACGGCTTTAAGTGCTCTCCGAGGCACGGGGGATTATAATACAGCCAACTCCCAGACTTCGGGCTGATGCTGATTCATTTTACAAAAAAGTCCCAAAATCACTTTTGGACCCGGGATTTGAACCCAGGACCTCGTTCTCTGCGGGTGAACACGCTACCGCTAGACCAACGAGGCAGTAAACACATACAGACTGATACACAGAGCTAAGCTCTAAACCTATAGCCCCACTCTATTCGGCTTGATGTTAAAAATATGACGCCGTTGCCTCTGAACATGAGTGCACAATATTCGGAGCAGCCTGTATACTGGCTACGCGTCTACACACGATGCGACATGTTTTTGCGCGACTGTGTATCCGACGCGACGCAATGAAAGTGAGATTCATTTCAAACATATTTACGACAGTGATTGATGAGTACCTGCTCAATTTCAGTATGGATTAAATAACACTATTTGTAACTTTACATAACTAATTACCTGAAGATTATGTCGGCTCGGGTCTAGAAGGGGCTAGAAGGGAATTATCGCGTCCATTTGGGGACAGCTTTATATTAAAAAGTATTTCTTCGCAAAGGGACTGCGACGCAGCATTACCTAGGAGACGTCCGGTATGTTCCACAGTAGTTAACTGTGCCCTTTCATGAAAGAAGCTACCGAGGAGTTTATATCATTTTATTCAGACATTGTCAAGATGCTTGGCGGAGATTCTAAGAAACAATTAAAACTAGCAACTATACTAATATGAATATTAGTAAATATCTTTCTAACGTAGTCCTGATGAAAAAAGCAAGATATTTTTATTCGTAGTTCTGTGAATTTACTGTATCCGCGTAATACTGAGGGAAACTAAGCGTCTCATTAGAACCTGTTAAATGATTATGCGCTTCGGACCATCCGTTGTAGTAGTTGGACAGTTCTAAGAACGATCTGTCCTTTATATAAGGTGGATAAGACGCATTGGCATTTAGAATAGTTTCCTTATTTTCGTGGCACCAAAATAATACCTGGTAGAAGTGCTTTTCGTTCACTTTGGTGTATAACAATGTTATATTATTACAAACTGTTGTTATATTTTTCAACAATAAATAAGTCTTACTTATTTCTGAACAATAAGCAAGTCTCATTTTCATTTATATGTACATATTGTTACTTTAGATTTTGATAAATCTTACAGGACCACAGAGAAAGTTGATGATTATGTAGTCTTCATTGCAGATTAAAGCATTTAATGACTTAATTATGCACGCTGCTCTAAGATAACAAAATATTTATATTTATTAGAATCCGAAATGAAAACGAATGCCGCATGATTATCTTATTAAAGCTTGAATAATGAAGTTGAACGTTTTGATCTACAAGTCTATTTCTTATTTTTCAACATTAGTAACAATAAGACATAGAGCAGACAAATATATATTAGAGAAAAGAATGCAATACAAAAGAAATTACAGATTAAGTAAACCAAGACGAAAAGTAAAATAAATACTGTTCAAAATAATTTAGTGTGTGGCTTAAATTATAATTCTTCAGTTAATTCTTGAAGTTTGAAGTTAGTGCCACCAAGAATAGAGAATAAATATACGTAATCATTGTATGACTATTACATATATTTGGATTATTATTGCCAATAAGAATAGTATAATTCATATTTATAAGCGCCGATGTTCTGAGCAAAAATAAATGATATTTGCTTTCTTTCTTTCTTCTATAATTTAAAATGTATATTTACACATTCACCAGTAGCATGCTTAATAGAACTTAATTAATAAAAAAGAACGAACCATTGTTTGCGTGTCGCAATCTCATAGAACATAAAATGTGTATATTATATGTGAAACCTAGTCCATTGTCCAGTAATATGCAGCAAATAAATGTGACGCTGATTTTAATTGCATCCATAAACTACCTCAGCCCTGATTACGTTTGAATGTTCTTTAACTTTACTTTAGTTTTTTTAAATACTTTGAAAAGTGTACTCTCATTTTCCATCTCTTGTTTTAAACAGGTCACATAATCAATATAATATTTCCGTGCTGTTCCCCAAGTATAGTACGGGTGGATAGTTCGTTTTGAATATGCGCCACATCTTTACTAAAGTGCTCATAATGTGTTGTAAGTACATGTTAATAATTCAGCACGAGTTAGCGGAAAAGCGCATTAAAAGCATTATATGTATATAATATTTAAATGCACACAAATACAACATTGTAAAATTATTTTGAGGAACAAAATTTCGAATGAAATGCCTTAGCTATCCTAGGCTTAATACTCATGAGTCTGTAGGAGAGGCTTGGGTGTTAATTTTTTAACAGCTTAACGTGCCCTGCGAAGCACGGAAACGCTCAGAAATGAAACCACTTTGGTGGTCACCCATCTATGGACTGACCGCGAGCCTAGTTCCTTAACTTCGCCTATCGCTTACGGATCGGTGAGAGCATCTAGCTATAAGCCTCTAACTCACAAAATAATAATAAGTAATATAGTTTTATTTCATCATCATCATCATATCAGCCGAAATACGTCCACTGCTGGGCAAAGGCCTCCCCCAAAGATCTCCACAGTTGCCGGTCTTGCGCTATCCGCATCCAGCGATTTCCAGCGATTTGTTTTATTGACATTTATATTAAAATGAGAATCTGTTTGTCCCGCAGGCGAGGCAGCCGCTCAAGTGCGGTACTTCGGCAAGGAGCTCGGGCCGCTGTCGCAGTTGCAGCACGGCGTGAGGGGCACCGTGTACGCGGTCGACTCCCGGACGCTCTACATCAAGGACTTACACTACGACGGAGAAGGGCCCAGTAAGTACCAACCTCTATTCTACGCTACGCTATTCCTCCACTAGAATTTTTATGACTGCATGTGGGGCGCAGCGGCTTAGACAGTCGCCTCGCTGCTTCATGTCGCGGGTTCGAGTCCCGCGCCGAACAACTATATTATAATAATAATAATAATATCTGGACAATGTCACACAGATCATCCTAGCCCCAAACTAAGCAAAGCTTGTACTATGGTTTCCAGGCGACGATATACATACTTATATAGATTGATAAATCCTTAAATACATAGAGACCCATAAATAGTTGTTTTGAGTCTGGATGTAATTTATGTCCGTCTATTATATGTTTGTTAAGTACCCCGCGACACAGGGATTAGATTCCCTAATGCAAATTTGGTACATAGCTAGCACAATCTGAGATAAGACCTATAATTGTCATTAATAAAAAAAAGAATCTAGGAGACTGTTACATCTTCGGGCTAAGAGAAATGGGGGTAAGAGAAATGTCCTCTACTGCTGCCACGTGTAAGCAGCTCCGGGAAGACAGCGATCTGTTTGTGGCGCAGCTGTGCTGTGTCCAGCACAGCTCGGCAGGAGTCGGCAATATGGGAGCGAATCCCGAGCAATCCCAGGGTACCTGTCCCGAACATCTGGGACACGGCGAGTCCGACATACCCAGCCATAGACACTTTTTGCGGGTGGTATGCGTAGGCATTCCCCCTGCCTTAAAAAAAGGAGACTGTTACATGACAAATATTATAGGCTAGGTTCTGCCCGCACATTGCAGCCGCTGACTCAAGAGCTAAATCCTATGAGATATATTTTTATAATCCCTCAGGAACGATTTTTCTGGATAATTATATCCTATGTATTAATGCAAGTAACAAACTATCAGTGAGCGTACATTTCATTCAAATTCGTTAAGCCAATATCGCAATTATAATTTATTTTATTTATATCTAAACCTGTGGAACCTGCAGAGCTATACAATGCCAAACTCATGTAAATCAGTTTTGTTGCAGCAGACGCAGAATATCAAGCTATTAGCTAGCCAGGCGACAGTTGGTGTAAGAAACTTATAATATTAACTAGAGACTAGATAAAGTTACTCTTGTTTTGTTCTATATAAATTAATTCTAAGGCATCTTAAAGCCTGAACTATGCCATCAATTGCTGATTGTATACAAGATCTTCTACATATAGATATATAATTTAAAAATAATATAGTTTATGTACTAAATACAACTAGGTTTGGAAAACGGCTACAATATCTCAATACCTAATATAATTATTTAAAAATACCTGCACTAAAAACTGACATTAACTGTCGAGACAAATACAGGTAAAATAATCTATAGAAAGGTAGGGTTTTTTTTAAAGAAATTGCTTATTTAGCGACCAGTAAAGTGATTTATAACAAATTTATTGGAACGAAGTTCCTTATCGCGCGTTGTGAAAGGGGGCTAGACGGAAAAAAATCTTACGAAAAGTTGTCACGACACTTTTTGCAGCTGTGCGGTGTGCGCATGTTTCTCTGTCTGTCTGTCTCTCTCTTTCTCTCTTATAGAAAGCAAGCCAGATATTTTCATTTCTATTTCGCATTGAACAGTGTGGTGTCGCGACGATTATTTTTGTTGAGTGTATACAGGTTTTTTGTACATAATAAATAATAAGAAATAACTTTGACACCTCTCAAGTGTTTTTTTAATTCGCTATGTAAAGAATGACATAATGTATCCTACATTCGATCTGGCAGTGTGTATCGTTCGGAGGCTTTGTAGCTCAAAGGCAGAACGCTTACCCCGGAATGGTAAAGTGTGCGGGTTCGAAACCTGCTGGACTTAATTTTATTTATGATGCCTCGTGGTTTTACCCGCGTTAAACTTTATAAATTATATAGCCTGTGTTAATCTGGGGTCTCTGCTAACTCCATACCAAATTTTATTTAAATCACTTCAGCCGTTTAGTCGTGAAGAAGTAACAAACATACACACTTACACACACACTCACAAACTTTTGCCTTTATAATATTACTGTGATAGCTGTACCCGCGCTTCGTCCGCGTGTAAATTAGTTTTTTTTAATTAAATGATTTTTTCTAAAATAAACGTAGCGTAAACGTAAATATTTAATATAACCTTCCAAAGTTAGGATATAAAAAAATATTTTAAAAAGACACAGGTCCTTTCCCCGTATCCTACGTGGAAAGGACCTGAGTTTCAATTGCATTATAATGCATTTTTAGTTCTGGCGATTTATAATTGAGTTATATGAAAGCACAGGAATTTATATACAAATTCGTCGCGCTCTATCATGTTGGGAACTGTGATCAAAATATGTTTATGTATCGTGTTCCGCATGCAGTTAACCTTAGCCAACTTGTTTAGAAGGTGAACTCGGCTGCAGTAGCGGCCAGACTATTTGCATTCAAACTGACCACTTATAAAATACGCACCATAACTAATGTTACAAAAATGAGCTCTAATATTTCTATAGCAGCTAAATTATTTACAACAAACTCAATATATAATTCAAGAAATATATAATCAAACCTTAGGAATGTAAATAAGTTATGACAGTTATTTATCTTTTGACGGTCACCGTAGCCTAGTTGGTAGTGCTCCTGTCTACGAAGCTGGTGGTCCTGGGTTCGAATCCCGCAAATATTTGTGTGAAGAGCACGAATATTTATGTCTGAGTCATGGATGTTTTCTATGTATTTATCTATTTATATAAGTATGTATATCGTCGCCTGGTACCCATAGTACAAGCTTTGCTTAGTTTGGGGCTAGGATTGATCTGTGTGACATTGTCCCTAGATATTATTATTATATAATACCGATCGATTTATCGATATACCAACTTAACTTTCTATTAAACCCGAATGAAAAGGAGGTTGCTCGCGGGGAAATGTTTTGAATAATCATCACCGCTTTGTTGTTGACATCCCATTCGGCCATTCGAAACGCTTTGCTTCCTCCTTCATCATACGCACGGCTAATCAGTAGAACACCCTCCCGAACGACGTGTTTCAGGACTCATACAACATGGATTTGTTCAAGGCTAGAGTGAACAGGCATCTTATGGGTACGCGCGGTCCACCTTCGACCACATCTTCACTTATCATCAGGTGAAATCGTGGTCAGGCGCAAATCCATCCAGTATAAAATATTAGAATAAAAGCAGTCATAGAATTAAACAAAATTAATTTAGGGATTTGAACTGATACTCGTACTTTGAAATGTAGAGTCTCCACTGTGGCTGATATTATGATAATCGAGGCGAGTCTGGATGTAATTTTTGTCCGTCTACTGTATGTAAAGTACCCCGCAACACAGTGATTAGATTCCCTAGTGCGGGCGTTGTCGGTTTATAAAAAAAAAACACTCTGTCTGTCTGTCACGCTTTCACTTTATTTTTTATGTGAATAAAGGGTTGTGAGGGGTTGAAAAGTTGTATGGAAGTATCGTCAGTTTTAGAGCTAGAAACTTGAAACTTATTTTATAGACCGTTGATTTGATATAAACAAATATGACATTAAAAGTTTGTAAAAGTTTTATCCTCAAGGGTGTAAAATAACAATAGTGAATAGGGGATGAAAGTTTGTATGGAAATATGTAAGGTTTCTGTGAATGTTTTATAAGTTTGCGGCAAGAGACAAAATATTAGAGATATTCTCATGTGACAATTACGGTGTCATCACAAAATGTGCGGACGAAGTCGCGGGCACAGCTAGTTATAATATATATTTCAAAATTATATTAAGTATATATATTATTTAGTGTTAGGTTTAGATGGTAGGTGTGGCGCACACTAGATCAAACCTCGCGTCATCCGCAGCGCTTACTAAACTTAGTGCCAACAGTAGGGCCCGTCGCGAACGTGTAGCGGCTATTATGAGAACATAGAAAATTGGCCAATCTATAAAAAATATGCTAATGGACAATTATGCTAAAGATAAAAAATTTAATCATAAAGTCTAAAATATTTTTTTGCGATGTATGTAACGTAATATCTGCATAAGATAAAGGTTCTCAAAGAATTATAAACCGTTGATCTTGGCTGTTGACATCACAAAATAGTACTTAAAAGTCAGAACCTTCTATAAATGCTGAGGTCAAACACATTTGTATCCTGTCACTGTGTACCTGGTTTAACTTTTGACGATCCATGTAATTTGAAACATATATTTATGCTCTAATTTCCTGATGTAGCTTTCAACCCATATCAAAGGGGGCTTAAACACATCTGGAACAACATCCACATGAAAACAGTGTAATATAATAATATGTAAAGGTTGTCTGAAATACTTCAAATAATAAATGTCATTACTAAAAAAGGGAAATATTGATACATCATTGAACTATAAAATCGGTTACCACCAATTATAGGTTACTTGCTACTGATATAACTGTAGTTACCTATATAAATAAAATTTTATTGTTATTCCTCTGTTGATCAGTTTTTACTATATTATTATCATAAACTATAATCTGAGTAAGATTAAAAATTGCAACAATGAGTCTATATAATTTAACGTCAATAATGAATGCGTCAATATTTAGTTAAAATAAATTTAAAGTAAATATTGATGTATTCGTTATTGACAACACGATGCTAGAAATTTGAAGTTTGGATGCACACACACACACACACAATCGATATAATACACAGAGATAGAGAAGGAGAAAGAGAGATCCTATCATAACACTTTTCTTTTTCGAAACGATTTCTACTAGTCAACACTTTCCACAAGCGCCGAGCTAAAGAATTCCGTTCAACAAAACAAGAACACTGAAAATCCATCTGTGTAAATATGATGTTAAAATTTAGATAAAATAACACTAAATAAAGCTATTCCGCAATGTATACCGCTTGCATTGGATTGCATAGACCATACCAATCTACATTGCCAATTTACAGCTGCATCACTACACATTAGTGCACAAAGCTGAGGTAATTAATGCAAATTTAGCCCTCGCTCTCCCCGGCGGGGCGGGGGCGGGGGCGGTGGTTGGTATGCTTTGACCCTTTGTTTCGAATATGTCCTGCTTAGCATACCTCCGCACTGTTAGCTCTAAGGGAGCTTAGACATTTCGGAAATGTTCCTTGTGTGCCCACCGCCTTAGGTTTGAGGTTAAGTTATTGTTGGATTTACTTAATGAGATGATTTTATGTAATACAGAGTTATGTCACTATGTTTCTGGTCATAACATAAATAGTTTGTAATTTTTTTAGGGTTCCGTAGCCAAATGGCAAAAAACGGAACCCTTATAGATTCGTCATGTCCGTCTGTATGTCACAGCCACTTTTTTCCGGAACTATAAGAGCTGTACTGTTGAAATTTGGTACGTAGATGTATTCTGTAAACCGCATTAAGATTTTCACACAAAAATAGAAAACGAACAATAATTTTGGGGGTTCCCCATACATAGAACTGAAAATCAAGAAAAAAAAATTTTGTCGTGCCCATACGTGTGGGATATCTATGAATAGGTCTTTAAAAGTGATATAGAGGTTTCTAATATCATTTTTCTTAAACTGAATAGTTTGCGCGACAGACACTTCCAAAGTAGTAAAATGAGCCCCCCACCCCTGTAACTTCTAAAATAAGCTAATGATAAAACTAAAAAAAATGTATGATGTACATTACCATGAAAACTAACAACGAAAATTGGTTTGGACGAGATCTACTTAGTAGTTTTTTTATACGTCATAAATCGTAAACCGCAATTTACCTTTCATTTAATCAACTGAAATACTTGCTGCTACGGAAACCTTCATGTGCGAGTCCGACTCGCACTTGGCCGGTTTTTCTTTCTAAGTTGATACATTGTATAATCATATCAGCTGAAAAATGTCCATTGCTGGTCTAAGGCCTGCCACAACAATTGCCTCCAGAACTTATGCCATAATCGTGACGCTGTGCAGACAGGTTGGCGATCTCAGTATGATGGACTTCTACACCTCCTACGGGATGAGATGGGTCGTGCAACTTTTACTTCCTATCTTCCCTCGATTTCAATTTCGGGGGAAGATGACACAAGCATTCCCATTTTCTCCCATTCGGGGGCACACATTCGAGGGAAGATGGGAACAGAACTTCCCAACTTCCCCCGATTACAAATTCGGGGGATGTTGACACGAAAATTCCCATTTTCCCCCATTCGGGGGCAGACACTCGGGGGAAAATGGGAATAAACCGGTGATATTCTTTACCGTCGGCCACACAGCAGTTAACACATATAATAAAAAAAAATCTTAAGAGGCTCATAATGACACCTGAAGTCATTTTAGCCCTTCTAATTAAAAAAATATTATATTTCAGAACATTATGTTTTCTCCTTTACCTTTTTCTACTTAACATTGTAGCAATAATTGAAAGTCACTACTTACTTACTTATCGTATGGGCAGTGGTTACCCTAGTGTCAGAGTTGTTCAAGCCGCCCAGTAGGCCTCTGACGTGGCTTAACGCCTGTTGTCTAATGACTACAACCGGGACCGACAGCTTAACATACTCTCTGAAGCACGGAGACGTTCAGTAATTAAACCACTATTGTGATCACCCATCTATGGACTGACTGCGAGCTTAGTTTAGTTTAGCTTAACCTTACCGAGCACTTACGGATCGATGAGAGCATCTAGCTATGAGCGCCTCTTAAAAGTCGCTAATGTGATTTTATCTCCGCGTATTAGCGAAAACCATTTTGGATTTTATTTCAATTCTGCTCCTCACAATTGCGGGTCTAGAGACACACACATCTTTGAAACTCTAGATTTCTTAACTAATAAAATATAAATAGATTTATAATTGGCATTCATTATAATGAACATACTTATTGTTATAGTTCGTCTGTTTCACACTTGAATACCTTGACATTTGACTTTTGACACGCAATCCATAAATTTGAGAAAAATTGTATTGTACACTGTTAAAATTCCTATTAAATTATTATTTTCATATTTTTAGTTAACTAATATACCATATTGTGCGGCATACTTAGCATACTTGTAACATCTATATTTGTATGTACATACAATCTTGGCAAATAATTAATTTACTCATTTATTCATTCATTCATATATCTTGTTTGATTCATAAACATTCTTCACTTTCACTCAGAGAGCAACTTAGATAATGAATACTTTTATATTTTGATGAGCAAGTACCAGGCGATAAGTAAAGGAAAGTAGTAATCACAATATGTGAGCCTCCCATCTATCATACGAATATTGGGTGTCGAAATAATAAGTGACATCAGTGTGATTTGACCTTTATTTTGCTGTACAATTAGGTTGTATTTCAAATGGCTGAATTTATGTTATTACTGATGTGCAAAATGCTGAGATATGTAAAGTAATTTGAACCTTATTGTCTACCTATAAGCTCGTATTTCATTTGTTGATAGGTTCATGTTTTGAGCTTGTGTATCAGGCGAGTAATTGTGCTGTTCGAGCGCTAATCGATGTCCGAATTTCACGACAGGACCGTTCCGTACACAGTCATACTTTCATGAGGTCAAATTGTGTAAGATAGAAATCTAACGGTTTTTATTCAGCTCATAATATTTATCTATGATCGGCGCATTGTGTAGTTTAATATATGCGTTTTTCATGTGAATTATGGGAATCTTCTTGGGAAAATCTGTAAATTAAGGTGACACATAGTAAAACAAAAAATACCCTCACCGGTGGCCCGTGCCTGAACCGATTTGCTTTTATAAAGTAAAGCCTTTTACTTATTGTAATTCCTGTATGCGTCGTTGGTCTAACGGCAGCATGTTCAACAGCAGATGAGGTCCTGGGTTCATATCCCGGGTCGGGCTACAAAGTGATTTTAGGATTTTTCTGTACGGATTTCTCAGTATCAACCCGAAGCTTGGAAGTTGGCGGTATTACACCCTCGTGCCTTGTGAGCCCGTAAAGTCTCCATGGAGACTGGCTTCCAACATTGTGATAATATCCTATATAAAGAGTTAATAATATTAATTCTGAAAATCTGGGGACTAAATTCGTTCTCGTTACCTTGAAGCTGAACTGAAAAAGAAAGAGAAACTGTCTCAAAGATACTGGTGTTGATGTTTTTATCTTTGATATTAAAGTTAACCAATCGAGTCAAAGTTTATTAAAACTATGTCAAAGACAGAAAACAAAATACATAAATATCAGTTCCGAATATTTTACAATTGCTGAGCAAAATTGAGCTAAGTACCGCTTTTATCTTCAATGCGTCGATTTAAGAACTATTCCTTGGTGCTATTTTCACAAAAATAACATTTCGCATGTGACATACACACTGGGTTTTAAGACTAGCCCAATATTAACATAGATAGGTAACACTGCTATGCCCCGTTAGGTTTTTGTGGATAAACATATTTTTATACAATTTATGGCTCTCCAAAATAAATAAAAACCTATTTCAAAGTAAGCAGGCGGTTGATAGAACGTGAATAGTCGATAGATTATATGTATATACTAGCTGTGCCCCGCAGTTTTACGCGGGTCAAAGTTTTACGCGGGTTCAAAGTTTTACGCGGGTAAAACCCGCGTAAAACTTTATAAATTATAGCCTATGTGTTAATCCGGGGTGTCACCTAAACCCATACCAAATTTTATTAAAATCGCTCCACCGGTTAAACGTGAAGAAGTATTAAAATTAAAATACATTCATTTATTCATTTTGGCTTAAAACAATAAAATCATTGAAATTGTTCGCATTACAATGTAAACCAGATGCCGTCTCAAATTAATATAATTGGCAAAAGGCAAAGAGAAATTCTACGGAAGTTCCATTAACATATAAATATGCAGAAGATTTATATATTCGTGTAAAGATAATAAACTATGGCTTTCCGAAATTAAAATAAGTAATGTTCTTACTGCACGAAGTATTTTCCATTCATTATACGATATCGAATCTACCGCCATAAACACAATATGTTGGCCGGGTCAGTTAGGTGACGTTGAACGGCCATGTTTTATGAAAGGAATGATAATATATAGACGTTATGTGATAATAAGGTATTAATTAAGTAATGAATTAATGTGTGGTGACGGCATAGAATATCATCACCCCATCTCATCCCGTGGGAGGCGTAGAAATCGTCCGAGGGAATACCTACCAGGGAACGGGCAGCAGCGTTTTTCTGTGAACTATGACCATCACACTGCGATCGCCAACCCGTCTGCCAAGCGTGGCGATTATGGCATAATCCCCGTTCTTTGGGGAGGCTTTTGTCCAGCAGTGGATGTACTTTGACCGACATGATGAAGTTAATGTTATTAGAGCTTTAATTCGGCCGTTGCCTTATTACCTTGTTAGGGTAGGGCTTAACCATAACAATATCTGAGTGAGCTAGACCAACTTGACTGGGAAGGTAGAGATTAAATAGACTTATTGAACACATTCCAAGCAATATTACGTTTAACACATAACTTTGCCAGTGTGATCGCTTACGGGACTGCAACGTAGTTTTTGAGCTTCATTAGAAGGCTCTAGGTCACTGAAAGATCTCTATAGAGTTTCATTTTTGAAGATTTGTCAAACTGAGGTAGCAGTGGGAAGGGCAAATTCCTGGTAGGATCGACGGCCACTTTGGCAAAAGTTAGTCAAGTGGCGATCGCCCGACAAGATGGACCGACGATTCTTGTGAGGGTGACGAGAAGCCGCTAGGGGGTAATGCAAGACTGGCATTGTGAACATCTTTAGGAGAGGTCGTACGGCTACTACGATAATAACGAGAATGTCTTCAAATGATTGGATGAACGTAAAGATATCTGGTGAATAAATTTACATTATAAGCCAAAATGAATAAATGAATGTATATTAATTTAAAGTTGTGAGTCAGCAAATTATGTGCGGTGCTGGATCAAATTTGATGCTCCATAAATCTGCTCCATGTTAATTTGTTTAAACATAGAAAGTGTGCATGTGGAAACAAGCCCCTTTCTTATTTCACATTTATAACACATTTTAGTGTGCAGTCGACGTCACCTCCGTGGACACAGTCGAATCAGAAAACCAATCTTAGTACATACGCAATAAAGATGCAGTCTAGGTGTATCAACCGACGTTGCGCCGACCGTACTATGCTTCATACAATAATTAGAGTTTTGAAAATATGGTTGTAAGAATCTACTATACAAATCAAATCAAATAGTTTATTTCAGTAACTTAGTCTATTTCAGTATCAAGTGGTTGGAGCCACCTTTTAAGCAAATAATCTTGCTTGTGGAGTGTGGTGCTCCGCTTATACAAATAAATAAAATTGAAATGTCTGTTTTTAATGTCAAACTAATAGCTTTTACAAAACGCTTAAGTATAGGTAGGTACTCGTAAATACTACTAGGTAGTTATGACAAAAACATAAATTTTTCTGTCTGTGTGTTTGTTCCTACTTATTCGCTTAACTCTAGCTAAGGGTTAGACTAGGAAAAGGAAGAATGTGTATTTTCGGAATAATCTAGCACCACCATGTCACCCAAATTATGTCCACGGCTGGACAAAAGCCTCCCCAAAGAATGGGGGTATATGTCATAATCGACACGCTTGGCAGACGGGTTGGCGATCGCAGTTTGATGGTCATAGTTCACAGAAAAACGCTCCTGCCCGTTCTCTGGTAGGTATTCCCTCGGGACGATTTCTACGCCCATATCGGGATTTAATGGATAATGATATTCTACACCGTTACCACACACGAATTGGGAATAATACCCTTATTTAAATATCGTCTTATAACAATCTTAATGGGGGTTATTTTTTTGCAGCGGCGTACTTCTACGTGGGCACCGCCGGATCGCCGTCGAACAAGGGGGCGACACGAATTCGCGACGAGCGCGGCGGTTCGGGCCCGCTGCGCCGGTACCGCGGCGAGTCCATCACCATCTCGCTGCCGGACGGGAAGACGCTGAAGGACTTCCGGTGGTTCAGCATCTATTGCGATGAATATGCGGTGAGTAATAGAAATTACACACACATAGCTCGTATGACTGACGGCCGATGGGGCAGAAAGGTTCTCGAGTGGCGACCACGAACCGGAAGACGCAGCGTGGGCAGGCCTCCTACACGGTGGACCGACGATCTTGTGCGGGTCGCGGGAAGCCGCTGGATGCGGGCAGCGCAGGACCGGCTATTGTGGAGATCCTTGGGGGAGGCCTTTGTCCAGCAGTGGACGTCTTTCGGCTGATATGATGATCATGATGAATAGAAATTAATTGCAATCGGTTAAAACTCGTCTTAAATGCTATGATATCACTTGTCTTCATAAGATAGTCCAATCCATAATCGATGCCCCCGACTCATCTCAAGTGTTTTATTTTAAATGTTAACATAAATAATATATCGTACCAAAATCCTGTTGTTAGAATGTATTGTCTTTATAACGAACTCCTGAATCAACATAGTGAGCATTCCCTGTTTTCAACAACGACATCCAAACTTTTAAAAGCCATGTTAGACATATTACGTTAAAACGTTAAAAGTCAAATCTTACTTACTTGAAATTGATAATTACTTAATGTTACAAACAATTAGATTTTAGTTTAAATTAATTAGTATTAAGGTAAGTCGTACCTCGGTGGTACGACAGAATTTTATCATGGTCTTACGGATCATGCTTCGGTGGACTAAAACCCTATCAGTGTTATTAGATAATTTAACTATCTGCCTGCGTCCCATTTTTCTTTCACTCAAATGGTCATGCTATGTGCACATGTTTAGGAAAATTGTCTATTACTAATCCATAATGTTGAGGACATTATGGATTAGTAATATAGAAAGAAAAGAAAATTTATTGCTAACATTGAAAGACACACTTTACACACAAATACATATACGTCTTGACAATATTAAAAAAATATGTAGTTAATATTCAAGTGGGTGCATGTGCCTGACAACTGCAGCAAGTAGGTATCCAGTTCAGCATTAGCCAACCCAGGGGCGTGGCACTGATTTTCAACTGGACCCTCTTATGTCTAAAAAATAAAATAGAATAATTGTAATGATACATACACAAATATATACTTATAAAGGATATGAATAATAAAGGGAATAATACGAAAACTAATAATATTGAAATATCTACGACTATATGTGCTTGTAAAATAAAATAATAATAATATGTCATGTAGTGATAGTATTCTGTCTATCTGTTATCTGTTGTGCCAGTAAATAAAAGTAAAGATTATATAATAGCACAAGGGATTGTTCAAAGCTATTTTTAATATCAATTACTGAGAGCGGCTCTTCTTCTTCTTCGCCGTACGGCCAGTGGGCAACGTAGTGTTGTTCAAGCCGCTCAATAGGCCTGTAACATGGGTTACCGGCTTTTAACAAACCACAAGAACCGGGACCGACAACTTAACGTGCCCTTCGAAGCACGGACACGCTCAGAAATTAAACCATTTTGGCGGTCACTTATAGATAAGTGACCGCCAAAATGGTCGATGCTTGTTGAGCGCTGTGATAAGTGACCGCCAAAATGGTCGATGCTTGTTGAGCGCTGTGATAAGTGACCGCCAAAATGGTTGATGCTTGCTGATGATTATTGAGCGTCACCTAAAGATCCGGAGCATCAGGCATTTTAAAAGATGTTTTATTTCTAAATATTGAGTGCAATATCTCAATTTTACATGACTTTTAGTCACCAAAATAAATAGAAAATGTGAAGTAATAAATAAAAGCAAAAATAGTAAACAGTGAAATATCAAAATTAAAACTTGTTATTCTTCTTCTTAGCGAGTAGATGGCAATCTAAATTGTGTCCGCCCAGAAATTGGCCACGAGAATCGCATTATAAGTAGCCTCCATCAGTTCTTTAAGCGTGCAGTTGTAAGGGCACGCGCTAAAACTTGAACTGAATATAATGTAAACAAAAATAAAATGGGTTCCGTTACACGCTAGCTGTTAGTTGACGTAAAAACTAAAATAAGGAACTTTGTTCCAATGTATATTTTCCCCAGTATATCCTTGAAATGTTTTATTTCAATCAAAAGTTAGTGATATTACCGCTCATAATACGTGTTTCACGATATTTAAGCCTCTTCTCATTTATCCCGCTTCAGTGGTTTGCCGCCACATGTCGCGCAACACATGCCTTCAGAGTGCGCTTTCACTGAGTTCGCGAACCCAATAGAAGCTACTCTCGTACAAATAAGTACATTACAAGGCAATGGCCTCTCAGTAAATATGAGTCGAATGTAATAAAAATTTAATAATATTTCAGCTCGGTATCGACGGTATATTGGTTCTATTCCGCGGGGAGAGAAGTCATTGTTATATTTTTCGCTCAATTTTGTTCACCCTTGCGTCTTATAGAGTAAATGAAAAAAGGGATTATTTGATAGAATGGAAATGTGAATGTTTGTACAAGACGTGACATAAATAGCCTAGTAGACGTAATTTACGTAGCTTATGTAATTAAACGACGTGTTAGATGTATAAAAATATACAAATAAAAGATTATCTTCCCATACGAGAATACGGGCCGGCCCGCAGATAAGCTGATATTTTTGAACTACGATACTTTTATCCCATGGTATTCTGGCTACGCATTCGGCCCACTTTTCCACTAGTGTATAGCCCTACTCCGTATATAGCCGCCAAATATTTTCATATATAATATAAATACAATGGTTTTCATCAGTTTGTTGAGTTTCACGGGCAGATAGCGTTAGACTCTTTAAGTGAGATAATTGTGCCACCTCAAAGAAATTTGGCAAATAAAAATCTATTCTTTTTCTTGTTGTTAAAAAAAGACTCCCCCGCAAGAGAAAAGAATCCCTGTGTCGCGGGGTACTTTAATAACCTATAATTGATGGACACAAAGTACAACCAGACTCAGAACAACTATTTATGGTTCACACAAATAGTTGTACTGTGAGAATCGTACCCGAGACACAAAGTGGAGAGCCGACTATTTTAACTGTTGCACCACACGTGCAGTTGAAAATATACTACCTGACCATTTTTCCTTCAAAATTGTACCAATTCCATATCGTTATTCGGCAATGAAAAAACAATATAAGAAATATCAATAAAAAACATATTCCAAATGGTTGACAATACATGTATGTATAGTGAACAAATTGGCCGATCTGAATATAACTATCGAACAGTCAAACATTATATTTGATATTTTAGTTTAAGGTCGCCGAATTTATTCACACATTCATTTTAGACTATTTGAAATATCCATTGTTATTGATTTTTTATATATTAGGGTCATGACTTCTATGAAAATAAGTTTATCCATAAAATCGAAATGGTCCTTACAGATATGCGTAACAAAATATTTAGCCCAGGGAGGAAAATGAAGACCACTTTAGTTTGGCAAAATGTAACGTGTAGAGTTTTCTAACGGTAAAAACAACGGACGCGGTAGCATTTGACATCAATTAAAACTAAGTTTTTACAAACTGTCAATTTTTTATTCAATTTTCATCTCATTGTTCTTAGTCTTATGGCATAGTTACAGCTATTTAAGTTTAGTCCATTGCTGGACTTAAGCCTCCCCCAAAAGATCTCCAGTTTTGGCGGTTTTGCGCTACTCGCATCCAGGCTTCCAGCGGCTCTCACAAGATCATCGGTTCACCTTGTAGAGGGCTTACTCAAGCCGCGACTTTCAAGTCATGTCCACTGCTCGACAGCTTAATTCAGTAATTAATTTTCTCTCACCAAACCATTAAGATAGGCAGATTTAGATACCTATTATATGTTTGAGTGCCTCGTTGGTCTAGCGGTAGCGTGTTCAACCGCAGAAAATGAGGTTGGGTTCAATTCACGGGTCAGGCCAAAAGTGATTTTGGGATCTTTCCGTAAAAAAGAAATTTCTCAGTATCAGCCCGAAGTCTGGGAGTTGGCGGTATTACACCCCCGTGCCTCGGAGAGCACGTAAAACCGTCGGTCCTGTTCCTGATCTCTTTCCGGTTATGTCACTAGTCGTCCCATCGGATCATGAGAGTTATGGAATAGAAAGTGCCCCTGGGTCTGCGCACACACTTTTGCACTATAATATGTCCTGCGCAATTGGCTAATCTCCATTGAGAATGGCCGTCGTGGCTGATATTCAGTCGGGAGGACATCATATGTATCATCTATAGACAGTTTACAACAAAATATTACAATGATACACCTCTTAGGGTGAACTTATTGACAAAATACACACCAATATTTACACAATATATGTATACAGAATAGCCACTGCACAATAGACTGCGTGTCGTCAAGCATATCATGTTCCAGCACAAGCAAATGACGCGCCGCACCGCGCTGCGATGAAGGCAGAGCCACTAGATTATTTAACAATAATATTGAGTTGCTGGCCGCATTTCAGCTACGGCGGCCAATCGCATCGGAGTGGTCAACTACGCTGTATATGTATATTGTGTCTCCTTGGTATAGCGGTAGCAGATTATGAGGTCCCGGGTTGAAATTCCGGGTTGAGCCAAAAGTGATATTAGATTATTCTTGACGCAATTTCAGACACTAGCAACATCCAGACATCAGGCTTATACTGAGATTAGCCTGATGTCTGGAAGTTGGCAGTGTCTGAAATTGCGTGCCTTGGAGAGCATAATCTGAACACATCAGGTTGGACCTGGAAATATCGAAAAACCGGCCAAGTGTGAGTCGGACTCGCCCATGAAGGGTTCCGCAGCAGCAAGTATTTCAGTTGACTAAATGAAAGGTAAATTGCGGTTTACGATTTATGACGCATTAAAAAAAAAATTCTTACTAGATCTTGTTTAAACCAATTTTCGTTGTTTTTATTTTTTTTTATTTTATTTATTTTATTATTATTTGTTAGTTTACATTTACAAAAAAAAACTTGTGTGTACTTATGTACACGCGTTAGAAGTTATACTTCTTAATATACAACTTGAACATAGTTATCAATTTTCATACCACCTAGAACTAACTTCATGCTGTTAAATTTTTTGGTGTCGGTGTGCGCGCGCATCGTAAAAATTCACTCTCATCATTATTCTCCATCGCGCCAAAAGAAGTATAACTTCAAAAAATATATGATGTACATTAGTACATCATATATTTTTTTTACACTTAAAAATACTATTTACGGGCCGACGGGCAAGACCGGTAAATGTGGAGATCTTTGGGGGAGGCCTTTGAGGGAGGCCTTTCTTGAGGTTCAGCAGTGGATGTCTTTCGGCTGATATGATGATAAAATTCATCAGCTGATTGTTATTCTTGTATGGGAATACTAGTATTTTTTTGTCTTTTGCAAGTTGACGTGTTACATTGTTAAGTTTCATAGGCAAATTACCACCGCACCGGAAATATCAATCACTATTTGTTATAATTATATAAAAACTCCGACTCGCTCCATAACGACACATTCAGACAGTATGTAGTAAAATATAGCATAAATTATAAATTTCGATAGTTAAACATAATCTCTTTGACAATAACTTAATACAAGCTAGCTAAATATCATTACTATTATAAAATCAATTTTATAAATGTTTTCATACAATCCGTGTACCTAAATATCTATGTAACTAGAAATAATTATGTATACTGAATTCTATTACTACTAACATGTTCTGATTATTTACAAGCGCTTTTTAAAAGTCTACTTTTAAAAGTCTACGTGAATAAAAAACCCTTTTTATTTTATTTTAAAAAACGTCCCGTTCAATGTTCATTGCAAACCCTTGGACCTAGAAATAGGAAATTCTACACAGTGATTCTTTTTTTCTATGGTGTACATTAAAGTGTATTCTATTATTCTCTTTGTTCCAGGTGAACTTCGGCGATGTGTCCATCCCGCGCAACATCGAGTACCCGCGCCCGGCGAAGGTGTCGGCGCTGCGCGGCGTGCACGGGGTCTCCTCCGACCCCATCGTGGTGGTGGACGCACAGACGCTGCTTGTGCCCAACTTCTCTTATGACGGAGAAGCTCCCGGTAAGTTTAGTGCATTGAATGTAGAGTCATTTATTGGTAGAGCTCAACATCAGAAGTTGATGATGTTACTTGAGTTTAAATTAGTCGAGGTAGTTGTCACGCCACTTCGTGCTTCGAGTTTGATCTCGGTTCGAGTGGAACTAGTATTTATGTGATCCATATATGGTTGTTCTGAATCTGGGTTAGCTTTGTATCTGTAAAAAGCATGTTACTACAGTCCCTCACGATACATGGAATTATTTCTCTTGTGCGAGCGTAAATAAAGCAATTGTGAGAAACATTTATAGAAATAATAAACCAGCCAAGAGTGCGCCTGGTTCGTTAAATTAGGGTTTCGTATCATTATAGTGTAAATAAGCAACCCAAATTGTGTAAATTAAAAAAAAATAGTTATGTATAACTTTTGGTATTAAAGCGATTCAATCTCATGAAGGATGCGTACACAACACAAATAAACCTGTTTTATATAGTACTCATTTAACTGCTTTATTTTCTTAAGCTATTATTGATGGGATGGCTAATTAAATATGTATTCGCAGGTGATAGACAATAATATAAAAATTAAACTATCGATCTCTTCCAAGCAACTGCTTTGTAAGTATATAGCCCTAAATAAGTATAAATTTCAGTAACATTTTTTTATACATTTAGCATTTAAATCGTTAAAAATAAAATATACAACTCGCTCCAGTAATGACCCCGTGACGTCAGGAGGGCGCCACCTCGCTATAAATCAGTGGGATCGTATGAATAAATCACAGCGCGCATATCTGCACACTGTACTTTCTGATATACAGTTTACATGACCTGCTCACAACCCACAAACAAGCAGCTTCACCGAAACTAGCCCGAGGTGTACAGAACATGCTTATTTTCACTCCCTCGTTGGACTAGCGGTGGCGTGTTCATCCGCAGATGTTGAGATCCTAGGGTCAAATCCCGGGAGTGCGAAAAAGTATAATTAGAGATCCTTCTGTCATCAATAAAAGACACCCTATCGAAGAAAAATATCAAAATCAGTCAACACAAACATACACAAGAAAAGAACATGCGGCTGAATTTATACATCGTATTTTTAAAGAGGCCATCGGGCGGTACAAAGTCTTTAAAGTGTTCACTAGAGATCTGTCTGTTGGACGCAGCCAACTGAAGAAGCTGAAGACTGAGGATGACAGAATTGCACCTAATTGGACCAGTTGTAGCGTTTTCAACTGCAGACATTAAGGTTGAAGTTCTATGGTTTATATGATGCCTAGGTTGGGCTAAAAAATGCTCTTCACTTCTTCGTCGTATGGGCTGTGGTTTCCATAGTGTCACAGCTATTAGGCCTCTAACATGGCGTAACGACTGTTGTCGAACGACTACAATTAGGAATACAGCTTAATGTGCCTCTGAAGCATGGAGACTCAGCAACTAAACCACTTGGACAGTCACACATCTACAGGATGACCGCGTACCTAGGTTATCACTTACGGACCGGGGAGCGTAACTACCTGAGAGCGCCTCTAAAATTGTTGTTGGAATTTTTTGCAATGAAATCACCGAGTAGGATCATAGAGTCTAGAAGTTGGCAGTGTGACATCGCCAGGCCTCGGAGAGCAAACCTGTGCCTGTACTCTCCGTGGATCAAAAGTCATTTATTCCGTTAAAGTATTACATTTATGTGGAATCGTCAATTTTTTTTACTAGAATACTTAGAAAACTCAGTAGGAATCCTTTTTTAAAATATTTATTTCTTAGATAAAATTACATTGTATTTATATGTGTTAATATAGAGCGACTTAATCCCAAGCTGTTTTGTCACTTAAATAATCAGAAGTTTTGTAGTAAGCCCTGCTACACAATTTGGCTTTTGTAATTCTTTTAAACTTATTCATATACATTTCTCTGATATCACTGGGAAGTTTGTTATATGTCTTTGTTATATGTCTGTGGGATGTCGGTCGGTTCGCAGTCCTATCGGTTTATTCGGAAGTAAAACCCTTTACACTGTTTAAGTTGTGAGTCGGACAGAATAAGACGTATAAAGTAACTAAGAGATTCCTTTTAATTTGTATACTTTTTTAATTCGCACTTGTGTAAACGTAACACAAGAATACTGATCGAAAGATTAAAACATTAACTTCAAAACCAAAGAAAATAGTGCTTAATGTTTTAGATATACAAATCTCCATTATTTTGAACGAATCAGCATTTAAAGTATTGGGTCATTTGCTTAAATATAAAGTAAGTTTTTTATTACAATTGCTAAGCATTTCATTGATCGGTGATTATAAGTTGAAGAAGGTGCCGGAATAAGATACAGGAGCAGGGAAGGTATATATGAAGTTATTGGCTTCAGCTTCAAATAGTATAATTATGGATTTAGGACTGTACGTGTGGCGCAGTGGTTAAGACAGTTGCCACGGCACTGCGAGTCCCGGGTTCGATTCGCGCAGGACAACTATTTGTGTGATCCATAAATAATTGTTGGATGTAGGTACTCTGTGTCCGTCAATTAAATGTTTGTAAATCGATGCAGGGATTCATTTAACTAGTGGGGAAGTCTTTAAAAAGGAATTAATAAATTGTGTACAGTTAAAAATATTCCACATATTCCCAGCCGTTTTTTGATACACCCTGGCTTCCAATTTATTTTTGATTCGATCCATGAAACTTTTATATTGCCCGCTCGTATTATTTTGTATGCTTTTTATTATAAATATTCCTTCTTCTGCTGCGTTGGAGTTTAGAATATATCTCTACTGTTCAACCATTCCAAAAACTTCTTCATTTGTTTCTTCCTTTCCCAACTAATTGTCTTCATTCTTCGCCACCACCTCGTTTTGTATCCCCATATGTACAATTACCCACTAAACTGATGAGCACCGCAATGCGCCCCACACATTGCTATCCTGCGCGACGGGCTAACATACGAGGGTCCCTTACGCGACGCTATCAAGCGACGCGGCGACATAAAGGGGCGACGCGACAAGGCGACAGGCCGCGGCAATCTGTGCGACGTCGCCGTAATGATGCGCGTTATATACGCATTACGCTCGCACTTCATGACGTGTGGCATAGACTAACTACAATTAGTAGGACTTATTTATTTTTGATTTATCTTGAAACAAGGGAACGCGACGTTGCGAAATGCTTTATGTTAGCGAATTCAATTATGTGCTAGATGACAAGAAAGGTATCGTGGTGAATAAAAAACCGGCCAAGTGCGAGTCGGACTCGCTCACGAAGGGTTCAGTTCCATATCTATAAAAATGAGCAAAAAATATCACGTTTGTTGTATGGGAGCCCACTTAAATATTAATGTTATTTTGTTTTTTTTTTTGTATTTTGTTGTTATAACGGCAACAAAATTTTTAAAATTTCAACTACCTATCACGATTCATGAGATACAGCCTAGTGGCAGACGGACAGACAGACAGACAGTGAAGTCTTAGTAATAGGGTCCCTTTTTACCCTTTGGGTACGGAACCCTAAAAAGGAATGCACTTTACGAACATGTTTATTTTTTCAAAATAAATCGTTCTCCACACTCAGTTTCGTAAGCCATGTAAATCAAATCAAATAAACTGAAATAAAAAAAACAAGTCGAAAAGTATCGTAGCATATAACCGTACATACACTCTTGTATCCCCACTCGCCGCCAGTCGCGTGTGGTCACCACTTGACGTCTGACATCAATTAGGCCGACTCCATTTTACATACATGATTATCTTTCCAAAATAAATCGTTTTCCACAATGTTTTATTCTGCTCAAAGGTAAGCATTTACAGCAAAAGGGGTGAAATTATGACATACGCTGCCGTACCCCATGAATTTATTTATCAACGGAGATAATAAAAGCTTTTACAAACGTAAATAAACGTGCTAACAAAGGTTCTACAACTTCGTTATAAATAACAATAGGTTTACACACTACTAAACTAAATAATAAAAATAGTTAGAAAGGTTTGCGACTAACATAGGCTATGATCTAACATAGCCTATGTTAGTCGCAAACCTTTCTAACTATTTTTATTATTTAGTTTAACTATACTTACATTTATAAGAGACCTTTATTTATTCAAAAGTAAATAATTTAATTAAATAAAATGAAATTATAAGCTAAAAATTAGATAAACTAATATTTATAATAATAAAAATCTTTATTTCAGACACAAAAGTCCATAATATCACACCAATTTGACATAATTCATTAATATTCTCTATATAATTACAATAAGATCTAAGTTTAATATTTAAATATTTGAGTAAAAATAAATAAATGAATAATATGAGAATAAGGTGAAATGTCAACGTAATCAAATTCAGATAAAATCAAATTAAAACATAATTAATTAAAATTAACAGGTAAACACAATTCATTACATTTATGATGATTAATTTAAAAACTTAATTTATGTACTTTGTATATAACTTATTACATGTATTATTGTTGTACTTTGAAATTATTAAATTAATGACTTGAGACGTGTTTGTTACGGCACCATGCAACGTTGGTAAAACAATCTTCGCGATATAAGCTATAACATAAACTTTCCATCCTAAAAAATCTATCAGAAAGATACATTGTCACTTGTGTTCATGCTACTTATGAAGTAACAGCTGGGAAAACAGAAATAAAACCTACAAGCTGTTTGTACGAAACTATAAAATGGAAGTGCCGCACCAGCTGGCTCGTAAAACTATATCTCTTCCAGAATATTGCTATCCATCGATTGAAACGATATGAGATGAATTAAGTTGGGTTGTTAAGTTGAATTACTAAGACCAATACAATAAAATTAAATGGGTATTTTACATGCAAAGATATTTCCAATTTGGCTTTCTGAATTATTGGGCTATTTAACAATAAGCCCTGTGAACAAGTATCACTGTCTCAGACCATCGTCTAATGACATAGGAGACAACCACATTGTGTAGTTCGTCTATTGGTAGTGTGTTTGAACTGTACAAAACGAGATTCTGGCTTGAATTCTTAAGTCAGACCAATGGCCATTGAGATGGATTGATTGAAGAACCGTTTGAGTCTTTGGTTTGTGGCCCAGAAAGAATTACAAAACCATCTCATACCATCCATCCTGTAAGAGTCGTCAAGGTAAGTAATAGATACTTCTGGTAGTTGGGCAGCAGCACCATCTATGAACTACCTAATTACGGTCGCCGAATCGCATGCCAAGCAAGGTGTCCTATGACGGTCACCGTAGCCTAGTTGGTAGTGTGCCTGCCTACGAAGCTGGTGGTCCTGGGTTCGAATCCCGGTAAGTACAAATATTTGTGTGATGAGCACGAATATTTGTTTCTGAGTCATGGATGTTTTCTATGTATTTAAGTATTTATCTATCTATATAAGTATGAATATCGTCGCCTGGTACCCATAGTACAAGCTTTGCTTAGTTTGGGGCTAGGCTGATCTGTGTGACATTGTCTCTAGATATTATTATTATTAGTTGGGCAGCAGCACCATCTATGAACTACCTAATTACGGTCGCCGAATCGTATGCCAAGCAAGGTGTCCTAGCAAACCTCTTCAAATAGCTACTTTTGGAATCCCTTGGGGATAGCTTATGTCCTATATGAAGAAATAAAATCCCGTAGCATTCTCGAGTTAGGAAGTCGACAATGTTACCTAAGTGCCACAGAAAACACATTAACCATTCGGTTTTTGTTTTCGTGTATTTTGTGTGTCTTATTAGTTTATTCAAATTCAAATTACTTATTTCGGAACAATATCCATATAATGTTAGTATAACTTAGCCTAATGTTAGTATCAATTACATTAATTATATTAAGGGTATCTGGACTCTTACCCACCTGAATAAAAGGGGAGAATCCCACCGATCAGAAAACACATTCAGGATGCCATTGGAGGAAAGCGCAAGCGCTCCATCATGGAAGCGCAGCGCCTCCGCATGATCGCGGCGAACCCGTCGACGCACGACTCCGCGAACATCCCCGACGCGCTACACCGCCACGGCAACCCCAAGAGCACCCTGAATGCGTTATTGTACTGTACTTATTACAAAGTGTCCACCTTTTTTCCCAAAAAGGTGGAACAGCAAAATAATACGTTTGTTCTAAAAATCGGCGGCCGCATACCGTTACAAAACCTTTTTTTTATATGAGTTCCAATCTGAAACTTAAAAAAGTGAAGATTAGCAAAAGTAATTGGCTGGTTAGGTTAGGTAATATTTAGTCTGTGCGGAGTGGCAATGATCGCAACATACGGTCGGCTTATTGCACCTGAGGTGCTCCGGATTACATATTACCAACGTGGCACAGATAATACAACTGTTAGAGGTTTGGGTCTGGCGTGGTTTATTACTGCGTACTGCGCACTTATTATAAATCTAGTAGTAAGTTGCTTTCATCTGCTTTTAACCAAGTGAAGCCGTTAGCACGCGGTGATTCATAGATGGGTGTCTGCTATAGTAGTTTAATTAACATCAGAGGGCATGTAAAGCGGTTCGTCCTGGTTGTAGTAATAAGACAATGGTTATTATGCCAGGTCAAAAGCCTCCTGGGCGGCTTGAACATCTCCGTCGTTCAAAGTAAAGTAAATATTTCAGTCAATCGCCTGCCGCGTCTACGTGCCGTATTTTTTTAAATGCTATTCTTGAAAAGCGCTGAACTGAATTTGTCCATAGGTTGCTTACTAAAGAAGATTTTAGGTTTTTATCGATAGTAAGTGTTCATCGCATTGAACAGGAAGTTAAATTTTGCTGCGCTCGCAGGATAATCGATGACAGAGACCTAACAAATAAAAACCTGCAAAGCTTGGATCATAGGCGTCAGGTTGCAAGCTTATCGGTTTTCGATAGGCTATTTCATGGAGAATGCGCTCAAGACCTCCATGAACTTATCCCTCCTTCCCCTTTTTTTCATGGGACTACTAGGCGTCGGGAGGGTTTTCACCACTTTGTTGTTGACATCCCATTCTGCCGTACGAAGCGCTTTGCTTCCTCCTTTATCATACGCACGACTAAGCAGTCGAACACCCCCCCGAACGACGTTTTTCCAGACTCTTACAACATGGGTTTATTCAAGGCTAGAGTGAACATGCATCTTATGGATGCGCGCGGTCCATCTTCGACCATATCTTCACTTACCATCAGGTGAGATCGTGGTCAAGCGCAAACCGATTCAGCATAAAAAAAGACCTAGTTTGGTCGGCATATTAGATATATTTTGTTCTAATACTTATGTACTGCTTCGATGGTCCAGCGGTAGCGGGTTCAACCGCAGATGATGAATGGTTCAAATCACAGGTTAAGCCAAAAAGCAAGTCTATTTAATTGCGTCAAATAATTTCATCATCATCATGTCCACCGAATGACGTGCACGGCAGCACAGAGACTTCTCCAAAAGATTGGAGTTGGAGTTAGACACAATGGAGGGATATACCATAATCGCCACGCTTGGCAGATGAGTTGGTCACTGCAGTATGATGGTGAAAGTAACCAGAGAGATGCTGCTGTCCGTTCTCTGGGAGATACTCCCTCGGCACGATTTTGACGCCTCCCACGGGATGAAAAGGGGTAGGAATATTCTTTGCCGTCAGTCGTACAGCCAATTAATTTAAAATCAAGAAAAAACATTAGTAATGGTAATGCATAGTCGCCCACATTGTTTTTTCAAGCAACCAATATTGCGATTGAGATATAAATGGAAAAAAGCATCCCTGAACAATGCCAATGCCGGGAGGTTCGATGTTGGCAGGGTCAGATGCCTGCGCCCAGGAGAGCATTTAAAGCTATCGGCACATATGCAGATGTGCTGGTATCTGTACAAGCAATGTACAAGTTTAAATGTGTTTACCTAGAAGAAAACAAGTGTCATTGCATCTTGCATTAAAGAAATAAAATTTTGATTCCCACCCAGACAGCTATTAGTTTACATGAATATATCTGTTTGTCCCGAGTCTGGGTGTTATTATCTATATAAGTATGTATACTGCTGTGTGGTGACGGCCTAAGAATATCACCACCCCCTCTCATCCCGTGGGGGGACGTAAAAGTCGTCCCGAGGGAAATATATACACCAGAGAACGGGCAGCAGCGTTCTCCTGAGTACCATGTCCACCTTACTGCGATCGCCAACCCGTCTGCCAAGCGTGGCGATTATGGCAAATCCCCTCAAATGATGGACACAACCAAACCGCGGCCCCCAGTCCCCGGCAGCCCTGCTATTCCCAGCCGTGGTAACAGCCGTGGTTACGGCAGGGCAGGGGGTGCTAAGAATCCCCGGCAGATTCCGCGTTACCAACACCGACGACCTCTGGCCCTGGCAACATACAACACACGTACACTGCGGTCCGACGAGAAGATAACCGAACTGGAGGAAGAATTGAGCAGGTTACATTGGGATATTGTAGGATTATCTGAAGTCCGAAGAGAGGGGGAGGACTCGATAATACTGAAATCCGGAAACCTGCTCTATTACCGGGAGGGTGACCAAATATCCCAAGGTGGTGTCGGGTTCATAGTCCACAAGTCCCTCGTGAACAACCTAGTGAAAATCGAGAGTGTGTCGACGAGGGTTGCGTACCTTATACTCAGAATCACCAAGCGGTATTCGTTGAAGGTTATACAGGTATACGCACCCACTTCGACACACTCCAACGATGAAGTCGAGGTTATGTATGAGGACATATCCAGAGCCATACATACCTCTAACTCCTATTTCACTGTGGTCATGGGGGACTTTAACGCGAAGTTGGGCAAACGATTCGGTAATGAGCTGAGAGTGGGGCAATTTGGAACTGGAGACCGGAACCCCCGGGGCCAAATGTTGGCCGACTTCATGGAGAAGGAGGGACTCTTTATGATGAATTCCTTCTTCAGGAAGCCGGATCACCGCAAATGGACCTGGGTGAGCCCCGATGGTAAAACTAAAAATGAGATAGACTTTATCTTGTCGACGAGACGACAGATGTTCAATGATGTCTCCGTGATCAATGCGGTTAAAACCGGGAGCGATCACAGACTGGTCAGAGGCTCATTGAACCTTAATGTCAAGCTCCAGAGGTCACGACTGATAAAGTCTACGCTCCGACCTTTACCCATCCACATCCAAAACCCTGAACCCTTTCAGCTCGAACTGCAAAACCGTTTCGAATGCCTAGCAGACTGCGAGAAAGTGGACTCATACTATGACAGGCTCGTAGAAGCTGTCCATACGGCTGGGTCTAAGGTATTCAAGGCCCGTCGTACAAAGAGAACTAAAAAGATCTCTGACTTTACCCTGCAACTTATGGAAGATAGACGGAAAATGGTTCTGACATCCTCAGATGATGCTACCAGATATCGGCAGCTCAACAGACAGATCTCAAAGTCTTTGACTCGCGACACGAGGCAATTTAATACAATCAGTATTAAAGAGGCCATCGAGCGAAACAAAGGCTCTAAAGTGTTCGCAAGAGCTCTGTCTGTTGGACAGAGCCAACTGACGAAGCTGAAGACTGAGGATGGTAGAATCGTCACGTCTAAACCTGAGTTGCTGGGAGAGATCGAGAAGTTCTACGGACAGTTATATACGACAACACAGCCACCTGTCAAAAGTCATGCCTCAGATCCCAGAGCACGACTAACCCGACATTACACCGAAGACATCCCGGACGTCAGCCTGTACGAGATTAGAATGGCTCTCAAACAACTCAAGAACAACAAGGCGCCTGGTGATGATGGAGTTACAGCAGAGCTTCTGAAGGCGGGTGGTACACCAATCCTACGGGCCCTTCAGAAGTTATTTAACTCCGTCATACTAGATGGTCAAACGCCACAAGCATGGCACAGAAGTGTGGTGGTGCTCTTCTTCAAAAAGGGCGACAAAACCCTATTGAAGAATTATAGACCCATCACACTGCTGAGCCATGTTTACAAGTTGTTTTCGAGGGTCGTTACGAATCGTCTCGCGCGCAGGTTTGACGACTTCCAGCCTCCCAAACAAACCGGTTTCCGAAAAGGCTTTAGCACCATAGACCACATACATACGCTGCGGCAAGTTATACAGAAGACCGAAGAGTATAACAAGCCACTATGCTTAGCGTTTGTGGACTATGAGAAAGCCTTCGATTCTATCGAAACATGGGCCGTGTTGAGGTCTCTCATAAGGTGCCAAATTGACTACCGGTATATCGAGGTGATAAAGTGTTTGTATGAAAACGCCACTATGTCAGTGCGACTCCAGGACCAGATCTCGAAACCTATCCACTTGCAGCGAGGCGTGAGACAGGGAGATGTTATATCTCCGAAACTGTTCACCGCTGCATTGGAAGACGTCTTCAAGCTTCTGGACTGGAAAGGCTTTGGCATCAATGTCAATGGCGAGTACATCAATCACCTTCGATTTGCCGATGATATCGTAGTCATGGCTGAGACCATGGAAGACCTCGGTACAATGCTCGATGACCTCAGCAGAGTCTCTCAACAAGTGGGTCTGAAAATGAACATGGATAAGACGAAAGTCATGTCAAACGTCCATGTTGCACCCACTCAATTGAAAGTTGGTGACTCTGCACTCGAAGTTGTAGAGAACTATATTTACCTAGGACAGACCATCCAACTAGGTAGGTCCAACTTCGAGAAGGAGGTCAATCGTAGAATCCAACTCGGCTGGGCAGCGTTCGGGAAGCTACGTAACATCTTCTCGTCCAAAATACCGCAGTGTCTCAAGTCGAAAGTCTTCGACCAGTGTGTGTTGCCAGTGATGACATACGGAACAGAGACGTGGTCGCTCACTATGGGCCTTATTAGATGGCTCAAGGTCACCCAAAGAGCAATGGAGAGGGCTATGCTCGGAGTTTCTCTGCGGGATCGCATCAGAAATGTCGAAATCCGCAGGCGAACCAAAGTCACCGACATAGCCCCAAGAATTGCAAAACTGAAGTGGCAGTGGGCGGGGCACATAGCTCGTAGAACCAATGGCCGTTGGGGCAGAAAGGTTCTTGAGTGGCGACCACGAACCGGAAGACGCAGCGTGGGCAGGCCCCCTACAAGATGGACTGATGATCTTGTGCGGGTCGCTGGAAACAGCTGGATGCGAATAGCGCAAGACCGGCAATTGTGGAGATCTTTGGGGGAGGCCTTTGTCCAGCAGTGGACGTCTTTCGGCTGATATGATGAAGTATGTATTTACAAAACTCAAGTAAGTATATGTAGTATATCAATGGGATCAGATGGCCGTGTGTGAATAGCGTCACAGGATATTGTTTTTTTATTGGGTGTTGTACTCTTGCAGGTCGGTACATGACGCAGAAGTTTTGTCGGACCCATTTCATAACTTTTGTAATTAGAGACCCAAGTCTGTATAATGACTTGATTCAATATCAATTGTATTTTGTTTATTCAGTTAATACCATAGGCTTTTCTTCCATAACAAAAGCGCTCCAAAACCTCTTTGCCTCCAAGTGTCTCCAAGTATGAAATATCAGAATATCTCAGCATTATATCTCAAATTTCCTGCTTTGCGACGAAAGGGGTGTTAAGCTGAATAAAGTATCAGATATGAGTACACTCGCATCCGAACATATGCTCCTCCATCCGCAACGGAAGTAATATGTCAGGGAATCACCGGGTTGTCGGGGGTCGAACACAGATGGCGTTACTAGCATGAATGAGATCGTTGTAGCATAATTGAGGAAGTGTAGTATGTATGTGTACTTTATTCCTAAAGCATTTATTTGGATTTCAAGTATGAGAGAAGTTTTAATAGAAATCTATCGGAAAGAAACAGATCTATTGAGGTCTAAATGGGTTATATTACTTAAATAGATACTATCGGAAACATCACCTGCGTGGAATTTTCTGCTTGAAAAACGAACCACTAAGATTTAACTTCTATTAAAATTTTAGACAGCTTGCCTTAAAACTTATTTTAACCTTGTTGTGTAGGTTATTTGTATGTATTTATAGCTTGTAGTTTAACCTGGACATACATATAGACAAACAGACAAAAATTCTAAAAACTATATTTTTGACTTCGATATCGATTGTAGATCACGCCCCAATTATCCTTATAAAAAAATATTCAATGTACAGTGTTGACTTTCCTACTATTTTACTATATGTATAGAATAATGTTGGTGTATTATTCGCTGTCTAATACTAGAAAAAGGTTAATACGGCAAAATTTGCTCTCTAATTTACGAATTGTATGTGAACTCGGGAGACAAACTTCTAGGTCTCGAGTAAATATTATATAAGTAACTCACAAATCCCGGCAAAATGTTATTCAAGGTCGCTTGGTGTTGGTGTAATCAAATAAATGTTCGGCATAATGCGGCAACACAGGCAGACTGTGACGAGACAGTTATCAGGAATAATGCCTGTACTTATTTTAATGCCTTTGGTGGCAATCTTAATTCCATAGTTACTTAGACATTTATCAATTTAAAGCACTGAGGCACCAAAATAAATAAGTAGACTTAATACTAAGCTAAGACAGTCGCCTCGCCGATTCGTGTCGCGGGTTCGAGTCCCGCACCGGACAACTATTTGTGTGACCCCAAAATAGTTGTTCTGAGTGTGGATGTAATTTGTGTAGTATATGTTTGTAGAGTACCCCACGACACAGGGAATAGGTTCTCTAGTGCGGGCGTTGTCTTACAAAAAAACCTAACGTTTAATAGTTTCCGGTATTGGCGCCCAAGTGGTGTAAGCCTTAGGGCAAAGCCATGTAAGTAATGTCCAAGTTGTTCAAACCGAATGACTACAACCGGGATCAACAATTAGGTTGACTTTGCCATGTGAAGCACGGAGACGCTAATACGTAATAATAATATAATATAATAATATCTTGGGACAATGTTACACAGATCATCCTAGCCCCAAACTAAGCAAAACTTGTGCTATAGGTACCAGGTGACGATATCCATACTTATATAGATAGATAAATACTTAAATACATAGAAAACATCCATGACTCAGAAACAAATATTCGTGCTCATCACACAAATATTTGCACTTACCGGGATTCGAACCCAGGACCGCAAGCTTCGTAGGCAGGAGCACTACCAACTAGGCTACGGTGACCGTCAGTAAAACTACTTAGCTGATCACCCATCTAATTCTGACGCGTGCCTAGGTGCTTAACCTTGCCGATCATTTAGTTTAACTGGTTTCGATTTAGATCGCAGACAGGTAGGCATTCTAGGCTCAGCTGAACCCCACAGCTTAGAACGTTATTATTGTATATTGCAACTGTTATTCGGCTGATTGAAGTTACATTGGTAGGCGTGTGGAAGGGATTGTCTTCTGGGGATTGTCTCTTTTTGCAGATGTGTTTGATTTTTAAATGGTGCACAGGATGTTTGGCTGATTTGTTTGGCCGTTCCTATATAAATTATCTTAATAATGCATTTCTTTCCCCATTACCTTTATTTTAACTCTACATCGTTGTAATATTATTCCGTTTGTTCCAGACGCGAAGTTCTGGGTCGGTCGAGGTGAGAAGCCGTCTCCTCAAGGCATCCGCATTCCCGATGAGAATGGGAAGGAGGTGCCACTCCGCAAGTACGACAAGAAGACCATCGTTCTTACACTACCTGGGGTAAGTGTTCTTTTAATATGTTTTAAATTCAAGCGTTTGAAACAGGCACCTTCAATGAGAGGCAGAAGGTGTGGTGTCTTGTGAGATGCCGTTTCTGTTTCTTAAATACTGTCGTTCCCTGTTATGTTACAGTCCAAAGCAAATTTAATTTAAGCGAATCCCCTCTCACAAGCTAGAGGTCGTGGGTTCGATCCGATAATAAAAAACACAATATCCATGTGAAGAACAGGGAGTTTTCACAAGGATAGTGTGTTTTTTATTTTTCAATTGTATGTCGTGGGTTGGACCCAAAAATAAAACACACAATATCCATGTCAAGAACAGAGAGTTTTCACAAGGATAGTGTGTGTTTTATTTTTCAATTGTATGTCGTGGGTTGAACCCAAAAATAAAACACACAATATCCATGTGAAGATCAGAGAGTTTTCACAAGGATAGTGTGTGTTTTATTTTTCATATGTATGTCGTGGGTTGTACCCAAAAATAAAATACACAATATCCATGTGAAAAACGGAGCGATTTCACATGGATTAATTGTATTTTATTTTCGGATCGAACCCACGACCTCTGGCTAAGCAGTCAGATGGAATTTGCTTCGGATAGTAAGTAAAATTTAATTATATTAAACTTGATTATGACATATATCCACGGTCCTGTGACGTGATAACGGGCAAATACTAATGTAACAGCTCACTTACTTACTTCTATTTTACTGATATAGAATTGCCGGCATATGAGTTACCAATTAAATATTCAGTACTTTTAAACCGTGTGATTTCTACCAAAAATGTAGTAGGACTGAGATTATCTTAAAGTTAAATTATCCAACAAAGCACAGATTAACTTTGAGGCTCCTCGATTTGACTCTGTTCAATATCAACCAAACTAGTTTTAAATACACATTTTGAAATGGTCGCGTATCATACTTATACAACATTTTTAACAGGTATTAACGCATCGACCTTTATTTAATTTTCTTAACGTTGTTATTTTGTGAAGTTGCATTGATCGTGGTCACTGGCCAACTGCTGATTGCCGACTGACAGTCCGTGACCATCGATCTAAGCAACTTTGTCGAAACGGCGAGAAAATAACATTAAAGGTTAGTCGCGTTAATATCGGTAAACAACGTTGTATAGTTTTAATATCATTGCTTTGTAATAAAGTTTTATGAAAAGTGCAGTGTATTTTTATATGGGTCAATTAAGTTTTGGCGCTAAAATAAAAAGCGACACGCAGGGGACAAGCATGGCGCGTATTGTTCCAGACGCCAGCACATCAAGCTACCCCAATCTGTCAAATATCCTCATTTTTAAGTGAACCTTATGCTGTTGCGATAAAGTTGAAAATCTATAAAATAAATTTGACAGATTGCGGTACCTGGATGTGCTGGCGTCTGTACATATTCTTTTATACGGGCTGTATTAGAAAGATATATAATGACAGTTAAATTAGTTTAGAGGTGTAAAAAACAAAATCGCCAGCGATGATTATTGATTGTATTCAAATCAAATAATTGTATCAATGTAGGTAAACCACATTAAATTTCCTTTATTAAATCGATGGCCATTTACATTTACTTTTTTTGTAGTTTTAATGTTTAAGGTTTAAAGTACTTTTATTCTCAATAAAAACATTACATATCACTTACTGAGAACAATACTAATTAAAATAAGTTGTAATAAAGTTCACCATCTTCAGTTACCCATTCAATGCGTTCATTTCTCCAACAGTTTTTGATCTGCTTGAACTGTTTATCTGTTTTGAACGATGCACACACGGCTGGTAGTACAATAGGTCTGTGTCAAAGTGCTCTACAGTTTGGTGCTTACAAGTCTGAAGTCAACTGACAATGGCTTCCCCTTATCGCTCAGGAGCTGACAGTGTTCGACATCGGGCACTTCGCGGTGTGGTGCGAGGCCTTCACCGTCAACTTCGGCCACGTGCCGCTCCCGCCCGCCTCCGTCAGCAACGTGCCGCCCAGCCTCAAGATGCTGGGAGTCTCGCCACAGGTCAGTCTACTCAATATTATACTTACTTATCGTAGGCAGGAGCACTACCAACGAGGACGGTCACCGTAGCCTAGTTGGTAGTGCTCCTGCCTACGAAGCTGGTGGTCCTGGGTTCGAATCCCGGTAAATGCAAATATTTGAGTGATGAGCACGAATATTTGTTTCTGAGTCATGGATGTTTTCTATGTATTTAAGTATTTATCTATCTATATAAGTATGTATATCGTCGCCTGGTACCCATAGTACAAGCTTTGCTTAGTTTGTGGCTAGGATGATCTGTGTGACATTGTGCCTAGATATTATTATTATTATCGTATGGGCAGTGGTTACCCTAGTGTCAGAGTTGTTCCAAGTAACCCTCTGACTTTGCTTAATGACTGTTGTCTAATGACTACAACTGGGACCGATACCTTAACGTGCTCTCGGAAGCACGGAGACGCTCAGAAATTAAACCACCTTGGTGTTCATCCATCTATGGATGGACTGCGAGCCTAGTTGCTTAACCTCACCGAGCACATACGAACCGATGAAAGCATCTAGCTAGCTATGAATCAGTCTGAAAACTGTTCTTAGTAGTATTTTAAACGACTTAAAAGGAAGGAGGTTGTCATTTCAACTGTTTGTTCTTTTTAGTACTGGTACGCGATGTATCCATTGTTTGTGAACTTATAATAATAATATTTATGTATTTATTCTGTCATCACAAAAGGTTGATAAAAGCGTACATAAAGTAAATAAAAAAGCATACGGGAAGCGCACCGAAACAAGTTCGCCGTAGTCTGCGTGTACGAATACTTTTATAAATTTTTGAACTGGTTATGTTAACTCTATATTATTCCATCGGGGAAGGTTGGTCCGATATAAATTTGGTTCAAATCAGTAACACCAAAGTTGAAGTCAGTTCTAAGTTTTTTTTATTAAACAGTAATTATATTCGCTTATAAGGAACAAATAATATATCTCTTAAATAATCCCTATTATTGTCCATTCTTTGGTTGTCTGGAAGAGATCACATTTTAGTGATAAGACCGCCAATTGTATACTTTTTAATTGCATGCTCCTGTACTGTATGATTTCAATATTGGTGTACAGTAAAGACTTAATCTATTTATCTATCTATCTATATCTCCAGCTACCCTAGTAGAGGGAATAACGCAAAGAACGGGCAGCAGAGTAGCGCCTCTCTGTGTACTATGACCATCATACTACGATCGCCAACCCGTCTGCTGAGCGTGGCGATTATGGCATATTCCTCCAAGATTATTCTTGGGGGAGGCTTGTCGAACAGTGGACTTCTGTCACCTGTAATGATGATAACTACCTACAGTAGGCTCTCGCACAGTTTCCTCTCGGCGGCGCATCTACACAGCATCTTTCTCGCCCTGGTACTCGAATTAGTGGAAACATTCGTAGTTTAGCTTTCACCAGACATAGTTTCACCGTGGAAATCTTTTAGAGGGGCCTTTGTCCTAATATTCCATTCCATTCGGCTGACATGGTGATGACGCTAGTGTTAGAGTTGCAAAGGCGGCCAAAAGGCCTCTGACATTGCCTGACTGTGTATACTATATATACTGCGTATTGTTTCATCCCCATTTCCGCTGTTTACTGCTGAGTTGCAATAAGCGCCGATTGACGCAAATCAGCAGTAAATACTGTATAAAAACTCGCGTTTTTACTATTTCCATCAGTGTATTATTCTCTGCTGAAATTGCTGCCAAGCTACGGAATGGTCATAGATCTGCCGGCTGGCTTTCAGCAAGGAAACTAGAAGTAATATATTCCAGGTCATCACTCTGCCCTTCACTAGGGCTATCGCGCAAGTCCAAATAACATAGTTATTATTAGTGTTTCCTATTTTAAAAACAGTGTAGTGTTAAAAATAAAATAAAAGTAGTGTTGTTTTAAACTACCGAGTCGAAGTCGCGCTCCAGACGGTGCCGCGAATGGTCTACTCTCAGTCCACGCCCGTTTTAAAAATTTCTAACTTTGTTCCCCGTCGTTTTAAAAATAATTCAACCGTGCATTAATGTGTGTAATTGTGCTCCACATCATTCTACCGAGAGACATTTTTTAAAAAATTTTTCCTCGATTTGATATTCCAAAAAAACAAAATTTTGACTAATGTAAAAAACATGTTTATCTGCTTTTCCTCAAAAAGTAGATCGACGACGTATTCTTTTTAATTGCTTGACACATGCGTCTTGAGTACCTTAACCCTCCACCTGAGTTTGCCTTCCGGCGGACTTAACCTAAATTTTTTATAGATTTTTTTAAAACAAATACTTTTTTGTTAACTCAATAACCAAGGGCGTTGCTGGATTTGTGAGAACAAGGGATGTTAGCCCCAGATAAGCTTACTAACATCTATTAATTAGATTAAATTAAAAAACCACTCTTAACTAAAACCAAACCATTTTGCAGTTGAAAAAATAAATACCAAAATTTTAAGGCCATTTTTCAGGGTGTTCCGATCGAGCATGCCCAAGATTTATCAGCGTGTAAGGACACCCTGTTAAACCCTCAACCCCAAACAGTAGAGTTTAGATTTTTAAATTAATTAGTTTCAGAATTAAAAAACTTTTTCCCAAAAACCAATTATTTTTCAACTTTTTTATAAATTTGTTAGAGCCAAAAATCTTTGAACAAAAAAACATTTTCTTAGAGATTTATCTCAATTATTGTTATTTGACCAGCGTATCCGTTTGGACCGCGTACTTGTGCGACTTGTGGGCAATTTACACCCCAAAAATTTTTTTAACGATATAGATTAAGACCAGACCTCAGTTTTTAAGCGTTTTCGACACGCGGATATACAACTGAACTTAAACTGACTCGGGCACTTTACACCCATAGGCAATCATGTTTACCACCCCGCCTAGAAGGGTAACAGCATCATCAGAGGAACCAGGAAGGAGAAATACTTTTAAAATTGACGACCCGACGACCTCAGCTTGTGGTTCCGCTAGTTCTGAGCAGATTACGCCTACTAGCGCTACCACAAAAGCCCCTGCAACCATAAAATCTTGTACCAGTATAGTTACAACGAGACAAATGTCGCAAGGGAAGGGCGCCATTGCGAAGGCTTCGCCACCCCTTTCTCAAAAAACAACAGCTCCGTCAAAATCATCAAGGAAGACCCAGGGGGTGAAACAATCCACCGGTGAGTACACAGCGGAGCCTTTTAAGATGCCAGACCTCGTGGAAAACATGGATCATACACAAATTAAAGAAGCAGCCATAGCGATAAACACCAACTGTAAAAAGGCGATGAAGAGTTCGGGTAACATAAGAACAGACATCAGAGTAACCTTGACAGCAGACCTAGAACAACTTCTGTGTCTCATGATGGCAGCCGTGACACTGCTAGAGAAAAGCCCCACGAAGGACATGGACATCGTTCGATTTTTAAAAAAGGGATCTAGCGAAGTGGAAACGCAAACAGATATACACGATGACAGAACCGTACCACAATCACACAACACGCGAGCTGATGCCAATCACGTCGAATCCATTGCTTTCATGAATCAGCTACAGGAGGACTTGAGGGAGTGCACGCTTTCTACACGTACACTCTCCAAAAAACTAGATATTGTGCCTAATCTTCTCCCCCCTCAACCTGCCGCCGCCCACTTTGTTTCGTATGCCACCGTAGCAGCCACTACTAAACCCGCAAGCTTGCCCGCGCCGACGCACTCTATAATCGTCTCATCAGAAAATACGGATGACACCGCCGGAGTGATTATGGAGAAAATTAGAACGGTCTTTGATGCAAAGCAGTCGGGAATAAGGGTTGATACGGTGAGGAAGGCGCGAGACCGAAAGGTCGTGTTGGGCTTCAGCAGCAAAGACAGGTTAGAAACAGCAGCGAGAAAATTAAGGGAGCCTGAGACCAAATTGAAGATCGAAGAAGCGCAGAACAAGGACCCATTAATAATACTTAAGGATGTCCTGAACTATAATACCGATGATGACATAACCAAGGCGCTAGTCAACCAAAATGACCACCTACTGGGAGATCTTCGGAAGGAAGAGCTGAGGATGTCGGTGCGTTATCGGAGGAAAGCGAGAAACTCTTTGGAAAGCCATGTAGTAATGCAGGTCACACCTAAGGTTTGGCAACAGCTAACCGGTGCTGGAAAGGTACATATAGACCTCCAACGAGTGAGGGTCTTCGACCAGAGTCCACTTGTACAATGCACGAGGTGTCTCCGATTTGGGCACAGCAAGAAACATTGTTCGGAAGACACAGATCTGTGCTCGCACTGTGGAGGACCACATATGCGAGCCGAATGTCCTGCCCGAATTGAAGGCGAACAACCTTACTGCAAAAACTGTGACATCGCCAAGCTCGAAAAAACAAGCCATAACGCGTTTGACTTGGAATGCCCGGTACGCAGAAAATGGGACAACATGGCAAGGTCCAAAGTAGCATATTGCTGATGACGAAGTGGACTCAAATTCCAGCGGAAGCTTACCGGGGCCCTCTAAACCGGAAGACAAACCCTACCTTGTGCTACAGGCAAATCTCCAAAGGAAGCAGCTCGCAACCAATGAGATCATGATGGAGGCCACACGCAGAAAAGCAGCTCTTGCACTACTACAGGAACCATATGTGGGGGGTTCAAATAAGATGAAGCTACGCCAAGGTGTACGAATCTATCAGAGCACTGGACAAGAAGAGGGCAACGTCAAGGCTGCAATCGCTGTCTTTGACGAAACCCTAGACGTGATACAGTGTCCACAACTCACCAACAACAACATCGTCGTGGTAAAGATCCGTACCAAAGCTTGGACAGCTGCAGTGGTTTCTCTATATTTTGAACCGGACAAACCCCTAGACCGGTACCTGGAGCACTTAAAAGGCATAGTGGAGAAGATGGGCTCTATCAGAATCATCCTCGGAGGAGACGTAAACGCTAAGAGTGCCTGGTGGGGTAGTCTAAAACCAGACAAAAGGGGAGAAAGCGTTTCAGGCAGTCTGGACGAAATGGGATTACAAATACTGAATACAGGCAATACCCCAACCTTCGACACTGTCAGAGGGGACAAACAGTATACCAGTTTTGTAGACATAACGGCATGCACGGTGGATCTCCTTGACTTGGTGGTGAACTGGAAAGTGGAAGTGGGACTAACCAGCTCGGACCACAACGGCATAAGTTTTCAAATTAAACTAAAAAGATCCAAAGGTATAATAATTGAGAGAACGACCAGAAAGTTTAATACAAAAAAAGCTAATTGGAGCAACTTTGATGACAAAATGGCCCAATTAACACATATCAACAAAATAAATGAAACAGAAATAGATAAAATAGATAATAAAGATACATTAGAAGATATAACAATTAAATACACAACAATAATAACAGAAACGTGTAATGAAAATATACCTATAAAATGTAAAAAAGAAAAACTTACCTTTCCGTGGTGGTCCCAGGAATTAAATGACATGAAGAGGAGCGTAGCCACCAAGAGGAGAAGAATCCGACACGCAGCACCAATCCGAAGAGCAGGAGTCGTCCGGGAATACCTGAAACAAAAAGAAGAATATGAAAGGCGGGCAAAGGATGCACAGATCGCAAGTTGGGTAAACTTCTGCGGAAAGCAGGACAAAGAAGGAGTATGGGAAGGTATCTATAGGGTCATGGGTAAAACGGGAAAGCGCCTTGAGGATGAACCTCTAACGCAAGAGGGACGGATATTGAATCCCCAAGAATCCGTAAAACTGCTCGCGGAGACATTCTACCCGGAGGACCTGGAATCGTTGGATAACGCTTACCACAGAAGCATTAGAACAGCAGCCGAACAGATGAATAGAGATCATGATGACAATGACCCTCCATTCACTCTACAGGAGCTCAAAGCTTCTGTGGAGAGTTTTAACCCGAAGAAGGCACCGGGTGCAGATGGTCTAACAGCGGACATTTGCAAGCGAGCGATCCTGGGGAACCCGAGCACATTCCTGTCCCTGACCAACAAATGTTTGGAACTGGGATACTTTCCCAAAACTTGGAAGCAAGCCACTGTGATCGTCCTCCGGAAGCCAGGGAAGCCGGACTACTCACACCCCAAATCATACCGACCTATAGGCCTGCTACCAGTGCTCGGCAAGATACTGGAGAAAATGATAGTGGGGCGTCTCAAATGGAACCTCTTGCCGAGAATGAGCACAAGGCAATACGGCTTCATGCCACAGAAAAGCACCGAAGACTCCCTTTATGTCCTAATGCAGCATATACGGGAGCAGTTAAGACAGAAAAAACTGATCACTGTCGTGTCATTGGACATAGAGGGAGCCTTTGATGGCGCATGGTGGCCAGCAATCAAAATGAGGCTGAAAGAGGAAAACTGCCCGCATAACATCACAGGGATAATGCGAAGCTACCTTGAGGACAGAAAGGTGAGCGTTCGTTACGGTGGTGAAGAATACTCCAAGTCAACACACAAGGGCTGTGTCCAAGGCTCGATAGGAGGGCCCATATTATGGAATCTTCTACTGGACCCACTGCTAAAAGGACTGGAAACCAGGGGAGACTACTGCCAGGCGTTCGCAGATGACGTGATCCTAGTGTTTCACGGAGACACCGCACTCGAAATTGAGGGAAGGGCGAATTCCGCCCTCGCCTATGTTCGGGATTGGGGTATTCGTAACAAACTGAACTTCGCACCACAAAAAACAACTGCCATGGTTATAACCCGCAAGCTGAAGTACGATACTCCACTTCTGGCCATGGGGGGGGTCGGGATACAGATGTCCCAAGACATCAAGACTCTTGGCCTCACCATCGACAGCGGCTTGACATTCAACAAGCATATATACAATATATGTACTAAAGTTGTCAATATATACAAGCAGCTGTCGAGGGCGGCCAGGGTCAGCTGGGGCCTTCACCCCGAAGTAATAAGGATGATCTATACGGCAGTCATTGAGCCGGTGATCCTTTACGCGGCAAGCGCCTGGGCGCCGGCCTCAAAAAAGCTGGGAGTTATAAAAAAGTTAAACGCCATCCAGAGAAGCTTCGCACAAAAGTTGTGCAAAGCCTACAAAACTGTGTCTCTGAATGCGTCGCTTCTATTAGCTGGGTTAATACCCCTAGATTTAAGAATACAAGAGGCAGCAGCCCTGTATGAATTCAAAAAGGGGGTCACCCGGCTGGACCTGGGTGGTCGAGAAATTGAACGCAGGGCGGGGTACGTTGACAATGGCCACCCGGCTACACATATGAGCCTGGAGTTCATGAGCCTGATAGACCAACAAGAGGTAGAAACAAACACCAATCAAGCTGTGCAAATTTACACCGATGGTAGCAAAATTGACGGCAAAGTCGGTGCTGCCATTTCATACTGGAGCAGGGAAACTGAGATAAAAGCCGTCAAGCTGAAGCTACCATCATACAGCACAGTCTATCAGGCGGAACTTCTGGCCATATGCAGGGCCACGCGTTGGGTTGTCAAGAGTACCCAGCCCAGCTATGGTATTTTCAGTGACTCGAGGTCAGCACTGGAAACCATTAGAAATAACTCCTCTCAGCACCCATTGGCAGTCGAGACCCGCGAAAACTTGCGAACGGCCTTTACACAGAACAAATCTGTGAATTTGTTCTGGATAAAAGCCCATGCAGGACTCGCGGGTAACGAACGTGCCGACCAGCTGGCGAAAGAGGCCGCTCTACGTTCCAAAAAAGCGCCCGACTACGACCTGTGTCCGATCTCATTCGTCAAGAGACAAATCCGTAAGGAGTCACTTGACGAATGGAACCGAAGATACAGAGCAGGGGAAACAGCATCTGTGACAAAAATGTTCTTCCCGGACGCCGTGGTTGCATACAGCACGGTGAAAAAAATTGAATTGGACAGCCTGAAAACTCAAATGCTGACGGGGCACGGTGGATTCTCTGAATACTTATATAGGTTCAAACTGAAACAAAATCCATCGTGCTCCTGTGACCCCGACAAAGAAGAAGCTGTTCCACACCTGCTGTTTGAATGTCCCATCAATGGCCCACGGAGACACGACATGGAGCAGGAAATTGGCTTCCCGGTAAATGCTGGAAACGTCCACAAAATTATCAATCACAAAAAACATAGAATAATATATTTTAAATACAGCTTAGATTTCTTAAAAATTATAATTAGTAAAAATAAATAAATCCAGTCCACTTTAATAACAAAACATAATTTTCTAAATTTAAATCTAAAACTTATAACCTAAATTTAAATTAGAGTATGACACGAAAAGCATTCAGAGAACAGCTGTAAGAGTATCTATTATGATAATAGATACGTATTGCAGAAGGAGAGAAAGAAATGAAGGAATATTTCAATAAAGATATCACAGAACAATACACCATTAAGAACATATACTGCCGACAAATAAACCTGAAATACCTAGACAAAACGGAGTGGTAAACTATGGTTCTTGACCACGTCAAGAGAAACAGCCGCTCCTCCTTAAAAGGAGGAATTATAAAAAAAAAAAAAAAAAAAAAAAAAAACTACCGAGTCGCACAGACTAACAGTACGTTTCAAAGCAAGGACTCTTTCAGAAAATCTGCATATTGATCTAGGAGCTTATCCCCATACCTTTCACCTACTAGGTAATGATAAAACGTTAGAACTAATAAATACACGAAGAAACAGGGTATTACAGGACGTGAGTGCCGGTCGGTAGGCAAACATTAATCGCTTTGAGGCAGGACTACAATGTAAATTCACTTCAATTCCGTTTAGTGCCCCATAACAGCTCTGTACTTCCAAATGTACTTACATACATGTTTATTTGTTACGTTTGACTGCCGCGTTCGTCTAGCGGTAGCGACGTAAACCGCAGTTACTGAAGCCCCGGACTGGGCCAAAAAGTTATATTGAAAAAAAAAACCTTTGTATCGACTTTGTGTTTGAAGTTGCGGTATGACACCCTCGTGCCACGGGGAGCACGCAAAATTGTCGGTCCTGCACCTGATGTGTCTGCTAGTCTAGTCTTGTTCTTGTGAAAAAAATATTAACAAAAGATTTTGGCCCACCTGGGATTTGATACCAGGGCCTCATTATGGTTCAACATACTAGCGCTGGAACAACAAAACAGTCGAGGCTTGAGTTGGCAAGTGTGATGTTATGTAACGTGTTTATAAACAACCATAGGCCAATTTGATAAACGAATAAATAAAATTACGACGATCCTCAATTAAAAATAACTGGGCAACATAAAGTAGTTATAAGAATTTATTAAAATAATTATCTTTATGATCATACTAATATTTATTTTATTTTATTTATTTATTTCTCTCCTTAACACCTACCATTACAGGTCTTGACCTAATGCGATAGTGTTCTATTATTTGCTTATTAATGACGCTCCCCATTCAGTGACCGCGGCTTCATGTTTAAACATAGAGTGTCAGTTGTACAAATTGTACCTAAAATCAGAGCCTATCATGAATCTTCTTTTCAGTAACTGCTCTGAGCCAAGGTTTGAACCCCTAACCCGACACACGTCAAAGCTAAAAGAATAAACATTGCGCCAGGAGTAAATGCGTCTCTTCAAAACAAATTTAATGAATTGATATGTGTAGTACATGGTTATGCATAGACGAGGGGCACTATTGTCTATATAAAAAATAATTGTATCTCGATAAGACTCAGCCTTAAGATTTTAGCTACTCATATATAAATATTTCCCAAGTCTTCAAAAAATTAAAGATTTTGCTGTCACAAAAGGATATCTTATGTATTGTCAAGATCGAAATCTCCTAGTAGATAGCGAGGAATCTAAACAAATATTTGACAGGAGATGACACAAGATAGCTTCATGTACCAGCATAATCTTTAATCTATTTTTAACTCACAAAATGGGTCCAACCTAATCATAAGTTAGAATACCTCTTTTCAATTTTAAAATGCTTCAGTCCAGTTTAAATTTCATTTCAAATGCAGTATTACTATGACAGTTACAAATGTTGGCCGCACCGACACCCGCGAGCTATAAATTGCGCAATTGTTTATTAATAGTATTGGTATTTGGCAAATACTCTCGTATGTGATGCATTTCGTAGCTAGTACAAGCAAAATGCAGTTTAAAGTCAAAATGAAACAACGTAAGTTGATTGGATTTCATGTTCGTAACACCTCTAAGTGCGAGGGTATCATAGAACATCAGAAACAGACGTTGCAGCTCTTTGACATGAGCCAACAATGCACATTCACTTTACACAGATTGCTTCGCCCTACGGATAGGGAATTTAGTGTATTGCTTTCGAGTTGAGTTTGGTAATCTACTTACATATACCAATCTGTTTCATCATTTTTGTCAACTTGTATAGGTATAGAACTGAACTCAATTGTGTTATCACACATTCTTAACAGTTTTTGTTCGCCGAGACTTTTAATTTAGGGTGCAAGTGGAACCATATTTTTAACCTTCCGCTATCATCGGATAGCGGAAGTTTAGCGTCCTGGTATAGTGCAGCGGGCTTTTACTACTAGTAATACAAAATAAATTAAATCAGTTGATGATACAGGATCGTGACTATTACCATGTTTTTTGCTCGATAACTGATAATTTCATACGATGTTATCTAAGCCTTCATGCCCGAATCCAACTCGCACTTGACCGGCTAGGTAGATTTTAAATTAATAATTATAAAAACCGGCCAAGTGCATGTCGGACTCGCGCACGAAGGGTTACGTACCATTATATATAAAAACGACCAATAAATTCACGTTTGTTGTATGGGAGCCCCCTTAAATATTTATTTTATTTTTTAGTATTTTTCGTTATAGCGGTAACAGAAATACATCATCTGTGAAAATTCCAACTGTCTAACTATCACGGTTCATGAGATACAGCCTGGTGACAGACGGACAGACATCGAAGTCTTAGTAATAGGGTCCCGTTTTTTCCTTTGGGTACGGAACCCTAAAAAGATGTTCTCTGCTATAGAACTGACACGTACTAGTTAGTCTACTCTTACCAATTGCACACTGCAAATTAATATTCGATAAATTCGCCAATATCTATAATTATAGTTTTATAATATAATAGTTTCTCATTATAGATATTTAGGTACACGGAATGTTAAAACATTCATACAATTTATTTTATAATAGTAATAATATTTAGCTAACTTGTATTAAGTTATTGTCAAGGAGATTATGTTTAGGTTTAATTATTGAAATTTATATTTTACTACATTTTATCTGAGTGGTTCAGTCTATATTAAGGTACGAATTCAGTATTATTATTATGAAGGACCTTGTGTTTAAAACGACGGTCGCGCTTTAATGCTACCACCGGATCCAATGCGCCCTAAGTGAGAAGACCCAGCGAAACAAACTCAGCAGCTTCATAAAAATTTTCTTAGGAGTTAACTATAGCGAGTTGAGTTTGTGCTCTACCGTTTTAAAATACTCAGAAATAGTTGTATCAAATTAACTCTTCATAAAAAATATTCTTAGGAGTTAACTAAAGTGAGATGAGTTAGTGCTCTACCGTTTAATAATATTCATATTCCCCCAGCTCTCTCCGGCTGTTGGCAACGAGAGAATGGTTAGGGCCCGACGCCACCGCTCCCTTTGTCTCCTATGATTTATCACCAGCAGCCACTTCGCACAAAGCCCACAATAGGTCGCATTGATTAGGAAACTTTGTGAAAATTATGATGTTTTAATATCAGAATCTTATTATACGGGCATAATAAAATATGCCATTCGGGGCTACAATAAAGGTGATTATCGTATTTTATCAGACAGATACTTCCGTGTGAGATGGTGGGAAAATCCGTATTCATCTAACGCTGGGAATCAGTTTAATACGTTATTTTAAAATAGTTTCCTCGCAATGCGAGAGCGTACAAATACTAAATTTACTTTATCTTTAGCCATTCTCTACGCTGAAGATGTGGTCGAAGGTGGACCACTCGTATCATAAGATGCCTGTTCACTCTAGCCTTGAATAAACCCATGTTGTATGAGTCTGGAAACACATCATTCTGGAGGATGTTTCACTGCTTAGCCGTGCGTATGATGAAAGAGGAAGCAATTGCGCTTCGTACGGCATAATGGGATGTCTAGAAACAAAGCGGTGGTATTCTCGCAAAGCCTGGTAGTTCGATGAAAAAAGGGGGAAGGAGGGATAAGCTCATGGAGAACGTGAGCCTAAAAAGCTAAATATTTTTAATGGCGCGTAGAATCTTCCAACCTGCACTAGCCCATCGTATCATGAGGGGAGACCTTTGTCTTGCTGTGGGAATGTAACGGCCTGCCTTATTAAGCTGGTCTTTGGGCTCAATTAATTTATAACAGCGAAATCTTTGAAATCTTCTGACGACTACAACCTAATGATGGCTTTGAAATGCGAGTACAAACAAGAGAATTCTGCAATAATTACCTGAGAATTACTAGCTGTCACGTCATTCCTCGTGCGAGAACAGGATGGCTACGTTACCGTAGCCTATGGACGCATAAATACCCAATTTCATGTCGCCAACTTTTAAAAAACCAGCGAAGTGCGAGTCGGACTCGCCCATGAAGGGTTCCGTAGCAGCAAGTATTTCAGTTGATTAAACGAAAGGTAAATGTGTACGTCATAAAACGATTTATGACGTATTAAAAAAAACCACTTGCTAGAACTCGTTCAAACCAATTTTCGTTGTTAGTTTTCATGGTAATGTACATCATATATTTTTTTAGTTTTATCATTCTCTTATTTTAGAAGTTTTTAGGGCACTCATTTTACTACTTTGGAAGTGTCTCTCGCGCAAACTATTCAATTTAGAAAAAAAAATGCTATTAGAAACCTCAATATCATTTTTGAAGACCTATCCATAGATACCCCATATGTATGAGTGCGATGAAAATAAAATTTTGAGTTTCAGTTCTATGTATGGGGAGCCCACAAAATAATTTTTTTTTACTATTTTTGTGTGAAAATCTTAAAGCGGTTCACAGAATACATCTATTTACCAAGTTTCAACCGTACAGCTCTTATAGTTACGGAAAAAAGTGGCTGTGACATACGGACAGACATGACGAATGTATAAGGGTTCCATATATTTTTACGGAACCCTAAAAAACACTTTTAATTCACCAACTCTAAACAATCTCAACCTTATAACACCCCAGTATAGATAAGACATAAAAATAGAAAATATATCACGCGAAGCTTAATTTATAAAGTTTCAGATAACTAGGTACTTAAACTAACAATGAACTAAAACGCACGTTTGATCAATGTAATAAATTTTGTATAGTTTGTTTTAATAGTACTTATAAATTTTGAATATTTACAAGCGCTCTTAATGGGTTATTAAAAGACTCTATCTTTTAATTTTCAAGATCTAGGAACAAACATAAATTTGATAAGAAAACGTGACAAAGTTACGATGTAATATCAATACATTGTGTTAGCCGCGAATAGAGTGTTCATACGGTGTGCGATATTTAAAGAGTTGGCAGCATAAAGTTTTTACTATTTTAATAAAGATGAGGCGAGGGTGGGTGTAAACTTCCGTTGTAACAAAGTAAAGACATCAATCTCGCACACGGTAAATCTCATTACGCTCGATGACACATAATTTGGATTGCCTTATGAAATAAATCAATCAATTATTTAATGCTGTTCCTAGTTTTTACACAAAATAAACAATATCAATATTAATTATGCCTTAAGAAATATTTTTAAATATAAATTTTTAATTATATTATTTTCACAAAATAATATTTAATAACATATAACCAACATTTACTCATCATCATCATCATCAATCATATCAGCCGAAAGACGTCCACTGCTGGACAAAGGGTTCCCCCAAAGATCTCCACAATTGCCGGTCTTGCGCTATTCGCATCCAGCAGACCAACCAAAACTTACTATTACTATTAAATAACTATAAATAAAAAACTGAATTTAAATAGTCGCTTGCGGGCAAGGTGCCCAGAAAGCTGGCAACATTACCCCGTTGAATAGCGAGGCTAATACGTTGTAATTTTCAATATTGATCGTTAATCTAATGCAGCTTGTCTTGCAACAAAGATTTCCATTCTGTTCAGTTCATATCTTTTATTTTGTCTTCCTCCGTTCCTTTTTCCGTCTCGGGGGTGCTATTCTGTTTGTTACTGGTGTCCATTTGTCCTTCTTCTCTCTCATCTTATACCCTGTCCATCTCCACTTTAACAGTTTGTAGGTTGTGTATAGTAAATAGAGTATTTAAATACATATCGATTGAGTGCCCCCTTGCATTGCAATTCAGCTTCCTAGGACTACTCTAGTACAGGGTAGTTCTTTTGGCAGAAAATTCCCATTAAAACTTTTTAGATTTAAGCTTCTATCCGTGCACATTGTCTATGATCAACGAGGTAGTCACTTTAAGAACAGAAGTGATTCAATTATCATAATCGAATAAAATGTGTCCACATTTTTGCCAAAGAATCTCCATTGATCCATAGAATGATTGATTGAAAATTAATGTCGCAGTATTCCTTGTAGACATTATTGAACGAATAAAAGAAAAACACTGTGTTGCCTCACACTGCGACGTACTCTGGGGATCAAACCCGGGACTCGATGAAAAATTAAATCAAATACCCTTTATTTTGTCTTTTATATTGTGCGTGCGCTTTATGGCGACAGAAGCGAAAATTATAAGGTGATGTTTTTGACAGCAAAGAAGGCTAAGAATGGGAAAGGTATCTTTGAATGAACTATTATCTTTATATAAGATGAAAGTATCATCATGTCAGCCAAAGTACATCCACTGGTGGACAAAATTCTCCCCAAAAGAATGTAGGGAGGGCTTGGCGATCGCAGTTTGATGGTCATAGTTTGCAGAAAAATGCTGCCACCCATTCTCTATTACCTAGGTATTTACTCGGAAGATTTTTACGCCCCCCACGGGATGAGACGGGGTCGTGATAATAAACATTACTCAAGTTTCATTAAAATCCTGTCTCTATCATGGTAATTTAAATCGATTTTGGTTGATAAATTGAAAACTTAAGCAACACTTTTACTGCTAACAATTACTCTTTAACTGGAGTCAGGTCATGTTTGTCTGATTCTCGGATAGTTATCAGGAACCTTACAGATATTTTCAGTCCCTTCCAACACCGCAAGGTTGAAAAATAAGTATCTAAACGTTTTTCTATAAAATGAGGTTAAGAGAACTGACTTAGTAGATTTTATTGCATTTTAGGATACGAGTATTTTTAGAGTATGCTTAGCTTATTATGAGTTTCTGATGGCTACCTGGGGTAATAATGGCTTGGAATTGAATGTCCTAACCCTACCTGACGATGTACATTTCAGTTGGATTTAACGAGATTTAACGTTCAGACCAGCAACAACATTGCACAATATAATAACACTTATTTTTGCAACCTATCCGTTACTATGGTGCAACTCTAAAATATTTTTCCAATCGAAATTTAACTATATAATCACGATAATAAGGTACAAAATAGTCTGTACATAGATGGAATATTAGCTGCGTTTAATCGCATAAACATTAAACAGTGAATAGGTTTCGTAGAGACGTTTCATAAGTTTGACAGGTGTCCGGATGTATTGCAAAACTCGACATTCAAGATATTATTGGGAAATTAATAATTATTGGTATTGCTGTATTTAGGAAATAGCCACTTACCTAAACCGTTTTAAATTATAGTATAATTTTATCTCAAACTAAGCAGAGCTTGTGCTACCGAAACCAGATAACTGATATACTACATATACTACTTTTTTTTCGTAATACATACTTGTATAGATAATTACACACAGACTCAGAATAAACAGGCATGCTCATGCACATAAATATCTTTCTTGGGTGAGAATCGAACCCACGATCTGCGGCGTAAAATGCAAGTATCTACCAACCATGCCAACAATCAACAACAAATATGTGACTTCTCATTTACCATCTGACATTTGCGTCGACATGAATGAAGTAATTTTGAATCAATAGCAACATGAGAAACCAACTACATATCAGGGGCCCAATTCAACCAAACCTTGATTTGGCAATACGGAATCGGATCAGTAGGTAAATAGTTTGGTGTATTCTGTAATAATAGTTTATTGATAATTTAGACATACAGAATTTGTATTGGATTGATTTTCAAAATTGTTTTGTATTCCTAATTTAGTTTTGTTGATATATTTTGTTGTAGAATGGCATAAGGCTGTAGACCCTCTATGTAACACTATCATACTACGCTATTGTTGTTGGTTTGTTTGTACACAAATTTTATATTTAATTTGGGGGTTACGGTGTTGGGTGTACAATTATTTAATAGTTTTAATTTGTTATTAACTACCTAAGTGTTATTGTATACCTGTTTGTTTCCCTAAATAAAATAAAATAAAAATAAATAAAATACGATAGACATTAGTCCAAAAAATCAGAACATACTAAATTGACATTGGCCGTAGCAAATAAACGACTTTTGCGAAAGCTATGGATAGCACATAAAGTATTGTACTACATGTTTATAGTAGGTACAGACGCCAGCAAATCCAGTTACCATAAGCTGTCAAACATCTTTTATAGATTTTAAACTTTATCACATAAGCATAAGGTTTACTTTCAATTGAGAAAATTTAACAGATTGGGGTAGCTTGATGTGCTGGCGTCTGTACCTACGAATCATTACAAACAACAAAATCGTGAGTCTTAACGTTAAACTACATATTATGACCAAAATACGAGTAAAATGGAATTATGTTAATATTCGTATCATGATATTTATCCTTTACCAGCTAAATAGTTTCATGATCAACCTTCTATTCTTCTGAATAACGTAATTGTTATCTTTCTACCTACCTACTCGTGCGGGTCTCGGCATGACGTCACTCGTAAACAAGTGTTTCACAAGAATCTACCATTACTAGGTTATTTTGGGATTTTTCTCACTCAATTTCTCAGTACCAGGTCATAGTCTGGGAGTTTTGTTACTAGTCTAGACTAGTCCCTCCCTCTTACCCAACACTGCAACTCCTGTAAGCCAGGATCAACAGTGGCAAACACTGAAATGACACTGAGCGGTGAGGCTCCGGCATGTCCCGGGGAATCGCTTTAACTGTCTTGGATCCCGCAACGACCATCGCAAGTCTGGGTGTTGGCTGTATTACATCCCCGTGCCTTATAGAGTAAGTAATGTTGTCGGTCCTCTACCTAACCTCTTTCCGCTCGTATCGATAGTCGTCCCATCGGATCATGAGAGTGATGGAATGGGAAGTGCCTCCGTGTTTGCGCATACTTGTGCACTAAAATATTTCCCGTGCAGACGTCCAGTCTCTTGACGTCAATTTTGAATAGGAAGATAATTATAATATGGAAGAAATAATAACGTTGAAGTTACTGGGGAAGAAGACAAAGCCTTTAACCGTACGCTGCAAGCTGATCTCGCTATAAAACAGTGTTATAATATTATGACATAATTATTCATAGCAGTACAAAGACGGCACGCTGCAGGCGAGCTCAGCCATTAATTTGAGAACTATTTCTACTGAATTTGAGCAATGTATGTACTAAGCTGAAGCATGATATCAAGTTTATAAGTTTCACGGCTAACTTTGGATATTTTGGATAATACTTGGTGTTAGTTGTGTCGACATCCGCGAGTTTCCCTGAATACCGTATGTATATCCGTATAATAATAATAATGTCCTCCCGACCGAATTTCGGCCACGGCGGCCAGTCTCAACGGAGACTAGCCAGTTGCGCAGGACATATTATAGTACACAAGTGTGTGCGCAAACACAGGGGCACTTTCTATTCCATCACTCTCGTGATCCGATACGACGACTAGCGACACGACCGGAAATACAGGACCAACGGCTTTACGTGCTCTCCGAGGCACGGGGGCATAATGCCGCCAACTTCCAGACTTCGGGCTGAAACTGATAAATTTCTTTTTACGGAAAAGTCCTAAAATCACTTTTTGGCCCGCCGGGGATTTGAACCCAGGATCTCATTATCCGCGGTTGAACACGATACCGCTAGACCAACGAGGCAGTCAATATCCCTATACCGGTATTATAACCAAATAATAATAAAATCGTAGGAAAGTCAAAACTGAACATTGAATATTTTTTTAAAGGATACTTGGGGCGTGATCTACAATAGATATCGAAGCCAAAAATATAGTTGTTAGAATTTTTATTATAATGTATGTATATGTATGTCCGGGCTAAACTCAAAAAGTACTGCATGGATTTACTTGAAATTTTGCATGAATATTATTAAGAGGTCGGGTCAACATATAGGCTACATATTATCACGCTATCACCTAAAGGGGAGGAGCTGTGATAAATTAGAAAATGTAACGCGGGTAAAACCGCGGGGCACAGCTAGTAACCAAATAACACATCTGACTGGCTGTTGGTCTAATGACTGGCTTGTGGCTCTAGTGGTAGACCCTGGCTGCTTAGCCAGAGGTCGTGGGTACCCCCCAGAGCAAATCTTTGTGTGGTAAGCATGATTATTTGTTCTGTGTCTGCATGTAATTTATTTATCATATGTATGAGGTTATTTAGAAATATATAAGTATGTTTATCAGTTTTATGATTGCCATAATACAGGCTCTACCTAGTTTGAGATTAGATAGCAGTGTTTCTTTTTATTTTCTTTTTATAAGACAACGCCCGCACTAGGGAAATTAATCCTTGTGTCGCGGGGTACTGTACAAACATATAATTGACGGAAACAACATACATCCAGACTCAGAACAACTACTTATGGTTCGCACAAATGATCTCCTGTGCAGGAATCGAACCCCGGACATGAAGTGGCGTGGCGACTAAACAGTCGCCACGCCACTTCATGTTGTGACACATTGTGTGACATGACACTTCATGTTGCGCTGAGGTTAAAACTAACCTGAGCGCCAGACGAGCAGTTAAATTACTTTTGCATGCATTTTGTGATATGGATATTGGGTCTGAAATGAAGAAATATTATTATTATTATTATATTATTCTAGGCTACCTGGACTGTTCTTGAATTTTTATTCCAAGGAAAAGCACAATGTGAGATCTAGAGACTACATTATTGAGATGCGCAATTATTCTAGTTGCTAGGGTTATGTACCAGTCAGATTACAGAAACATAAATTGCAAACATGTTTGAACTCACAATAGTGTATACAGCATCTTCTTTCTACACGGTTGCAAACCAACGTCCCAATAGAGGTCACCCTGGTGGTTGCCATCCATCTAGACTGCACAACTGCAGTGATAGTGTAGACGGATGACAACTACCAGGGTGACCTCTATTGGGACGTTGGTGTAGAAGATGTTGTGTAGTGTTTTCTTAGTAGGCTACTCTCCGTTAAAATTGGCCATTCGACCAGGCGCACTATTAATCGCGAGTAGTGCTGGCAAGGTATGAGACACTCAGAAGCATATTTTCATTTCATATTTCGTTGCAGGTTGACAGAGCGTAATAAAATATGTATCTTATTTCCTGTAGCGCGTGATGGATGTTACTGGTTGTGATGCAATATAAATGCAAAGGCGTCGTGGGATTCCGGCAGAGCGTTGGATTCTTTATTAAATTGGATCATTTTATATTACAATAACTATTTAATTTTTATATATTATATATACAATGTACAAAATTAGATTAGATATTTTAAGATATTTAGGTTACAAATATATTAGAAAAAATTAAAAACTACAACAAACCTACATAAATATAAAATAAACAAAATCGAAACAGCGAAAAAAAAAATCCTCATCGTTGTCGGGGAACGTACCATACTTATTTGATTGAAATTCAAGTATTATTTATTCTTTGAAATAAATCATCACTTTTCGTTAAAAAATAGAAATCAGATTATAGTGCTACTAGCTGTGCCTCGCGGTTTTACCCGCGTTATTTTTTATACATTATCACAGCTCCTCCCCCGAAGGTTATAGCGTGATAATATATAGCCTATATGTTGACTCGACCTCTAGGTAATATTCATGCAAAATTTGAAGTAAATCCATGCAGCACTTTTTCAGTTTAGCCCAGACATACATACAAACAAACGGACTAAAATTCTAAAAGCTTCGATATCGATAGTAGATCACGCCACAAGTATCCTTAAAAAAGAAAAATCAATGTACAGTTTTGACTTCCTACGATTTTATTTTATGTATAGATATGTTTAATGGACGATATGAATTTAGAGATATTTAAGATATGTAGGATACAAATATATAAGTAAAAATTAAAAAACTTGTGTGTACTTATGTACACGCGTTAGAAGTTATACTTCTTAATATACAACTTGAACATAGTTATCAATTTTCATACCACCTAGAACTAACGTCATGCTGTTATTTTTACGATGCGCGCGCATCGTAAAAATTCACTCTCATACATTTTCATACCACCTAGAACTAACTTCATGCTGTTAAATTTTTTGGTGTCGGTGTGCGCGCGCATCGTAAAAATTCACTCTCATCATTTTTCTCCATCGCGCCAAAAGAAGTATACCTTCAAAAACTGAAACAAACTTACATAAATATAAAATAAAAAAATTACAATTATAGTTAGTATTTACAAAAAAATATATTTTTACGATGCGCGCGCATCGTAAAAATTCACTCTCATACCACCTAGAACTAACTTCATGCTGTTAAATTTTTTGGTGTCGGTGTGCGTGCGCATCGTAAAAATTCACTCTCATCATTTTTCTCCATCGCGCCAAAAGAAGTATTACTTCAAAAACTGAAACAAACTTACATAAATATAAAATAAAAAAATTACAATTATAGTTAGTATTATTTACGAAAAAAAAATAAGTTACTCCAGTGGAAATAAATGTAGAATGATAACTTAGTCTTCTTGCATGAAAATGTGTGCTGCACAATTGATATACATTAGCAATATGCTATGTCTCTTTAGTGTAGCGGGAGCACGTCCACGTACATTCATAGATGTGGTCCTGGGTTGAAATGCTTGGTCGGGTCAAAAGTGTTTCTAGGAGTTTTCTTTTTCTTGCAAGAATAACACTCAGTAGCATCTAGAAGTTGGCAATGCTCGCCATAATAACATGGGTTGAGAAGTATGTAAAGCTGATTTTCCTGTGTTCTCTACCGAGTTGCGTTGGATAGTTGTCCGAGTACATTATTAGAGTAAAGAAACCGAGAGTGTACCTATGTATCAGCACGCTCTCGTAACTATAATAGATTGCGCATAGTTTACAATACAATACAATACAAAATTTATCATATGTTCCTTACCAAATATAATTTCAATTTTTACCCCATTTGAGTGTTATTTATTAACTGATATATAAAAATAATATAACTCGGCTATGGAAGACTATACAAAATACTATAACATTGAGTGATATTAATTATTTGTGTCTGAAAACTAGTCGTGACATGGAAAAATATAGGTCTAAGATATGCTTGTTCTTTCAGGCTACATGTTATGTAACCTACTTAACTAACTACCAAGAAATCTAGCACATATCGATTGGACAAGGCCTACAACTATTGAATCAACTTGTACGATGCTACGCCGTAGCAGGTTGGAGTCGGTCCAAGTTCGTTACGAATAAGGTCAGCGGTGCTACGAGTATTCTACGTGGTGCCGCGAACAAACTGTCATAATATGTAGCGCCGCTTTATAAATGTATCTGTCTGAAAGATACAGCACACAGCATATCGTTAGTCTCGTGTAACCCAGAGTACATATAAATATCCGAAGAAATCTTTTCTTGAGTTGTCTTTCTATGCGTTTCTATTGCCAGTTGTTCGCATCTAGCTCGAATCAGTTGACGGTGTTACGAGAGTAATCAAAGGAGCTAATGCTAATCACGCGATCAGTCTATAGATTTCTGATAATTTGTTGATGTTTTTTATATGTATATATAAAACAAACTCATCGTTCTCGTGGCTATATCCGACTAAATTCTAATCGTATACATGGTCCTATCTGCCGCAGATACGGTGAAAATTTCCAGTATAAGCTGTTCCCGCGTTATATAGGATTTCCAAACAATGAGAGGGCAGCTTATATTGGAAATCTATAGCTTGATATGAAGCCGTGTGTACAAGCGCCCTTACGCTTTTTCTTCAACTCGAAATTTGATTCCATGTCAATATGTAAGTTGTATATATACGTAACCTTTATTTCCGCGCGTTTAGTATTAAGGTTATACATCCGGTCGTGTTTAGAGCTCGTCTGCGCCAGTCTCATTACTATCACAGCCTTAAACTCGCCGTAAGTGATTAGCTAGGTTAAGCAGTCCGTTAAGTTCAGTCCATAGATTGGTGACCGCCATAGTGGTTCAATTTGTGAGCGTCGCCGTGCTTTGTGCACGGTAAGCTGTCGGTCCCGGTTGCCCGGCCAGCGACTGTTGCCTAAGGCTGCGTTTCCACTGAGGCGGAGCGGAGATGAGCTGTGCCGCGTTCACCAATCACATGGCTTGGAATCCACACCAGCGGAAAAGAGATGTGGAAACGCAGCCTAATGGCTACCATTAGGCAACAGTCGTTAAGCCATGTCAGAGGCCTACTGTGCAGCTTGAACAATTCTGACACTAGGTTAACCACTGCCTATACGATAAGTAAGTAAGTACTCGTATATAGTAGAAAGAGACAAAGTCACAAGAAGTGGGCATAACAGTTTTCACTACGTGACGATTTCTAGCATTCATATTTTGCCGCAAGACGCATTATGGAACATAGTTGCAATAACTTCGGCCACATCTGAACTTTGAACTTTATGCCTTTCATGTAAATAAAGGAGGTTAGTTCAATTGTACATGATTGCATTGGATGTGTTCCAAGATGCCGTTAATGCCAGACATTAAGCAACCATTAGCACTTTATAGCGTACAACATGAATAGGTAGTCATATTTCAGCTGAATATAAGTAACGATCCATTGCACTGAGAAGCTCATATAGAACAAGTCCTTAAATATTATAAAACTAAAGATTATTTTAAACCGGCTCAATTCAACTATGTATATGTTTTCTTTATAGTATGTATGTGTCATTGTTTATTTGGAAACCGATTTTGATCATTGTTTTTAAGGGAATGCTTTGGACAAGTTATATTATCCAAATACACATTTTGTTCAAATTATTTAAAACTCCGAATTTAGAATGACAAATTTGATGTCACAATCAGTATGTGTCTTTAGAAAAAAAATTGTCCTAAATGTTGTTTATTTTTAGTTATGACTATGATTATACACAAGTATGTTAATAATCATTTTTCATTAAGAATATTAACAACATTTTGGAATATGCAAGGCTTTGAAAAGTCCCCCAGGTGCGACGCACCGACGATATTATGAGTAATTGAGCAACATCTTCGTATCACAAAAAACTTATGGGGGTGGTTTAAGTTACTATTATCGTGCCTGTTCACTCCAGGAGCTATAAGTAGTATAACAATCTATATTTTTCGTTTAATAGGTGAGCATGATTTTATAAAATGACATCTACTGGATGAGAAGAAGTACAAGGTTCGGACTTATTTTGACGCCCAATTACCAGTTCTAAACTCTAGCCATAAGCTCCCGAAATATGATGACTTATTTTTGATACATCTTGTACAGTAATTAAATTTTGTTTTTAAATGAAACCTTCTCACACTATATAACTTAATTACGGTCGTGACTAGAATTATAAAATTCCATTTAATTTGCATTGTGCATTAGGTGTTAATGGATTTCATTCATACTCAAGTATAATATGTCCAAACATCGAGGTTGGCCTTTTATGTAATAACAGTAAAGTTCAGAGTGCCATGTGCAGACAAATAAGTTGGCAATCTGTAGTTGAGACTAGTAATTTTTCATACAACTAAGATTGCAAATGGGTCAGTTGGCGTGGTGGGACAAACTTGCCTTTCACGCCGCAGGTCGTGGGTTCGATTGCCACTCAGAACAGATATTTCCTTGTCCTGATTCTGGTAGTAGTTATCTATATAAATATGTGATTACAAAATAAAAGTACAAGCTCTGCTTAGATTGGGATCAGATGGGATCAAGTGAAGAATAAGAAAATACATTTCCTGAATAAATGTATTTACTTCTTCATCTTTCTTCAGATGGCCCTGGGTGAATGATAACCCAGGATTTTATTGTTATTGCAAACTGGCATACGGGAATGTGGGGATATATAATAGCGGTTGCGGTACCTACCTAAGATGCTTGTTATCTACATTAACGCATTATCGAGCCTTATATACTATCTTCTTAATAAGCTAAGCAGATCGCCACGCAAAATGACTTTGCTTTTCGGACAGAAAAGGTCATAAATCCAGTTCTGAGTGCACTTAAAAATATAAAAATTATAGTAGCTGAAGTTCAAGTCGGAGCAATATTATTATACATAATCATCATCCACTGCTGAACAAAGGATTATTATGCATACGATACATAATATTCACGTAATATGGTGTGTTCATATTGATGAACATGTGTGTGTGTTTATATGGAGGACACGCAGCCCAGCTTTGGAAAGTAAAGGCCAATGATCTCGCACTCCAGTCTGTTACGTTCTTATGTACAAATGTTATGTAAATATTATTTGATATTTTTAGATATGTTAATGTGTGATATATTGTACATATATACATACATAGAAGCCTATTTGCATTGTATTATGTAGGCTAGACACATGTTTTTATAAGAAGTTTTATTATACCTTGTAATTGAATATACTTATATAGAAATACAATCTGGTGTGATCTGTTGTAAAACAGAGACGTGGTCATTAAAACAACCACATAATTAAGCTTGATGTAGGTTTTCCAAAGGACAATTGAGAGGAACAAACCAAAGTAAACGTCATAGCCCAAAGAATTGCCAAACTCAAGTAACAGTGTTGGGGTACATAGCTCTCAGAACCGATGGGTGCTGAGGAAGAAAGGTTCTTGAGTGGCGAAAACGAACTGGAAGACGGACCAATAATCTTGCAAGAGTTGCCAAAAGTGCAGTGGGCACGTGGGTAGCGAAAGACCAGCCTTTGTTTGAATATCTTTAGGCCTAAAGATATTCAAACAAAGGCTGGTCTATTAGCCAAAAAACATCAAATCCAGCATTTGATGTTTTTTGGCTAATTTGATGATGATACATCCAAATAAAGTGTTAACAAACTTATAACTCAAGTATTTTTTTCCAAAAACGCTTGTTTAAATATATGTAATACACTTTTGTGGTGTGACACTTTTGTGTTATAGTATTATTTAATTAAATATTTGTAGTTTAGTATATAACGTGGTATTCAACCCTAAAATACCTGTAAATAAATATATCCCTCCAATTATGTGAGAAATTTGTAGGAACTTAATGCAATTCAATTAGCCGAACTATAATTATGATATACTCGTATAATTCCCTGAAACATCGTCTACATGTCATTTCGTAATGACTGTAATGGATGCAATTAATATCCGCACCTTCATAATTAATAATAACTAATACTGAGCTTTGGTAATTAGTGTAATTAATAGATATTGAATCGCCATCAGATGTTAAACATAAAAATTAGAATATTATGAAAATAATCACGTTTATACACTACTCCTGCCTACGAAGCTGGTCCTGGGTTCGAATCCCGGTAAGTGCAAATATTTGTGTGATGAGCACGAATATTTGTTTCTGAGTCATGGATGTTTTCTATGTATTTAAGTATTTATCTATCTATATAAGTATGTATATCGTCGCCTGGTACTTGGTTTGCTTAGTTTGTGGCTAGGATGATCTGTGCGACATTGTCCCGAGATATTATTATTATTATTATAACTTGTAGTTTTGTACACACGGATTTTGCAAACATACAATTCAAAGACATAATAACACCCAGACTCAGAACTACTATATAGGTATATATTATTGACTGCACGTGTGGCGCGGCGGTTAAGACAAGTAGCTACAGCGCTTCGTGCCCTGGGTTCGATTCCCGCGCAGGAACACTATTTGTGTGACCCATAAATAGTTGTTCTGTGTCTGGATGTACTTTTTGTCCCCCTATTATATGTTTGTAATCAAATCAAATCAGTTTATCTGCAAGAATGTAGTTTACAGGGTATGGTCTTAAATTAAAATGGTCCATTTACATTCTACCTTTCTATCACGGTATGCAAATTTTTCAACGTTTCAAACAGTCATAATCTAATATTTTGCTAGCATTAATAATTGTTGAATAATGTCATAATTAATTATTATTTGATGTCATGGTCCCATTAATAATGCTATGTCAAATTCAGTGAGATAAAAATAATGATGATGTCAAATAATAAGCAATGTCATTGATTACAATTAAATAATTTAATAAAATCGATAATAATTTAATGACATCGTAAATAATTAATCATTTTATAAGGTATATACCAATATTTATAATGTCAAAATACACCGCGATGCTTCAGATATTCTTTCAGATCGTAAAAACATTTATCTTTGAACCATTGTGTAATTTTTAATTTAATCCTGGGTGAAGGAAGATCTTTAAAACTGTTTGGTAGTTTGTTATATAACTTTATCGCATTAACATATGAGTTCCTTTTAAATAGTTCTAGCTTGCACTGTGGTAAATGAAGTTTATGTTTATTTCTCGGAATTACGTTTCGTAGTGAAACATTTACATTTTTGTTGAAACACTCCGGATGTTGATGTACAAACATACATAACTCCCTAATATACATACATGGCAGTGGCAAAATATTAAAGAACTTAAACAATGGTTTACAACTATCAGTGGACCAGGCTCCACAAATTGCATGCACACATTTTTTTGCACTCTGATCGCTCTTATTACATCTCAAGAATGAATTTACATAGTGCGGTCATTGACCTTTAAAAAAACAAAAAATAAAATTGTTTTCCTGAGCGGGTATGGAACCCTAAAGACAACGGCACCTAAGATCTAAGACCTTATTTATCCACTGCATCACTCATCCAGTTCAGCCTGAATACATACCAGACCAAAGGCGTTTTATTATGTATGTATGTGGCTTTCTCTGTTACCTCCTAGCACCTGGCAAACGAACTGTCGTTTGATGCGTCTGAATGCCATGTATCAAGATACTCATATTCAGATGCATTTGTATTTAATTGGGATCTGTTCCAAGATCAGCCACCGAAATGAAACAAACAACTAGCATCTGACCTCAAAGCCCGTAACTTACACTGCTTGGACACACAGGTATCATAAAAAATGTAATAAAGAAAAATAAATTTATTAAACATTTATTTAGCTATTTAAAACCAATGTAGGGAACACGCGGTTTTGTCAAAGGTCAGAACTAAATAGAGAGATTCACCATTAAGTTTTATAGAGTTTTAGACACTAGGATAAATATTTTGTCAAATCAATCGAAATTAAACAAGCTACAAATCCGTGACCCCAGACATACATGGACACAACCATCACAATTAATTCGAATTATTTCCCAACCTCCTCAACCAACTCCCTAAAGAGGTCTACGAACACCTCACTTCCCAAATATATCACGAAAGTCATATTCAATTCCCGCCGGTTGCTGAGTGCAGCTTTCCTGTTGCAGAGCCGCAACAAGGCCCTGGTGTCAGGGTCACCAGGCTCCGGCCCTACAGCACCTCCCCGCACTGCTCCTCGCAGACCTATTGCCAAGGTCGACGCCACCACTTACCGCCCTCCCGGACTACGGCCCGGCGCCTCAGTGATCGCTTCGCTTCTCGACCAACCCGCTGACCGGCCATTACATCGAAGAGCTGACTCAGGCATCCCGGCCGCACAGCAACTCCTTTCCTTACAAGCATCCAAAGAAATAACTACTGATGACCACGACACTTACCAGCAGAAAGCTAGCCCTGAGTACTATCAACAGAGAACAAATAACTATTATGAACAACAAAATACACAGAACGTGCCACAGTTCCAACAACAAGTACAACAGCAAGATGATAATGTATCGGAGCAACTGAACCGGGAATATCAAAATATTTTGCTCCAACAACAGTTGCTGGAGCAACACCAACAGAGAATTCAACATCAGTTGGCCCAGCATCAGCAATCGCAACTACAACAAGCGTACAACCAACAAGTGCCACAGTACTACAATCAAGAACAGCTAAGGAGCTCCAACCCACCGACTGAACATTACCAATCGCACCAAAGGACAAGTCAGCCGAGTGACTCATCGTTTGAACAACAAAGGTCGATCGAGCTCCATAAAAGCGAAGAACCGATCCAATACAGACTCTTGCCGTATAGTCAGGGGGGTCGCGCGTGACCCCTCAATGACCTTGACCTAGATGCCCAACCTCCCTGTGCAACAGTAACTCCCCCTCTAGCGTGAGATATCGGGGTCACGGCCTCGCCTTTCATCCTGGGGTCAAAGAACTATTGGAACATCAATTTCGCACCTCATTTGTCATGGTCTTTGTATTTATAGACGTTTGTTATTTAACATGATTACTTAAAATTTTATCGATTAGACAACTTCATATCTATAAAAACTCAAATACTCACACTAAAATTTTATAAGGTTATCGATATAATAGGTTTATTGACTGAAAACTTGGTCTGATATATGTATGTTTTCAAGGAAAACGCCTTAAGTGCGTAGCTACAGTAAATATTCTATGTCCTACTGCACCTAAACCTAGGACAAGTTCGGTAATATTGCAAAAATAAAAATGCGGCTCGAACGATTTTTATAAAATGAATCGCGATTAAACTAACTTGGAGATAAAAAAAAAACATGTTTGCATGGTTACACACAATTTATAAAAATGATCTGGGATACCGTCCCAGAGTCGACGGTTTGATGTCTGATGCAGCTAACAATCTTATAAACACTCTGAAGATCTTATACAAGTTTTAAGCTTAAAGCTTGTATTAATTGTGTTTAAATGATTGTATATATTTTTAATGAGATATAGACAAAACATATTATTTCTGTATGTATCTGGAAACTGATTGACTTTTCTAACAAGAAAACGTAATCCTGGTGACATATTTCAAATGTGGAGCTCGTCTAAATGGACCCGTTACCGCGTGATTACATGTTTTCCAATAGCTCCCCATTAGCATGTCTCGTGCTAATACATTTCTTATTATCTCGCCACAAGACGCTATGTTACAAACGAAAATCTTACTATGTCAAGTGTTCGTCAGGGTCGGCAGTTTCGCCATCTACACAAACAGACGTATACATAGCAGACCATCCGCTCATACTGTTGCTCAATCACCCTTCTATCCTCTCACCTGGCCTCGCATCTTCGATCGTGACTCCGTGACCTCCAAACAGGAGCTTTATCTAAGTACTGTCAACTTGCCATTCATTTTTTTTATTTCGATTATGACGTTATTGGAAAACCAACTTTTACTTTTGTTAATAACGATAATGTTAATACAATTGGTATAAAATACAAGTAATGAATATACTGCCATTACTTTTAAATTTAACTGAAGACGTTATAATAGGGTGTATTTGATAGTAAGGTTATTTTAGTTGTATGTTAGTATATCTATTTATAAATAAAACTCAAATCGAACCTTACATAACTTCAATTGTGAAGTTGAGTACGGATTTCGACCGAGTTCATTTGGAAATACGTATATTTATATTGCATTGAGAAACAGCTCATATTATAAAACAAAATTAAAAAAATCTGTAAATAAATAGTTTCCCAACACGACAATTGATGTTCTCAATACGATATCAATGGGTACCGCCATAGATTGGGTAATTTTCCCACGGCGTAAGGATTGTGCATTTAATTGTATTTCCTATATTTGAAAGGCAGCGACAATACATAATAATGTTCCGGTTTGATTCCCAGGGCGGAGAATGAGACTTTTTGAGTTTTTTAGTCACTAACGCACTATATTAAAAGAGGTTATTTTTACATTATTTGGCGAAATGCAGCAGAAACTGCTCTATTGGATTAATTAAATAATCTACCAGGTCTGCTACAGACACAAATGAAATCAGTATTATTGATAAGTGCCAGTCATACTGGCATAAATGAGTGAAGATCATTGTGGGATGAATCAAATGCGTAATGTATGAAAAAATTGTTTCAAATAAACCAACTTAAATATACATTTATACTTTATTCGTCGGATATAGCTTTTCTCACTTGATATTCTAGGGAAGTTTGAACACAATTTTAAAAGGCAAATATACTACTAAGATATTTGTTTATTTAGTAATGAGATAGTAAAGCGGTCGTTGATTCAGGACACAACAGAGATTAATCTGTTGTGTCCTGAATCAACGACCGCTGAAGTTGACTTCAACAGAATACAGTTTTTCTTCTTATTTCATAGCTTTCCCCTGGGTGTGGAGAGAAAATATTATATCTGCTACACTCGACTCACGGGTGACACTGAGTGTTAATAAACACCATAACATTCAAACTTAAGCAATAAAATATGAGCACTTAGAACAGAACTGCATTCCGCAGTGCGTTAGTGTCCATTTGTGAGCGCACGCATAAAATTATGCGACCATCAAATATGATTGTGAAACTATTTCAAGCTATTATGAGTTTCTCAGAGTGATAGCTGCGATTATAATAAACGTTGCCATTCGATATGATATCTCTCTTCCAATTTGTTGAAAATAGCTCAATAGAAATTGGAACTCTATTTGCTTCAACTCACAAATTGAGATATGATTAAATTTTTCTCATTTTCATTTATGGTTTTCATAACCATTTCAGTTCCTAAAGTAGAATCGTGTTGAAATATGGTGTGTATATCAATTTAAGGTGAAATCCAGTGTTGGAATATGTAAGACTTTGGCCACAGAGAAAAAAATCCCGTCTTATTTTTAAATAGTATGTATGAGGAGGTTGAGCATTCCATTTCCGCCGATATTTGGGCCAGTAGAAACCATTAGATAAGTTTATGTATAGTGTATAATAGTTTTGTATAAATTTACTAGTAAGTGTACAAATAAAATGTGATGGTACAATATTTTTGTATTTTTAATCGTCATGCATGTTGGTATAGATCTGAAAACAATCATCTAGAAATTTGTTTTTCAGATAATATTCGTAAAGTGAAAATAATATGACGGGCTGGGGCTCTACCGGCTAAGTCACCGAACATCGTTTTCTTGAATGGCGTTCAAATAAATAAAGGTTAAAAATGACTTAATCAATCTTTAAATCGGATTCTACGTTGTCAATCGATTCTGGACCATGTATGACGTCACATGTGGTCATGGAAGCCGATTTAACGATTGATTAAGTCATTTTTGACCTTTATTTATTTGAACGCCATTCACGAAAACGATGTTCGGCGACTTAGCCGGTAGAGCCCTGGTTGCCGTAGTTGGTAGATACTTGCCTTTCACGCTGCAGGTCGTGAGTTGGATTCCCACCCAGAACAGATATTTGTGTGTGTGTGTGTGTGTCTGAGTCTGGGTGTAATTATCTACATAAGTATGTATTTACAAAAGAAATGTAGTATGTAAGTTATCTGGTTTCAATGGTACAACCTCTACTTAGTTTGAGATCAGATGGCCGTGTGTGAATAATGTCCCAGGATATTATTATTATTATCCCCGATATTGCTGCCTTGTTGCAACCTACCAATAATCTGACTAGGCTAATAATAGCTGTTCATGGTAAAATGTGACTTGTGACTTACCTTATGTTATTATTACTTAATGACAAGTGGATATTTTGTTTGTCTATTTGTATAGAAATCTTACTTACTTCAGTTTATTTGTCTGGAAAACAAACCGTTAGATAAACATAAGATTACAGACTAAAAGTAATTAATATTATTAGTATTAAGGTAATTCATTTCATTTCATTTCATAATGCCACTATTAATTTTGTTATATAGTAGTACAACCCAAAGAAAGAAAAAACAAGTAAATTTTTGATGAAATAAACAATTGATTCACAGCAAGTCACTACAGTATAGTGCTGTGAAGAAATTGCTTAATGGTTATCATGCTGTGCAAATTCAAACATCATATTTATACATCATTCAGTAAAAAGAATAGCTTATAGGTATTCACCTTCGGTAACCTCTTAATTCGATTTAAAAATTCGTAAAATTTTGAAAATTATATATTAGCTTCATCATCATCGTCACCATAATATCAGCCGAGACTCGCTCACTGCTGAATAAGGCCTCCCCCGTAGAACTCCACAATTCTTAGGGCTATATTGGGTTATATGGCTTTTATCCTTAACGGCACAGTATATTTTATGTATTTGCATTTTAAATAATAATATCTAGGGACAATGTCACACAGATCATCCTAGCCCCAAACTAAGCAAAGCTTGTACTATGGGTACCAGGCGACGATATACATACTTATATAGATCGATAAATACTTAAATACATAGAAAAATCCATGACTCAGAAACAAATATTCCTGCTCATCTCACAAATATTTGCACTTACCGGGATTTGAACCCAGGACCACCAGCTTCGTAGGCAGGAGCACTACCAACTAAGCCACGGTGACCGTCATATCATATCAATAAGTTATTTTAATATAATTTTCTAATGTGACAATATACTAAAAATATACAACCTATATATTTCACTACGGAATTGCTCTTAAAAATACTTCCAGCAAACAATCCAATGCAAAAGCTCCCATAAAACACATCGACCATATTTGGCTCCAGAACAGCATTCGGTGACATTTAATAACGCAAAGCATTCAACAGAAGCGACCAAATAGCAGCAAGCGCTAGCCGTTTGGCCACAAACTTTGGCGAACCTAGCTGGTTATATAATCCGTCGTGGTTATAAATGTGTATTAGCTATACGAAACATTTTTTACAGTAAAAATACTCGACACTTTTGATTTATATTAGACTTTTGTTGAGTTTGTTCCACATGGATAAGCTTGCCAGACGAATCCTTTTAGAATTAATTGTACCTATATTATTATGGCTAGGACAACTTATCTTCTTGTTAGTTGAATTTTGGGTACATTGACATGTTTAACTACCAATTTGGACAATTGATCCTAATAACTGAAAATGCTGCATAGAAAACCGAAAACAGGATATTTGGTCTGGAAGGAATTACGGTATATTTTTTACGTAAACGTTGTCTGGAAGAAATCACTATTGTGCGATAAGACCGCCCATTGTACTATATTGTATTATATTTTTATTCTACTTATTTATCCTGTATTGTATTCTAATTGCTAATTACTTACGGGCTGGTGAGAGCATTTATCTATCTATTTAACATTATACTAATTTAAAGTACCACGATTTCTTCTATGAAGCATGACCAAAACGATCAGTGGCTCTTATTATCAATTCTACACACCTTATTACATTGTATTACAAGCGCGATTTACCAACGAGGGACACTTTCATTTTTCATTGATGAAAGGTCTGTCTCTAGGTGGTTACTAGCGTTGCTTATAAACAAACGAATGACAACTTTAATAAATACTACATATAAGGTGAGTTTTTCATCGTATAAAAAGTTACGGTGTTATAAGGTTTGGTGGTATAAGCCCTGGCTGGTGTTCGTCGGAGCGCGGTGCGGGGTATAAAGTTAATGTGGCAGAAAATTTGTCCAACATGCTTCTTTACCGCCTGCAAGGGATCGTTATTTAATTTTAAAAAAGATTTGTTTGTCTATATAAAGAAAATGTTTTATATATTTTTTTTTCAATCTTTTTAGACGTCCTATGCACTCTACAATATTTATGAGCAAGTCATTCTCAATTCAAGCAGTACAATTGTGGAGTTCGTTGCCAATTATTATCAGAAGTGCCCAAACTCTTACCACGTTCAATAAAGCATTTAAAGAGCTCTACCTACGTTTGTAAAGTCACCTATTGTCTAATATAATATTTATGTATTTTTAAGTTGTATAGTATGCACTGTATTGTATTTATGCATAGTATTTTAAAAGTAACTACAGCTCCTATCCATCCAAAGGTTGTCTGGAAGAAATCGCTTGATGCGATAAGACTGCCCATTGTACATGATTGTGTTATTAGTGTCCTATGAATTTGTCGTGTGTGAGTGTGTACAATAAAGAGTATTCTATTCCGTTGTTGTGTGGCTGTCAGCAAACAATATCACCACCCCATCTAATCCCGTGGGGTGCGTACAAGTCATCCCGAGGGAATATCTCCCCGAGAACGGGCAGCAACGTCTGTCTGAGTACTATGACCATCATACTGCGATCGCCAACCCGTCTACCAAGCCTAATAATTATGGCATATCTCTCCAAGTAATGGAAACAAATCCATTGTCGAAATCTTATAGGAAGGCCTTTGTCCAGCAGTGGACATCATTCAGGTAACATGATAAGACGTTTGTTTTTTGTTTTTCTTGGGATTTCTGTAACAACTACAATACTTGATCGCTTACTATGGGCCTCTCAAGAAGGTTCAAGGTCACCCGGAAAGCAAAGTAGAGGGCTGCACTTGATGCTTCCCTGTAAGAGCTAATTAGAAAAGCCGCAATCCACACTAAAGTCACCTGCAAAGCCTGAAGAATTGACAAACTGAAGTAGCAGTTTTTTCATGTTAAATAAAACTTTTATTTTGTTTTATCTCGCCGTATTCTGTTTATGAAGAAAAATAATTTCATCTCCTTTATCTCCGAAGTTCATGATGCAATAATTTAAATTAAATTTCATGATAAATTAAAAGTAAAAACATTATATCATCTAACATGCTTCACAAACAAGCTTAGTAATGTGATCCAGTTTTTAGTCGTATAAGACTAACTACATAATTTACGCGTCCAAACTAATTCCCGGCACGATTCCGACGAGCTCTTTACGAGTTTTTAGTGATTTATTTTATATATAATAATCCATTAATTATTTTATAAGGATATGAAATAAATACTAAAAGCACGCAAAGAAATTGCACGCTTATATTTGGAAAGTCTATTGTATTGATTACATACATATATCCATTTATTTAAAACAAATAGTTTCCGTTGGTTAGCGGTAGAATATTCAACCAGTGACAAAGAATGACGTCTCAAGTTCAAATCTAGTAGGCTAAAAAGTTGAGTTGGAATTTTTACATTATAATTTTTTTTTAACAGCCTAACCTTTGGAAGTTGGTGGTGCTACACCCCCATACCTCGGAGAGCACATAAAGCTGTCGCTCCCTTACCGTATCTCTTTTGGAACAAGTCGGCTAGCCCTCGCATCGGGTCATGAGTATGCACCCACATTAATGTACTATAATATTATATTGAGACTTACCGCCATGGTCTAAATTGTCTAAATTTCTGAAAGACCAAGAAGAGCTTTCAAATATGTATATTTGTGTATATATATCATCATCATATCAGCCGAAAGACGCCCACAGTTGGACAAATGCCCCCCCAAACGTTAAAAAAAATGAATCTTCTTATTTTTGCCACCCGCTGGTAATAGGTATGCATACGTAATACTGGAACATACAAAATGCAAAATGATTAGTCGTGTCGTGACATTATAACTTTCTCCAGTTGACGATATAAATAAAAGTAAATGTTTCCGTGCCGTCTCATTTCATGCGTAATACCACTTTCCTCCTTCTAGCTTGCGTAATACGACGTGTAACAAACTATTTGTCACACTTATAACAACTTGTCACTTGGCTCATCAAAAAAATCAATCATAGGTTGCACATTGGACAGAGCGACTGATTGCAATTTGACACAGCTAGAATGGTTTATTTCAGTTATTTTCATAGTGTAATGTCCTATGGAATTCTTCTCTGAGGTAGCTCTGCTGACATTAACACCATATTTATATTGCAAAAAAGAGCTGTAAGAGCTATCTATAATCTTGGCCCGTGAGTGTCTCTAAGAGAAAAATTCAAAGAGGTCAACATTCTAACTGTACCATCTCAGTATATATATGAAAACTTACTCACCTTACTGATCTTCAAATATACACCCAAACACCTTTTGACAAGCTATCGGAAGCCATTAATGTCATTAACAAAGACTTATCTCATATAAGTAAGTGGAGCATGAGATATGGTATCAATGTTAATCCAGAAAAGTGTCAAGTCATTGTTGTTGGCAGCTCTCGGAAAATTACTAATGTTGATTGGTCCCAAATTCCCCATGTCGTTTTCAACGGCACTGTTATACCTTATACTGACAAGGTGAAAAATTTAGGTATTTATATAGACAAGACTCTTTCCTGGGGTCCACAAATACAAGAAGTTAGCAGAAAGATGTTTGCTTCTGCTAGTTCCCTAAGGCGCCTACGAAACTTTCTCCCTACTGCTACCAAAATTGCACTTGCGCAGTCCTTGCTTCTCCCTATCCTTGACTATGGTGATACCAGTTATCTTGATGTCACGGAGGACCAACTTGATAAACTTGAGCGACTTCAAAACTTCTGTATACGATTCATATTTGGTTTGCGTAAATATGATCACGTCTCTGAATTTCGCACTAAACTCAAGTGGCTGCCCATAAGACTTCGTCGGAATACTCACATTGTCACGCTTCTATACAGTATTCTGTTCAATCCCGCTACTCCTCTCTATCTCAAGGAACGTTTCAAGTTTCTTCACTCAACTCATTCGAGACTCTTGCGGTCTTCAGAAAACTTACGACTCAAAATGCCAGCGCATTCCACTAATTTCACCGACAAATCCTTCAGTGTACAAGCTGTGCGCTTATGGAATGCGCTGCCAATACAGATCAGGTGCGCTCAATCACAGCATGTATTTAAAAATATGGTGAAACAGCACTATTTGACGATATCTACTAGGCAATAAATATACTGCTTTCCTATTGTGAAATGATATCCTTACACTTATATTTGTAAATATATTTATACATATGTATATATCTATCTATTTATATGTATGTATCTATGTATGTATCTATTTATGTATATGTATAGTCGTATGACTCTAGTTACGTATTCGTACGTAATATTAGATTAATTTAGATTAATAACTTCTAATTGCAATTAGTACATCTTCTGCTACCTTCATCAGGTTATTTTCAATTCTGGTCCATTCAACGCACAACGGTTGCCTGGAAGAGATCGCTTTTAGCGATAAGGCCGCCAGTTGCATAATAAGTTTATGTCCTTGTTTGTAACCATTGTTATGTTTTACTTATTTTTGCAATAAAGTGTACTTCTTCTTCTTCTTCTTCTTCTTCTATATATGCATAAAAATATCGATTCCTTCTGTAAAAGGAGCGATACACATAATGTAAATACTAGATATAAGAATAATCTCATATTGCATACTACCCGTCTCCACAAAATAAGTAACTCGTTTATGGGGCAATGTATAAGATTCTATAACAAACTTCCCAATGATATTAGAGAATTGTCTACGAATAAGTTTAAAAGAATTATTAAAGCCAAATTGTGTAGCAGGGCATATTACAAAATTTCTGATTATTTAAGTGATAAAAGTGCTTGGGATTGAGTTGTTCTGAGTCAACACACATGATTGTAATAAATCTTAAGTATATTTTATTTAAAAAAAAAAGACGCAGCGTGGGCAGGCCCCCTACAAGATGGACCGATGATCTTGTGCGGGTCGCTGGAAAATGCTGGATGCGAATAGCACAAAACCGGCAATTGTGGAGATCTTTGGGGGAGGCCTTTGTCCAGCAGTGGACGTCTTTCGGCTGATATGATGATGATGATGATGATATTTTATTTAAAAAAAGGATTCCTATTGAGTTTTCTGGCAGTGTTTCTCAGTAGCTGCCACGTCATGCACTGCACGGTAGGGTAAAAAATATGACGATTCCACATAAATGTAAAATTTTTACGGAATAAAGTACCTTTGACTTTGACTTTTGACTTTGACTACAATGTGTAACCGGCTTTATTTCAATTTATTTAGGTATTTAATTTATTTCTCTCATTACAATGTAAACTTAACAATGCTTAAAATTAATGAAAAAGTAAAAATTTAAACAAATAGTGTGAGAGCTTGGAGTCCGTACTAGAAAAGACCTACATATTCATGTAAGCAAGTTGCAAGTTGCCCCATCGATCATGAGAGTGATGCAATAGAAAAAGCCCCTGTGTTTGCGCACACACTTGTGCACTATGACATGTCCCGCGCAGATGGCTAGTCTCCATTAAGACTGGCCGCCGTCGCTGAAATTTGGCTAGGATGGCATTATGTATCGAGGACTGCCTCGTTGGTCTAGCGGTAGCGTGTTCACCTGCAGAGAACGAGGTCCTGGGTTCAAACCCGGGCCAAAAAGTGATTTTGGGACTTTTCTGTAACAAGAGAAAATTTTCAGTATCAGCCCGAAGTCTGGAAATTGGCGGTATTATACCCCCGTGCCTCGGAGTGCACGTAAAGCCGTCGGTCCTGTACGTGACCTCTTTCCGGTCGTGTCGCTAGGCGTCCCATCGGATCATGAGAGTGATGGAGTAGAAAGTGCTCCTGTGTTTGCGCACACATTTGAGCACTATAATATGTCCCGCGCAGATGGCTAATCTCTGTTGAGACTGGCCACCGTGGTCGAAATTCATTCATCATTTCAATTGACCAAGTTAAGGAAGACGTCAAAACGTATAACAATTATAGCCTTTCGGCTGATATGATGATGACGATATGATGACGTTGTTTTCTCTGCATCACCCCAAGGTTGAATGGCAGAGAATGCCTTTGGCATTAAGTCCGCCTCAGTGCGTTGTTGTGCATAAAATTAAAAAATATATAATAAATAAATAAGATGTATACTACACTGAAGCAGACAACTGACTTCTACTCTCCATTTCAACGGTCGAAGTGTATGAGTTTATGCCGACTCCTACATTTCGACCGTTGAAATAATAATAATAATAATATCTAGGGACAATATCACACACTCAGATCACCCTAGCCCCAAACTAAGCAAAGCTTGTACTATGGGTACCAGGCGACGATATACATACTTATATAGATAGATAACTACTTAAATACATAGAAAACATCCATGACTCGGAAACAAATATTCGTGCTCATCACACAAATATTTGCACTTACCGGGATTCGAACCCAGGACCACCAGCTTCGTAGGCAGGAGCACTACCAACTAGGCTACGGTGAGCGTCAAAGATGTTGGAGATGTTTTATGTTTTTTTTTTAAATAGTTATATTAAATGCTTTAAACACGGAAGCAGTCTAATAGTAGATAGTCCCTTCGGTTTATTCGAGTGAATCATTTCAAATTCCATTCAATCGAGTGAACCAATCAAATTTCCATTGAGTATGCCCACTGTAGCCCAATTTCGGACACTTTATATAGAAGGTAAATAGTCGAGAAAACTTAAGTAATGCCATCTACCCATGAAACTGAACAAATTGTAGTAAATTGGTTTGTGAAATACGAAACAAATGTTTGCATCTCCATACAAAATCAACAGATCATTATTGGAACTTAATCATTTGTTCTCATTCAGTTTCTTGCAAGTGAAGCTCCTTAAGTTAATAGTTAACTGTCGGCCATTGGGGAAAAAGGTTCTCGAGTGGTGACACGGACCAGAAGACGCAGCGTGGGCAGGCCCTCTAGAAGATGGACTAACGATCTTGTGAAGGTCGCTGGAAACCGCTTGATGACCGGCAATTGTGGAGATCTTTGAGGGAGGCCTTGGTCCAGCGGTGGGCGTCTTTCGGTGGACATGATTTATTTATTTATGATAATGATGATGACGTTAATAATAAATAAATAAATATCTTGGGACAAATAACACACTGCCATCTGATCCAAAACTATGCCAAACAGTCGATTGATAAACAGACTCAATATTTGTATAGAAAAAAAAATACACAAAATTACACTGCACTAGGGAATCTAATCCCTGTATCGCGGGTACCTACTTTACAAACATGTTATAGACGGAAACAAATGACATCCAGACTCAGAACAACTATTTATGGGTCACACATAGTTGACCGGCGCGGGAATCGAACCCTGGATACGAAGCGGCGAGGCGACTGTCTTAGCCGCTGCGCCACACGTGCAGTCGAAACAATTATTATAAAGTAATAAATAAAAGTATAAATACATTCATAATGTAACTAAATGACACCCAGACACAACTAATAATCTAGCTTATCACACTGAGGTCTGTTCTGGGTGGGAATCGAATCCACGACCTCCGAATCAGCAACTAGGCTCACTAATCACTATGAATAGGCCAGACAATAACGCCATTCTCGTGCTATTGGGAGCTATTCTAAATGTCCGCTCGCTATAACTATTACACGACGTCACATATTATAAGGCGGTCACCGTAGCCTAGTTGGTAGCGCTCCTGCCTACGAAGCTGGTGGTCCTGGGTTCGAATCCCGGTAAGTGCAAATATTTGTGTGATGAGCACGAATATTTGTTTCTGAGTCATGGATGTTTTCTATGTATTTAAGTATTTATCTATCTGTATAAGTATGTATATCGTCGCCTGGTACCCATAGTACAAGCTTTGCTTAGTTTGGGGCTAGGAAGATCTGTGTGACATTGTCCCTAGATATTATTATTATTCTTGTTGACAGTGCATGTAAGTAGAACATTGTTTATTTTTTAACAACGAGCCTGAAAGAACTGGCTCGGACAGTTGGCCCGAGCGAAACAATTAAGTTGTTACTGTTTTACACTCAGTTGCGCTCACCCGACTGACCTAATTCCACTGTGCCTCTACCCGGCCACAGACTAACTACAGGATAGTTTCTTAGTTTCTTCGTTTGAGCGCATTATATTTTTTACTAGCTGTGCCCCGCGGTTTTACCCGCGTTAAACTTTATAAATTGTCACAGCTCCTCCCCGTACGCGATAGCGTGATAATAAGTAACATATATGTTGACTCGACCTCTTAGTAATATTCATGCAAAATTTGAAGTAAATCCATGCAGAACTTTTTGAGTTTAGCCCGGACATACATACAGACAAACAGATAAACAGACAAAAATTTTAAAAACTATATTTTTCGAAACGTTATCGATTGTAGATCACGTCACACAAACTACATCCAGACTCAGAACAACTATTTATGGGTCACACAAATAGTTGTCCAGCGCGGGACTCGAACCCGCGCCACGAAGCGGCGAGGCGACTGTCTTAGCCGCTACGCCCCACGTGCAGTTACTGATTTATTATTATTTATAAGAAAACGCCAGCACTAGGACTTTGTAATTAAATCTGTATCACGGGGGAACTGACGAACAATAAGCACACCCAGGACTATAATTTATGGGTCACATACATATTTATATACTCATCATGTAGCTTTAATTTTCACTGAAAAAAGGTCTTTTAGGGTTAATATGTTTGATTACATTAATATTTTTTATTATTAGATTAGTAATAACAAGAAAACAAAGTACTAAAATGATAACGATCGATATTCTCTATTTTTATTTATTATAATAAATATATCATCAACTTAACACTAAACATTTGAAGATGATAAGTTATTGAGTTTAAGACTAGGTGTTAAATCTCTACAGAAATATACAGCATTCGTAAAAAATAGTCATTAAATATACTAAACACAATTAAAGAAACAATATCTTAAAACTATACTACTAATGCAAAGTAAACTTAACCTAAAAATAATAATTTTAATGAGAAATAAATTATCACCACCCATCATATTTACAAATAATATTATTTGTTAATTAATAAATAATCCTAGCCGAACTTCGGCCATAGCGGCCAGTCTCAATAGGGACTAGCCATCTGTGCTGGAGGTATTATAGTGCACAAGTGTGTGCGCAAACACACACTTTCTATTACATTACTCTCATTATGCGATGGGACGCCTAGCGACACGACCGCAAAAAGGTCAGGTACAGAACCGACGGCTTTACGTGATGCTAAGAAATTTTCCTTTTACAGAAAAGTCCCAAAATCACTTTTGGGCCGACCCGGCTTTGAACTAAGCACCTTGTTCTGTGCGGGTGAGCACGCTACCGCTAGACCAACGAGGCACTCATATTATTTATTAAATAGATGTTGATTCTACTTATTTGTTTGTGCTGTGTCGCTATATAATATCGTGCTGGTAGTGTAGGTAGCGAAGGGCAAGTGGCCGCACATTCGTTGTGGGTCGGCAAATAACAGACGAAAGATACCCCATTCCGTAGCCCGCTACTACTGCGATGGGGAAATGTGCCGAATGTCGAATGTCTTGTAAGTAGGCCACGGGCAGGGTGTAAGGGACGGCACTACAAGGAATGATACCGCGAAAACAGTACGCGAATTGGACTACTCCGTACAAAGTCAAAGTCAAAATCATTTATTCCGTAACAAAATTACATTTATGTGGATTTGCTTACTTTTTTGCAATATAAATATGGTGTTAATGTCAGCAGAGCTACACCAGAGAAGAATTCCATAGGACATTAAACTATGAAAATAACTGAAATAAACCATTCTAGCTGTGTCAACATCAGTCAGCCGTCTAATAGTTATCACTGCATATGCTGCAGAACTTAATTTGCCGGACAGTTTTTCTATTTGTGGGCTCCATTGTAGCTTTGAGTCAATAGTGATACCCAAGAACACAGTTGTTTCAACAGGGTCCAACCTAGCTCCATTAAGTTGTACATTGGTTGTCGCCTGTTTCACATTCGTTGTGTGTGTTCGTCCACTGGTAACAACTTGAACTGCATATATGCAGGCTCTAGGTTCATATTCATCATCATCATTGCAGATGAAAGAAGTCCAGTGCTGGACAACCCTCTCCTAAGAATCATCTTAGGAGAGGAAACCCTTTATATAAAAATATTTAAAAAGGTATACGACTGTGAACACTAAAGAGCAAAACAGTTCACGAGTGGCGACCACGAGCGGAAAGACGCAGCGTGGTCAGGCCCCTACATGATGGACTTGTGATCTTGTGAGGGTCACTGGAAGCCGCTGCACGCTGGTAGCGCAAGGCCAGCATTGTTTGATGATGTTGATGACATGATCGTGGTAAATAAATAAGTCTCAACTGCCTAGAGGCAGCGTATTCAACCGCATTAATGGGTCGACTGGCTGGAATCTGAACTTAGCAGTGTTACACCTCCAGAGAGCACGTAAATCTGTCGATCATGCACCTGTTTTCTTAACGGTCATGTCCGCTAGCCCGGCTCCATAAGATGGTATATCATAAGATGAAGATGTTCCTACAAGGAGAGTGTAAAACCGGACAGTGCCCCTGTTTTTACGCGCACATCCTTGTGTACAATAACATGCCTCACGCACATGGCTAGTCTCCATTAAGACTGACCGCTGTGGCCAAATTCGACTAAAAAGACAAATACAAACTTTGGATTACTTACTTAAAAAGCTGCAGAGGATAGCTGAAATTCATGACACATCAGTGTGCGTTTGAAACTTAAGTTACAAAAAGGTCTAGATTTACCTAAGCTTACATATTGTTTATTTTGTAACTAATTGGAAATCGTGCTTTGCTTATGTTTTACCAAATTAAACTCCAGTTTTTACATTGAAAATTATGTATGCTAAGCCCAATATAAATAACGTAAATTGTAAATGTAAACAAAAATTTACATAGTTAATCTTCAACGAAACACTTTATTTATTCATTCTTATGGCCGACAGCTTTATGTGCCTTCAATGCTCAAAATTAAACTACTTTGGGGTTGCCATCTATAAACTGACTGCGCGCCCATTTGTTTACCCTATTCGATCAAATTTGGATTGGTGAGGTTAATTGGCCAAGAACATCTCTTTATAAAGCCAGTTATAGCTAGATGCTCTCTCCAGACCGTATTTTTGGCTCGCAGGCAGTCAGGAAACTGCTGGATGCGAATAACGCAAGACCGGCAATTGTGGAGATCTTTGGGGGAGGCCTTTGTCCAGCAGTGGACGTTTTACGGCTGATATGATGATGATGATGAATCAGTCAGGAACAATGGTTTAATTGTTGCGCATTACCATGCCCCGGAGGAAACGTTATGCTATCGGTCCCGGTAGCAGTCATTAGACAACAGTCGTTAAGCCAAAGAAGAAACCTACCGAGCAGTTTTAACTCTTACACTACGGTTACCACTCCTCACTACACTACTTACAATAAATTAATACTACAGTAAGACATTTTGATAAAAAGTGACTATTATTTATGCCTATCATTTTATTTATTTTATTTTTATTTTATTTAACATTATTAGGAAGACCAACAGCTTACATAACTTAATAGATTAGGAATACACAACAGTTAGCCATTTATAGGTCTCCACGAATATGAATTCGCATATAAGTTAGATGTGTGTCGTATAAGGATCAAACAAATGATTATTGAACACTACATTTCGAGAAAAAGTCTTGACTGAGCTGCCGTCTCACTGATTCTGGATTCGAATTAAAAATATCAAAATCAAATTTCTTAGTATTTACGTTTAACGAATTACTCGCCCGCCACAGGAAAGCATTTTGGCGATAGTTAGTAGATACTAATGGAAGATGGATTGGAGTATGGTGTCTTACTATATATTCAACGTACTAGAGCGATAACATAAGCAATGCAATGACAATCTTAGCCTAAATAGCCTCTTAAGCTTAGCACCGAATTCAACATACACAACATTCAAATCTCTGTTCTGACCTGACTAAACTTTAGTTACCACGCAATGACAAATTACCAAGTAAGTTGTTTTGAACAAATGACTACCATAGTTTACCTCTCTCTCTCTTAACTGTATTTTGGAACGAAGTTCCTTATCGCGCGTTGCGAAAGGTGGCTAGACGAAAAAAATTAAGACGAAAAGTTGTAACGACACTTTTTGCTTTTTTTTTTATTACTAAAATTGAGCTTACTGATTAAGTTTATATTACATTATATTTGTTAATAATAAAAAAAATATAATAAAAAAAATTAAATTTTATTACAATTCCTTCATTAATTAATCGATATACTTCGTTTCATTCGGGTGTACCTTGGCACTTCTCAAGTTTTTTTCAATGTTGTGGTGTCCATGTCTTGCTAACAAAATACCAGTTCGCCACAGCGAGTATATTATAAAACTGAAATACAAAAAGTTTAGTGGAGATCGTTAACCGGAGCTTCATCCCAACTTCATCTTAAGTAAGTTTATGCAGATCAATAGAAAATGCCATTTGGAATGTATCCAAATGAAGTCAGTGCACTTGGTTTATCTGGATTGTAGAGTTACGACTATTTTAGATTTTATTCACTCTATTATTTTATTTTCGTTATATTTTCGTTGACCTATTCTTATTAACCTATTCGGGTGGTATTTTAATTTAGCTTGTCAACATTTTGAATAGATATACGGATGGACCACAAAATGGCAGTGGTCAAATATCACCAGGACCCTTATTTTGCATTCGCATACATGAAGTCCCCAAAAAAATTGAGGGTCACTTAAGTCGATAAAACTGCCTGTTGTACAGACGCCAGCACATCAAGCTACACCAAACTGTCAAATTTCCCCAATTGAAAGTGAACCTTATGCTTTTGTGATAAAGTTGAAAATCTATAAAATAAATTTGACATATTGGGGTAGCTGGATGTGCTGGCGTCTGATATTAAGTCTTTTATATTCAATGTATTTTAGTTATGTTTCCGTTTGAATGGGTACAATATAGAGTATTCTATTTATCTAAAAGCGATTAACGCATGCATCTCCACCTCATTAACAGCCCTGAGCCGTGCCGTGGTTGCGCTCTGGCTTATTCTGTTGGACGGTGTCACTTGATACGACATGGCTAAAGAAACATGCCTTATCAAGCATTTATTATTAAATATTAGAAACATCAGTATGCAGAAAGATATATTGGGGAAGACAAAGAATGAGGTGTGAGTTATTCTTAGTCTGCCCCTTCTCTTCTCATCCACTTTTAATTAGAAGACTGGTCTACTTGTCTTTAAAAAGTTTATATGTTTCAAATTTTCTATAAGTCAAATTACACTTTTATGAGAAATTGCAATCCCTTATCGGCGGGTTATAAATATTAAAACATAATTATTACGTTGTTTTCTTCCATCTCCTTCTAAATAATAAGTGTGGTTCTTTCAGTGCAAAGAAGTAGGTGGTATCATAGGTCCTATGTACCTTATCGAAGTCCTAATGTATTATATACCCAGATTTAAATTTATTTAATGCTGAGATTTTATATCTGTGCTTACTAAGAATAATATGAAACTCGGCCACAAGTTATATGGAATAAAATAGTTTGGTATCCGTGGCGGCACCGAAACTTTTAACGATGGCTGGGCTTCTGGGAAAGCGCGCATTGTTACCGAAACTATTCGACCAAAATCCTTATATAAAGGATGCAAATTATACAATAATCTTTCATTACATATTTATCTACCTTATTATATCCTCATATTCCTCATGTGTTGGTAATTTAGTAGACATCGATTGCAGTGAGGATTATACCTTATCCACTCACTACATATGCAGTAAAATATTTCAATACTCAATGCTCAGTGTTTTATTTGGATTCCACAATGTCAATAAGGTGTTATAGTAATACTTGGCATCATTATGGACCCTGTCGGGCACAGCAAATGAAGAAGAGAGGAAGGATTGTATTATAACTTAAAAACACAAAATAAGTTCCATATTAAGAAGTTTTTATTATTTTCAGTCCAAGCTGAACTGTGAAGTGCTGTTTGACGAGCTGGCCTTCGAGGTGCGATGGGCGGTAGCTGGCGACAGCATCGTGTTGCAACTCGTGGCTAAACTGGGTAAGTAACAATCGTCTACTAACAGTACTTGTTAGAAGAAGAAGAGCATAGTGTTTTTTCAGCCTATGAGCACTTTGACTAGGGAAGCCAAGCTAAGAAACATCTATAATACTTTTTTTTTTTCCTATATTTTCTCAACATAACCATCTTTTACATTATTATTCAAAGTCATATCTTTTTTTGTACTTTTATGAAGTAATTTGGGTTAGGTTAGAACTGCGAACTGTTAGCGCTAGATACTATCATCTTCTACCCAAATATTTTAATTAGACTTGTTAAATGTTTCTCTTTGAGTATGAGTGAAATATTATGGTAATTATGTTTAGGGATAAAAGCATTATGATAAAAAACAGTAGGAGTTTAAATATATTTACATTCATGATATTATTAATTACAATTTTCGAAAACATGAGTGTTATGAACATCGCCGGTAGCACTACAAATAGTATGATAAAAACTTTAGGATGAATTTTTTTAGGAAGAGTGATCATTCGGATTACAAATCGTTAGGAAGAACAATTTCGGGTAAAGAACTTTAGTTGAGCCAATATGGACTCATCATAAACATATCGCAATCTCTTGCCATGTTTTACTGAATTGCTCACAAGTTTGCCAAGACCATTTACTTGAAGATTCATGCTTCATCTTTTGGCTGTACTTAACATTTAGGAAGACTAAGGGCCTATGCACACCACGTTATTTAAACGCGCCGTTGACGCGCGTTTAAAAATACAGAAGCGATACGCACGCATGTCAGACGCATCTGTAAGATAAAAGCGCGCGTTTAAAATAACGTGGTCAAATCCAAATGAAACAGTCATTTATTCCGTTAAAATATTACATTTGTGTGGAATCGTCAATTTTTTACCCTACCGTGAAGTGCATGACGTAAAATTACATTGTATTTAAATGTGTTAATTTAGAGCGACTCAATCCCAAGCTGTTTTGTCACTTAAATAATCAGAAGTTTTGTAGTAAGCCCTGCTACACAATTTGGCTTTTATAATTCTTTTAAACTTATTCATAGACATTTCTCGGATATCACTGGTGTGTACAGGCTCTAAGATCCAAAAGATTAATTTTAACAAAAAACAATATTTTAATGTACTAACTATTTCCATTGTTGACCGCTACGTATGTGACCAAATCCCAAGAACTTGGCTCATTAATGGAAGTATTCTTGTTTTAAAAACCGATCTGTCAAGTGAGATAGGCTTACAAGAATTTAGAAAAGAGATCTTACTTTTCCTTGTTGCTCTATCATGATACCTTTTCCTACAGAGGATGGTGAATACATGTCTTTCGGCGTGTCGGGCGACAATGAACACACGCAGATGGTGGGTGGCGACGTGGCCGTGGCCTGGGTCGATAAGGACACGCTCAAGGGTCACGCCTACGATTACTACCTAGACGCCAAGAGTCAGTGCGCTGGAGTGAGAGGATCCTGTCCTGATGAAAGACTTGGGGTAAATACTGTTTACGTTTGAAAACATTACATCTAAAGGAAATTTTCATTGCCTATGTTGACAGAAATCACTAAATGGTCAATTTGATGAATTCTGGGTGCCAATAATGTTGACAGTTCAGCATCTTATAATAAGCATTTTTAAATATCCAATCTGATAATGATTGAATGTATTCTACTAATTATGTACAGACACGATGTACTAAAATAAATCTTAAAAACATCGAAGGTTAAAAGTATTACCTATACTTATAATAAATAACCACTTTGACAACAACTGATATAAATTCTAATTTTGATTTATCCAATCTGAATATCTACATGTACATCCCAAACTAGAAATAATTGACCACTGCACATGTGGTCTAGCGTTTAGAACAATCGCCTCGCCACTCCGTGTTCCGGGTTCGAATCCCGCACTGGACAGCTATTTCTGTGCAACCATAAATAGTTGTTCTGAATCTGGATGTACTTTTTGTCCGTCAATTATGTGTTTGTAAAGTACCCGCGACACAGGGATTCATCTCCCTAGTGCGGGAGTTGTATTTATAAAAAAAAAACAATTACAAAATATTTGAAATTACTTGATATTTATTGTCAATTATTTCCTACAATCCGTGTACCTAAATATCTATATGTACCGAGAAATTATTATAAATTAATTAAATCCCTCTTCCCCCGGACCGCCGTAAGGTGCTAACGTGTCTCTAGTTCTGTACTTACTTGTTTTAAAAACAATTTAGTAAATTAATGCAGAAATTAAATCATTCAAAATAATAGGAGTGCATAACATTAGAGGAAGTTCAAATTCACAAGCCACTTGAAACGCCGGAACGTGTAATACCTCTGCACGCCTGGTACTTGATCGGACCAAGCAGCGCAAGCTCCACCTTCAAGGACATGTGAGAGTACTTTTAATATTTAAAAACGCCCAGTGCTAATTGATTGGAGAACTTCCGAACGTTGGCCCCGCCCCCTCATTAGCAGACGACACCTATACCCAATAGTGTTACAATTTTTTGTGGAACCTGCTAATTGGGTCACTCCCCTGTCACTGCGCGAGCGCACTACGTCATACTATAAGTAGCAACTCGTACCTCCTCATTACCGCTGCTATCCTAGTACTAATGGGCTCGCCGATGAACAAATCTCCCTCATTAGCAGACGACACCTATACCCAATAGTGTTACAATTTTTTGTGGAACCTGCTAATTGGGTCACTCCCCTGTCACTGCGCGAGCGCACTACGTCATACTATAAGTAGCAACTCGTACCTCCTCATTACCGCTGCTATCCTAGTACTAATGGACTCGCCGATGAACAAATCTGTTTCCGATTCTGAGCTTAGTCTGAAGGAAAAAGTTCCGCCGGTAACGCCATTGAACTATGTATTCCAACGCACTAAAAGGAGTAGAGAGGAAATCTCCTTATGCGATCAGCTGGACGAGTTTAAACATGAAATTAAGGAAATGATGTCTATTTTCTCGACTAAACATGGCAATGAAATACAACAGATGACCTCAACCTTAAAAGAAATCCAACAGACTAACCTCAGTATTGAAAACTCAATTAGCTATCTCACCGCACAGAATGAGGCTCTTAACAAAAAAATTACTCAGCTAGAAAGCCAGAACAAGGAGGACAAGCAATATATTGCGGTGCTGGAGAGTAAATTGGAGGAAATGCAGATTGGAAGTCGCAAAGCTAATTTCGTCATTAAAAATGTTCCAAAACGAAACAATGAGACCAACGAAGACCTGGTAGACATGATTGTCTGCCTTTCGCGAAACATAGAATGTAAAATTGAGAAATCGGATGTGAAGGATATATATCGACTTCGTGGAAAAAACAGTGAAAGCCTGAATCAACCCATCATTGTCGAAACTGGGTCCACATTCCTTAAGTCTGATGTTATGAGAATGAGCAGAGCTTACTACATTAAGCATAAGTCTAGACTGAGCTGTAAGCACTTAGGATTTAAATCACAGGAAGACACTCCGATATACCTAAGCGACCACCTGACAGCTAAAGGGTCTCGCCTTCACTTCCTGGCCAGGGACCTAACGAAGTCGGGAGTTTACAAATTCTGCTGGACAGCTTATGGAAAGGTCTACGTAAAGAAAGATGAAGGTTCGCCCACCATTCCAATTAGAACTGAAGAGCAGATACATAAGCTCATGGGGGCCAAATGACTCCCAGCGAATATTCAACCACACTACTTTCATATTTTACCCTACTATGTGATAAGTAATACTGCTGCAGTGGTTATCTCATTGTTTTTTCCTACTATATGTTTCCTAAAAGGCGACCCTTTTGGTTTGTGTAATTTTTCAAGATACCACTTTTTATTGTATTTTCTTCATTCATGTATAAATATAACTTTCATAACACATGTTAACACACACATACACACAACTGATACTCACACTTGCACAAACATGCTGTATACTTTAAAAATAACCCAGTACTCTAATCCGAACTTCAGTCAGCCTAGTATGCGTGGTTGCTGTCTTAATATAACTTGTACGTTACATATATCTCTAATTTACTTTGTGGCAACATCTATTCAGTTTATAACTCACACAAATGGGTGACACCCTTCAAACTCTAGATGAGATCGACCAGATCGAAGTTGCGCGCGCATTCCAATGTGCCTGCACGGAGCTGCACGATCATATTAAAATTTGTAAACAAGACTTGACTATTATTTCTCAGAACATAAGGAGCATTTTTTGCAATTTTGAAGACTTCACACTTTTACTGTCAACATTAAAATTTGAAACGGATATCATAATTTTAACCGAATGTAGGCTACACACGAATAAACCTATACCTCAACTTGATAACTATCTCTCTTTTTCAACTACTCGTCAACTAAACCAAAATGACGGTGTAGTACTTTACGTAAAAAAAAACTTAAAACCTAAAGTTAAAGAAATAAACCTGACTCATGCTTCATGTCTACAGTTGGAAGTACTTAATAATATTATTCTAGGCGTGTACCGATCCCCATCCAACCCAAACACGGAAATGTTTTTAGATTCTCTTAGTACTCACCTCAATACTTTAACTTCTCATAAAAGTATCATTATAGCGGGGGATATTAACATAAATCTCAAATCCAAAGACACTGAGCCGCCGCATGAATACAGAAACAGGGTAAACTATTTAAATATGTTATCACTATACGGGATACTACCTGGACATACTTTACCTACACGTGAATCCAACTGTTTAGATCATTTTATGATCAAAATAAATAAAAAGAAAATATCTGCTTCTATTGCTATATTACACACTTCCATCACCGACCACTTCACTACCTTTCTATCGTTATCTAAGCTAAAAACTAAAGTTATTACCAGTAAAACTAAAATATCTATTAATTTTGATCAAGCCTTAAACCACACTAGAGAAAATAAAATAGCAGACCTACTGTTTTGTAATGACCCGGACCATTTAACTGACCTACTAATATATAAATTAACTGATTCTATTAATCAAAGCACTGTTACTAAAGCCATTCCTAACAGCAAGCGTATTGTTAAGCCATGGATAACTGCCGGCTTACTAAGATGCATTAGGAATCGCAACAAACTCCAAAAAAAAGCACGTAACGACCCTTTTAATAATATCCTAAAAATAACTTACCGTCGATATCGCAACTACTGTAATAACCTAATAAAAAAGTTAAAAAGAAAATTTGAAAGAGACCTACTAGCTAATTCTGTAACAAATAATAAATTATTGTGGCAAAACATTAAAACCTTAACTTACACAAATAATACAAAAAGTCATAACACTGAATTATTACAAATGAGATCAAATTCAACTGAGTCTGTTAATTTCATTAATGACTACTTTGCAAATATTGGCAAAGAGCTAGCCCAAAAAGTTCGACCTTCAGCTGCACACAACTTTAATTCTTTTAATTCTGAAACACTGTCTACACAGATAAACTCGTTCGTTCTTTTGGATACGGATACCGAAGAAGTCGATGGGGTCTTGATGAGCCTAAAGTCCGACAGTGCACCCGGCTGGGACAACGTGTCCACAAGATTTTTAAAACATATTAGGCAAGATATTGTTCCCATAATAACCCACTTGGCCAATCTTTGCTTTGCAAAGGGCAGCTTCCCTGCACCACTTAAGCAATCTATAATCACACCTGTTCACAAGGGTGGGGACAGAGACGATGTCAACAATTACAGACCTATATCCATCTTGCCAGCCATATCGAAAATTATTGAAAAGCTTATAAACAAGAGACTCTTAAAATATCTACACAAATTTAACATCTTAAGCAGCTCGCAATTTGGATTCAGGCCGGGATTATCAACCGAGGATGCAGTTACTGCTCTTAGCTCCCTAGTGGCTGGTAACCTGGATAGCGGTAACAAATGTCTGACGGTTTTTCTGGACCTAAAAAAAGCGTTTGACACCGTCTCTGTTCCTGTCCTCTTGAACAAATTAGAAGCGTCAGGTATAAGAGGAATTCCACTTAAAATGTTTACCGACTACCTCTCGAACCGGAAACAAAGAGTTAAGGTAGGAGAATACGTTAGTGACGATGCAAAAGTCACTTTCGGTGTGCCTCAGGGCAGTGTGCTAGGCCCTACATTATTCCTACTTTATATAAATGACCTCTGCAACCTTAAAATAAATAACGCTAGAGTTTTTTCCTACGCTGACGATACTGCAGTAGTGTTTTCTGGGAAGTCTTGGGACGATGTTGCTGGAAGTGCTGAAGCTGGTATGACTCAAATTGCTAAATGGCTCTCAAATAACTTACTTACACTTAACACAGCTAAAACAAATTACATATGTTTTAGCATATCGCACAGGACACAACCAAACCCCGACTTTATTATAAAGGTACACGAGTGTGACAATCCAATTAACTGCCTATGTCCAACATTAGTCAAAGTTTCTCAGACCAAATATCTTGGTATTGTTGTTGACCAAAGATTATCTTGGTACTCCCACCTGGAACAAGTTACCAACAGAATTAGAAAACTGAGTTGGATTTTCAAAAATTTAAGGCATATTGTGCCAAATAAAATAACCGCTAACACAAACAAACCCAGAAATCTACTCAATGAAATATACATAGCTATAGTCCAGTCTGTCTTAGTATATTGCATCCCCGTTTGGGGTGGAGCGGCTAAGACTAAATTCATAGACCTGGAGCGGGGACAACGGGCTCTAATAAAATTAATGTACTTCAAAAACCTAAGATACCCTACACAAAGTCTTTATCAAATAAGTAATTTACACTCTGTTCGCAAACTATATATAATTAAAACTATTCTCAGGAAACATAAAACTCTTAATTTTGATCCCAGCTTAACCTTGAAAAGAAGAAAGGATATAATAGCTGAAGTTCCTAAAACTAAAACCAAACTCGCCCGTATTCAATACGACAAACGCTCAGCTCAGCTTTACAATCGAGTAAACAAAGAGATCTACATATACAATAAACGATTAACTGACAGTAAAAAAATAGTAAGTAATTGGATAAAACCACTTACTTATGATGACACGGAGAAGCTACTGGAATAAAATATAACCTTACACTTAATCTTCCGTACTTGTCGTATACAGTCTGATTCATTCATTGCCACTTACACTCACTCTGTATTAAATTTAACAAACCCACGCAATCACTTAACTTTCATACACACAGACGCTCACATTCAACATTCAAATTCACATTTACACACCTTTATACTCACAGTAACACTCCTTAGTATTCACACTCACACACCCCCATTCTCACACCTTCATAGTCATAGTCCCATTCACACACCCTCATACTCACATTCACACACCCCTACTCTCACTCACACATTTGCATGCTTCTTGTCTAGTTTTAATTTTCTCTTTTTTTTTTTTAAATCGCCTGTCTTTATAACATTTAAAACAAGTAATCTATGTTAATATTTTAAGTTTTGGAAGAGCGGAGTCTCCTAACACAGGCTTTTTTTTTGCTTAAAAGGAGACTCCAATCACTAGTTGTTAAATTTACTTGTATAACAAATAAAACATTTTTCATTTTTCATTTTTCATTTCATTTTCATTAATTATATATTACTACGAACATGTTCTGACTATTTACAAGCGCTTTTTTAAAGTCTACATGAACCTTTTTTATTTTATTTATTTATTTTATTTAACGCTAGTTAAACATATTTTTTTTCCGAAATACATCTCCAACCTGTCTGAAATCCATGCTACAACTATTTACGTTAATTTGCAGGAGAAAACGAACTCAGTCCGCCTATTGAATGCAGCACTGGTGAACGGCTACTCCATAGTAACATACCAGCGCTCCTTGAAAGCGGCCGACGAGTTGGACCGCCCCGTGTTCACCAACGTGTCCCAGCCAATCCTGTGGGCTATAGGACCTCTTAACTCCAGGAACGAAGTTTCTTATCATCATCACTTCACCAAGGTATTGTTTGCAATTATGAGAACATTTGCTTTAGGAAAGATTCCGGCACAGAAATACAGCAACAGAAATACAACGTAGGTAATTTTACGTAATCGGTGATCCCGTGCAAGTGATCACACCCTCATTTAAAATTCCGTATTTTTACTACAGCGGTATACAGGTATTTGCCGCTAAAATTAAGCTACTGGTTGAGAGCCTTCTGCGCTAGCCAATTGCTCGTTGTCTTCAATTCTTGAATTTTAATATAGTAGTTATAAACTTAAAAATAATAGCTTAGAGACTTGTTATTTATTTTAGGATTTAAAATGGATATGTGATAAGACAGACCGCACGGACGGACTAATTCAATATTTTTGTCACTTTTATATGTATCCTACCTCTACTATGTTTATGTACAGACGACAGCTCATCAAGCTACCCAAATCTGTTAAATTTCCCCAATTGATTGAAATGAATTGTGAACCTTATGCTTATGTGATATAGTTGAAAATCTATAAAAGAAATTTGACAGATTGGGGTAGCTGGATGTGCTGGTGTTTGTACTACATTGTAAGCTTGGCAAGTACAAGTGTATGTTAATACCCAAGTGCTGCATACATTTCATTATTTCGTAACCTGTTAAGTACTTAATAATACCAATGAGTTTAAGTCCTTTTCATTTTAACAGTGGTTATATCCCTAGCTTATTGTATCCAGCTGAAACCACTTAGCAACTGAACTGCACTCAGTGTATAACGTACACCGACTGCAGTCGACGCAAATCGTTCTACAATCTCGAAATACTTAGTTTTGTCGCAGTACAGTCCTTTATTACCAGCTGTTCTAGCAGTATTATTTGAATATTAGTGCGAATTTCCACACAGATGAAAACCCATCTAATACCGGCGTTAATTAAGATGCAGTTAAGATACCGTTATAAGCGGTTATAATTAGATCTTATTTATAATAATTAATTATGTATGCTACTAAAAATCAAATTAAACTAAAAAAACTATTAATTATGTCTCGTCTAAATATTTTAAAGGAGATGGCCAAAAATTGAAAGGGCGGATATTAATATCGTAATTTATAAACCAGCAATGAGCCCCCTCTCTAAAACTCCTTTCCACAATCACTACCGAGCTTGCCTGGAGGAGATCATACTTTGTGCTGTGGTCGCCAAATGTACTGCTGAAATATGTTTGATTTTCTCATTTTGTATTGTTTCTTTAGGGGTACAAAAAATAATTGATTTATCTATCCATTGCTGAGTAAGTATTTAAATAAAATCAAAATTATGTTTTTCTATCTATCCAGGGAGACAAATTTCTGGACTTCGGCCGTCCCCCAGTGTGGAACTGCCCGATGCCGGAGGGAGAAGAAGAAGCACCTGAGCCCGAACGCCCTCCTCCCCGCGTCCAACAGCCGCAAATCGAACATGTGAGTATGAGAACTGTAGCAATATGTTTTATTAGTATGACTCATGGCCATGTTAGGACTGGGTTGAACAGAATATTGTTCCACCGTTTGACTTTGTGAGATCATATGTTAAATTTAACAGATGGAAATTCCCATCCATCTTCTTAGTATGAAACGACCTTTTGTAAATTATATAATTGGCACAAAATTCATGTTTCTTTCGAGTATTTTTTGTGTTGTTATTTATTAGATATTTACTTGTTATAAATGTAAGCATGTATTCTCACTCTAGCTTAATGCTCTATGATTACTTATCAACAGAAGAACTACTATAAAGCGTCCTGAATAATAAAATGGACCTGGTTAAATTCACAATATATCTTATTGTTCGTAAATTGTAATAGGCATGTGAGTGTCTATATGGTTGCGTATGTCTGTAGGTCATCTGGCCTACACACTGTACATCTGTACACACACGCACATAAACATTCCTGGTTTAACCAGGTTTTGCAGTAGACCATACTTTATTATGTATTAGAATTATTATTGCAAATTGTCGTGTTGAAAGCGGTAGTAGATGAACCCACTGAGTTTGTTTCGCTGGGTCTTCTCAGTTGGGGTGCATTGGATCCGGTGGTAACATTAAAGCGCGACCGTCGTTATTAACACAAGGTCCGTCATAATCATAATACCTTAATATAGACAGAACCATTACAATATGTAGTAAAAATATTAGACTTAAACTAGATAATTAAACATAATCTCTTGACAATAACTTGATACGAGCTAGCTAAATATCAATGCTATAATAAAATAAATTTTATAAATATTTTCATACAATGTGTAAATAATTATCTATGTTACTAGAAATAATAATGTGTACAACTATATTACTACAAACATGTTCTGACTATTTACAAGCGCTTTTTTAAAGTCTACGTGAATAAAAACCTTTTTTATTTTATTATTATTTATTAAAATAAATATTTTGATTATAACAGCTACATCTTACATAAAAAGAAACCTCTTTTGAGGAGCATCAAGCTGGAGCTCATTATATTTATGTAGCATTTTTTTATTATTCCACAGAAACCAGTAACAATAAAACCGAACCCAGTTCCCACTCCGAAGCCTGTAGCCAAGAGTAAACCGTGGGACATCCCCGCCATCCAGTGCTACGAGCCCCCAGATGGTGTGTTCTATGCGCAGATGGGACCCACAGGAGGCAAGCAGGGCTACCCTGCTATCACCGGTATGTACCATTGATTTCGCACTTAGTACAAATAACTCGTAAAATAGACAGCCGTTGGGGCAGAAAGGTTTCCGAGGGCGAGCTCGAACCGGAAGACGTAGAGCGTGGGCAGGCTGCCTACAAGATAGACCGATAGTAATAATAATCTCCCTAATTCACACACGGCCATCTGATCCCAAACTAAGCACAGCTTGTACAAAAGAAACCTGATAATTGATACTACATATACTACTTTTATTTTGTAAGGCGTTGCTATTGGTTTCTTCTTACTATTTGGAGAGGTGTTCTTAGTTAAACAAGATATTCCAGACTGAACATTAAATCATTTTATTTACTTCAATATATATATTCAAAAATTCATTCAAAATTCAAAAGTCGTTTATTCCGTTAAAATATTACATTTGTGTGGAATCGTCAATTTTTTTTACCCTACCGTGCAGTGCATGACGTGGCAGCTACTGAGAAACACTGCCAGAAAACTCAGTAGAAATCCTTTTTTAAAATATATATTTCTTAAATAAATTTACATTGTATTTAAATGTGTTAATTTAGAGCGACTCAATCCCAAGCTGTTTTGTCACTTAAATAATCAGAAGTTTTGTAATAAGCCCTGCTACACAATTTGGCTTTTATAATTCTTTTAAACTTATTCATAGACATTTCTCGGATATCACTGGGAAGTTTGTTATAGAATCTTATACATTGCCCCATAAAAGAGTTACTTACTTTGTGGAGACGGGTGGTATGTAACACAAAGTTATGCTTATATCGAGTATTTATATTATGAGTATCACTCCTTTTACAGAAGGAGTCTTTATATTTATGCATATAAATTAGATTCTCATATATATACTGACATGCTACAGTCAGAATGTTAATCTCTTTAAACTTCTCTCTCAAAGATTCTCGCGGACCAAGTTTATATATTGCTCTTACAGCTCTTTTTTGCAATACAAATATGGTGTTAATGTCCGCAGCGCTACCCCAGAGAAGAATTCCATAGGACATTATACTATGAAAATAACTGAAATAAACCATTCTAGCTGTATCCACATCAGTAAGCCGTCTTATAGTTTTAACAGCATATGCAGCAGAACTTAATTTGCCTGATAGTTTTTCTACTTGTGGGCCCCATTGTAGTTTTGAATCAATTGTGATACCCAAAAACACAGTTGACTCAACAGGGGTCAATCCAGCTCCATTAAGCTGTACATTGGTAGCCACCTGTTTCACATTAGGTGTAGAGAATTTTATGACTTTAGTTTTCTTGTCATTTAGCAAAAGATTATTAGCATTAAACCAATGAACAACTTTAGAGATTGCGTCATTTACTTCGTCAAAATTGCGTAATTGTCGATTTATTTTAAACGTCAATGAAGTATCATCCGCAAACAAAACAATCTCATGTTTATCCCTTACATAGTAGGGTAAGTCATTTATATAGATTAAAAATAAGAATGGGCCGAGAATCGATCCCTGTGGAACGCCCATTACCACTGGGGATCCCGCAGATTTTTTACCATTTATATCGACCTTCTGAATTCTATTGCCCAAGTAAGAAGTCAAAAGTTCGAGAGCCTTGTTCCTGATACCGTAGTGGTGTAGTTTCCTGACAAGAGTGTCATGATGAACACAATCAAATGCTTTGGACAAATCGCAAAAGATACCTAATGCATCCTGCGAGTCCTCCCAAGCCGCGAATATACTTTTTAACAGATTGACTCCTGCATCTATAGTTGAACAACCCTTCGTGAATCCAAACTGTTTCCGATGAAGTAAATTATGTATATTAAAGTGACTGAGCAACTGGCTAAGCATTAGCTTTTCAAATATTTTACTTAGAGTGGGCAATACGGAAATAGGTCGGAAATTTGAAGGATCTGAAGTATCACCAGCTTTAAACAATGGAATAATTTTACTATACTTCATCAAGTCAGGAAATACGCCAGATGCGACACAGCAATTGAACACAGCAGCTAGATGTGGGGCGATTATAGTTATAATTGATGAAATAGTCTTAACAGATAAACCCCACAGATCCCTAGTGGTTTTCATATTAATACTTTTGAAAGCATTCAAAATATCTTTAGGGTTAACCACCGAGAATTCAAAATCTGTGCCACACTTCTCTACGCTTTGCTGGAGTATTAGCTCAGCAGATACAGAAGAAGACGCAAGAGATTTGGTAACATCGATTGGAACATTAGAAAAATATTTTTCAAACTCAGTCGCCACTTCTAAATCGCTTTTAATGTCAACATTATTTATTCTTAAATTAAAATCACGACTACGTATTTTTTTCCTACCTGTCTCAGTATTAATAATCTTCCAGGTGGTTTTAATAATATTTGTCGAATTTTTTATAATATTTTTTAAGTACATCGATTTAGCAATGGAACAGGCTCTTCGAAAGGTTTTGGCATATTGTTTTACATGTTCTAGAAAAGTCGTATTTTGATTATAGGATCTTTCTTCATACAATTTATATAATTGATTGCGACTTTTATAAATTCCTGGAGTTGCCCAATCACAGAACATCAGACGGTTACTTACAGACAACTGTTTGGGTGTGAATATTGAGCAGAACTCACCATTAATCAAGTTGAATAAAGAGTTGTACAAGTGATCCGGATCACTATGATAGGGCAACAGTGCCAGTTTTCTTGCTATATTATATTTAAATATTCCTAAACGGCTTTCACTATATGGTATGTAACTTATTTGTGTACTTTGAACCTTTGGAGAATTTGAAAAAGTGACCAACTGACCAGAATGATCTGACTGAATCTTATTCATTATTAATTTATTTAAAGGTTTTGCCGAGCTAAATATATTGTCAATGCATGTAGCACTTGTGGCAGTAACTCTAGTTGGTTCTGTAAAGTTGTGATGTAAATTATAGGACATAAACAAATTTAAAAAATTACAACTTGTTGAGTTTTTCTCCAAAATATTTACATTAAAATCTCCACAAATGATAACAGTTTTATGGGTATTAGTTAACTTATTTAAGGCATCCTCCATAATGTCTGAAAAGGTATCAAATGGTGCACAAGGAGGTTTGTAAAGACTCACAACAATAAATCGCTCCAACTCAACACATGAAATCTCTACTACTCGCTCAACAGAGAGGCTCACAACGTCACTTCTTTCTTTAAACTTCAACAAATTATTTATTAATATTAGAGAGCCACCATGAATATACTTTTCTCTGATGAACGAGCTTGCAACCTGGTGATTATTGAAGCTGGAAATGAATTGATGGCGTTGTAGCCAGTGCTCAGTTAAACATAAAATATCAATATTGCTACAATTCAAAAACAACTCCAATTCTAACTCTTTCCCCATCAAACCTTGAATATTTTGATGCACCAGGTTGATACAATTTTTTTGGTTTTTCTTATTGTAGGCATTTATGTTTGATGGGTTCACATTATTTTCCATTACAAGATCTGAACATTCCTTATCATGCTTGACAGTACAATTAATATTTGAATTTGCTATTACGCAAGAGATACACAACTACAACGCTATACAAATTATAGTCCCAAACATATCTTATCAAAATACTAAACATTTATTACACAGCCAATCAGAGGCTGCGTTGCGATGTTAATACATAACGCAAGTACCACGCTCCATATAAATATTGACGCCTCTCACAAATCGTGTCTCAGTGCCAGATAGCTGTCGCCGCGCGGACGTATGTTCCTCAAGCCATCAAGTGAAAAGTGCGCGGCGCGCGATGTTGTGTGTCTTAGACGCGCCAGTATTTGCGAGGTGGATGTCCCCATAATTTTGTAAATACATATATCGATAATTACACCCTCGACCAGCGGCGTGAAAGGCGAATACCTACCAGACACGCCAACCGCCAATCTTGTGATGGATACTAATAGCGCAAGGCCAGCAATTGGGTCGATCTTTGTGGAGACCTTTGTCCAACAGTGAACGTTTTTCGGCTCATATGATGATGAAACAGCAAATTATAATATTTGAAGTTGATACCAGAAAGAATACGGAAGGCATATTATAGGTGTACCTATATCTGAAATTACTTTATTATTTTTAGTTGATTTCGGAGTCAGGTATAATAATAATAATATCTAGGGACAATGTCACACAGATCATCCTAGCCCCAAACTAAGCAAAGCTTGTACTATGGGTACCAGGCGACGATATACATACTTATATAGATAGATAAATACTTATATACACAGAAAACATCCATGACTTAGAAACAAATATTCCTGCTCATCACACAAATATTTGCACTTACCGGGATTCGGACCCAGGACCACCAGCTTCGTAGGCAAGATCACTACCAACTAGGCTACGGTGACCGTGATTTGTTTAACAAAGAGTTTGACTTACGTCGTTTGGTATGCTGCAGGTCACGTCGGTTGGGGCATCTCTTGGTATATCAATGGGCTGCTAATTCCGGAGATCAACGTAGTGCGCGGCCGCAAGTATACCTTCGTGGTGGAGGGGGGCTCCGACCCCGAGGTGCCAGCGCGCTACCATCCCTTCTACATCACCAACGACCCTGTGGGTGGATATTTCCACAAAACAGATAAAGAGAAAAAGGTGAGATATTTTCTGATTATTTTCAATTCAATTTAAATATTGAATTTAATTAGTGAAGATATGGACAGTCTAGACGAAACTGATCTGAGTAAATTGAATATTAAACTAAGCATTGCTTCTTGTAGCTAAATCCCTTGCTTGATACTTGAAAATGCGACGCTCAAGTTATTTGAAGTTATCTTGATTTAAAGTAGAGAAGTTTGGGCTAAAATGGGTTAGTTCTGTTTGATAATGCAACCAAGACACTTTAGTTAGGCTTGTTTTAATCCAATTTCTGATAGTGCAACTGTATTTGCGGACGCACCCCCGTATTTTGATGTATCCTGCGTAAATGAATAACTGACGAGTGATTTATGGCCTAGAATGTCGTAAAAGAATAACAGCGTCACCCCATACCATCTCGTGGTTGTCGTAAAAGAATAACAGCGTCACCCCATACCATCTCGTGGCTGTCGTAAAAGAAAAACAGCGTCACCCCATACCATCTCGTGGTTGTCGTAAAAGAATAACAGCGTCACCCCATACCATCTCGTGGTTGTCGTAAAAGAATAACACCGTCACCCCATACCATCTCGTGGTTGTCGTAAAAGAATAACAGCGTCATCCCATACCATCTCGTGGTTGTCGTAAAAGAATAACAGCGTCACCCCATACCATCTCGTGGTTGTCGTAAAAGAATAACAGCGTCACCCCATACCATCTCGTGGTTGTCGTAAAAGAATAACAGCGTCACCCCATACCATCTCGTGGTTGTCGTAAAAGAATAACAGCGTCACCCCATACCATCTCGTGGTTGTCGTAAAAGAATAACAGCGTCACCTCATGCCATCTCGTGGTTGTCGTAAAAGAATAACAGCGTCTCCCCATACCATCTCGTGGTTGTCGTAAAAGGTGACTAAGGGATACAGCAGGTAGTCGGGCAGCAGTGTCTCTTGTGTACTAGCTGCCACCTAACTGCGGTCGCCAAATCACATGCCAAATGCGTTGATTAATAATAATAATAATATCTTGGGACATTATTTACACAGGGCCATCTGATCCCAAACTAAGCAAAGCTTGTACTATGGAAACCAGATCACTAATATACTACTTTTCTTTTGTAAATACATATTTCTATAGTTATTTACTCCCAGTCTCAGGACAAACAGACATGTTCATGCACATAAATATCTGTCCTGGGTGGGAATCGAACCCACGACCTCCGGCGTGAAAAGCAAGCATTTGCTAATCATGCCAACAGGCTCGTCACGGCAAATGCCTTCAAGGGTAATGTTTTAGAAAAAAAAAAAAAATTACGGAAGTCCAGTTTTGAACAATATCAGGTTGATCATGTAAACTGACAGACTTGCGAAGAGGTTGGCCACCGTAGCCAAGTTTTGGCTGGGAGTAGTTTTAACCCATTTAGAACCTTTTGTTAATCTTTTTTTTTAACAGGGGGTAGAAATCTATGCCGGCGTTCGACGCACTCGCACTGGAGATTTGAACCCGATCGGTGTGGGTCGCCTCTGTAACTGGACACCTGATAAAAATGGCCCAGAAGCTGATGAGTATCCTAGCTTCGGAGCCTATCAGAGATCTTTGACCCTCATCTGCGAGGAAGGCAACCCTGGAGTTGTAACTTGGATTCCTGACAAGAATACCCCCGACACTGTGTACTATCAGGTAAGAGGACATATTACTTGAAACTTGAAGGATGTTCTGGGCGGAAAGCTAGGAAACTATTATTTATGGAATACTCCAGTGGTAGTATTGAAGGAAAAATTAATTGTTTATTATATTCATTTCTCAGTCCATACGTTTTGAGAATATGCAAATGATATATTTAGAAGAAATGGATTTCATATTTAGAATGGAACTTCTAAAGTGGTGATTCAGTAATCATCGAAAGTGGGTGAGAACTAGAATATATGTAATTCTAATGACGTGTTATTCTGGGAACTATTTACAGTTATATGAGAAAAATGAAAGTTATGTTTTAGAGAGCAAGTGAGTTATATATTCCAACTAAACAGAAGTAACGCAATAGAGAGCGACGTATACACAACAATACTAATCGATAAATTAAATAATGTCACGCGTTTAGTTGTTGTATATGAACGCCTCAGGCGCTACATATGAACGACTGATACGAGACCACTTATGTGTGGTATAATACTTAGTCCTATTTTAAGAAGTTCCACTTCTATCACGTTTACTGCAATCTTTTTATTGATGCATCGAATATGAGGGTCAGAGTTCTCCTAAATATATTGATTTGCATATTTACTTTTGTGTCTTATTCCTAATTTCGTACAAATATCCATTTAACTTCGTCATATTAAGTGTTACTTGCAGAAAAATACAAAGTAGCTCAGTTAGTAATATCCAAAGATATGTAATGTATGTCCTTCTATAATTCAGAATGTCTCCAAAAAGTATGCTCTGTGACTTTGTACTCTACAATTTAAGTTTTTAATGATATTCAAATTACGGTTGAAATGTATACTCATAGGTACACTTTATCTATCCGGTTGCTAGGTTAATTAGTCTCTAAGAACATTTCTTTTGCACTGTTTCTGATTGGAGTGTATAAATCATGCAACTCATTTAAAGCTTTCTCATAGACCCGGACAAAGATGATTATTGCTTCATATTTGTAACATGATTTTACTTTATCTATTGTGTATAAATTGTTCACCTAACACTACATTAAACTCTATACTTCACTCACGCATACATATTTTATGTGTAAAGCGGGTATTATTACTTATTCAATCTTCATCACTTTATTACCAACCCGACAACTGTCGACGAGTCAGGGAACTAGATTGAAGTATAATATCCGTTGTACGTTATCATACTATACATTTCCACCTAAAGCGAGTGGTACTCGCCCGTGTGTACATAATCTTTACTATCTGTTTTCTGTTTCAGCCTTCCAAGCCTTCTCTGTGCATGAGATATCTCGTTTACTTCCGAAATGTTTATAGTTGGAGGGTGAAAGACTGATTCATTCAACCTTTTTTTGTAAATTTCCTTGGTATTAATATATGTTTCTGTTACAGTGCTTCACTCACCGCCACCTCGGGTGGAAGATTAACGTACTAGACGAATGTGACGTCAGTGAGGCTGAGGAAAGTCGTGTGTCTGAGCGAGTTGTCTCGCCCGACGCCGACCTTCACAGCGAAGAGTCAGTACAGGTACAGACTCGGGTCACTCCGGATCGTAACTTTTTAGATCAGCGCAAGAAGATACAGAAAATAATCAACACCAAAACGTATGACGATTTCAGTAGATTTAAGGGCCAGGCGCTGACGGGTGAAGTGTTTCCGCCTGGCTCCAACGCGCCGTACAATAAGCCGGAGTATGAATTGCCGATATCCCAAGGGCAGATTGAAGACGTCATACAAACCGTGGAAGGTCTGGAGACCAAAATGAAGGAGGAGTTGAAGAGGAACACTACCCAGTACCAGGTGCATGAAGATGTGAGAGAAACATTCGTACAAGAGCAGCCAATCAGAGAAAACGACGAGTATTCCTACGAACAGGGAAAAATGCCTGAAACTTATTTCTTACCGGCTAACACGAAACCTCTGACGTTGCAATCAGTGCTCCGTCCAAACGGCCCAAATGCAAAACCAATGGGTAATGGGCGGCCACCATTCCGCCGCCCTACGCCGCCAGAAATCAAATTACGTCGTCCACCTCCACAATATCAGAAGGGTCATCAGAACTACCCTTTACCGATGCCTAACCATCACGCCATGCCACATGCTCAACCATCAAAGAAACCACCAACAAAATATGTGCAAAATCGTTCACCTTCCACGCGACTACAAGTTCCAAACGTTCCACCGATGAAGGCGATGCCTCCTTTACATCACCACAATAAACCTACCTATCACCACATGCCAGTTGTACCAATAGCAGGTTTAAAAGCACCTAGTGGTCCAGTCAACCCAGCGGTCCAATCAATCATAATGGGCAAACCTTCTCAAACCGTCACCCTACCAAATCAAAGCCAGACGTTGAATTTGGGTCAAAGCGATATCATTGCTAACCAAGTAGTTAAGAGCCAAATAACCCTTCCGGGCAGTAACGACGCAATCGCGCAACACAGTACTATTCAGACATTTTTGAACAAACCAGGACAAATAATTCTTGGTAAACCAATGGATAATCCGCTACCGCTTGACCAACAAATGATACCAACTAAACAGTTTGGCATCAAATTAACTGGTACCACTCCACAATCGGATTTCTACCAACCACAAAATGTAATAATTACACCGATCGTTGAACACCAATCTCAGAACGAAATAAAATCTTCTGATTTCATGGGTGAATCGACTGATCCATCGACTTATACCCCTGCGGTCAATACTGGATTTAAACCAGACTCTATAGTCGTAGAGAGTGGATTCAAACCTATCATTCGAGAACCGCTGATGGCAGCTGAGGATCGAATAACTGACTACGGGGACGGAAATAATAATAGGCGAGAAGATACCGACGTTGAGGAAGATTATGAAGAATCTCCACAATACATTTCAAATAAACATGCATTATCCAGTGAAAAACTCACCGAAACTTTTGAACCAATGTTTATTCCGTCTCCTGAGGATCATCTCTCACCAAGTGAAGATAAAACTTCAAGTAATGCGGATAAAACATTAACAGTAGTACCTATAACTAAAGAAGTATTCCCACTCAATCACGCCAAAGAAGATAGACCTCATCCCGTGTATGTAAAAACCGAAACTGAATTAAACGCGTTATTTAGTAAGAAAAATATGGACAAAGATGTTCCTAGTGATTTACTTATGGAATCAGACAGAGTCAGTCCACACTATTTACCTCCCGATCCTAAACTCCCTAAAGAACATTCTCAAAAACTATCTAGTGATCAAACTTTCACGACATATGATGGTAAAACTGTTTCAGCTGCTACACTTACAAGTATACCAGATTCTAATAATAAACCCATAAATATGATGAAATTATTCTCAGCAAAGCTACCGGCGACTACCGAACTCCTACTAAAGTCTCCACAGTTTGGGCCATTTAAGGGAGAAATTCCATCTCTAGTTGATGATAATATAAAAGATGTACAAGCCAAAACGCCAGATCTAAAATCAACCCACTTAAAACTAATAAATGCGCAAAAAACAGAAGATGCAAAAACAACAAGTGATTTGAAATCAGAAGCTAGTAAGATAATCGAGGTGGTCGCAGTAAAAGATAATGATGATGACAATAAATCAATAGAAAGTGACGAAGAGGAATATGATATAGAAGAATATGAGGAAGATGAAGAAGAAAATGCCAATAAAAGAACCAGAAGGGAAACAAAGACAACGCAATTTGAAAAGGGTGAGATTGAGGAGTTGAAACAAACAAATGGGCACAGTATGCCAAAAAACCAAGTAGACTTTGAAAGTGATAAACCACCTACAACCGCCGCTGCATACAGCCTCAGTTCAACCTGGATAATACACATAGTTTTACTATCATTATGTATCAGACTTTTGTAACTCATAGCTTAAACTAAATTATTAATGTAATTATTTATTGGTATTGTATAGGGCTTGCCATTAAATGCATTTCGTGTCGTAATATAGTCGTTGGCTGTCCCTCTTCAGCCTCTGTCTAACCACACCTGTTACCACTCTTCTCACACGCATAATGCAATTCAATACTCCATTAGTTATAAGAATTTTGTAAATATTTCAATTACTTATCTTATAAAATAAAATTAGTGTTATTTTTATATTTGAAGTTTTATTTTTAAATCCAATTTAATTTTCAGATTTTATTATTTAATTTTGGAAAACTAATATACAAAAACTTAATATACTGTTAGAGTAAGAAACATAAAGCCAATTACATGTTATCATGTGAGAAAGTAATTTGATTTGGAAAAAAAAAAAAGTTCTTTCTGCAATATGATTATATGTTGGAACAAATAGGTGACTCGAGGATTATTTAATCTTAGCCACTTCTAATATTTGAGAATCCTTTTGTGGAATGAAATTATAGTTTTCATTTCCTAAGGTCCTGCTTATTTTTGATGGGCAATTTAAACAGTGTGTGCACGTTGTAAATCTTCTTGGTGAGTCGTGTGAAATTCGCCAACGCCTTCTCGTGAGGATAATTAATATCCACGAGACGTAAAACTGAATCCCGGGCGCGGCCACTGAAAAGTAAATTTAAAATGTATTTTAATTATTAAATTTCTAAAAGTAACGATAGACACATTAAAATTAAAATATTTAATGGCTTAGTTCCTCTTTCCTCGCCTAAGTCGCATCATTTGGTTAAACTATTTGCTTAGGCAGTTTTTGTGTTTTAGTATTCTGATTGGAACTTTTTATCCATCTAGTGTGTGAACATACTAATATATATCTACAAACTCATCATCATCCTGAACACTTTCACACACAAAACTCCATTTCTCAATTTATTTTGTTTCGTGTTATATATTTCTGAGTCAATAAAAAGCAAAACTTATGAAATATTCCCGATCAACCCGATTTCCTTCTGTTTGCTGTTGAGTTTAATAATGCGAAGATATCTGATAATATAACTACATATAATGCCTATGTTCCTGATTAAAATATCCATCAACAAAAGGTTTGCCAAATGATTTCCCTTAAACCTTCACACAGCGTTGAGCGTACATACAGATTTCATGAATTTATATAGTGGTTTTGTTAATTAGTAACTCAAAGTTATGTTGCTAATGTATATGAGAGAAATCTTACTGTCTATTGGATAAAAGCCTGGCCATGGAAGTGAGCGGCAATCCAGCACCGTCCGAGATGTTGACTTCGCTGCCGCGCATCACCAACTCCTCAATCACAGCTGTCTTAGCGCCTTGACATACTGCAAAAATTGTATCATGTTCGTTGAAATTATCTGATTTCGTGTTAGCTCAGTTCAATTTACTTGTTTTAGTTCTGCTTGGATGACAAAGTACTAGACTTTTTTTACTTATCTCAACCTCTCTGTAATGTGAAATTTGGAATGATGTGTGGATGTTTGTTACTTATTCACGCAATAACTACGTAACGGATTCTGTTGAAACACTTGGGTTATAATTTATAAAGTTTATCGCGGGTGAAACCGCTAGTATATACATAATTTTGATTTGAGCTTATTATTCCTGTATTTCAATTCTGTTATTTTCATGAAAATACAAAAAATGTATGCTATCCAATGGATCCAATACAAATTGTATGTAAAGATAACGCACTGGCTCTAAAAAGTGGTGTCCATCCATTAAAGTCTTTGACGTGGACGTCGCCGCCTCTGTCCAAGATGTAGCGCAGCATATCGATGTTGCACGAATCTACAGCATAGTGTTCTACTCGGAGACCGTTGTTGTCTTGCGCCTAAAATTTTGTATTGTCTTAAAAGTGTAAAAATATTCACAGACAGATAGGATCATCGTCATTATTACAGCTGAAATAAGTCCACTGCTGCACAAGTCACCCCAAGATGATTGTTGGGGAGACTTGTATGCCATAATCGCCACGTTTAGCAGACATGTTGGCGATCGCAGTAAGATGTCATAGTACTTAGAAGGAAGCTACTTCTTGTCTTCTGGTAGGTATTCCTCGAGTCGACTTCTACGCCTCCCACGGGCTGTGATGGGGTGATGATATTTTTATATACTGACGGCTGCGTAGGTATACACACGGCAAATATTACAAGTAAAATGTTTTGCATAAGAAAAGCAGTGTACATAAATAACTACTAGATCTTTAAAGTCAATGGGCCGTCTTATTTGTACTTTTTTATTGATACTGGATTTATTCCCGTCAACGTTGGCTTCGGCGGGTATTCTATAGATACCTAGCTATAGAATACCCGCCGAAGCCAAAAAATTGGCTAGCAAGTTTTCCACTAGAATTAAATATAAACTAAAGTAAGATAATAATAGAATAAGATAATAATAATACAATAGGCAATCCAGTAGATGCTCCGCATCGGCTTCAAAGGGTAACAAGGTAGTATTAATATGCAAGACTATTACATGATGTACCAACCCCTTGCTAGTACTCCGTACGGGAGTTAAACTCATAAATACCCGATACATGTTATGAATCCTTTTAGGAACTAGAGATGTTCATTAAATAAAAAAATATAGGTTTTATTCACGTCGACTCTACAAAATCACTTGAATATCTTTGCAATAATATTGATAACTATACATAATTAATTGCTCTATCGGTTGTTTGATTTGATCCGAAAACTACTGGACCGTGTATCTACTTCTGATACTTCCGGGAAAGGTGGATTTGACCTCCGCCCCGCTGCAGCGCTGTCTCGTTTAAAGCGAAACGGATATGAGTTAGCGCTGCCTTTATCTCATTTAATGACAAAATTCAGATCTGTACAATATTTTTCTTATTGCGTTCAGGTTAAAAACAGCTTTTGACGTTGTTAATTATTTTTTAACGACTTCCAAAAGAAGGAAGCTTTATTTTGTCATGTTACGGCATTTCTCCGTTATTTTTGGACCGATTTTAATAATATAATTTTTTTATACTATGCCCTAGCGTTCCGAGGATGACTCGATTGCGACATATATAAATGACTTTAATTGACGGGCCAATTGGCGTGGTTGGCAAATGCTTGCTTTTCACGCCGGAGGTCGTGGAATCGATCGTGTTATTATCTATATAAGTATGTATTTACAAAAGAAAAGTAGTATATGTAGTATATCAGTTATCTGGTTCCCACAGTACAAGCTCTGCTTAGTTTGGTATCAGATGGCCGTGTGTAAATAATGTCCGACGATATTATTATTATTATTACTTAACCTGGAAATCAGCCCCTTTCTCGAGTAACAGATCAACGATCGGTTCATTGGCGTTGAGCACTGCAATATGCAGCGCGGTCTGGCCTGTGGCCGAGCGCTGGTCGACCTCAGCGTTGGCGCTCAGTACGAATCGCACAATATTTATGTCTCCTGAAAGAAATAAAGTAGATAATTTACAACACATTACATCAGCTTTTCAAATTGGAGAAAATAAAATTGTCAATTACGTCAAATACACAGATTACTCATACCGAGCGATGGAGAGAATTGGAGAAGATCATATTATATTGGACGGGTTTACTGGCGCTCCAACACTGTTTAAGTTAGCGACGTTTAGGATTATTTTACTTCCTGTGTTCAAGTTGTTGCTACTGAGAATTTATCCAGATAAAAGCGCACATATAGAATTTTAATGTATATTGTTATTCAGGTTATATAAACTTAAAAGTTTTAGTTCGTATGAATTCTTAAGAGTAATTTAATTATTATAAGCTTGATGATTTACTTTGCCTAGTAACCGTACAATTTCCTGGATATTCTACTACGTTCACTAATAGACCTTTAAAGATGAAATAAAAATGCTCTTTTCTTCAATTTCATGGCAACAAATAATGAGATCACGTTAACAGGCTGAAGGTACAATTTCTGATAAAGGATGGGCTTTTATTTCAAAGCATTCGTTATAACAAAAATGCATAGTAACTTCAAAGGAAAGCGATGTACGCTCATAACTCAGTTAACAAAAAACACGAAGGGACCTTTCCTATTAGTTTTTGTATATTCGATACGTAGCAGAGGGGATCCAGTATTAATGTGGAGTATATGAAGTTAGGTTATATGAAGAATAACGAAATCGTGTAGCCTTCTTGTGAACAAGTAAGATGAATGTTAGTGCAATTGTCGTATTAAACTTCGACGGTCACCGTAGCCTAGTTGGTAGTGCTCCTGCCTACGAAGCTGGTGGTCTTGGGTTCGAATCCCGGTAAGTGCAAATATTTGTGTGATGAGCACGAATATTTGTTTCTGAGTCATGGATGTTTTCTATGTATTTAAGTATTTATCTATCTATATAAGTATGTATATCGTCGCCTGGTACCCATAGTACAAGCTTTGCTTAGTTTGGGGCTTGGGACATTGTCACACAGATCATTCTGTGTGACAATGTCCCAAGATATTATAAAAAAAAATAAATGAAACGCTGCTTATACTATTAGTACGTTAGCCAATTCAATAAAATAATCGTTATAAACACAAGGTCCACCATAATAAAAATAATCGTTATAAACACAAGGTCCACCATAATAAAATAAAAATAATCGTTATAAACACAAGGTCCACCATAATAATAATATTGAATTTGTACCTTAATATAGACAGAACCATTCAGACGATATGTAGTAAAATATAGCTTAAACTATAAATTTCAATAATTAAACCTAAACATAATCTCTTTGACAATAACTTAATACAAGCTAGCTAAATATCATTACTATTATAAAAATATTTTTTTTTTAACAACCCGTGTACTTAAATATCTATATGTAAGTAGAAATAATTATATATACTTAAATATATTACTACAAACATGTTCTGACTATTTACAAGCGCTTTTTTAAATTTTACGTGAATAAAAACCTTTTTTATTTATTTATTGACACCCGACTTGGATTTAGGAAAGATAATCTGTTTGTACCGTCTGTTGTACAGACGCCAGCACATCCACCTACATCTCTATACATACAAGTCAGAATGGAACGGCTCGAAATCAAACATGATCAGTACCATAATAATAGAATTTATTACATAATAACTCCAGATTATTACTTTGAATTATTATAAAAAGTTAATTTACTCGCTCGACAGACGGTGACTGATTCCGTTTTACATCTACCTGCCGCTGTCAATATTCAAGTTTGACACTGTCGTTTGACAACTGTTGCACTCGGATTAAATAACATTCGATGAATAATCGAATACTAGTTATGAGTTGGCGATTTATATTAGATTTTTTGATTATTTCTTTACGTATTGAGCAATGCGTGTACCCGTCTATGTAACCTTCCATACCTTTTCTGACAGCTGTTGCAAGGGCTGTGAACCCGTTGACAGAGTTGACAATGCCAATCAACTCCGGTCTCTCCTCCAACATAATTTGCACCTGAAATGTCACCACAGTTCCTCTTATACTATCCAACTATATGAACTACGTGGTTACGAGTTCTCAAATTACCAACTAATAGTATAAATGTGAAAATTTGTTAGTAATTCACGCAAAACCAACTTAATGGAATTTGGAATGCAATGTCAGGTCCAGAATTGTTTTTAATTATTATTTAGTAATATTATTAATTAATTATTAATGCTATTAATTATGTATTTGATCTGCAATAAAACATCTTATAAATGCATAAAATAGAACGTAATTTTGATATAATGCGTACCGATTTCGATACCTACTGCGAGGCTAAAGAACAAAAAAACGATGCCCTCGAGTGTAGAAGTAATATTTTATTTATAGCGCCTTTATACTAATAACCGAAAAAAACGAAATACAGAATCAGAGCACCCTACTTTCCGCTTGGACTTGTCTGCGTTACCCCTAGATTCTTTATAAAAACTGGAGGAGCGGAGGGGAGCCGAGTATGGGTGACTGTGCTTCGGCACGCAAGGCGGCACGGCTGCTCTTCGCGCAGCGCTGGAGATAAGGCGGAGAAAACTATTAAACATCTATAACCATGGGGTTCCGCGGGGTGGGGATGGGTACAGCGGAGTAGCCCCCTCCCCCTCCACCATTCCCCCTTCATCCACTTACGTATGAAGGCAACTTCATTTGAGATATTTACCAGATAATCTATCCACCAACTATAATATAATATGTATAGAGCATAACTCCTTGCAGCGAAAACAAATCCATTACACATCAGCGAAAACAAAATGTAAAGATATAAGCATTGCACATACGATGCCGCGACTAAATTTGATGTCTGGAGTAAATCAGCATATTCATGAGGAGTTACAATGCAAAGTAGTTAGTTATTTTAGATCCAAAGTGCGACATTTTGTTCTGCACGAATTTTTCTCGTTAGTTTTTCAATTAATTAGATCGTTTAAAAGTTTTTTGATATAAAAGTATTATGTCATAAGCCGCTGTGCTGCTAAACTGTGGAACATCCTCCAGCACGACGTGTTTCCAGACACATTGGTTTATTTCAAGCTAGATTGAACAGGCATCTTGTTGGGTACGCGCGGTCCACTTTCAACCACATCTTCACTTACCATCAGGGGAGACCGTGATCAAGGGTAAACCCATCTAGCATAAAAAAACGTTGTTACAGTATAATTTGTGGGCCAAAAAGTGATTTTGGGACTTTTCTGTAAGAAGAACAATTCCTCAGCATCATCCCGAAGTCTGGCAGCTGGCGATATTATACCCCCGTGCCTCGGAGAGCACGTAAAGCTGTCGGTCCTGTACCTGACCTTTTTCCGGTCGTGTCGCTAGGCGTCCCATCGGATCATTAGAGTGATGGAATAGAAAATGCTCCTGTGTTTGCGTACACACTTGTACACTATAATATGCCTCGCAAAGATGGCTAATCTCTATTGAGACTGGCCGCCGTGGCCGAAATTCGGCTAGGAGGACATTATTATTATTATTATGTTTTTAGAGCACAACAGTGTAAATTAATAAAAAAATAATATAAGAATAATAATATCCTGGGAAATTATTTACACCGGCCCTGTGATCCCAAAATAAGCAGAGTTTGTAGTATGGAAACCAGATAACTGATATACTTCATATACTACTTTTCTTTTGTAAATACATATTTATATAGATAATTACACCCAGACTCAGGACAAACGGAAATGTTGCACACAAATATCTGTCCTGGGTGGAAATCGAACCCACGACCTCCTACGTGAAAAGCATACTGGCGTAATTAATATGTAATAATAATAGGTCTTTACCTATGAAATTGCCGTTTTGTATGAAAAAATTTAAACGAATTTTTTTCATGAATTTTTTTATTTGTATTAATCGAAGTAATCACCCATGCAATCAATGCATCTTTGCCATCGCAGTGGCAGTTTATTGATGCCCTTCTTAAAGAAATCAGCTGGACGGGAGGCAACAAATTCTTCAAAGGCATTTTGTACTGCCTCTCGGGTATTGAATTTTTTTCCCGCCAAGAAGTTATCCAAATTATGGAAAAAGTAGTAGTCTGTAGGCGCAAGGTCTGGTGAGTAGGGCGGATGACGGAGAGCTTCCAACCCCAGTTCTTGCAACTTGGAGACCGTCTGCTGTGCAGTATGAGGTCGCGCGTTGTCGTGCAGGAGCAGCGGAGACGAGCGATTGACCAATGCTGGTTGGAGATGCGCCAGCTTCTCCATCATTGTGCTCAGTTCTTCACAGTACACATCTGCAGTAATGCTCACCCCGTTTGGTAAGAAGCTGTGATGAATCACACCGGCGCTAGACCACCAAACAGTGACCATCACTTTTCTAGGGGTAAGTTTTCGTTTAGGGCATTGTTTAGGTGCTGAACCAGGATCCAACCAACTTGCTGAGCGCTTGCGGTTATCAAACAGAATCCATTTTTCATCGCAGGTAACAATGCGGTTCAAAATTCCTTCATTTGTGTGTCTGTTGAGCAGTGCAAGGCACGTCTCGACGCGTACTTCGCGCTGGCGATCATTGAGTTCGTGGGGCACCCATTTGTCAAGCTTTTTTACCTTGCCAATTTGACGCAAATGGACCAATATTGTTTTGACGCTAACGTCGAAAGCTGCTGCTAATTCAGCCGTAGATTGTGTATCATCAGCTTCCACAACCGCCTTTAATTCGTCATTGTCGACCAAAGTCTTCGGACGACCGCGAGGTTCATTTTTCAGGTCGAAATTTCCAGAACGGAAGCGAGCAAACCAATAACAGGTGGTGCGTTGGTTTGTAGTGTTAGCTCCGTAAACGTCGTTGATGTTGCGTGCCGCTTGTGCCGCGTTGCTGCCACGACGGTACTCATATTCCATAATTACTCGAATTTTTAACGTATCCATGATGACGAAAAAGATTGAAATGCGATGAAAATGTAACACTAATCAATAAAGAAATGACTACTTTTGGAAAAAAGAATCCATGTTTTTAAAATAAAATTAATTTGAAATTAGAATTCTTAGCCAAACAAAAATTATTTTGATTTGAAATGGCCAGTACTGCAGAACGGCAATTTCATAGGTAAAGACCTAATATTAATGCAAAATGTGATAGATGACAACTGTCTTGAAACAATGTGCACACCTTTAAAGGTAAAATATGTTCTAGGACAAATTATATGTAATAACTTATCATTTACCTATATGTACCCATATTTAGCAAATAAAGAGATTTTGATTTTTGATTTTGAAAGCAAACATTTGCCAATGACGCCAACAGGCCCGTCAAATAAACAGACGTCTGAGAATGAAAACAAAGTAGTCAGCTAATACCTGTTTGAGGTACCCGCACCGAACCGCCATGCAGAAGCAGACATCAGTGGTGCCATCTGTGTCAGTGCTCGTCCACGTCTGCTCCGACCACTGCGACTCCAGCCATTTGTGGTCGTTAGCAGCCGACTTGACAACAAGAGATCTAAAATGTTTCAAGAAAATCACTAAACCTCTCAGAACTTCAGCAAGAATTTTAAAACAATAGATATCAGTTAATATCTTAAACCAATTCTATAACGAAATTTCCAATGATATTAGAGAATTGTCTACGAATAAGTTTAAAAGAATTATTAAAGGCAAATTGTGTAGCAGGGCATATTACAAAATTTCTGATTATTTAAGTGATAAAAGTGCTTGGGATTGAGTTGTTCTGAGTCAACACACATGATTGTAATTAACCTTAAGTATATTTTATTTTAAAAAGGATTCCTACTGAGTTTTCTGGCAGTGTTTCTCAGTAGCTGCCACGTCATGCACTGCACGGTAGGGTAAAAAAAATATGACGATTCCACATAAATGTAATATTTTTACGGTATAAAGAATTTTTGACTTTGACTTACTATGTTTTTATTACTTATTTATCGTATGGGCAGTGGTTACCCTAGTGTCAGAGTGTCAAACCGTCCAGTAGGCGTATGACATGGCTTAACGACTGTCGTCTAATGACTACAACCGGGACCGACAGCTTAACGTGCCCTTCGAAGCACGGAGACGCCAGAAATTAAACCACTTTGGTGGTCACCCATCTATGGACTGACCGCAAGCCTAGTTACTTAACCTATCCAATCACTTACATATCGGGGAGAGCATGTAGCTGTGATACCTCTTGTTTTTATTAAAGTACCTTATATAGGTATTGCGGTAAGTGATCGGTAAGGTAAAGCACCTAGGGACGCTGGAAAGGTGACCGTAAAAGTGGTTACAATTCTGAGCTTCTCCGTGCTTTGGAGGGCTCGTTAAGATGACGGTCCCGGCTGGTGTAGACAACATGTCTGAGACCTACAGACTGGTTTGAATAACTCAATATAAATGAACTTTATATAAAGTTCTATAAAACTCACTTAGGAAGTGTAAGTTAGTTAGTAGCATCTAAAAACCAAAATATTGATATTGCACTTACAGATTTATATGACAGATTAGGCACAAAATAAAAATATATATACTTCCTGTATCACCTGAAGATCAGTCTTTTTTTTATTATTTTTTTAATCAATTCAATAATATCTTGGACAATGTCACACAGATCATCCTAGCCCCAAACTAAGCAAAGCTTTGTATTATGGGTACCAGGCGACGATATACATACTTATATAAATAGATAAATACTTATATACATAGAAAACATCCATGACTCAGAAACAAATTTCCGTGCTCATCACACAAATATTTGCACTTACCGGGATTCGAAACCAGAACTACCAGCTTCGTAGGCAGGAACACTACCAACTAGGCTACGGTGACCGTCAAATCTTCAAATCTTCAGATGATACTGGAATTTATACAAAGTAACCCTCCGGATTCCTATTTTTTTTTATAAAAGTTGTCTTTTTATTTGTGCGTAGGTAATTAGTTACACGTGAATTCGACGTAATATTGTTATGTTAGGTTTGTTCTTTAAATCATTTAATTGCATAATAAATTAATCGTAAACCATCTATTGTCTAAATAGAGGGAGCGAATGTGTGTCAAACAAAGTGAAAAGGTGTCACTGAAATGCTACTCCCTATATAAGCCATATATAAACTTGGTCCGCGAGAATCTTTGAGAGACAAGTTTAAAGAGATTAACATTCTGACTGCAGCATGTCAGTATATATATGACAATCTAATTTATATGCATAAATATAAAGACTCCTTCTGTAAAAGGAGTGATACTCATAATATAAATACGAGATATAAGCATAACTTTGTGTTACTTACCACCCGTCTCCACAAAGTAACTAACTCTTTTATGGGGCAATGTATAAGATTCTATAACAAACTTCCCAGTGATATCCGAGAAATGTCTATGAATAAGTTTAAAAGAATTGTAAAAGCCAAATTGTGTGGCAGGGCTTACTACAAAATTTCCGATTATTTAAGTGACAAAACAGCTTGGGTTTGAGTCGCTCTAAATTAACACATTTAAATACAATGTAACTTTATGTAAGAAATAAATATTTTTAAAAAGGATTCGTACTGAGTTTACTGGGAGGGTTTCTCAGTAGCTGCCACGTCATGCACTGCACGGTAGGGTAAAAAAAATATGACGATTCCACACAAATGTAATATTTTAACGGAATAAATGACATTTTGATTTTATAATTATACGTATATACCTAGACGTAGGATTCTAATCATTATTCTTGAATTATTATCTGAAACCCTCTTTTCCTAATTGTTTTGTTGGGGCTTGATGCTCTAGTGACATCTTGCTACTCCGACCATTAATTACATACATTAAATGCATTTAATGGTCGGAGTAGCAATATGCCACTAGAGCATCAAGCCCCAACAAAACAATTTAGAAGTGCTGATTTCAGATCAGTAGATCTATTGTACTAAAGCTCCTTTACTGTATTATACTTCACTGCTTAGTCCTTTAACTTCAATTAACTTCCAGATTGTTTCAGCAGTGAGTGTTTTTATCACTTCTTACCTGGACTTAGCATTTTTACTCCTATGCTTATTATTATTACCACTTTCATCGACTTCTGAACCATCAACTGTTACTTCTATTCTCGTATCTCTATGTCTATATCCGTCTGCTTTGGTTTTATCATTTTCTTCTCCACTGTCTCCTTTCTTGACATAGGGTTTAATATTCTCGTAAATTGATTTTTCATCATCGTAATATTTGATGGCTCGATCTGCCAAAGTGGAGACTGCGGTAGCTTTTATTATGACTTTTAGTCGAAATTTGTGTGGATTTTTTGGAGGTAAGTTGTAAATGTCGTATGAAGTTTTTCCACCCCTGTAATGTTAATAATAATTTTACTTGGTGAGAAAAGGAAAGGTGTACCTTTATAATATGCATTTGCTGTTATAGATACGGCTAAACTGGCATACAACTATACACGTATCGCACCTCGCATGGACTACACTTCTCGAAACATATTTATCAATTCTATGAATGTATAAGTAAACTACAAGCTATTACTCTAGGTGTTCGTAATATACATATATAACATTTCATTGGAATTATGGAGAAATTCATAAAAATACACTAGGTGTTATAGTAGCGGGTAAGAATTATGGTATTGTCCTTTTAGTAGTATTAAGCTGGACCCACATTGATCTTCAAATAAATATTAATAAAACTAATAATATTCTGAACGAAAAAGGCTGCTAGCATATATGTAGCTTCCGTTCTAAGATATGGAATAATACTTAATTATCGTGCGGGCAGTGGTTACTCTAGTGCCAAAGTTGTTAAGCCGCCCAGTAGGCATCTTACATGGCTTACAGCCGGTAAGAGCATGTAGCTATGAGCGCCTAATCAATGGACTATTGATATGAGGAAATTCTAGTCTAATAAACAAAGCCTTTTGCAAAATAAGTGTGTATGCGCTATTTTTAATATATTATCCTGAAACATTATTCACACATGGCTATCTGATTCCAAACTAAGCTGAGTTTGTACTATGAAAACCAGATGACTGATATATTACATATACTACTTTTCTTTTGTAAATACATACTTACACAGATAATTACACCCAGACACAGGACAAATAGACATGTTCATGCACACAAAATTTGTCCTGGGTGGGAATCGAACCCACGACCTGCCGTGTGGAAAGTTACCAACCAGTTGTTATTGAAATATATACAATTGTTAATATTTTATATTTTGTACTATAATTTTGTAGAATATAAAAATAAATTATGTAACGTAATTTTTATAAATTACATTACGTCATTATTATTATAAAATTATTATTAAAAAAAAAAATATATATATATATTCTGTGGAAACCCATGTCACGTCATGAATATGACTACATGTTTGGGGTATTGTATTATCGTAACATGTACCACTTTCTGACAATCAATATTTTTATTCTATTCTCCTTTTACTTAACAAGGTCACTGACCCAAAAAAGATCAAAAGGTTTCCCAAAATTTTAATTCTAAATTAATTAGGTATATTTATGATTTGAGTCGTTTGAACAAGAATGACTTATAACTACTTAATATTATAATACAATAAAATATCGATTAAATTATTTTAATTAAATTGTTAAGATGTTATTATAATAAATACAAATTAACCTATTACTTATTTATACATAGAAACAACAGACGCTATTGGGTACGCATTTCGCACTAGCTTTCCCCTTACCTGTACACGACGTACCACGGCGGTAACTTATCATTCTTCTCTAATCTATACAACAGCTGATCTTCCAAGAACTGAAACGGCTTCAGCTGCGACCAGTCTAACGAAATGGAGTTTTTGGTTCTGTTCACTACCGATGGTTCAGGCGGCTGCCAAGATTTGAACGTCTCTACTAAGAATGTTTGGAGATCCATTCTTTGAGATTTACTTGTGTAAAGAAACTTACAATATTGTAAATATTACTTTACAGTTTCCATCACAAATATTTTCAATAACTATGGCAACTAAAATAGCTATTACAATACCATTAGAAGGTACATAGTTACGTGCCAAGCTACCGAATAAGTTTGATCAATGCAGTGGCTACTTGAAGTTACCGTGACCTTGTTCCAAGACTGAGACAGGATAGATCTACAATGGGGATTGATAAAGTTTAGCTCTATTTTATATGGGCGGTGTAAAACGTGCGCTATAGCTGAGAATGTTCAAATAACTAACTGGACCATAGAATATAGACCATTTAGTTTATCCGAAAAGCTTTTTCTAATTACACTCTCAATAAATAAATACATAGACTCACGCTTGTTTCAAAGAGGGGTAAGCAGAGACAACGAATTTCTATTTCTCACGTACATAAAAAAAACAATTAAACATCAAAATAGGTAGAGTCAGTCGTTTTTACCTACTTCTATTTAAGCTATGAACTACAGTTATCAGAGACCAAAATTCTATAACCACTTCCACAAAAGTACTAGACTCTTGTAAACCTATAACGCACGTTTAAATAAAAAAAAAGGTTTTTATTCACGTAGACTTTAAAAAAGCACTTGCGCAAATAGTCAGAACATGTTTGTAGTAATATATTTGTATACATTATTATTTCTAGTTACATAGATATTTAGATACACGGATTGTATGAAAACATTTATAAAATTTATTTTATAATAGCAATTATATTTAGATAGCTTGTATTAAGTTATTGTCAAAGAGATTATGTTTACGTTTAATTATCACAATTTATAGTTTTAGCTATATTTTACTACATATTGTCTGAATTATTTATTATTATGGCAGACCTAGTGTTAATAACGACGGTCGCGCTTTAATGCTACCACCGGATCCAATGCGCCCCAACTGAGAAGACCCAGCGAAACGAACTCAGCGGGTTCATCTACTATCGGTTTCAACACGGCCCAGTTGAGACGGTCCGGCGAAACATACTCAAGCGGGCATGAACACGGGATTTGGTTCACTTAGAGTAATTATTTAGTAAGCAAACGCAATATATGCGTTATTTATACAAAATAAAACCAAAAGTTCATAATTAACCGTTGGTGTAATACAGATAATATTACACAAATGTGTAATCATAAATGAGACCTCAATCATAATGAGATTTAACCGGTTAAATGCCCAATTTAAAAATCCTACTTAACAGATAAGCATTATTTAATTATCATTATCATATCAGCTGAAAGAGGCCTACTACTGAACAAAGGCCTCCCCCAAAGGTTTCCACATTTGCCACAAGCATTAAAAAATTACGAATAAGTTCTCAAAAAACTCTAAACTCATGACGAAACTAATATGGCATTTGACAAACCGTATTACAATAAACTCCCAAAAAACAGGGAAAAATATAGAAGGGCACTCTTCAACGAGCATTCACTTTGCTCTGTAGGAAACGCATAACATAACAGTAAATGTAGAAGATAATAAATATATTAATATACAGGATTTTCAGCCATCTGGCGTGCTAGTCATCTCATCCGCAGAAAATTCAATGACTGAAATCCTTGCTATAATTCAGGAACAAAAGCAGTTTCGATTTTGAGGAACTGCCCCCAACGTTAAAATAAAATGTGCCAATAAACTCAACTTAACCCTAACAATCTTAATAAATCAGTCACTGTCCGAAAGTATTCTACCTGACCTCTTAAAAGTTTCTTTAATAAAACCCATGCGTAAGAAAGGTGACGATACATTGTTGTGCCTTTGAAATTAATTTACAAGCATCTAACTTACTTACTAAGTACTGAGAAATTCTAACACGGTTTCAAAACGGTAATGATTCCAGAATGCTAGCACACGTATATCCGTGAAAGCGTCTGACAGAGTTTAGTCATTAAATCATACTCAATAAGGGGTACGTGGTATATAGCTCTAGACTGGTTTGGATTATATTTAAGTAACCACACATAAACGTAGAAATTGAAGCTCTGATAGTTCAACTAAATAAGTTATATGTGCCTGGTCGTAGGCATCATCAGTGCCGCCACCAGCGTGAATTATTTGCGAAGCCGCTGCATCATACTGTCGCTAGAGCCAAGTCTCCAGTATGTCGAACCCTAGATATGCTAAACGCCCTCCTGATTGCCTATCCTGAATGCGATGTGTTTGCAGGTAGATGGACAGTCATTAGGCGAATATGTTTGGTTTTCTGCAAAAAAAAGTATGCAAGGATGTCCAGTATTTTGTATTGAATTTTGTATGTAACCCTAAAAATAAATTATGTCATTGTTTCTATGTTAATTAATGTAATTGGTTATTAACCGTTTTATTTAACTATAAATAAACAAATAAAAATAAATAGAAAGTATATTCCTCAAGGAAGCGTATTAGGAAATAAACTTATCGTATGGGCAGTGGTTACCCTAGTGTCAGAGTTGTTCAAGCCGCCAAGTGGCCCTCTGACAAGGCTTAAAAACTGTTGCCTGGAGCCTACAACCGGGACTGACAGCTTAACGTGCCCTTCGAAGCACGGAGACGCTCAGAAATTAACATTTGAACAGACGAGCCTAGTTGCTAACCTACCATCTGGCTATGAGCGCCTCACTATTTATAATAAACATATGTACACCATCATCAACATCATATCAGTCGGAAGACGTCTACTGCTGGACAAAAGACCGGCAATCGTAGAAAGCTTTGTGGGAGGCCCCAAAGCTTTCAACAGCTGCCGGTCTTGCGTTACCCGTCTCAGGTTTCCCTCTCAAGATCATCGGTCCATCTTGTAGGAGGCCTGCCCACGCTGAGGCTTCCATCTTCTTACACGTCTCATATACGTACATATGTACATAATTTTCCAAGAATATTAAAATGCACTGACTTTTTATTTGCTATAATAACTTTATGGTAGCTTTTTTGGTTTTTCCGAGTACCAACGAAATTTGAGCAAAACGAACTGTCAGCGATACTAGTCACAAGCTGATAATATACTATTAAACTACTCGAAAAGTTTCTAAATGTAACAAATAAATAAATATTTTATAAAACTTAGCATATTATAAAATATAACATAATATAACTCCGGAATATCATAAAATATTAAAGAGTTAATAAAAGCAAATTAATATAAAACGAAACTAAAATAAAATATTTTATGACCCGGTGTGTCGACGATGACTATGCTATCGGAATATAGACTTCTTGTTGTAGCCGTCGGTACATCAAATATACTTCGCTGCTTGCAGAATACTCTGTGTATTGTTATGGAGTTGTCACGGAATGTTGCGTTACTCATACTGATAGTATTCAAATATGTCGTTACTAGGGTTTTAATGGTTAGCTAACCGTTGAAATAAGCTGTTCCCAATATGAAGCACGGAATTGGAAACGAACTGAGACCTGGGCTTGGATCATTTACCTTACTACTTCATAAGAAGGAGGTTGAGTGAGGATTGTGTCGACAAGAATAGGGAACGAATATACATTTTAAGAGAGGTAGGGCACAGCGTTGATTCACTCAAAGAGCAGCCCGACTAGGGAAGTACTGTGACGACCTTCTTGGTTGTCACCTTCGTTCGTCCAAACATTTAAAAAGAAATAATTAAAAAAGAACGCGTTTGAAAATATTTCAAACGAAAATAACAAAATTCTTTAGAACAGTCATATTCAGTCTACGAAAGAGCTCTCTAAGCTACACAAGCCCTGTTACCTATCATAGTAAAATTGAAGAAAATATAATACTTTTTCCCGATTTCAAGCGTATCACTTATTATATGAAAAAGATCCTGAAGACGATCTGAAGCTGCAGAACGTCATATGGTGGGGCGCCGGGTATATTGATAAGTATACCCTGAAGAACGTGAGAAGAATCGAGGATATCACGAGAAGTATTTTTTTCCCTAAATAATTTCAGATGGAGCAATTCGACGGGGAGACGGCTGACGTTAACGATTTTTTTAGGCAATTCGCAGTAATTGCCGCTATCAACAAATACGATGAAGATGCAAAAAAACTCATTTTAGGGGCATATCTACAGGGGCCCGCTTTATCATTTTATAAAAACATTCTTCCTCAGTGTGATACATTTGCTGATCTGCAGAAGAAGATCACCGACGAATTTGACGGGCAAAGCAGTCCACTCGCCGACTTCTTTGAAAGGCGACAAGGCTACAACGAAGACCCAGTTGCCTATTTTTATTCCTTAGATGAACTGGCGGCCAAAGCGGGTACAGCGGTTACGGAATCAGTATTTATTAACCATTTCCTTAAAAGTTGTAACTCATTTTTAAAAAATAAAATAGGAATGCAAGTGTATAACAGCAAGAAGGACTTAAAAATGAGTCTCAAACAAATTAAAAGTCTCTTCTTATCCCAAAGTCTCACGCCGCTAAATTTACCCTTTAAAGCAAGCGGAGTTGGACATAATACCCAAACGCCAGCAAGACGCAGCGGAGTTGGTGACGGTCAACCGGTTCCGCATCGTTACCCCGGAACTGCGACATCGAGGACCAACCAGCCTACGACGGGGACCATTAATCCTCGACCAAATAAATTTACGCACCTTTACAATTTTAGACCCCGCGAAAAACCTACAGGCAGAAATCAACCAGACAGCCGGGGCGCTGACATTACAACTGGGAGAGGAGCATCGCAGCGTCAGCCACACCCAAACGTGTAGAGGCGGTTGATGTTCTACGAGGGACGAATCGACCGCCATCAAGAGAAGAAATCCCTCAGAAGGGTGAGTTTGTCCCCTTCATAAATATTAAGTGTAGAGATAACCCATTTCTGGCCCTGATTGATTCGTGTCCGTCGTGAAATTAAACGTCGCAGAAAAACTAGGCGAAACGCCGCAGTTTTCCAGTGCACAAATAAAATCGATAAATAACGCGCAATTGGATGTGATAGGGGAAATTAAATTGAACATTATTATAGAGAATGTTGTGTTTAATCATAGTTTTTATGTTGTGGATAAGATTTCACAAAATTTTGTCATAGGACAAGATTTCCTTTTTGCTCACAATGTAATGTTAGATTTCGGGAAAAATAGACTTGTAACTGATAAGATCACATGTAATTTTGTAAAAAAAGAAAAGTGTATACTAATAAATAATTCATTAGAAGTATACTCAGACGAACAATTCTTATCAAAGAATGATTATTTGTATTTTTGTACGAAAACCGCGGATACAGATAAACTCCTATGCGAAGTGAGTATAGGAAATGTAGAAAATAAAGTTCAATTTAATTTATTTAACAAGCTACCAATAACAGAACATAGTGATTTAAATAATTTATTATCGAGTTACCGCTCATGTTTCGCATTTAATAAGAACGAATTAGGGAAATGTAAGGTCATGGAAGTCAAAATAGATACCGTTGACGATATCCCAGTACACCGAGCGCCTTACAGAGTATCCCGTGAACAACACAAAATAATATCCGACCAAGTCGACCAAATGTTAAAAAATGGAATAATTAGAGAATCCAGAAGTCCATACGCATCACCAGTCGTACTCGTAAAGAAACCAGATGGCACATGGCGATTTTGTGTTGACTATCGTAAATTAAACAAAAAAGTAGTCACTGATTCTTATCCTTTGCCTATTATTGACGATTTGATCGCACAATTAAATGGTGCGAAATATTTTGCTGATCTAGACCTAAATTCGGGATATTGGCAATTAAAAATCTCTGATTCTGATCGACACAAAACAGCTTTTGTGACACCATCAGGTTTTTTTGAGTGGAATGTTTTACTATTTGGACTGAGAACGTCGGGAGCTATCTTCCAGCGAACCATGGATAAGGTTCTAGCAGGTCTGAAATACAGAAATGTAATCGTGTATATAGATAATATTATAGTGTATGGTAAAGATTACCGCGAATTCCGGGAAGCTTTGAATCAAGTGTTATTGCGATTAAAAGACGCGAATTTAACTCTAAATCCTTCTAAATGTAGTTTTGGATACCAACAAATAACTGTCCTAGGTCACACAATATCAGGCGAAGGGATCTTACCAGACCAAAAAAAGTGGAATCAATTAAAATCGGTAAAAATACCCAAAAATACAAAAGAATTAAAATCTATCTTAGGTTTATTCTCATACTATAGAAAATTTATAGATAAATTTGCGGAAACAACTGTACCTCTAAACAAATTATTAAAAAAAAATACTAAATTTCAATGGACCGACGCACAACAAAAATCGTTCGACGAATTAATGATGAAAATACAGACGCCACCGTTGTTGAAACATTTCGAAAATAATGAAAATTTACAAACAAGACTCTACGTAGATGCAAGTGATTATGCAATAGGATCTTGCCTCATGCAAGGATCCAAAGAAATGTTCCCAGTGTGTTTTGCGTCTAGGAAGCTATCAGGTGCCGAGAAAAAATATTCTATTACAGAAAAAGAATGTTTGGCTCTTGTATGGGCTATAAACCATTTTCGTCACTACCTGTGGGGCATGAAGTTCCAAGTGGTGACGGACCACAAAGCCCTTTGCTGGTTAAAGGAGAGAAGAGACACATCCGGAAGATTGGCAAGATGGGCACTGGCCTTACAAGCCCATGAATTCGATATAGTATACTGTTCTGGGAGGCAGAATATTATCGCAGACTTCCTGAGCAGAAACCCACTAGGAGAAGGTGAAGAAGATAAAGAAATGGAAGATGGTCTTCAGTTATACGCTATAGAAGCAAACCAGTTAGCAGAAGGTCAAGAAAATGACGAGTTTTGCCAACAAAAAAAGGAGGCAGTTTTAACAAGCAATCAGTATAATATCACATGCCGGTGGTACTAAGCGCAGTACGCTTAGTACCACCGGCATGTGATACTTGCGCGTACTGCGCCGCCACCATACACTCGGCGGAACTGGGCGCGCGCAGTTGGTCGAGCCGCGTGCGCAGTAATCAATACAAAAGTTTTCTTTTGGTGAATAATGTGTTGTGTAAAAAAGTGAAAGTGCATGGTGTGAATAGATTTTTAATAGTGTTGCCTAAAGTGTTATTCAGTGAAGTGATGTCCGAATTACACGATAATGCACGTACTGGTGGTCATCTCGGGTTATCAAAAACTCTAGCAAAATTCAGATCGCGTTATTTCATGCTAGGCGCGTATGCAGAAATCGAACGATACATCAAAAGTTGTAAACCCTGTCAAGAGGGAAAAAAGGTAAATAACATTGTGCCGTTACAACCAATACAAGTTAATAATATACTGGATACAATAGAAATTGACATTATTGGCCCATTAAACAGGTCAAACTTAGGGAACAAATATATTATCACTTGTATTGACTGTTTCTCAAAATATGCAATTTGTTGGCTGTCCCCGCCGCGACGGCGCAAGCTGTGAGTGATTTCCTAATTGAGGAAATATTTTGTAGGTATGGAATGGTCCGTAAGATCATGTCCGATAAAGGTTCTATTTTTACATCGAGTGTAGTCAAAAATACCATTAGACGTTTTGGTAGTAGTCAAAAATTTGCAACTTCAATGCATCCTCAAACTATAGGTTTAGTAGAAAGATTTAACCAAACCATTTTGAGAATGCTCGCTAAGTATTTAACAGACGGGCAAAATGATTGGTGCCATTATTTACCTTTAGTAACGTTCGCGTATAACTCTTCAAAACAAGCGTCTACTAAATTTTCTCCATATTTTATTGTCTTTGCTAGGGAACCGGAACTCCCTACAGATTTAAATTTAAATATTAACATACAACCGACTAATCACATACAAAGACAAAGATTAAACGAAATTTGTAGACGCAAAGTTCGACATAACTTAGATCAAGCACGGTCTAAACAAAAACATTTGTATGATAAAAAGTCTACAAATATATTGTACAGAAGATGGCAGTTAGTTTTATTACACTGTCCCAAAAGAATAACCGGAGTAAGTAAAAAACTTACTCGCCCATATAAAGGGCCATATCAAATAATAAGACAATTAACAAATAATAATTATTTAATAAAACACATAAGTAATAATAGAATATTGTTAGTCCACTCAAATAGGTTAAAGTTATTTAAAATAAGATTGATGTGAGTTTGAAATCTATATTATTACTTACAAGCTTATGTGGTTATTATTTAATGTTAAAGTATAAAATATACATGTGTTATTATTGTATTATACCTTAAATTTTCATTTAGTTACTTAGTGATAGTGTCACTTTAGTGGTAAGGTTCAATAGGGACAAGCTGATGTAACCATTTACTTTTAGTTTACTTATGTTATGTAATTTGTGTTAGGTGTATGTACTTGATAAAATTGTGCACATCTGCTTATCACTCAGCGATAGAAGTTTGAATTTTTATGTTATTGCTCTATATAGTTGTATGTTATAATGGATGCTTCTACTTAAAAGAATGTCACTAATACTATTTAATTTGTTTCATGTATGTTGTAATACCATTGGAGAGCTATCACGATGGGAGAAGATGACCAGCCTTCGGATCTGCTTGAAGATCCAAAGGAGACAACAGGATATACGTCCACACAAGGAAAAACGTATAGCTAGAGAAATAATCAACCATAACTTGTAATTTATTTAATAACAAAAAAATAACTTTTGTGTCGCGGGCAGGTCAGTAGGAGCTAGGCTTTTTTGGTTATAATTTAGTTTTCTTCTTAGAACTTGTTACACAAACACACACACATTTTCTTGTTTTCACTTAATCTCATGGAGTATCCAAGGTCCATAAATTCCATAAGCAATGGTGGACATCAGACTGGTTGTCTGATATTGGAGAACTCCTCACACGAACACACACACACCTTGTCTTGTTTTTACTTGACAAGTCTAGGGATTATCCATGGTCCATAAAATTCCATAAGGAATGGTGGACATCAGACTGCTTGTCTGATATTGGAGACCTCTGGGTCCTGACACCACACTCCCACACGTAGGCATATACTGCCCTCACCATACGCCCACACACATCAGACTGGTTGTCTGAAGACTGAGACTTATGAGACCTGACACCACACTCCCACACGTAGGCATACACTGCCCTCACCATACGCCCACACACATCAGACTGGTTGTCTGAAGACTGAGACTTCTGGGTCCTGACACCACACTCCCACACGTAGGCATACGCTACTACACATATGCATCACCTGTATGCTGTCATCACCACACGTCCACGCATGAGCATACATTGTCTAGCCACACGCCCACACTTCATGAGCATACGCTGCCCTTGCCACAAAAATTTTGCCTTGAACAAATTTTGTGGTACATCATGGATTATTCGAACACATTGTGATTAATCATTGCAAGGTGGACGTATATCTAATGGTTTCATGTTTTTGTTCTTTGCAATAAAATGACAATGCCAACATATGACAGGTAGAATTTTTTCTTTGGTCTGTCATTTTCTGCCATAAGACCAAATATGCTCTCCACAGGTTGTCTATGCTGATGTATGATATACTCAGTGTATGGTTGTACCATATATAGGTTGTATTTGATATCGACAAAACGTGGTATATGGTTACCCCATATAGTACGTTATGGTCAATGATGTCAACGAGACCTGTTGTGACACTCCCATGTATTGTATTATCTGTGACATAATGGAAATTAATTTATGACCTCTCCATATTTGGTATTATTTTTGAAAGTGTCAAACATGGTTGACAGTACAAATAGGAGCAAAGAGTATAAATAGAATTAATCAAAAACTTATTAATAAGACCTTTGTAACATTTTGGCTTAGAATCACACATGATGTGTGGAAAGTTTTTTTGGAGGTTTTGCTTCCACAAGGCACTTTCAATAATTATCTATTGTATGAGGATAAAATTGAAACTGCCGGTCTAGTCGTAAAGGCCGTCATGCATTGTAATTATCCCTCCACTAGGTAGTTAAAAAAATAAGCTAGTATAATGTTGTAAAGGGTTCTTTCGGAAAAAAAAAATTGTTCATTCTAATAATAGAATAAACAATTTTTTAAGAGAGACGGGGAAGATGTGACGACCTTCTTGGTTGTCACCTTCGTTCGTCCAAACATTTAAAAAGAAATAATTAAAAAAGAACGCGTTTGAAAATATTTCAAACGAAAATAACAACAATTAACAAAATTCTTTAGAACAGTCATATTCAGTCTACGAAAGAGCTCTCTAAGCTACACAAGCCCTGTTACCTATCATAGTAAAATTGAAGAAAATATAATACTTTTTCCCGATTTCAAGCGTATCACTTATTATATGAAAAAGATCCTGAAGACGATCTGAAGCTGCAGAACGTCATAACAGACGTTTTCGTATTCCACCTTACAGAAGACCTTCCTTATAATATATATATATATATATATATATATATATATATATTATTATTAACCAAGAATTTAACACGTTTATACAGAGTTGTTATAGTAAAGTATACAATTTTTTATTGCCAATATAAATATGAAAATGCGAAACTCCCTGCACTAGGCTGAGCCTGTCCTGCGGGGAGCTTAGACAAAGTTGTAATAGAGTAAATGTATTTCGATTACAAAATACATCTGGTTACATAAAAGTATTAAACAAAACAGTTGATGTTACATTATAAAGAATATACATACTAATTGAAAATAGAAATATTCCAGTGCTAAAATAAATATATATGATCTTATTGTAAATTTACGTACAATGTTCGATATAATTGCCAAGTCAATTTATATTATTATTTTTAAAAGGTCTTCAGTTTGTTCATAGGTCCAACTTATGAGTTCTTTACTTAATTTAGCTTTTACTACTCGGAGGGACAAGGTATGCAGGTTGTACATTTTTGTTATTTTGTTATAAATATATGGTTTTAGAAAGGCGCCGAATCTTTTTGCAAAAACTGTCTTTACTGGGTAATATGGGAGACTAAAGACGCGTTTTCTGATCATCTCTTCGTACTTTTCTGCAGATAGAACGTCTTTGTGGGCGGTTAAACAAATATTTTTAAAGAACAGCCTCCTAACACTAAGAACCTGACAATCTCGGAAGAGTGCCGAGGTTGGGTAACGAAACGATTTCCCAATCATGGTTTTTAACACTGCCCGTTGAGCACGCTCCAGTTGAATTAAATGAGAGGTGGCCGTGCCACCCCAGGCAAGGATGCAGTATTCCAAGAGAGACTGACCAAGTGTGAGGTATACTGTTTTCAGCAAGCCTGCAGGAGCCACGTCGCGCAAATGTTTCATTACATATATAAGTTTTCTGACTCTACCAGACGTGGCTGCTACATGCTCCCGGAAGGTAAGTTTTTCATCTATGATGATCCCTAAATACTTCGTGCTTTTGACTCGTTTTATGGATTCACAATTGCAGTATTGTAAAATCAAAATCAAAATCAAAGTAACTTTATTCCGTAATAATTTTACATTTATGTGGAATCGTCATATTTTTTTTACCCTACCGTGCAGTGCATGACGTGGCAGCTACTGAGAAACACTGCCAGAAAACTCAGTAGGAATTCTTTTTTAAAATAAAATATACTTAAGATTAATTACAATCATGTGTGTTGACTCAGAACAACTCCATCCCAAGCACTTTTATCACTTAAATAATCAGAAATTTTGTAATATGCCCTGCTACACAATTTGGCTTTAATAATTCTTTTAAACTTATTCGTAGACAATTCTCTAATATCATTGGGAAGTTTGTTATAGAATCTTATACATTGCCCCATAAAAGAGTTACTTATTTTGTGGAGACGGGTAGTATGCAGTATGAGATTATTCTTATATCTAGTATTTACATTATGTGTATCGCTCCTTTTACAGAAGGAATCGATATTTTTATGCACATATAGTAAGTTTTCATATATATACTGAGATGGTACAGTTAGAATGTTGACCTCTTTGAATTTTTCTCTTAGAGACACTCTCGGGCCAAGATTATAGATAGCTCTTACAGCTCTTTTTTGCAATATAAATATGGTGTCAATGTCAGCAGAGCTACCCCAGAGAAGAATTCCATAGGACATTACACTATGAAAATAACTGAAATAAACCATTCTAGCTGTGTCAACATCAGTCAGCCGTCTAATAGTTTTCACTGCATATGCTGCAGAACTTAATTTGCCGGACAGTTTTTCTATTTGTGGGCTCCATTGTAGCTTTGAGTCAATAGTGATACCCAAGAACACAGTTGATTCAACAGGGTCCAACCTAGCTCCATTAAGTTGTACATTGGTTGTCGCCTGTTTCACATTCGGTGTAGTGAATTTAATGACTTTAGTTTTCTTATCATTAAGCACAAGATTATTGGCATTAAACCAATGAACAACTTTAGAGATTGCATCATTAACATCGTCAAAATTGCTTCATTGTCGGTTTATTTTGAACGTCAGGGAAGTATCATCTGCAAACAACACAATCTCATGCTTATCCCTTACGTAGTAAGGTAAGTCATTTATATAAATTAAAAACAAAAATGGGCCCAGAATTGACCCCTGTGGGACGCCCATTACCACTGGAGATCCCGGAGATATTTTACCGTTTATTTCGACCTTCTGAATTCTATGGCCCAAGTAAGAAGTCAGAAGTTCGAGAGCCTTGTTCCTAATACCGTAGTGGTGTAATTTTCTGACCAGAGTATCATGATGAACGCAATCGAACGCTTTGGACAAATCGCAAAAGATACCTAATGCATCTTGCGAGTCTTCCCACGCCGCGAATATACTTTTTAATAAGTTGATCCCTGCATCTATGGTTGAACAACCCTTTGTGAATCCAAACTGTTTCCGGTGTAGTAAATTATGTATATTAAAGTGTCTGAGCAGCTGGCTAAGCATAAGCTTTTCAAATATTTTACTAAGAGTGGGCAGCACGGAAACAGGTCGAAAATTTGAAGGGTCTGAAGTATCACCAGCTTTAAACAAAGGAATGATTTTACTATACTTCATCAAGTCAGGAAATACACCTGATGCAACACAGCAATTGAACACAGTAGCTAAGTGTGGGGCGATTATAGTAATAATTGATGAAACAGTCTTAACAGATAGACCCCACAGATCCTTTGTGTTTTTCATATTAATACTCTTGAAAGCATTTAAAATATCTTTAGGGCTAACCACCGAAAATTCAAAAACTGTGTCACACGACTCTACGCTTTGCTTGAGTATCTGCTCAGCAGATGTAGAAGAACATGAAAGAGAGTTAGTAAGTATGACTGGAATATTCGAAAAATATTTTTCAAACTCAGTCGCAATCTCCAAATCGCCTTTAATATCTATGTTGTTTATTACTAAGTTAAAATCACGACTACGTATTTTTGTTTTACCTGTCTCAGCATTAATTATCTTCCAAGTAGTTTTGATTATATTTGTAGAAGATTTAAGATTTAAGTAGGATCGGTGCGTCGCATGTGTGTACTACGAGTTCTGAATGCGGCGGTAAAATTGTGGCTGCGGTCTTATGAAAGCATAAATATGTAGTTTTTGAAGTATTTATAATATATATATATATATATATACCCGAGCCAGTACCAATACGTCATGGATGGGGTGCCGTTAAAGCGCGTCACAGAGGTAAGAGACCTGGGCGTGCGTTTTGAACGTGACCTACACTTTCGGCAGCACATCATAGACGTGTGTAAGAAATCGTACCGAAATTTGGGGGTGGTCTTGCGCCAGGCTAACAATTTTACCAACATCTCAGCCTTGAAGGCACTATACGAAGCACTCGTAAAGAGCCGCTTGGAGTGAGATGCGGTCATTTGGTCTCCACACGAAGAAAAGTACAAACAAATGCTAGAACGTATCCAAAACAAATTTCTTAGGTTTGTATATAAGAAGCAGTATGGAGTCTTTCCCGGTTACCCACTGCTGTATCCTACGTTATTCGTATTGGGAATGGTGGGATATTACATACTCGAAGTAAGAAGGGAAGTAACTCTTGCCACATACATATTTAATGTTATACGTGGCAAGATTCACAACTCGGGTGTATTAAAGACAATTCAGCTGTGCGTTCCTAACGAGTACCTCGGACGTCGCCGGCGGCCGCCGCTGCTGGATGTTCCTCGCGCGCGCACCAATCTGCTGCAGCGCTCACCGCTCGTGCGGGCGCTGCATGTGCTCAACACACTATCTACTCAGATAGATTTGTTCTCATGTCCACTGAACGTATTCACAACGGCTGCCTATTGCCTTTGCAGTAGCTAGATTAGTTTAAGTTATGTTAGTTTGTAGGGAAAATAATGTAAGATTAGGTACGTATGTATTATATAGATATAAGATAGATATAAGTTTAACTACTCTGTCGCATTAGGCTCGCCTGTAAGGATAGAATAAGTTTTATGGTAAATAATATAATATATATGATATATATATACGCATCCTATTATATAAAATATATATATATATATATATATATATTTTATACAAACGAAAAACGGCAAACGAGCAAGTGGGTCACTTGATGGTAAGTGATCACCGCCGCCCATGGACACTCGCAGCACCTGAGGAGCTGCAAATGCGTTGCCGGCCTTTAAGAAAAGAATAGGCTCGCTTCTTGAAGGTTGCCCTGTCATACCGGATCGGAAATACCTCTTGATTCCACAGAGCGGTAGTGCGCGGCAAAAAGTTTCTTGTAAAACGCACAGGTGTAGATGACTATTCATCCAGGTGATAAGGATGAAATTTCCACTTTTGGCGAGAAGGTCTGTGGCGGAATGTGGCGGCAGGTATAAGCTCGAACAATTCCTCCAAACACTCCCCGTGATAACATTAATTACTTTAATGTTGTGTTCCTGCGTGTGAGTAAGGTTGTTAGAGCTCATCCGGGTGGGAGGAAAGGTCAGCAACACTTGTTTACTGACTCTTTTAAAGGCCGACAACGCACTCGTGACTCCTCCGGTGTTGCGAGTGTCTATGGCGGCGGTGATCATTTACCATCAGTTGACCCGCTTGCTCATTTGTCGCCCTATGACATAAAAAAAAATCGGCCAAGTGCGAGTCGGACTCGCACATGAAGGGTTCCGTAGCCGCAAGTATTTCAATTGATTAAATGAAAGCAAATTGCGGTTTACGATTTATTAAAAAAAAACTATTTGCTAGATTTCGTTCAAACCAATTTTCGTTGTTAGTTTGCATGGTAATGTACATCATATATTTTTAGTTTTATCATTCTCTTATTTTAGAAGTTACAGGGGGGGTCACTCATTTACTACTTTGAAAGTGTCTCTCGCGCAAAGTATTCAGCTTAGAAAAAAATGATATTAGAAACCTCAATATCATTTTTGAAGAACTCTCCATAGACACCCCACACGTATGGGTACGAGGAAAAATTTTTTTAGAGTTTCAGTTCTATGTATGGGGTCCCCCCAAAATTATTGTCCTTTTTGTATTTTTGTGTAAAAATCTTAATGCGGTTCACCGAATACATCTACTTACCAAGATTCAACACTACAGCTCTTGTAGTTTCGGAAAAAGTGGCTGTGACATACGGACGGACAGACAGACAGACAGACAGACATGAGGAATCTATAAGGGTTCCGTTTTTTGCCATTTGGCTACGGAACCCTAAAAACTACATTACTATCTTCATGACTGCCCGCCGGCCTTGTATATGATAAATGCGCGTGCAGTACTTGATAATTATTTACTGCGATGTTATTTTAAAACTGCGATATGTTCTAAGATATTTATTGAAATCGAATTATGTAATTGGGAATTTTATTTTAAAGTAAGTACTTGTGGGGAATATCGCAAATCGGACCAGTAGTTCCTGAGATTAGCGCCTTCAAATAAACAAACTCTTTGGCCTTATATATTAGTATAGATAAATTATTGCCACCAATTTTTAAATGTCTTAAAAAATACGCATCAAATTGAGAATCTTCTCCTTTATGTAGTCGGTTAAAGACGAATTTATATTAAATCCGTGTATTGCCGTTATTGTTTACATTATTCGTAATATAAAAATTGTTAGGACAGAACAAAAGCAATCAGTCTCTCAATCGCGGGAAATGAGCGGCCAGAGCTTCCCAATTGTACTGTAATTTTAACCTTTCACTGGAAACGAGAAAGAATTCCTTTGCTACTTTTTACTCGGACAAATGAACTGCATTTTTTCCCTTTAACATTTAAAGCAGTCGTTGAACGTATTTAATTAAATCCAGCCGCATTCGTCCACATGTGGGGTTTTAGAGCTTGTAATGAAATAGAAAATACAGGTTTTTTAGCTTTGGCTATCGACGATGAAATTAAATATTCCGTAATTAATGGAGATATTGCGTGTGTAGTGACGGCATAGAATATCATCACCCCATCTCATCCCGTGGGGGGCGTAAAAATCACACAAGGGAATACCTACCAGACAACGGGCAGCATCTTTTTTCTATAAATTACTAGCTGTGCCCCGCGGTGTTACCCGCGTTAAATTTTATAATTTTTTTTGCTATAAACCTCACGGAGCCCGAGACCTTTCCAACGAATGCAAAACCGTGGAAATCGGTTCGTGCGTTCTGGAGTTATAGCGTCAGGAAGGAAAACCCGACTTATTTTTATATAGTAGATGACCATCAAACTGCAATCGCCAACCCGTCTGCCAAGCGGGGCGATTGTGGCATATCACCCATTCTTTGGGGAGGCTTTTGTCCAGCAGTAGACGGACTTTGGCTGACATGATAATGATTGCGTGTAATGGGTGAGTCCATATTTTACACCACTGAACTAATTTATTGAAGTAAAACTAAAGAAGTTTTTACACGCTTGAATTCACCAGCTTACTCACTGGTGAATGCGTGTGGCGAGAAAAATTGAATTTGAGTGAGTGAAGATAGAAAGATAGAGATTGTAGTTTCGTATATTACTGTAGGGGCTGAGAGAGATGCGAGCTTATATAATAATAATATCCTGGGAGAATATTCACACACGGCCATTTGATCCCAAACTAAGCAGAGTTTGTAGTATGGAAAGGATCTAATACTTAATATTAGTGATCGCTAAACACACGAGCAGATTTCAAACTTATAACCTTGTTAGGAATCATACATTATGGCGTCTATATTTTAAACGTATTACTTAGTTATTAACTTAATTTCTAAATCTAAATAAGTGATTCACAGGTTAATTGTTATTAGAATTATAATGTGAAACGAAACGGCTGCGAACCAGAACGAGCGACGAATATGAGCCAGCTAAAATGGTTCCCAGAAATTCAGTTGCATTTTCTGAATCCATGTTCAGTTAAGTGCCAAAACTGTGTTCGTGAATAAGATGAATGGTCCCTAACTGTTATGTAACACCGGACTGTTTATCTGAATATTATATTACAGAAAAGATGATTTTATGAATAACACGTTGTAGGAGATGTACGAACATATATAATTTTGAAGACTGAAAGTCCTCTTTTGAACAATGAAGAAAAATAGGCTGTATAATTTTTGAAGTAGAAACTTTTTTCGGAGCGTTGAGCACTTTTTGATTGAACAAAAAGCATGGAATCGTTAAACAAAACTTTCTGAATACATATTTTTCTTTTTCTTATCATCATCTTCACGTCACGCTTTCTATGTTATCTATGAAAACGGACCTGTTGGCGTGGTTGGCAAATGCTTGGTTTTCACGCCGGAGGTCGTGGTATCCACTCCCACCCAGGATAGATATTTGTGTGCAATTATTCATATAAGTATGTATTTACAAAAGAAATGTAGTATATATTGTACCATCTTTTAGTAATGTTATTAAAATCAATTTAGTTAGTAGTTTAAACATGTAAGCATGACAATAGAGAAGTGTGATAACTTTCTAATTCTATCACATCAAAATATAAACCGCTTCTCTGGCAAAATTCTAGACATAGAACTTTTTAATGAAAAATATGAAATAGATATCCTTTGTTTTACAGAAACATGGCTGAAGGCACACAAGATGGCTTTTAGTGTCTGTGGGTATAGGGTCGCCAGCTTTTATAATAGGGTTTCGGCAGAGGGTGGTGGAGTACTGATATTACTTCGAGACCAAATTAGATTTAAAGAACGTAAAGATATATGCCAACTATCTATTGAGCGTGTGTGTGAGGTGGCTGTGTAGAGACGCAGTTTTATTGTATAATATGTGTGTATAGACCACCAGCATCCGATTTAAAGCTTTTTACAGCAACAATAGAAGACATTCTTAGGAAAATTAAAAGTAAAAAAAAATCCTTGTATGTGGTGATTTTAATATGAACATTTTAGCAGATTCACCTGAAATAAACATATTTCTATCTGTATTTCGGTCCTTTAACCTTAAATGCTTGTTCTCTGAGGCCACGAGAGTCACACCCACATCTGCTACTAGCATTGATAACATAATTACCAACTTTGATGTCTCTGAGAAGTGTTTGGTGGCTGGTGTTCGCTCTGACCATAAATGCCAAATACTAAAGATAAAAAATGAGATAAATATAAATAAACAAAAAAATAGTTTTAGCAAAATCTACCTTTAACAAAATCTAATTTGGGAAAGTTCAGTAACAACCTGGAGAATAGTTTGTGCCATCTATTGCCAAACAAAAGTAACCCTAACGATATGTACACTACATTATTCCACTGTATTTGCAAAGAATTTAATAAAGCTTGTAAAATAAAAAACATAACGGTTGACAGTAATAAGATAAAATTTAGTTCTTGGGCAACTCAAGGCATTAGACTGAGAAGAGATTTTTTATATGAGTTGTATGACAGAAGGTCCTATAACCCTGATGTCAATTTTATTAATTATGTTAAAAATTATTCAAAATTTTTTAAAAAGGTTTGCATTCAGCTAAATCTTTATATATAAGAGATAAAGTCTGTTAAAGCAATTGAATCAGTCATACTAAACATTGCTACAATCCTTGCAGCCATCTTCAATGGCTGTATAAGTGATGGTGTCTTTCCCGATTTAATGAAAATAAGTAAGATAATACCCATTTTCAAGGCAGGTTGTTCAAAAAATGCCACAAATTATAGGCCTATCTCAATACTGCCAGCTTTAAGTAAAATATTTGAAAAGCTGATGCTCAGCCAAATGTTGTCGTACTTTAACGTGAATGAGATATTGCATAACAAGCAGTTCGGGTTTACAAGGGGCCGCTCTACTCAGGATGCAGGTTGCACATTAATTAGGTCAATATTGGAGGCTTGGGAGGGATCACAGGATGCGCTGGGAGTTTTCTGTGATCTCTCTAAGGCTTTCGATTGCGTTGATCATCGTACGCTCGTTGTTAAACTGAAGTGCTATGGAATATCTGGCACATCTCTTGATCTTGTGATGTCCTATTTATCGGGGCGACAACAGATGGTTTCGATAGGCGGTGTCACTTCGGCACGTCATCCTGTGAAAATGGGGGTGCCCCAAGGATCTATATTGGGCCCATTTTTATTTCTAGTTTATATAAATGATCTCCCTTATCTGGTAGAGAAAGTATCAGAGATAGTTTTGTTCGCTGATGATACGTCGCTCATATTTAAAGTAAATAGAAAGGATAAAGATCTTATTGCAGATAAATAATAATAATAATAAAACACTCAGCTTTATATCAGAATGGTTTTCGGCAAATAATCTCTTGTTAAATGCAGGGAAAACTAAATGCATCAGGTTCTCATTGCCGAATGTGACTCAAATTGTACCAACAGTTGCACTTAATGCGAAAATATTAGATTTAGTCCCATCGACCGTATTTTTGGGATTGACACTTGATTCAAAATTGCAATGGGGTCCTCAGATTGAAAAGTTAGCAGGTAAATTAAGTTCGGCTTCCTATGCTGACTGGAAAATAAGGCAATTGTCAGATGAACAAACTGCTAGATTAGTGTATTTCGCGTACTTTCATAGCATTATGTCGTATGGCATTCTGCTGTGGGGTTCGGTGGCTGACATAGGTACTATTTTTGTATTGCAGAAAAGAGCAGTCAGAGCCATTTATGGTTTAGGCAGTCGCGATTCTTTGCGAAATTTGTTTAAAGAAATAAATATACTTACTGTGCCATCGGTATATATATATGAATATAATGTTTGTTAGAAAAAATATTCATAATTATAAAAAGAAAAGTGAACTGCATAATATAAATACTAGGAATAAAAACAAACTAGCCATGCCAGGCTTTAGAGTAAGGAAAACTAATAAATCATTTTTAGGAAATTGTATTAGGTTTTATAACAAGGTTCCTACTCAAATTACTGATCTGCCTGACACAAGTTTTAAAACACATATTAAACGTATACTTATGGCTAGGGGTTATTACACCACTAAAGAGTACATCGATGACAAAGACGTCTGGCTCTCACTTCCTACCTGCACATTGCTCGCTGGAGATCTTGTAGCCATATAGACATGACTGATCTGCTGTGTTACGTGAACTATCTGTAAATGATTGCTATCATATACTTAATTTAAAATTATTGACTCTGTCTCAAAATGAATAATGTTATTGTTTCGAAGTTTTTCTTTTGTATACCTAAATATAATCTAAAATAATAAGCATTCAGACAACCGATCGAGCATATATTGTGTTTGCCTACTAAATAATTACTCTAATTGGACCAAATCCCGTGTTCATGCCCGCTTGAGTATGTTTCGCCGGACCGTCTCAACTGGGTCGTGTTGAAACCGGTAGTAGATGAACCCACTGAGTTTGTTTCGCTGGGTCTTCTCAGTTGGGGCGCATTGGATCCGGTGGTAGCATTAAAGCGCGACCGTCGTTATTAACACAAGGTCCGTCATAATAATAATACCTTTAATATAGACAGAACCATTGACAATATGTTGTAAAAATATTAGACTTAAACTAGATAATTAAACATAATCTCTTGACAATAACTTGATACGAGCTAGCTAAATATCATTTCTGTAATAAAATAAATTTTATAAATGTTTTCATACAAGATGTACCTAAATATCTATGTTACTAGAAATAATATCTAATGTATACAACTATATTACTACAAACATGTTCTGACTATTTACAAGCGCTTTTTTAAAGTCTACGTGAATAAAAACTTTTTTTATTTTATTTTATTTTATTTATTATATATGTATACTAGCGGCTGCCCGCGACTTCGAAATCGTCGTCGTCGTCAAAATCGAAGATCTGTAACGTCTGATGTCGAATTCTAAGAGTCCGGGGACGGGAAAACAACTGGATATGCCAACAGAAGTTCTGGATCTTCAAATTATACTCTTAGCAGAAAATGCTCATATGAGAGACAGGGTTTATTTACTAACATTAAAATACATTCAATCGGACAGGCTCGATAAAATTCGAATCATCTGTCTGTACGTTCGCGTTACAAACGAATCGACAGCACAAACTTTCGATCGATTGACATTATAATTTAAAATTAAATTATAGCAGACCCAACCTTTTCTGTGGGCAAATTTAATTATGTACCTACAATAATTAAATTTTCCCAAAGAAAACCGAATTTATTAATAATCAATTTTGGACAACGACAAACTTCTAAGCAACCAAGACCTAATTTCGAAACAATTCAGAACATTCATAACCCTACGTAACTCATGCAATCAGCAAACACGGTCAAATCTTAACACCGCGAGTAAGAAGAAATGATGTAACATGTACAACGACATGTATCGTAATAAAAATCAACTATCAACCTAGTTCATTCAATAAGAGTCTTCATAATATGCACAATGACATCTATCGAACATTTAGGTATAACTATAAACATTAGTTCATCTAGAAGTAACGAAATGTGTGTTATTTTTCTTTTTGAATAGATCTCATATCTTTTGATAGACTGAACCGATTGTAATAAAACAAAACTAAATGTTACTTCAAGTTACGCTCAATCGTTGTGTATAAAAGTTATCGACATTGCTTTTGTATATTTTACGTGATACCCGAACATATAAACAGACAAACAGATAAACAGACAAAAATTCTAAAAATGCTAGAAATGGGTTCTATTGGTTGTTCTAACACCCTAGCAATGTTTTTTGGATTTTTCTTTAATGTACAAAAATGATTTTTATACAATTTTATTATATGTATAGATATAGCTCTACTTAGTTTGGGATCAGATGGCCATGTGTAAATAATGTCCCAGGATATTATTGTATTTAATTTTGAAGCCTTAAAGTCTTCTTTTGACCAATTCCAAAAAGATTCGGCTGTAGGCGTAGGTTATTAAAAAAACATTTTATTTCATGGAATAATACTACCTTAGAGATTAATAATTCTTTTAGTTTATTTTTATAATCATATAGTTTGTCTATTTTTTTTAATATGATTTGGCAGTTTGTTATCACCTGATGTGGCTGAACTCTTTTTAAATCAAAGCGTAAAACAAACTGTACCTAACTTTAGTTTTAAATCCGTAACAAGTGATGATATTATAAAAGCTTTTAAGAGTATTAAAAGGAAAGGCACAGAAGATTTGTGGGGACTGTCTGTTAAAGCAATTGAATCAATCATACTAAACATTGCTACAATCCTTGCAGCCATCTTCAATGGCTGTATAAGTGATGGTGTCTTTCCCGATTTAATGAAAATAAGTAAGATAATACCCATTTTCAAGGCAGGTTGTTCAAAAAATGCCACGAATTATAGGCCTATCTCAATACTGCCAGCTTTAAGTAAAATATTTGAAACGCTGATGCTCAGCCAAATGTTGTTGCACTTTAACGTGAATGAGATATTGCATAACAAGCAGTTCGGGTTTACAAGGGGCCGCTCTACTCAGTATGCAGGTTGCACACTAATTAGGTCAATATTGGAGGCTTGGGAGGGATCACAGGATGCGCTGGGAGTTTTCTGTGATCTCTCTAAGGCTTTCGATTGCGTTGATCATCGTACGCTCGTTGTTAAACTGAAGTGCTATGGAATATCTGGCACATCTCTTGATCTTGTGATGTCCTATTTATCGGGGCGACAACAGATGGTTTCGATAGGCGGTGTCACTTCGGCACGTCATCCTGTGAAAATGGGGGTGCCCCAAGGATCTATATTGGGCCCATTTTTATTTCTAGTTTATATAAATGATCTCCCTTATCTGGTAGAGAAAGTATCAGAGATAGTTTTGTTCGCTGATGATACGTCGCTCATATTTAAAGTAAATAGAAAGGATAAAGATCTTATTGCAGATAAATAATAATAATAATAAAACACTCAGCTTTATATCAGAATGGTTTTCGGCAAATAATCTCTTGTTAAATGCAGGGAAAACTAAATGCATCAGGTTCTCATTGCCGAATGTGACTCAAATTGTACCAACAGTTGCACTTAATGCGAAAATGTTAGATTTAGTCCCATCGACCGTATTTTTAGGATTGACACTTGATTCAAAATTGCAATGGGGTCCTCAGATTGAAAAGTTAGCAGGTAAATTAAGTTCGGCTTCCTATGCTGTCTGGAAAATAAGGCAATTGTCAGATGAACAAACTGCTAGATTAGTGTATTTCGCGTACTTTCATAGCATTATGTCGTATGGCATTCTGCTGTGGGGTTCGGTGGCTGACATAGGTACTATTTTTGTATTGCAGAAAAGAGCAGTCAGAGCCATTTATGGTTTAGGCAGTCGCGATTCTTTGCGAAATTTGTTTAAAGAAATAAATATACTTACTGTGCCATCGGTATATATATATGAATATAATGTTTGTTAGAAAAAATATTCATAATTATAAAAAGAAAAGTGAACTGCATAATATAAATACTAGGAATAAAAACAAACTAGCCATGCCAGGCTTTAGAGTAAGCAAAACTAATAAATCATTTTTAGGAAATTGTATTAGGTTTTATAACAAGGTTCCTACTCAAATTACTGATCTGCCTGACACAAGTTTTAAAACACATATTAAACGTATACTTATGGCTAGGGGTTATTACACCACTAAAGAGTACATCGATGACAAAGACGTCTGGCTCTCACTTCCTACCTGCACATTGTTCGCTGGAGATCTTGTAGCCATATAGACATGACTGATCTGCTGTGTTACGTGAACTATCTGTAAATGATTGCTATCATATACTAGATTTACTATATGTATAGAATACACTTTTTTGAAACTGTGTTGTTCTACATTGTTTATTACACTGTATATTTTCCAAAGAATTGTAACATTATCTTGTGTTTTGTTAATTATAATTACATTACAAACATTAACAAAAATGAAAGTCTCAAAACAGACATCATGTCTGTTTTGAGACTTTCATACGAAATGCCTTATAGTTACCAGATATATATAACAAAATGATACAGACAGTTGCACTGAGAAGACTTCTGATGCTTGAGGTTGAAATAGGATTAAAATAATTATTAGATTGCGATTGTTTTAAAGGAGGCCTCCTACAAGATGGACCGATGATCTTGTGCGGGTCGCTGGAAACTGCTTGATGCGAATAGCGCAAGACCGGTAATTGTGGAGATCTTTGGGGGAGGCCTTTGTCCAGCTGTGGACGTCTTTCAGCTGATATGATGATAATGATTGTTTTATAATTTGTTAGTCCGTATTTGACTTAAAAATTTTTTTTTACTTCTAATTATAAATATATGATTGAAATTAATATAATCCTATTTCTTAGAATGGGAAGTTTTGTAGACTTTATTGCCTGTACTATGCATCGCTTCGTTATACCCTTGCATGGCTAACCCATTACTCTAGCTCAGTTAAAATGGATTCTTATATTTGTAGCAATAGGTGCCAGTTTGGACTGAATCATTGCAAATCGGCCATCAATCGTACCTGTCAAAGGTACGAGTAGCACATTTGTTAAGGTGCTCCGTGTTCCTATTAGTTTGTTACTCGAGCGAGGTTGATATGACATCTTACATGTTACACTTACGTTTTTATTATTATCTTGTTATATATACTGCCTCGTTGGTCTAGCGGTAGAGTGTTCACCCGCAAAGAACGAGGTCCTGGGTTCAAATCCCGGGTCGTACCAAAAGTGACTTTGGGACTTTGGAGAGTTGGCGGTATTATACCCCCGTGCCACGGAGAGCACGCAAAGCTGTCGGTCCTGACCTCTTTCCGGTCGTATCGCAAGGCGTCCCATCGGATCATAAAAGTGACATGTAATAGAAAGTGCTCCTGTGTTTACGCGCACACTTTTGCACTATAATAAGTCCCGCGCAGATGGCTAATTACTGATGAGACTGGCCGCTGTGGCCGAAATTCGGCTAGGACGACATCATATCATTTCCACAAACATGAGTACTTCCGTAACTTTTATATATTTTTTAATCATGTTACTATCATATTACATACATAGACTCACGCCTGTTTCCCAGAGGGGTAGGCAGAGACAACGTCTTTTGCCTCGATTACTGTCATTATATTCTATGATATTTTATTTGTATTATTTATTTATAATATATTCTATACATATATCTGTGTAATAATTAAAATAAAACAGAATAATAATTAAAATATATAATATATTCCTAATTTACTAACAACAAATGCCTAATATTTATGGTTGATATACATAAATACTCGTATATATATACAACGTGTAACAGAAAGTGTGAACGTAACTTAAGGGGGTTATAGGGTATCAGGACGGCTACCTATGGACGAAACTTCAAACAGAAATAATCATTTTTTATTCAACTAGTAATTTATTTTTCTATCGACAACCTAAATCAACAAGTAGGATTACCGACATTATGAACAACACTAGCAAAACTCAACCGCAAGGGTAATGAACCTTATAGCGTAAATCAGAATCAGCTGTGCTGTGTTAGTACGGATGTTCGTTATATCGATAAAAATACTTGTCGATATATTGAATGGTATATTATTTTACGATCCAGATTAAAATGATGGTATTTCGGTATGAGATTTTGTGTATAGGTAGGCTTAAGGAGACCGTATATGCCCCTTAAGTTACGTTCACTCTTTCTGTTACACGTTGTATAAAAAACACAAGTTACAATTGAATTTAATATCTGTTTCAAGCCCTCATTCTCTCTTCTCCTCGTACATTTGCCGTGCCCGACAGGGTGCCATACTTACTTATCGTATGGGCAGTGGTTACCCTGGTGTCAGAGTTGTTCAAGCCGCCCAGTTGGCTTCTGACATGGCTTAACGACTGTTGTCTAATGACTACAACCGGGACCGACAGCTTAACGTGCCCTCCGGAGTACGGAGACGCTCAAAAATTAAACCACTTTGGCGGTCACCCATCTATGAACTGACCGCAACCTCGCCGATCACTTACGGACCGGTGAAAGCATCTGGCTATGAGCGCCATGTATTATTATAACACCGAATTGATATTGTGGAATGCAAATAAAGCATTGAGTATTAAGTATTGAAGCTTGTCCATCTTCCTACTGTGACGACCTTCTTGGTTGCACACCTTCGTTCGTCCACACGTTTTAAAAAAGAAATAATTAAAATGAAATCGTTTGAAAACATTTCAAACGAAAACAAAATTCTTTTCTAACAGTCAGTCTGCGAGAGAATTCTATAGGGTAGGGAGCCCTGTGATCTGTTATAGTAAAAGTGAAGAAAATATATAACCAATTACCCAAACTTGAGTATATTATTTTCAATATTAAAAAGATCCCAAAGACGTCTGGAGTAGCAGAACGTTATACTACCTACCATGGTTTCTCTGCCTCACCTCAAGGTTGGCTGGTAGAGAATACCTTTGGCATGAAGTCTGCCTTTGAGTAATTTTGTGCAAGGAGTATTTAAATAAAAATAAATAGTGATCAATTTTTGTGTATATTTATATTTCTAAATTTAACAACTTGTCCACAGCAGGCTGTTAACTCTTGTAATGCGTTTTTCGCCTCTGTGGGTAACATTTACGCCAATGATATACTTAAAAACCTAAACTCCTCACAAAAGTCACTAGCGCAAAGAGTTGTACGTGATAATGATTCCCCTCTGAATTCTTTTTTCTTTGAACCAACCGACCGCTATGAAGTGGAGGGCATAATTCATGGTTTGAAAGTAAATAGCGCTCCAGGATTAGACAATATTAGTAATTCACTGATCAAAACTATAAAGGATTATATAGTAGAGCCTCTAGTATTAATCATAAATCAAAGTTTACTAACGGGAACTGTTCCCATGGACTGGAAAACTGCGGTGGTGGTACCCATACATAAAGGGGGTCAGTCGAATTTGCCCGATAATTATCGTCCCTTATCACTACTTCCCGTGTTTTCTAAAATTATGGAAAAGGTAGTGAACTCGCGTTTGGTTAAGTACATTACAGAAAATAACATCTTGTCAGATTTTCAGTTCGGTTTCAGACCAAACAGGTCAACTGAAAATGCTGTCAGTGTCCTTGCCAATGAAATTGTCTCTCATTTAGATAAAAATCGCGTCTGTATTGGGGTCTTTTTAGACCTCGCTAAAGCCTTTGATACCGTCTCCATTCCAATCCTTTTACAGAGGTTGGAAAATATCGGAATCAGAGGAGTTGCTCTGGATTGGTTCCAGAGTTACTTAACTGAAAGGCAGCAGTGTGTTAAGGTAGATTCTTGGCTCAGCTCTATCAAGAAAATATCGTTTGGGGTGCCTCAAGGCAGTGTATTAGGGCCGACCTTATTTCTGCTATATATCAACGAACTTGCAACTTTACCTCTAAAACATGCAAAAGTTGTGTGCTACGCCGATGATACAGCCGTAATTTTTCATGGTACTTCTTGGAGTATGTGTTTTGATAATGCAGTGCAAGGCATGTCTAAAATAGCCAAATGGCTCAATTACAACCTGCTCACTCTTAACACATTAAAAACAAAATTCTTGTGTTTCCATAAAACCAGCGCCTCCTCACCAACCTCTACTCCAGACATTCCGATCCATACATGTGACCAACATCAAACAAACAGGAACACAACATGCAACTGTAGTAGAATCCAAAGATCGCGGTCTATTAAATATCTAGGCGTAGTACTTGATGAAAAGCTTAACTTCAGAGATCACATAACTGCTTTATCTGCCAAAGCTAGGAAACTTATTTACGTCACAAGACAACTTAGAGATGTGGCTAGTAGTGAGCTTTTGAAAACTATTTACACCTCACTTTGCCAGTCAGTCCTCACATACTGTATCAATGTATGGGGTGGTGCAGCCACAACACATATGATAACTTTGGAAAGAGCACAGCGATCAATACTAAAAGTGATGCTAAAGAAACCCATCTTATTCCCGACATCAGAACTCTACAAAGCGGCGGGCCTTTTGAGCATACGTAGATACTATGTGGTTAATGCAGTTCTGTGCACTCACAGAACTGTAATGACTTCGAATAACTACCCTAATATGCTTAAACAACGAGTTTTTAAACTGCCCGTTCCAAGTATAAAAACATCTTTTGCGAAACGTTTTCAAGAGTACATGTTTCCATTCTTGTATAACAAATTAGTAAACAAGTGCGGCATTAAAGTGAGTACTTCACACGAAGCTCAGAAGAAAGTAAAAAAATTCGTTTCTGAACTAAACTACAGTGAAACTGAGCAACTACTAAGATCTCTAATTTAAACACACATGCGATTTATTACGACTACACACACACACACTTTATACATACACACACATACACTTCATACATTAATTATGTATTATTTTTAGCTAAGATTAACAAAACTTATTTTTTTGGTATTCATAAATTGTATGCAAGTAAATAAATTAATAATTTAATTAACCATCATAATCCTTAGTCAACATGTAATAATAATGGAATGTAACTTTTATTTTATAGTTAATAATGATATAAACTGTGAGCTAGTCCTACCAGGCAATCGTATTTTGTATGATAACCTCGATACAGGCATTGCCTAGTGAGGCTATCATTGTACATCAACCATGTAAAAAAATGAAGTGCTAATAAATTATTATTATTATTATTATTATTATTATTATTATTATTATATGTTCAATGTTTGACATTGAATAAAAAAAAATTAGGTAGCTAACATACTGCGCCGGGCCTGTTGGCGTGGTTGGCAAATTCTTGCTTTTCACCTGGGAGGTCGTGGGTTTGATTCCCACCCAGGATTTGTGTGCATGAATGAACATGTCTGTTATAAGTATGTATTTACAAAAAATGTAGTATATGTAGCGTTCCATAGTACAAGCTCTGCTTAGTTTGGGATCAGATGGCCGTGTGTAAATAATGTCCCAGGATATAATTATATTATTTTATCTGATTCCCGACTACGCAGTGTCTGAACTGATAAGCATACTGATATATTCCTATATACATACCATAAGCTAATAGTAATTTTTACATTTATTTAATATTAGAAAAATATATTTAAGAAAATAAATATATTTTTCTAATATTAAATAAATGTAAAAATTACTATTAGCTACCGATGTCAGTATACTCTTCAGGGACTTTGGGCCTAGCATCTTTATAACAAGTTATTTTAAAAATAACTTAGCGAAGATGCTAGTCACCACACAAATGTATGTAACCTAGCATCGTAATGTATCTCCATATTTTATTGTACTAGTATGTTATACATACTGTATTTCTAAGCACACTATGTATACTTAAATGAATCGGATGTGGTGAAAAAATAAATTTATTATTATATATTATAGATAAATTCCATCCAGATACAAAACAAATAATCGTCACAAAAATTTGTCCTGGGTGTGGATTGAACCCACGACCTCTGACTTAGCAGTAAGGGTCGCTAACCACTAGACAAATGCCAGTCAACTTGAGTATAATGTTGACTAGTCGCCGCCGTCACCGAAACTAATCACGAAAGGATTAAGTAAACACTTAGATATATTGCCTTTAGGCTAATTGCAGCACTTAGAGCTGCGCTTACGATACTTAGGTTGCTCCTAATAGCCTAATTGTAGTTCCTAAGCGCGATTAATGCTTCCTGAGTCTATTTATTTATTTATTAGGAAAACCAACAGCGATACAGTTAATAACACAATTTACATGAAACAATATAAAGGAAAGGCCAATGACAGGTTTTCCTTCGTGTAACATTAAAAGTGTAGTTGGCTAAAAAACGGACATAAAATATAAAGCTGACACCAATCATTTATCAGACATTGATGTGGTGAGATCTACATCAAGACTACTGCACACTAATGTATGCAGTAGGTAGTCTCGATTAAGTAGGTATTAATTGCGAAAAATTAAGTGATGTGATACATCGAGGTCCACCCAATGATGTTAAAGCTAAATATAATGTTGTAAGTTTACACAGTTAATTTTAATTTATTAATATACATTCTAAAGTAAGACTGAATATATACAAATTCAAATAGGATTATTAGATCTTAGTCGTTTGTCTTTTATAGTGCTTATAATTTGGGATTTATAAGATTTTTTAAACAAGTAAAGATTTTATGTTTTTTCCTATAAATATAAATTGTGTAATTTGTGTCCGTCTATTATATGTTTGTAACGTACTCCGCGACACAGGCCCTAGCTTGGCTAGTGAGGACGTTGTCTTAAAAAAAAATTGCTCATATTCACGCGTGGTTCAGTGTTTGAATACTACTTACTTATCGTATGGGCAGTGGTTACCCTAGTGTCAGAGTTGTTCAAGCCGCCCATTGGGCAACTGACAGGGCTTAACGACTGTCGTCTACAACCGGGACCGACAGCTTAACGTGCCCTCGAATCACGGAGACGCTCAAAAATTAAACCACTTTGGCGGTTACCCATCTATGGACTGAGTGAGAGTGGTATGTCCCAGATATTTAATTTAGGTCTATTAATAATTTAGTACCACTACGAATCCAAGTCTAGAGGACAGAGAATAACTGTTTTCGCTCTTAGCTCATAGCTTGACTTCTGTAGTACCTGCTTGCAGAGCACGCTGTGGGTAAAACGGTTATTATGTAAATTACTTACGTCTCGCCAATCACTTACGGACTGGTAGTTGTAGTGGTGAGAGCAAGTGTGGTTAAATTAGTTGCCTCGTGGCAATGTCCACACAAGACAACCATTTTAGGATCTCATAAGATAATGCTTTGTAAATCATTCTCTGTGCAGTGGAGACATTACAAACGTGCGCAACACGGAAACAAGTACATCGTCATCATTATCATCATATCTAAGTATATGTAAACAGGTTTCTTCAATTGGCGACCACGAACCGAATTTGCTCTGCGAAGCACTGCCTCGTTGGTCTAACGGTAGCGTGTTCACCCGCAGAAAACATGTATTTAAATTAAAATTAAAATATGTATTTATTTACTTTTCTTAAATGAAAGTGAGGCCAAAAAAAGAAAAGTAAGTTTTGAACTCACTATATTTAAAAACAGACAGTCACCGTAGCCTAGTTGGTAGTGCTCCAGCCTACGAAGCTGGTGGTCCTGGGTTTGAATCCCAGTAAGTGCAAATATTTGTGTGATGACTTTACTAGTGCAAACACAATAGAGAACTATTTCGCAATAACGGGTGCCTTTTTTTTTCAAAATAAATATGAAGTTCGCGGCGATACAGGGATTAATTTCAGTAATGCAGGCCTTTTATTCCTGATGAAATAAAATAAAATCAACGCTTACGACAAATAGGGCATCACTTACACGTTGTCTACCTTACTCGGATAACTTGATTGACAAGACTTAACTCGAACCGTGGGCCACAATTTTTTTATTGAATTTCTATAATTGTGTGTATTTTAGTATTTAAGGGTTTCGTAGCCAACGGGTAAAAAACGGAACCCTTATAGATTCGTCATGTCTGTCTGTTTGTCTGTCCGTCCGTATCTCACAGCCACTTTTTTCCGAAACTATAAGAGCTGTACCTACTGTTTAATCTTGGTAAGTAGATGTATTCTGTGAACCGCATTAAGATTTTCATACCAAAATAGAAAAAAAACAATAATTTTGGGGGTTCCCCATACATAGAACTGAAACTCATTGTTTTTTTCATCGTACCCATACATTTGGCGTATCTACGGATAGGTCTTCAAAAATTATATTGAGGTTTACTAACATCATTTTTTACTAAAGTGAATAGTTTGCGCGAGAAACACTTCCAAAGTGGTAAAATGAGTGTCCCCCCCCCCCCTTAACTTCTAAAATAAGAGAATGATAAATCTAAAATCTAAAATATAAATAAAAAAAAAATATATATGATGTACATTACCATGCAAACTTCCACTGAAAATTGGTTTGAACGAGATCTAGTTTGTAGTTTTTAGTTGTTGTAAACCGCAATTTACCTTCACTTAATCAACTGAAATACTTGCTGTTACGGAACCCGTCATGGGCGAGTCCGACTCGCACTTGGCCGGTTTGTTTTTCTATTATTTTTTTGTACTTAAACCTTGCTTGACACAATGGCACTACCATTTCAATTAAAACACAAATCTCTAATCCTTTTTATCCTATTAAAGATAACGGATCTATCTATGATATTATAATCTATATCTATACATATAATAAAATAGTAGGCGAGTCAAACTGTACATTGAGTATTTTTAAAAAAGGATACTTTGGGCGTGATCTGCAATAGATGTCGAAGCCAGAAATATAGTTTTTAGAATTTTTGTCTGTGTGTCTGTTTGTCTGTATGTATGACGGGCTAAACTCAAAAAGTACTGCATGGATTTACTTCAAATTTTGCATGAATATTACCAAGAGGTCGGGTTAACATATAGGCTACATATTATCATGCTATCACCTACGGGGGGTAATCTGTGATAATTTATAAAATTTAACGCGGGTAAAACCGCAGGGCACCGGTAGTATATTATATTTATAGTTAATTCGACGTTTTGAAGGGGGTCAAAATCATTATACATAAGTATGAAGCTAATGGAAGCATGTTAAAATAGAATACCATCACCTAAACTGTATTCTGTAAGGTACATCCTTAATCAGGCTGCCCATAGAGCTAAAACCGCAATGCTCAGGCAGAGAAAAGCGATTTCTTTGCTCTACAACCAGTTCTTAATGGTTATTATCGTGTGGCGCTACCTAGAGTGCACTTGCCACTACAGACAAAACCTACGGACAAGGTAGCATTCGACCCCTGAGTAAAAATAATGTCCTCCCGACCGAATTTCGGCCACGGCGGCCAGTCTCAATAGAGACTAGGCAATAGCGCAGGACATATTATAGTGAACATATGTGTGCGCAAACGCAGGGGTACTTTCTATTTCATCACTCTGATGATCCGATGGGAAGACTAGCGACACGACCGGAAAGAGTTCAGGTACAGGACCGTCGGCTTTACGTGCTCTCCGAGGCACAGGGGCGTGATACCGCCAACTTCCAGACTTCGGGCTGATACTGAGAAATTTCTTTTTACGGAATAATCCCAAAATAACTTTTTGACCCGACCCGGGATTTGAACCCAGCACCTCATTATTTGCGATTGAACACGCTACCGCTAGACCAAAGAGGCACACAACCCCTGAGTATATGCATAAGGTTAAGTATAAAGTAAGAAATGGCGACGGTCACCGTAGCCTAGTTGGTAGTGCTCCTGCCTACGCAGCTGGTGGTCCTGGGTTCTAATCCCGGTAAGTGAAAATATTTGTGTGATGAGCACGAATATTTGTTTCTGAGTCATGGGTGTTTTCTATGTATTTAAGTATTTATCTATCCATATAAGTATGTATATCGTCGCCTGGTACCCATAGTACAAGCTTTGCTTAGTTTGGGGCTAGGATGATCTGTGTGACATTGTCCCTCGATATTTATTTAAATAAGACACACTTGATAATGATTTCTGCAGTTGACGCGTGAAGCACGTGGTGAATCCATATGGTTAGGTGACCGTGAGCTTATCCGTGCTTCGAGGAGTATGTTATGATGTTGCTTGCGGTTTTACTCGTTAGATTCAATGACCTCAAGGAAATTCATTATTGCGAGAGTATCTAATATTTATGGTGATAGAACTTTAAAAAAACTTATTTCTCACATACTCAATAGTATACCGAAAAAAGAATAAATATTAGATAATGGTTAAAAATATCAATTTGAAACCCTACCTTAACAGAAATAAAATGCATGAGAAGTACTAGAAGAAAACTAAGAACTATGTAAATTCATAAGATCATCTTGAAAATTAAAAAAAAAAAAAACGTGTATAACTCCTGTCCTAGGCCTACTACCTGGGCAACTCGAACCTTTTAACTGCAATAACTTTTGTTATGTTATGTTTGTTCATTATAAAACTATATTTAGATATACGCTAATATAAGCATTATTTCTCTACCCAAAACACTTGAAAACCGATTGGCGCCCAAACGCAAGAAAAACGCCCGCCCAAGCAAAAGTTACAGAGCACAACGGTGAAATCTCTAGCCTATTCGTAATAATATTGCAGAAAACTCTTTCAAACTTAGTTTCCGCGTATCTGAAAACTCAACACTCACGCCAGAAAGTAAGTATAATCCCATCAAATGCCATTCTAATTTCCTAATCATCTTCTACAAACAATATCTTCACCCTACTTAACGACAGCGCCGATCGTATCTTTCATTCGGTCACAACCGTCATAAAAAGGGAAACATTCATTGAAAGAGTGAACAAGTGAACGAATGAAGGAAACGGGCCGCAATGGTGGCCTGTTATCGATCGACGCGCTCAGTCAGCGCCCGGCGGTGTTGCGGCGCGCACGTTACGCGAACAGTTATAACTCGCTGTCGACGACATATCACTCCACCAACGATACAGTAAGTCTTTACATAGATATTTATACATAACCTATCACACTTAACTTAACCATAATATCTTTTATAAATGCTCAACCTAACCCCAAACCGGGAATATAATTTTGACAGTGCATTACACCTAATATACGGACAAAACAATATTGGTTTCCGTCTGATTACGAGACTAGCCTGTGTTATGTAGAGCTAGTATATAACGTAATATTGACCTGTTATTAGCCTCATAATTACATTAGTGTGAGTCAGACGTACATAAATAAAATTGTTGGAGGATTCGCGCGCGCCAAGCTATTTGCTTTCTGTAGGCGCTAATTGCAGCGGAAAATATGCATTACGGAAAACACGGAACTACATATTAAACCTATATATGTTTCGGTGACATTTAAGTGTACAATTGTGAAAAGTTGCGTAACAAAATTTAGGTATCTTGTGGGAAATTTTCAGGTTATAATTATTGCGCTAATATGTTTCGTAGGTACTGCACGTGTATCATAACATGAGATCTACCATCCGTGAATCATCCGTATTGTAATAATTGCAAACCATCAGGCGTTTTTATTTTTATGAAGAGTTGTCATAATAGTTATACATATGGTGTAGAGCAGATATTATGCCCTCTGGCAATGCCTAATAGAGCCGATACATACTAAAAATCAAATCCAAAATCTAGTAATGCCATCGGTGAATGTAGAACTTTCTATAGGATTTAATCACTATTCATACATTGTTTATTCATCTAATACGAAGGGAACATTTTTGAAGTCAAGTTTTTACTCCCATTTTTTATTTGTAGTCTTAGTACTGTTCCCTTGAGTGATCATTAGAAAGTATAGAAGGGAAGATGTATAAGTTCTAATGATCACTATCAATAGAACGTATACAGGGGAGATAGAGCACTTCGAAATATAGTAAAAGCTCTTTTAGGCTCTCACTCTTATTGGCTATCACATACTTAATTATGTCAGAACACAGTTGGGATTTGAGGGTGGTGTCTAGTCAAGTAGACTTTAATAAAATATCATTTATTCAAGTCTGCTGGGTTTTGTTCACTTTTATCAATGAATGATATTTTTTATTACATAATTGAATGTATAAAGCAGTATGTATAAAACACTGTTTTCAAATAGGGAATATAATTGGATCCAATTAAAAAAGGTGAACTAAAATCGATTTTCCGATATGTAATAACTAT